>OZ023274.1:64381501-64806928 GCA_964007475.1 Hybos culiciformis | reverse complement strand
TATGATGTGTGTGTATGTCGAGGTGTCTGCTACGTTTAAAATTTAAATTCATTTTGATCATAGGGACCGGGACCCTTCAGTACACAATCTGGTTTGTTTTTATTCAAATTAATTGAATAATAACAACCCAAAAAAAAATAATCAAACCATATCAAAGCTAAATAAAAGTATTTTTATTTTTAAATAATTATTTACTTACTTACAAAATACAAACAAACGTTTTGTTCAAAAAATTTTCCAACATTTAACAAGGTCGCTTTAAAAAACTCTTTCAAATTATTTTATGATGCAATAACAAATTAAATTATATTTTGCTTTCTCATGAAATTTTCCACTCAACTTAAGAGACTTAAAACACAAAAAAAAATTTACTTACTTACTCAAAACGTTTTAATATTTTAGCAATTAAGGGTTCAATCTCGGGTTCAATGGTATATAAATAGTTGATCGAAATTTTTTTTTAAAACTTGTTAAGATGCTTCTAGTCTGTCGATAATGAAAATGCAACATAACAAACATATCAAGTTTA
This sequence comes from Hybos culiciformis, assembly GCA_964007475.1. Classification (NCBI taxonomy): domain Eukaryota; kingdom Metazoa; phylum Arthropoda; class Insecta; order Diptera; family Hybotidae; genus Hybos; species Hybos culiciformis. The sequence continues at coordinate 64,806,399 of OZ023274.1, read as the reverse complement.
TATTAATAAGTACTTACTATTGCTTGCAATTATTGATAAGAAATTCTAAATTTAATTATTTTTTTAATTACTTATCTATCAATTTTAATTACGATAATATGTATACTTATTGTATTTTTTGATAATAATACCAAATACGTTCTAATTTAAAATATTCTATGAATTTAAATTTACAAACTCAAAAGTATAAACCAAAATATACTTACTTAAGTATATTGAATTGAATTCCCTGCTTTGATTATGCATTTATAACATTTTGTTAAAAAAAATTCCATTAATAATAAACATAATAAAATGTTCATTAATTTGGGTGATTAATTTAGGATTATTATTTTTTTTTTTTGCTGAATCAAGGACACTGATGTTAACCTTTTTAAATATTTTGAATATTTCGTTGTATTTACATACTTTATTTTTAAATTTATTAATTTGAGATTGTAAGAATTATTGTCTTCTCGTTGTGGTTTTGAATTTAATCATGTAACCGTGTAACTATTAGAAAGCTTGAACTCCATCTTAAACCTGAACATTATCCTCGCATGTTTCAATTCTCCACATTTACTTAACCGTTTAATGTTTTTATTCGAACAGAACTAGTTAGTTATCAATTATTTTTTTTGGTCTTAAATATCATTTATTAGGTGAAAACACAATTGGGGCGACAACGACGGCGACAGCGATTTTTCATATAAAAAAGTCGCCTCAATTGTTTCATTCTCATACAAATATATGGTTTTTGACAGTCGCTATCGCTGTCGTTACGCTGTCGCCCCAATTGTGTTTTCACCTATTATTATTATTATTGTTAAAGACTTGAGTACGGTCCAGACTGTTTATCCAATTGGAGTTTCAACATGTCGTCACTACAGCCGTAATTATAAACTAAATTAAAAAACTGAACTCCCAACAACATCCAAAATTTTTACAAAATTACTACACTCTACTCAACTTTTCTATCAAAACAGTTTTATATTTTTTAGCCAGGTTGATGAAGGACTTGTTCACAACACTGCCAACAACACTGCATATAAGAGTATATTTTAGGTTGCCCAACTCAAGTTGAATAAACATTCAGCTCGTCTGTATCATGCATTAAAGACACGGTCGATTTAGGCAAATTTATAGTTTTTATACAATATCCATTATTCTCGACTTTAGTATTTTATTATTATATTGTTATTTAGAGAGAGTCCTACCTTTTAGTTAATTTAGTCAAAAAAAAATTGTCAATAATCTTGTTCCCAAGAAACTATAGTATTCGTTAGATCGAGGCGATATTGAATATTCAGCTCCCTTTACATAGTCTTGTTATAAATTAATATCTTTACGCCTTAATGGAATTTAAAGAATAAAAATAGAACATCATTCAAATTTCTTCAAAGAAATTTTTATTTTTAATGATTTTTATCAATCCAATATTATGTAAATATTGAGATATCAACTGAAAAAAAAAAAAACAAAATTGGATAAAAATGATAAAAAAAATTTCTTCTCTACAAAAAAAATAAACAAAATATTTATTAAGTATTATTATCAAAAAAAAAAATTCAACGGTGCCAAAGATTTAGGCCACGAACTGTTGATCTTGCTAAATTAAGAAATATTTAAAGTTGTTTTGGTTATTTTCAAGTTTTCTTTTTTATTATTATTATTATTATTATTATTATCTCTTCTCTTTCAGTGTAAAATGGTACTTGATAGGAAATGTATGCAGATATTTTTTTTTTTAGTTTGTTTTTTTTTTTTTTTTTTTATATACACAACTTACATATTTTTATATATAGTAGGTATACTTTATTTACGCTTATTTTATTAAAAATTTTATACACATATGAATGTAGATAAAAACTTACATTTTTATGATCTGCAACCGTATTATTTTTTTTATTTTATTTTTTTCATTTTTATTTTCTTTATTTAAAAAAAAAAAAATGTATGTTAATTCTTTTGTGTGTTCATGTATTACCTACTTTTCGATTCAATTTCCAAAATATGTATCTTATAATTATTATTATTATTTTTTTTTATATAAGAGTTTTAATTCCATTTCATTCATTTTTATGAGTAAGAAGTACATAATTATTTTTATGTCTAATTATTGAATATTTTTAATTGCATAGATAGTTGTTCGATCGAAACCATTATTTTTATATAGTTATTATATGTATATGGGATAATGATTAGGTATTGTACATAAGTATATAATATTAAGTTCCTTGATGAAACAAATACTTATAGAAAATTTTGCACAATATGACTTAAATTTTTGTAAGTTAAAAATGAAATTATAATTTAATAAATTCTATTTTATTTAGTTATAAATTTTATAAGCATAAATGACACAAACTCTCTTAAAGAAAATAAAAAAGTTTAAAATTCAATTTTAGTACTTAATTTATAATATACCTAAGTACTTATAAAGAAAATTGAAAACGATGTAATATGTAGATCGGATATGGCAAATATAATTCCTGGTGTTATGTAAAAAAAAATTATTGATAGGGTATTTTATTTTATTTTTATATCATGCTCCACACAGTGTTGATGTATTTTTTGTTTTATATAACATATAAGTATATAACTTATTATACACATAAATACAAAATCAAGAAATTACAGTTCATACAAAAACAAAATTTTACCGACAATTTTTAAATTCATCCATAAAATATTCAATGGTTAATAGCGATATTATAAATTTGTTATAAATTAAAAAATTTTAACTTTTAAGCTTTCTGTGAATTACTGCAATTTTTAAAGTTAACATAAACGTGTTCAGTGTTCACATTATGCAGTTATTTTAAGTTCGACAGCCTGCTTTAAATTTGAATTAATAACTTATTTGTACTATGTTCCTTCATGGAAAGAAAGCATGCGAAACTATTTCATTTACTTATGCAATCTAGAAATAATATAATTTCACTGTTGATTGAAACCTCAATTATAATAATTCTTGATCATTCTCGATAAATTAACCAATCAATCTATTGAAAAAATTTTGGATTTTTATTTCAAAATTTTCTTTTTGTTATCCCCCGAGTTTATCCCCTGAAAAATAAAAATAATCTATCATTTTAAAATTTGAATTTATTTTGTTACCCAAAGTGGGTTAGTAATTGTTTTTTCCTTTTGAAACTTCATCTTGAAATTGAAATAAATCAGTATAAATCGAGGTAAGTGTAATTTGATTTAATGTGATGAAAATGCATATTTTTATCTAATAACCTATCTAATATACATATTAATATACTAATTAATCTGTTTTAAATTTACTTAATTATATTTTTAGGTTTTTTTTTATTACACTAATGAGGAAGATTTTCTATCAGAAAACATATTAAATTCAATTATTTTATTCCATAATATATAACAAAGGGAAAATGAGATAAAATGTTATCAGCTTTTATCATTAATGGGGATCAAAAATTGATTTATAAGATCATAATAGTTAAACGAAAATGCAAATAAATTATGATATTACATGAATAGAAGTGAAAGAAATTTCAAAAAAGTTTTCAAGTTTATGATTTCTATGCAATAACTACTTACTTACTTTTATATTATTCTGACAGATGTAAATATAAATAATATATAAATATTATTGTTATTATTTTTTTTTTTTTAATTCTTATTGAGCTGAGAAAAAATGTTATTATTTTTTGGAAACAAACTGTCATGAGGAAAAAGAAAAAGAATACAATTTTTTTTTGATAAATAATAAAATTTTTCAAAACATATGTACGTGTTTTTTTTTTTTCCAAATAAATCAACAATGTCTTTTAGGTCATAATTTCTATAAAATATTGAAACAGTTTTATTTATTTTATATATAGCAAAATATATAATAAAAAAAAAAAATTCAAAAAATATTTTATACGATTAAAGTTTCGGATTCTGTTCGGTTTTATTATTATTATTATTATTATTATTATAATATATTTCATAAACTTATACATATATTTGTATACATATTCGATTAAAAATTTCAATAAACACCAATGAATAATTTTAAACTTTGATATAAAATATATACCTACTTATAAATATAATAAATATTTTTTGTTTTATATAAGGTAATATACTAAGTAGTTTCATATTAAATGATGAATAAATTTTTTTTTTTTTAATAATTTTTACTAACTGCTGCTGGTTTGCCTTGTTTTAATATAAAATTTTATTATTATTTTGCCATGATATTTGAAAATTTTCAAAATAGATAATAATAAATAGTAATATCTCTAATTTTTAACAATGCATGTAATTTTTTTTGTAAATTTTCCAAATATCAAAATTACGTATGCAAAAATAAAATTCAATGATAAATAAATATAATTAATTAAAAAAAAAACCAAATCATTTCTATTATAATGGAAATTTTAAAATTCAAACTTATATCTTATCATTGTACATAGATATTTTATTTTATTTTTCAGTATATTTTTAATATGAATAACATACTTATATTTGGTTTTTTTTCTCATAATTGAAATTGTCATTATTCTATTAATAAATAATAAAATAATACTTAAAAATTTCTTTCAAATGTTTTATTTTCAATCATTCGTCTTTAATTTGAAAAAAAAATAAAAAGAAAAAACAAAAATTTGGATTCATTCGCACCTCTTAAGAATTTTTAGAAATCAAAATTTCATTTTGTAGATAAAAATAACTTAAAACAAATCTTTTGCAATAAACAGCTAAATGGGTACATAATAATGAAATATAAATGAATAAGCGATGCTATTAGAAATAGGTTTTTATTGTTATCATCTTTTAATAATTATTTTCATTAATAAAAAACAAATAAGATAAATCAATGACACCTTATCGTAGAATTACTTATTATATTACGTATACTTAATAGTTGTTTTGAAATGTCAACTCAGCTATCAAGAAACTTACCAAAATAAATCTGGGAAAAGAAAATCAAAAAAGGACTGTTATTTGGGTTAAAGAAGGCTTAAACATTGAAGGGAATTTTTTTTTTTTTTCAAATACGATAATGAAAGAATTTTTAGAGGTTTTAATTATTCCAGTAATTCTCGAATATAAGAAATAGGATAAACCTGGAACTTGGAATAAATTCGACGTTTCAATCTGAAACTCTGAATATAAGAAATAGGATAAACCTGGAACTTGGAATAAATTCGACGTTTCAATCTGAAACGCTGAACAGGTATTGGGATTCAATAAATTCATTACTTATTTTAATTAATCAAATACATTAAGATGTTATAATTTTTTTCTAAATTTTGAACCGGAACCTGAACCGAATCTGAACTTTTTATTTTGATTAACCCGAACTTAAACCTGAATCCAATTTTTTTAAGGTTTCAGTCCCTGGTTTAATTTCATCTTTTATCTTGATGGAATAAAAAAGATAAAAAAGTTATCAAAAAATCTATTTCCCAAAAAAAAGAAAAAATAATTTAATCAGTAAGGTTAACATTAACCAAATACCGATAAAGATTTTTTTGATAAAGATTTTTTTTTGAAGAAAAAGTATTATTTTTTTAAATTAACAAACAATTTTTGTTTTTATTTGTTGATAAAGTGACAGAACTCAGATATTAATGTATTATATTTGACTGCTGTCAGATGATGACTTCTCTCTTAATTTAATGCTCTCCTGTAAGCTGCAAGCTTCCTTCTCGTCGACCTTAAATCTTTAAATTCTTCTTTGTTATTTGATATTAGATTGGGCATTATTATCCATTTTTTTTCTTAAGAAGTTAGCTTACTTATTTAACTTTAATTTTTATATACACTTAAGTAAATTCATTTTTTGATTTCCTAATTTGATCTTCTCAAGCAATGGTTCTTATTTGATGTTCAACATTGGTTCTATTAAGCTCAAACTGATGTGTATCATTATTATTATTGTTAGTTTTATTCGATGAAAAATCTCCTTCAATCTTAGACCTAAAACAAATCTGTACTTAAAACATATTTAAGTATAAATTAAGAAAAGTTATAATAAGTACTTACTTATTTAATTATTAAAAAAAAAAAAACTAATTGAAAGCTCTATTATTAAAAGACTCTTATTTAGATCAGCTTAATGGTATATTTAATTTTAAATCAAAATAAAAAAAAATAATTAAAATTTATTATCTTTTTTTTTTTTTTTCCAAAATTTTAATAAAAGTTCAATTTTCGTCTACTACATAACTTTAACTACACTAAGTATATTATATTAATTTATACACAGAAATAAATTAAAAAAAAAAAAATAAATAATTTTTATACTGTAAAATTATTTTATTATCAGAAAATATTTCATTTTTAAAGAAACAAAAAAAGAATTGGATTTGCCTGCTTTAAGTATGAAAAAAAAAAAATAATAATAATAATAATAATCAAAACACATATACAATTTTAATTATTTTTTTTTGTTGTTATCTATTTTTTTTTTATTTTTATTTATTTATTTATATTTTTTTTTTTGTTTTTTATGTTTTGCCTGTGTATCTATGTTATATATATATATATATATATATATATGAATTGTATATATAGGTACTTACTTAAAAAAAAAAAAAGATAAAAATAAGTATATATAAAAATTGATTATAATGATGAGTGTAGAGGTTTTAATTTTTTTTTCTTGTTGCTTGCTTGCCGTGCTGCAGTGTGTGTTTTATGTGTAACAGCATAATAACCTACCTGTTTAAAGTGAAAGGCTTTTCGAGGTTATATACTTCTTCGCTGCTATGAATTTATTTATTTACTTTTTTTTTTTTATATACATTTTTATAAACTTTTAATATCGTAAAACGATTTTTATAAATAATTTTATTTTTTTTTAAATATTTTTCTTTCTCAATATTGTTAACTTGTATTTTTATAAAAATAAAAAAAAAAAATAATAATAAATAAATGTTTATAGTAAATGATAATAAAGTAAGGGTATTATGTTACATATTTTACTATTGCAAAAAAAGCATAAATTTTACCTATGTAGTATACATAATATATACCTATATTTATATACATTAAATATATACTTACATTTATATGTATATATGTATATATATATACAGGTACATTATCTATATTTGATCCAGACTCTATTTTAATTTATTACTATTATTGTTATTATTATTATTATTATTATTATTATTATTATTATTATTGTTTTAATATTTTATTAGGTAGGTATTCTATTAATAATAATAGTAATAAAAAAAAAAACTTGAAAATTATGTAATTTTTTTTTTCTGCTCTTTCTTTTTGTTATATAGAACGGTTACATGGACAATATATTGTTATGCAAAAAGGGTTTTTCTCTTCTTTTTTTTTTGATATAGTTTAATATTAAATGAAATAACAACATACTTAATAACGGTTATTATATTTGAGGGATGCTTCAATCAGGAAATTCTGATATTTTGATTTTTGACTAACTTGGTATACTTAATATTAATAAATCAAATTATATGCATGTATAACTCAAAGTTGTCTGATTATGTTTCCCTATCCTCTAAGCATTCTTATTATCTTCATCCGCTGTTTCGTCATTGTTTTATACCTAGATTCATCAAAATTTTTGAAATATTTTTAACGGTCTTTAATTAAAATTTCGTAAATCACTTATGCCTTGAGCACAGCTAATACCGCAAAGCAATTTTTGAAGGAATGTTCCGGAAACCTGTTCACAGCTAATTTTAACTGAAAGCAAAAAAATCAACTCCAAATTTCGATGCAAAAGAAACGCTGTGAAAAAGAAACAAAAAAATTATTTTGTGACGTAGTCAATTCTTTCTGGGCAAAAAAAAAAAAAATTGAGTTTTCCTAATTAATTATGAAATAATTTTAAGAAATTCTTTTTACCAAAAATCTATAAAATTAATATCTTTCGTTTTTCATAATTTTTATTTAAAATAAATAAGAAATAAGGCAGAAAATCGGTTTTTACGGTAGCTCAAAATTGCTTTGCGGTATTAGCTGTGCTCAAGGCATTACCTTGTATTTAGAAACTAAATATTGTAGCAATTTTTATTTTATTTTTTTTTTTTGAAACTGTGGTTCCAAAATTTATACAAATCTACAGATTTAGGTATAACAATTTAGGAATATCATTTAGGAAGACAAACTGAATACCAAGCTAAATATTTATACTTAATAATCACAAAAAACACATCTTGTTCAGATACATATTTTATTTTCATAAAATTTTTCTTAATTTAAGCTTCACGAGAAGTCAGCTGATTTTCGTGATCTCTTTTTTACTACTTCAATAAAATTTTACAAAAATTTTTTTTTAAGTACTCTATTGTTGTGGGATGATTTCCTACTGTTCTTGTGTTACCTATATTATCGCTATATTATTATACTTATTATGTATGCTATAATAAGCCTATTTGATACTTATTCAAAAATCTATTAAGAATTCCCAAATATCATTTCGATAATAAATACGTTAGAACGTTAGAACAAATATCACCAAGTATATAAACAGTGGGTTTAGAAAAATACTTAAGACCTAAAATTCAAAATTCAATAAGTAACTAATTAGAATTTTAAATTGATACACACATTACGTGTACTTAAATAAACGTTGTTTCTTTTTTTTTTTTATTAACCAGAAGTTAAGAATAAATTTTTATTGCAGTTAACATGAAAATATTTTTAATTTTTTTTTTATTAATAATGCGCCTATTGCAATAATTAAAAAAAAAAAAAAATGTTTACCATAAAAAAAAAATTAAATAAATTTTGTTGAGTGAAAAAGAAAAAAAAAAATTAATTTTATAATAAAAATCATATTGATGAAATTTGTAAAATATTTTGACAGTTTTTATCGGTAGCATTTATTTATATCCCTTGACACTTTCATTATTTTCACTTTTTATATTTAAAAAATATTTTTGCATGATCATGGCAATTTTTTTTTTTTTAATTTTAACAAACTCATCATAATTGATAAAAATATTTAATTGAAAAAAAAAAAAAGTAGGTACAATGAAAAGAAATTAGGTGGAAAAATATCTTAAAATCAAATTTTATTAAAATAATTCTTGATAATATTATTTTAAAAATCGTGCACATAATTCACACTCCTATAAATTTTATAAAAGTAGATACTTAGTTACATATTTTTATTTTTATTTTTTTTTTTTCTTGTAACCTTACTTTTTGCACATAATATCAAAATTTTCGGGAAACATTTAGCTACGCTTGTATTTTTTTTTATTTTTTTAAACATTGGATCAGAATAATTTTTTATTTTTTTTTTTGCTGAAAGGAAAAGTGTCTCATATTACTCTTACTTAAACGTATATTTTTAAGGTTTAAATTTCAATGACTTAAAACCATCTCAGAGATCATTCAACTTTTAATTATATAAGTAAGGTATAAGTATTTTAATTTCTTAATATACTTACTAAAGGTCAGAAATTAAAAATATTGCAGTCGTAAAAATATCATATACATATTTATAAAACTGGCGCTTTACAATGATTGGTAGTTTTATTATGACATATATAAATCCAATACGTAATACAAAATAATTAACTACATATTTCAAAAAATTAAAACAATATATTTTTTTTTAAATATTTAATTCATATTAATTGATATTTTCATTTCAACTAAACCCCCCTTACTACAAGTTTTTTGATTTTTTTTTTTTTTTTTGAATTACTTCGAAAATAGCGATGGAGTCTGGTTTTCGACTTTGTTAGAAAAAGAAGAAGGAAGAAAAACGAAGTTATAAAATCTACTTGTTTTATATAAGAATATTGAATATAACTAGTTATGCGATTCAATGCAAGTACTTAGATCTTAGAGCTTGAACATTGTGGCTACCAAACATATTCATATTATTAATTATTACCAAGTTTTCTCTCCTTTTGTTTATTTAATACAATTAAATATTTTTTTTTTATCTACGTAACATGATATGGGAAGATTAGCTTAATAAAAAATTCATCTACTTACTTAGAGAATAACAAAAAAATCACATTAATTAAATTAAATTTTAATAATGATGTGATTTTATCGACGATTTTACTTTTAATTGTTTTGGACTCTATTTAAATATTTTTATCAAGATCTTTTAAAAAAAACACTTAGTAAAAGTATCATAGCAATAATGAGATATAGAAAACAGATTGATTAAAATAACTGCTGGCACCACAATAAAATTTATTTCATTCCTTTTTTCGTTCTGATCTAATATAATTATTATATCCTTTATTAGTTGTTATTGGAATAACATCATAAATGGTTAAAAAAAGCAGATAAGTATATAAAGGCTTGCACAATTAACAGGTTTCCCCGACTAAGTGCCTTTAAAAAAAATAAGCGCTTGAAAACTCGACGGTTGTGGAAGATTAAGAAATGCCAATTCTCATATTATTCTATATTTTAATAAAATTAATTGAAAATTTAATTGTAAATTAAATTTCGAATGGATAGAAAAAAGGTACTCTGGGATTATAATAAAATTTTTATGATCATTAAAAAGGAGACTATAGAATTAAATACTACACTATACTTATAGAGTTTAATAGAACTTAAAAAAATATATTTACACTCAATAGTGTGTTGTTATTCTAGTTATCTTGTTTTTGTATTTTATTCAATAAAAATTAAAACCGCGAAACGTTTTGCAATCTTACTTTAAAATAAAAATTATTAAGTATTATTATTATTTTTTTTATATAATTTAATTTTTTTTATAATCTACATTTTGTGGTTGAATTATTCTAAATAAGCTATTTTCTATTTTTATTTACAGAATAGATATAATGCACGTGCAACCATTCAGATTTACGAAAATGGTGGAGTGAGTATTATAATTAATTTGAATTCACATAATAAAATTAATAAATTATAAACGATAGAAAAAAATAAACAACTTCATTTTCAATGAAAATTCATATAACTTACCTAGTTAGATATTAAGTACTTACTATATATGTTTGTTGGTTTATAAAAGAAAGCTATCTATAATCTTTTGAAAGTAAAAAAAAAAAACAAGATAAGAATGTAATACGATTCATTGAAAAAAACAAAAGTAAACAATTTCAAATAAATTTATTGGTTGACTTTTCGGATTCTAATTTCAAAATTAATTGATTCATACACTTTAGGTCGAATTGAAATTCGAACTTTTTGAACCTTCCAAAACGGTATGATTTAAAATCTTCTATTGAGAATTTCTTCAAAAATCTCATTTTTTCTTTTTCTTTTAATACTGTTTGTAATTTCTTATGGCAATTCAATATAAAGAGTAGATATCTACTAAAATTTTAATACATTTTTTATCTAATTTCATTCATTTTTACAACAATAACATAAATTCTACCGGTTACTGTTCAATATTAAAGTAAATTTTTAATATTTTTATTTCTTATATTATCATCTAACTAGTACTAGAATATCAAAATAATTTTCATTAATTTTTCGAAATTAATTTTGCACAGACAGATCATAAATGTTGTTGATCTATTAGGAAGTTATTTTTCTCACTTCAATTATAATAATTATTTAGATATTAAAATAATTAAATTGTTTTTTTTTTATAATTTTTAGGTACTATCATTTCCAAATTCTAATGGTCAAATTACACAGCAATTTAGATTTTCAATTGACGAAATAGAAGGCTCACTAGAATGTATCAAACAGTCTGAAAATAATCTAGATGTTTTAGGAACTTTACCATATAAAATGCGGATTCATGCAAATGAGGACGTTTATGAAACAACTAGGCATCGAATGACTGTAGCTGAAGAAACTCAAAAGAAAAAAAGGTAAATAAAATAAATCAATCATAAGATTTATAGATCCTTCAAAATTATGTTTCTCTTTTTATTTTTTTTATTATTCTTGACAAACATTTTACAGGGTTTTTAAAAATTTGTTAAGTGGAAAATTTTTTTCAAATACCGTATTACATTCTATGATTTCATTATTATTTATTACATATATCTGTACTTATTTAATTATTGAATGTAATAAAATTGTACAACGAATTCTATCAAATCTATTTAGCTTGTTTGCTATAAAACGCTAACGCACTATGTTTTAATTAACTGACTATTCGTTGTTCGTTTTCATTTAAGATATATCCAAAAAACCCTCCACACTCCAAGGGTGCAAAATATTTTCAAACAATATTTTTTTTATCAGAATCTAAAATATGCAAGAAATTACGTGATGAATATTCATTCAAAATCTGTTTATAAGTAGAAGTCAAAAAAATTTATTAACCCTGGTGTTCGGACTGGATTTAAATTAAATTCATTAATTAAGTAGTTGCATAGTAAACTTAACGTAAAAAATTTAATAAAAATTGTGAATAACAGTAATAACTGCAGTGCATAAATTTACCTCACACAGCCACCACTAGGAACTAAAATTTTACATTTATGAAAAAGTTCTGAATCGAATTATAAAGATAAAAAAAAATTCGAATAATTTTTTATCATCTTTTATATCTTATTTTTAAAATTAATTATATTCTGCAGTAAATAAACTTCTATCGGAATATTTAAATCAAATAAATTTTCCTGAATAACCAAGCTTGCAGGCTAATATTTTTATTGAAAACGAATTTCATTATTTTGTTGAGAATTTAAAGTTTGAGAAAGTTTAGGGATTTTTTTAATGTAGGTTGTCGCGTGACAACACTAATAAATTATATAAACAAAAATTAGTAAATATTAATATGGTGGTGTTTTTAGGGTAATAAACATTTGCTAGGAAACAAAATTAGTAACTAATTTTTATAAGGTTTAAACAGAATTCGTTCTGAAGCAATTTTTTTTTTTTCATAACAAGACAATAATCAAAAAATATTGACAAGTATAGGTATGTACATAATATTATAATTAAATTGTATTTTGTTTAAGCAAGTGTTAAAAAATTGTTTCTAAAGTGTAGGCAAAAGATAATATTTTTATTTAAAAATATTGATCTGATAATTAAATCAAAAGTATTACTCTCTGTTATCTCTGTTGGTTATTATGAGTCAAGACGAGAGGTTAAAGGTTAAGGTCATACAGTTTGTTTCTTTTTTAATTTAATACCTCAGTATATATTGCATTATTCTTATTGATTTTTCTTCGAAAATTATTAAAATGTTTTTTTTTTGTTCTTAAATTTTCAGCACCGTAGAAATAAAACCAAATCAAACAGCTATCGGCAGAGGAGCTAAAGTTAAACTGAAACCGACTTCTAATCGAATAACAAACATTCCTTCAAAGCGTGATTTTATAGTAAATTCAACATCATCAGTAACAAATGCTTCTTCCAATGTCTTGTCATCGAGTGCCTCATCTCTCCCGCCATCTGGATCAAATTCAATTTCTTCCTCTAGTAGTCAAATTTCTTCCAATAATAATAATAACCATTCAGTGGCACCACAACATTTAAATAAAACAAATAGTCTACCTAATGTCAGCAATACTAAACCCCAAACAAATAATGTTGCTACCAATAATATTTCAACAAATAATGCACCATCAAAATATTTGCAAAATTCTTATTCCAATCTAAGTAGTAATAATAGTATACCAACTGGAGCTTCTTCTTTATCGTCAGCATTGTCTTCAGCAGCTGGATCTGGTACAAGTGGAGTCGGAAACGGTTATTTTAATAACAATTCAGATACTGGTCGATCCGGAAGTATGAGCAATTTAGGAATTAATTCATTAAATATCGGCGCAGGTAGTCGGAAAAATAATGTAATTCTTGGAAATAATAATAATAGAACGGCAAAAGCTAATAATCGGCATCTTCCTGACATTACAAAAAGGAAAATAAAGTAATGAGCAATAACGGACACTTGAATTCCACGAATATGTTCCACTTTTTTTCTTCTCCTTGATTAAACGGACAGGACAAAATAAATTTGTATAACAATTACTTTAAATTTTTTGATATTAATATGGTTAGATTAAAATTTTTAATAAAAATTATGTCATTATAACAAATTTGTCCGTCCGTAGTCAAAATAAATTTGTCATATTGGATAAAAATTTAAATACATCTTAGACCTTAGAGTATAATACTATACATTTTATAAAATGAAAAACAAAAGAGGAGAAAAAACTTTTTATTTTTAGTTGTATATATTTTTTACTAATTACAAAAAAAAATATAAATGTCTTGAAAGTAAATTTTGTCATCCGTGGAATTCATGTTCAATTTTTTTTTTAATTTAATTTGATTTGTTAATTAATAATTCTTTCATTTTGTAGGGAAAGGCTGATACATTTGCTTGCGTTGAAGCCATTTAAAAAACTAGAATTATATGAAAGATTGAAAAATGGTAATTAATAACATAAAATACATTTTTTAGCCATTCATTACCTTTGTAATTTCTTAGGTTTCATTTTTATTGTAACGATATGTACTTCGGAAGTTGAAATGACAATATGCAACCGTTTTCTCGTAAAACCCTTACAAAGAGAATTTTCTTTCTTTGGAATAAACTTTAAACACACAGAAATAAAAATAAAAGTAAAAATTTTGGTTTTATTTTTGAAATGTTTTCCTGAAAAGCATTCAAAATGTCAACTTTTTCTATAACTTTTTTATTCTTCAGAAACCTATTCCACTTAGGAGAATTAAATTTTAAGCTCCTTAATTAAAACTTTCTTATCGAATTATAGTAATTCTTCGATTATGTCATTTCATTACAAAACATATTTCTTTATTTTATTCTTTATTATACTTTTCAGAGGGAATACGTGAAAGAGAAAAAAATATCATAAGTAACATTCTAAAGGAAATTTCTACAATACGGGATAATACGTACAATTTAAAACGTCAGATTTGGAATGATGTAAACGAGAATTGGCCATTTTATACTGAACAGGAATTACAATTATTAAAAAGGTAAGTACCTTTTCCTATTTTTTGAAAAGTAAAAAAAAAATATGTTGAGTAACTATAATTTAAAATTATTTCAGGCGAAAACCACAAAACCTTACACCACCAGTTAGTTCTGATGGTGGTAGTTCCACTTCTGGTCAAAGTCCAACTAGTACTCATAATGGTAGTCCACCACCGGCTGTTAAAAGACCAAGTATAGATAGGGACCGATATTATGAAGAACCGGCTGCTAAAAAGCAAAGAATCAGTCATTTTAGAAAAGATGAGATTAATAGGTAAGTTTTTAGTGATAAAATTAACGTCTTTTAAACTATTTATCTTGTTAAAATTGATAAATGTTTAAAGGTTCGAAAAACTTATAGAATAATTGTAAATTTTACCACCTTCTTAAATAAAAGAATTAAGTCATTTAATAGGTTGCCGTTAATCAAAGAATTTTTAACAAATTTTATTGAATTATTAGAAAATTTAGCAAAATAACTTATAGGAATTTTTGCACTAGTTGCGTGCTTCAATTAAAAATTCAGAAAACATAATAAAAAAATTAATGGGATAAAAGCAAACTTTAACGATATATTTTAATTTTAGTTCTAATTTACCTGGCAATAAATATGTTCAGAATGATGTGGATGAAAATTCAATCAGCTTAAGTTATTCAGTTTTAAACCCTGAAGCTGCCCGACGTATATCACCACGAGATTATGAATCGAATGATTATATTGCCAATAATAATGTTGATAACTTTGTTCAATCAACTGAAAATCGATCAGAAAGTCTAAATAATATTAACAATCAAAAATTGATGAATCCATTTTCTAGTAATAATAATAATAATACAAAAAATTCCGGAAACTCCCGGCAAAAGTCACCTACTAGCTACAATAATAATAACTTAAAAAATAAATCTGATAATGGCGGCAATAGTAATCTAAGTAATAATAACATCAATAGTATTACTAACAACAGTAATAGTACTAATAACAATAATGGTAATAGTAACAAGTACATAAAAGGAACCATGCAATCTTCTGAAAGAAGGCAAACTTCCAATATTAATTTGGATTTACCTTTATCTGATGTTAGTAGACTTTCTCCAGATGGTAAATCAACCATAAAAAAGACACAATTAAACTACAAAATAAAGGATATTACAGCAAATGGTGAACAAGAAAGGGATTCTGCAATAAATTGCGACGATATAGGCCGGGTTGCTGAAAAAAGCAATAATAATAATAATGTGAAAACATCTGATGAACAAGAAATTGAATATGATTTCTGTACTCATTTCACAAAAATAACTTCAATTGAACAAAGGCGACAATATAAGACTGAATTTGAAAAGGATTATGAAGAATATAAAAAATTAAGGACTCAAATTGAAAGTGTCGGTGATCGTTTCAAACAACTAGCACAACAACTCAATAACGCTAAAAATAATGATGCCAATTATAGGGTAATTCTGAAATTAATATTTCTAAAGACTGGTATTTTTATTTCTTTCATTTTAGACAATTAAAAAGCAAATTGTTTTTGAATATGAAAAAATTCGTCGCCATCAAGATCACCAAAGATCTAAAGCAAGGTAAAATTAT
Source organism: Hybos culiciformis (assembly GCA_964007475.1). NCBI lineage: Eukaryota > Metazoa > Arthropoda > Insecta > Diptera > Hybotidae > Hybos > Hybos culiciformis. The sequence goes on along the minus strand of OZ023274.1, from coordinate 64,789,960 downwards.
AATTTATATAGGCAAGGCATATGATAATAGCATTATTATATAAAAATGTCACTGAAAACCTTTATTTTCCAAAACCAAATGACGTGTGGTGTAACATTTTTAGAATACTCGATCGTTAATTTTTTTAAAGTATATTTTTGGTAAAAGAAGAATTTTAAAATTTGTCGGCAGTTTTAATTGCTCGGTTTTTTTTTTTATTAAAATAACATTCATTCATTATAATCAAATTGTATGTCGCAACGATTATTTATTCTTTTCACGGAGTAATTTTCAAACAAATAAAATTATTTATAATTTTTAGTTTTCGTAGTACTCAGGTTAGGTTAGGTTAGATTAGGTTGTAGCGGGTCGGAAATACCCAGATCTCCTTGCACCTAGGTAATTTACCCGTTGTACTGCCCTACTCGATGGGCCTATAATTCTCCATCGAGCCAACTCACCCCTTTCACAAACCTAATTAATTCCCTTGGCTTATGTCTTTGCAGGTCCTCAAGGTCCTGCAAAAAATAATACCCAACATCCTTGCTCTCCTAGTCCGAATCGTTGGATATTGGCAGAGCACGTGAGGTGTAGTTTCGGGTTCTTCTCCACAACCCCTGCATATTCCCGTATCGGCCCTACCTATTCGGAACTCGTGGTTCCTGAAGAAGTGCCCTGTACATATACCAGTGAAAAGTCGCAGATTATTCCTATCAAGGTTTAAAATCTGCTTAGACTTTTCTCTGTCCAAATCTCCCCAAACCTTTTTGGTGGTTTCGTTTCCCTCCGTTTGCCGCCAGATTTCTCTGTGTTTTTCCCAGCCCTCACTGTCTATTCTGGCTTTTAGTCCCGAGGAGCCCCTGAAAGATTGTACTCTTTCCAGAGTGCCCCCGTTTCCAAACCTCGCAAGACTGTCGGCTCTCATATTTCCCTCTACGTCCGAGTGGCCTTTAATCCATATAATGGCCACTCCATTTTCAAGACATATATGTTCAAGTGCCCTCAGACATTCCACAACTGTCCTAGACCTTACCTCTGTTTTGGTAAGGGTGCTGAGTAAGTCCTAATCTCTTCCTTTTATCTCCTTATCCTTCAATATCCCAGCTGCCTTCATTATGGCCATGGTCTCGGTTTGAACAACCGAGGCGCAGCCATCAATGTTGGCAGCATAAGATATGTCAAGTTCCTCACAGTAAACCCCCAGACCACAGTGTCCCTCTCTCTTGGACCCGTCTGTGAATATTTCTAGGGTTCCCTCTGGGATCTCTTGTCGCGTTTGGTTCACCACAAACCCGAATAGTTTATTCACGTTGAGTGTTCCTGCAATCTTATCCCAAGGGATTTCCGCAAATACCTCATTTCTTATGCCCTCGGAGAAGTCTCCCACCCTTTCATGCGGTGTGAGATTTTCCCCTGCTCTCCATTGCCCTATCATGCATAGCCTTGCTATCGTGTTAATAGCTGCTATCTGTACTTGTAGGGCAAGTGGTCTCAATTCTAGAATTGTCTCAAGCGATCTGGTCGTCGTCGATCTTGCCGCTCCGCTTATTCCCAGACAGGCTGATCTCTGAATTTGGTCCAAAAGTTTAGTCACTTTCTTTTTCTTTGTGGCTGGCCACCATACCAGTGCCCCATCCACGACGATATGCTCATTCCAGGTAAGCTTTTTATCAAGGATCACTCCAAGATATTTTACCTTGTCCTTCATTTCTAGACTCATCCCTCCTACAATAGGTACTGTAAGTCCCTCAATTTTCCTCTTAGTGAAAAGATATAACTCAGATTTACTAGGATTGAGTTTAAGTCCACACTGGTTTGCCCAGCGGTCTATTAGATCAACCGCTAGCTGCATCTTACTATTTATGTCGTTTCCTGTCTGCCCCGCTACTGTAACCGATATATCATCCGCATAGCAGCATGTGTCTATCTCTTTTTCTTGCAGCTCTAGTAGCAGTGGGTTTACGGCAACCAACCACAGTAATGGAGATAATACTCCTCCTTGTGGCGTGCCCCTTCCCACTACCCTCTTTTTCTCGCACCCTCCGAAACTGGCATATATCTCCCTTTCACCTAAGAGGGACGTAATCCAGTTTACTAAAGTGTGGTCTGTATCTGTACGTACTTACAGTCTCAGGTTACTTAGGTTACTAACTAATAAATTATCTTATTATCCTTATGATTTTGAGGATTTTGAAATTTATTATAAGAAGCGGTGAAGCAAAAACTGGGAAAATGAAAACAAGAAAAAATAAATTAAAAATTGAAATTAAAAAAATTTATATACAAAATGTATGACATGAACTAACAAAATACTTGTTTAATATTTTAGATTCGATTACCTTCATGCTAAATTATCACATATTAAATCTTTGGTTGGTGAATTCGATAAAACATTAACATCGTCAGAAACAGCAATGGCAGGTTCTGGAGAACTAACTAATCAAAATAGAACACTTCAATTATCAAGTTACGATGAGAAAAGTAACTCTAATGATATTACTGGTTTTCATAGTCCTAACGAAATAACAGCACCGTCATCGTCTTTAAATTATCAAAACTCAATAAAGCATAAATCTCAATCGGTGAAAAAATCAAACTACTGACGATTAATGAAAAATATGGTTACATTTGCGAAATATTTCTTATTTAAAATATAAAATTGTACTTTTAATTGTGTATTACCATTGTATATCAAATTATTCAATCCTATTAAATTGATATTGATTTTTCTCTTGCAATTTATTATCTTTTAACAAAATAAAAATATTGTAAAAAAAATGATAATTTATGTTATACCTATTATAATTGTATCTATTGAAAGTATATTATTTAAAAAATATTAGAAATGCTGCCACATCATAAAAGTGATTTAATTTGAAATTCGAAGAATATTGTTCCGGAAATATTAGTTACGTTATGAATATAATCTTTTATAGGATAAATTTATTTCTTCAATTAATGCGTTGTCTGTTTCCAAAACGGGCCTAATGCATTGCTGATTAAAATTTAGATAGTTTTTCTCAGTAATATATGACACTACATTACAACGGCGATATTTTTAAAAACACCTTCTATTGTTCTATTCCTATTTTTTTTTTTAATATTAAGAGTCGAAAAAGAATTTCTCAAGCAATGAAAAGTTAATTTTGATGGGAAAATCATCTTTTAGAACCATTCAACTTAAATAAGACTTATGGAAGGAATTAATAAAAAAAATGTTTTCTTATTTGATTAATGACGAAGGTTTGTGAGTTCCTGAAGCGATGTTATATCCCCTAACAGCAGAAGTGCAAATGAGTTGTGTTACATGGGATTAATTGTTACTAGAATGCAATTTTTTCTTCTCCTGCTTAATTTTCAAAAATAAACTGTTTAATTGTAAAGTTTGAAACATGTTACATTTTTTCAAGTTATTTTCTTACTTTTTCCAATTTAGCTCATTGTTAAAGTAAAATTATAATTAAAAAATAAGGTTTCGAAAGGAGTTTTTAACAAAAAAAATATTTAGGAAACTCAAAACAAAAAACAGTTCAATTTCCAATGAATTAAAAAAAAATCAAATTAATTAAAAAAAAACTTATGATTTATTTATTATAATTGCAACATATAGCTACAAAAAATTGTAATAAGAAACATAAACATAATGAGCACCTTAAGAATCCCTGGAATGACCTAAAAATAAATTAAAAATTAATTTATAACTTTTTTCATAAAGAATTAGCTTTTCTATTTTTAGAAAGTTGGATGTTTAGCATTATTTAACCGAATTTTGAAGAGGTACTTTTTCACGTATAAATCAAAGAATTATAGAATTAAGTTTCGACAAACATACAAACAATTTTGTATAAATAGAAGAGAAAAACAATTCAATAAGCTGGAAATTACATATTATAACTACTTATTGTTAACTACTCATATTTTTTTTTCTTTAATTTTAATTAAAAATATTAAACAACCTTTTTTGTCACAATAATCAAATTTTATTTGCTGAAAACAAAATTATAAAATGCAGATAAATGTAAATGCTTTAAGAAAAATATATAGAAAATGTGGAAATTTGAATAATACTTGTGAACTTTAATTTTTATTTTTTCTATTTTTTGCCTAATAAAATAATATATAGTTATTTTGTTTTGAAGGATTCAAACAATTTTATAACGAGAGAATGCCCTGGTGTAAATATTTAAAAATTAATTTTTTTTGTGACAAAAATAAAATAAAATTCAATGTGATTGTAATGAAAAATTATACTTTTCTAGATTTTTTTTTATTTTGTGAATAATTCAATTACAATAACGTGAAATATGAAGGTGAAAAAAATGTTTTTAAAACATAAAAACTTGAATATACTTTAAAATTAATAATAATTGTATTAATAATCAGAAACAAGCAGAATAATAATGTTAACTTAATTAATCAATATAAATTTTAAGATATCTGTGAATCTAAAATTAAATCACTACAATTCTGTTGGCTAAAAAAAAAACTATATTATTTGAAAATAAAAAACAAGCCTAGATAAATATTTTTTTTTATTGAATTTGAAAAGTAAAAATTATAAAGCTTTTTACATAAAAAAAAAAAAATTTGTAAAAAAAAAACACGTTATTAAAAAAACATTTATTTATAAATAAATCAAAAATGTTTAATTATTTTTACTATTATTGTTTATTTAATTTTTCTTATTATTATTATTATTATTTTTTGCAAAGTAGTCGTTGCAATTGTATTTTTATGTTTATATTAGTTATTAATTTTAAAAATATTTTATTTGATTAAGCCAAATTTAAATATTTTTATTTTTAGATTTTTTTTTTGAATGACAGAAAGTAAAAAAAAAAAAAAAATCATGTATTTTATTAAATGGGCATGTAAAATATTATATTTCTGTACTTTGTTTAAGGAATTTACGAACTTAAATATATTTTTTAAATTTATAAAGCAATTATAATGGTACATTTTGTTTTATTTGAAACGCAATTTATACTCTCATTTAGAAACATCACGCACCTTTATTTTAAATGTAAAGTTTAAGTAAGATGTTAAAGGAGACATATCATATACAATACCAAAGTAAAAATAATAATTACATGAAATCAGGAGAAAAAAAATTATACTGTACTCTCGTCTTATAACTTAAAAAGCTAATATAAGTGTAAGATTAAATTTGTTATCATTATATCATTTAAATTCAATGATATTACCAAACTTAAAATGCAAAAATTTTTGGGAATTTTTTTTAATGGAATTTTCAAGTCAATATTTTGAAAAACAATTTCCAATAACTCTTTATTACTTATTAACGAACAAATAAGTCTAAATTTTCAACAGTTGTATGATTGCGGAATAAACTTGTTTTTTTTTGGAGTAGTTTATTTTTTTAATATAATTTAAAGGTATATTGTTTTCGTTTTTTTTTCACCGTTTCACCGTTCACCGTTCACAAATATTTAAGATACTTCCTGGTTTAAAATGTACGTGAATCTTCTGTTTTTAAATCTTCTCTTATAAATAAAAATGACAATTCTCTGTTTCTCTGTTCTCTGTCCTCAATCACGCCTAAACCGCTGAACCGATTTGGCTGAAATTTTGAACTTAAGTTGCATTGGGCCCCGAGATGGTTATAGGGTACTAGAAATTTTGATCCGAGACTCCGACGGGGGGGCTACCTTAGAATCCGGTTTTGCAATTTAGGTATATTCCGATAAAATATTATAGCGTTGGATCCGAATCGAATATTTAGAAGACTGGATGTGTTAAGGCACCGGGGAAGTGGCTATTTAACAAATTTTGAAATTCTGTTTTTTTAGTGCACAAAATCTGGATTAAAGTGTTTAAAAACTTAAAAGGGCTAAAAATACAAAATTCTTATATGTATTTTAGAATAGTAACAAAAGGTGATGGATTAGAATGTTACAAGAGTTACAACTGAATAATTAATAAACTTAGAAATAAATTATGTACTCTTCTTATTCTTGATTTTTTATTGTAATTATAATTAACATTGTTTCTTACTCAATAACATCCATCAATATTATAGAATCATCCATTTTACTTCAATTGTTTATACTATATATATTTTAACTACTACGCCTTACGATCGACAAACTAAACTATAATACAAAACAATAAAGAAAAGTCTTATAAATATAATATTTCATATAAATTATTCTATATTTATTATACTTATGTGTTTATTATGTATTCATTATTTTGATAAGTTTTCATATATATAATCACGGTGATAATGTATGATATTCCGATTTATGAACAATTACCAAAATATCAAATATTTTATAAGCGCTTTATATTTTACCAGTATGTAATTTTTTCAAACAAAATTTAAATCTTTTTAGTATGCAATGCGACATCTCATAGTTTAACAACTCTGATAGTATCTAGTATAAATAAATGTACTGGAAAAAGGTACAAGATTGGTCCTAATAGAAATATTTAAAGCCACCTGAAGATTAGGCTTGCGTTATAAACGAAATAAATAAGGTAATATGTTACAAAACCATCAAATTACTAAACACCTATTTATGTATTGTACAAAGTATCTTAAAACATTTTTAGAGTTAAAAATCTGGAAAAGCAAATGTTGAATAACGTAGCTAATTTAGAGGGTAATATATAGCGACGAAATTTATTCACGTTTGCCAATTATATACATAATTGAATTTTATTCAAATAAAGTTTCAATAAAACAATTCTTACCCTTAAAATTGAAATATTTTGAACTCTCTCCGTCTCGTCCCTCCATTATATAAAAGAATGTCAAAACAATTTATTTTTATGCTGCTCCAAAAGTGATAGTGATTTGAATTTTTATTGCACAATAAATCCAAGGCATTTATTATTTTACAACTACAACATATGTAGGTATATCAATTTCATCAGCGATTAAGAATAGATACAATTACTAAATATATTTTCATATTATTGATAGGAAATAGATTTTTTAAGGTATTCCCCATATCCCTAATAATTATTAAAGCTAGAAAAACTCTTTAAGGTGGTAACAAAAATGAATTACCTAAAAATTGTAATTATGTATTATAAAGAAAAAATTCTTCTTTTTGGGCCTTTTTATTGTCTACCATTAAACGTAATTATATCAAAATGTTTATGTACCTTATTGAACCTTTATATTGAAATTAGTAAAATAAAAAAGGTTATTTTGCACATTTGTTTCCAACGTATAAAATTTTGCTGAAAATTTAAAAGAACTGAAAAACATTTAGGTATTTTTTTAATTCAAATTTTTTCAAATTTTCTTTATTTTGACATTTTTTTCAATGCAAACATGCTTTTTAGTATTCTTCACCACCTTCGCCTTCACCTTCTCCTGAATCCATGCCAACTTCTTCGTAATCTTTTTCCAAAGCTGCAAGATCTTCACGAGCTTCTGAAAATTCACCTTCTTCCATACCCTCACCGACGTACCAGTGGACGAAAGCACGCTTAGCATACATTAAATCAAATTTATGATCCAAACGAGCCCAAGCTTCGGCAATAGCGGTTGTATTGGACAACATGCAAACGGCTCTTTGTACTTTAGCCAAATCACCACCTGGTACAACTGTGGGTGGTTGATAATTAATACCAACTTTGAAACCAGTTGGACACCAATCAACGAATTGAATTGTACGCTTGGTTTTAATTGTAGCAATGGCTGCATTGACATCTTTTGGAACAACATCGCCACGATATAACATGCAACAGGCCATGTATTTTCCATGTCGTGGATCACATTTAACCATTTGGTTGGCAGGTTCAAAGCAAGCATTGGTAATTTCAGCGACAGATAATTGTTCATGGTATGCTTTTTCGGCTGAAATGACTGGGGCATATGTTACCAACGGGAAATGAATACGTGGATATGGTACCAAATTTGTTTGGAATTCAGTCAAATCAACATTCAAAGCACCATCAAACCGCAATGAAGCTGTAATTGATGATACAATTTGACCAATCAATCGATTCAAGTTAGTATAAGTTGGTCGTTCAATATCCAAATTACGTCGGCAAATGTCATATATGGCTTCATTGTCAACCATGAAAGCACAATCGGAATGTTCCAATGTTGTATGTGTTGTTAAAATAGAATTGTATGGCTCGACAACAGCTGTTGAAACTTGTGGTGCTGGATAGATGGCAAATTCAAGTTTTGATTTTTTACCGTAATCAACAGACAAACGTTCCATCAATAATGAAGTGAAACCTGAGCCAGTACCACCGCCAAAGGAATGGAAAATTAGGAAACCTTGGAGACCAGTACATTGATCTGCCAATTTACGGATACGATCCAATACTAAGTCAACAATTTCTTTACCAATTGTGTAATGACCACGGGCATAATTATTGGCAGCATCTTCTTTACCTGTAATCAATTGTTCTGGATGGAACAATTGACGATATGTGCCAGTACGAACTTCATCTACAACAGTTGGTTCCAAATCAACGAAAACCGCGCGTGGTACATGCTTTCCTGCGCCAGTTTCACTGAAGAAGGTATTGAAAGAATCGTCACCACCTCCAACTGTTTTATCGGATGGCATTTGACCATCAGGTTGGATTCCATGCTCTAAGCAATATAATTCCCAGCAAGCGTTACCAATTTGGACACCAGCTTGACCAACATGGATAGAGATACATTCACGCTGAAAGCAGAAAAAGTGAAATTCTATTTATTTAAATATTTTATGATTGAAAGAGGTTTCATTTAAATTTTCTTTCATCTATTTTTCAAATTGTAAACGCTTGTTATTTATTTATAATAAAGGTAGACAGGCAACTACATCTACCTATGTAGGTAGGTAGGTGGGAAAATTTTCAATACGCTACAATGAATCATAATTTAAAAAAAAATAGATTATTCAGTGCGAAAAAAAAATATAAATTTTCATGTGAATAAAAAAATAATAATAAGACGATGACGATATCGCTTACTTTTTTATTTTTTGCAATTGCCCATATTTGGCCTTGTTATAAAGTTTTGTTTTATTTTAATACCTAACTTTTTTTTTATACATATTAGTTTACTTTCGTGTTTGAAGTCAATTTATTATTTATTTGTCATCATCATCATCATGTTGTTATTTAAAGTAAAAATTTATCAGGTTTGAAAAAATTTTGTTCCAAGTTTTATCATTAAGAATCACAATTCTATCACAAAAAACAAACAAATTTTTAGGTTTTCTACTTTCCATTCGTTTTTCGTATTTTGCAATTACAGGCCCCTAGAACTGTGTGTAATATTCAATCAATTGAATTTGAGAATAAACGTTTTCGATCAAGTAAGTATCTACCTAGGTATCTGACGAAGTTTAAGTATCCTGTCCGAAGAAGGTTTAAATAAATAGAGCTCATACACCTTTATAGGTATACTGTCAAGCTGTTATATTTAATTGCTTTCTTTTATCAAGTTAATAACCTATTTAAAGCTAAAAATCATTTTGAAAGCAAAATATATAACACACAGTCTATGCAAAGATACAATTCAAAAACAGATGCGCGCATTGCGGTATTCTGATTTCTTATTTCGTTTTTGTCTAATGACCGCAAAGAAAATAATTATACCATTCATTGCTGTATTAAAAAAAGAAAAATCGAGTTATGTGAAAATAAAAAAATTTCACCAGGTTGAATAACATTTTCTAAACATGTTTCTTTTTCTTTTTTCTATTAAAAATTTCTAAAATTTGTAAAAAAAAAAAACATAAGGAAGTCAAATAGACGAAGAAGAAAATCTATTCTATTTTTTTTTTTTGTTCAATTGAAAATGTTTTTTTTTTGGCATCTGCTGGCGCATGTTGAATGAATGTTGTTTTTGTTTGCTATCAAAAAAAAAAAAATCACATTTTTAGAATTCTGCCGCATAAATATAAAAATCGATAATGATTCATTCATTTTTATTGTTTTTTTTATTTCTTACCACTCTCTTGTAGAAAAACTTAAAAACATCAAACCAAATGCCGCCTACGTTCAATTTTTGTATTTTATTAAAATTTATCGCATAGAATTTAAATAAACTTACGACAAACAAGGCTTAATTTGGTTATAAAATTTATTTGATTTTATTTTTTTTTAGAGTAGGTGGTACGAGTTGTGTTAATTTCAAGCAAAAAAAATTTTTTTAATTCAACAAAAAAAAAAGCACTATGACTTGTTTCAATTTAATGGAAGAAACAAAAAATTTACTGAAAAGCATAATAAAAGGCTAAAGTGCAGTTTATGTGAACCTCTCAGAAACGGCTGAAACTTGGAGGGGGGGTAGAGGCGGTGCTCAAACTTCCAAAACTGAAATCAGTTCTTGGGGCTCGGGCCCCGTTTCGGAGATATGGCCCCTCAAAGTTTTCATACATTTTGTATGGGCAATTTTTTTTTTTTGCTCGATTTGCCCCATTTTTTTGTAGAGAGTGTAGGGGGTGCCCCAAAACAAGAGGGGGGGGTGGGGGGCGGCGGGCGGGCGGTCTGGTGGTTGGTCAGTGGGATTTGCGGCGCCAGCCGCAAATCCCACTGACCAACCACCAGACCGCCCGCCCGCCGCCCCCCACCCCCCCCTCTTGTTTTGGGGCACCCCCTTTATCCTTTTCCCAAAAATAGGGCCAATCGGGCAAAAAAAAAAAATGTCCCATACAAAAATGTATGAAAACTTTGAGGGGCCATATCTCCGAAACGGGGCCCGAGCCCCAAGAACTGATTTCAGTTTTGGAAGTTTGGGCACCGCCTCTACCCCCCCTCCAAGTTTCAGCCGTTTCTGAGAGGTTCACATAAACTGCACTTACGCCTAATAAAATTTTAATTTTCTCCAGCAAAAAATTAACAAAAAAAAAAAAAACAGAAACAAGTTTTACGCAATCTTTTTTCCTAATTTGTATAAAGTGGATTTTTTTTTTAATGTTACTCTTAAGGTAGGTAGGTAGGTATATTTTTCTGTTGTTCACATTGGAAAAATTATAAAATATTGACATAAAAAACTTAACTTTAAGAAAAAAATAAAAAAACCGAGACAGAGTTAAGCCCACTTAAATAAAACCTTCAAAAAAAAAAAAAAAAAAATTTAATTCAATTTTTCTGTGTTATTACTACTGTAGGAGATGCAAGGTTGATTTGGAAGGTTGGTAGATAAGTAGAGCCTACCTATGATGAAAAAAAAAAAAGAAAAGGACAACGCCCTAATTTTACCCTACTTACAAATTGAATAAAAAAAATATCTATAAGCTATACACAATCCAACTAGGCACCTAGATAGATTCGTATACATTATTTAAAATTATTTGAATTCATAGACTAGGACTTAATAAAAATCGAAACACCAACTTCCTAATAATACTAGGGTATATTTTTGTTTCCGAAATCAAATAAGTGTAGTATGTACAGTAACCACACTATCTAATTTGTTCAAAATCTAATAGGAATTTGTTAAATATTTTAAATAAATATACCTAGGCAGCCAGATGCCTATCTACCTATATCTAGTGAGTTCGATAATAATAAAAATAGGATGCTCACGATTGTCTTACGTAATTTATTTTTAACTTTTTATGGTAATAAACCCATATTTGGATGGAATTAGAAAAATAGTTGATATGAGCGTAGTGGTTTGCTTTGCACAGAATGTTAGATACAGTCGACAGAGAAGCATTCAGATAAAAATAAAATGCAGATTTATTTTGAAAATAAAACGTCAGTCTTGTAGGTAAGTTACCTAGTCTTGTCTAACAACTAAGGCGTTGCTACCTACTGTGGATAAAAAAAATTATCTTACGACCACGACTACTTTACTTACTAACTAAATAAAATATTATTTTGTGATTTAAAGAATGAAATAAAAAATATGAATTGCACTTCAATCGCCATTATATTATTTGAAAAGATGATGTCATCCTTCAAAATTTGGATACAGAAGACATTTTTCTTTTCAGGTGGAAATTTTAATGAAGCAATTTTTTTTTTACTTTTCTCCAAATTTTACAAGGCGAGGTCAATGTTCAGTTTTTAGGTTAGCAAAGAAAAAAATTATTTTTCAGTTAAGAAAAAAAAAAACATGTTCGTTTTGGTCGCCATTTTAGCTTGGCTGGCGTGTACTGTGACAAATCTTTTTTTTATTTTTTTTACCAAATGGAAATTAATAAAATTTTGATTATAAGAAAATTAAATTAATTAGTTATGGAAATTTGTAATAAAAAATTGAAAATTGCCGAAAAGAAAACTACAAAACCCATTTTTCCTCCTCCCAAATCATGTTTTTTTTTTTTAGTGTCAAAAGTTTCTTAATTTTACGATCAATGAAAATACAGAAAGAAAATTGAAAATGTTCATTTCTTTTTTTTTTGTAATGCATATAATAATTCATTTTTTACTTACCATTTTTAATTTTTTTTTTTTCACACAAAATTTAGAAGAAGTTTTAAAATTTAAATTAAATCTTTTTTGCTTAATTAACTTTAATTCCCGTTTCGAATAGCCGGCTATGAAGCTTTCCAAACAGTCAATGAAAATCTTCCGAAAAATTAGTGGTATTTATATAAAAAGTGACGTCACAAATAGACGCCTTCATGATGTTTTTTTCCAGGGTTGCCAGAAAGAAAAAAATTTACTCCAGTCAAACATCCGGTCAGCCATTGAACCGACCTAAATTCGGTCAAATTTCCGGGTCAAATTAATTTTTTTTTTGCATTTACCTTAAAATATTTATAAAAATGAAAATAAAATTGAAAAAAATTTAAATTAAACAAATTCGTATGTATTTTTTTACTCCGTTTTTAATCTTCCACTAAAATTCTTTTAACTGATAAGCCGCCTGATATTATTTATTATTTATACGCCAAAATATACACAGTCTTGTTCACTTTTCATTCGAATGAGATTCTACGATTTCGAGTTTAAGAGTTAGAAGCTCTCAACCAGCTAATTAAATTTGTAAATAATTATCAAATAAAAATATAGGTATTTCAAAAATTTCTTAAAAGTTTTATTGGATTCTGATGAATATTAGCATATTGGATAAGCAGATGTCGATCATAGAAACTTAAAAAAATTGTTAGAATCCTTTTAGTTCCAAGTATTCGGAATTAGGTTTGGATTTCGATAAATATTTGTACGACTAAACGGTATTCCGAATTCCAATTAACTTTGACCGGAGTTTTGTAAAAACGTAAACCCTATTTTTTCCACTAATATGAGGAAAAAAGAAAGCAGATCACATTTTTTCTTCTTTTTTTTACTTGGTTTGCCCGGTTTGTCAACTAGTGTTGTCATTTATGCATTTTTCATTCGTCATTTTAACGCTAGAGTTGCCCTTAACGACGCGCCGAACTTTTAAAATCACATACGTAAATTTTGGGGGGCCACATCTCCGAAACGGGGCCTTTGCCTCAAGAACTGTTTTTGGTTTTAGGGGTTTGGCATCACCTCTACCCCCCTCCAAGTTTCAGCCGACTCTGAGTGGTTAACTGCAGTTTAACCAACATTTTTTAAGAATACAATTATTTTGAATAAAAATATTCCAAATAGTCCAAATATATTTTGTTAGTGAAATGGGCTTTGTTACACTTGTACTAATTCATCCGTTTCTTTTATTTCGTTGTTTCACACACGGTGGCTAACAAAAAAATTTCCTCGAGGGAATTTTTTTGTTGGATAGTGGTTGAAACAACTATTAGTAAGTAATTAGGACCATTGTATTCTTTCTTTCTTTGGTTGAGTCCATGTTCAACACAAAAGTTCAGTTAAAAACAAAAATATAATAAGTCGTTTGGCAAAATTTATTTTATCATCAAAAAAATGGAAAAAGTATGTTGCATTTCTTATCATGAAGATGACGTTCACGCTAAAAAAACTTGGAAACAATGTAACGACTATCGTAAGCAAAATAAATATTGTGATTTGGAATTAAAATTGCCGGATGGAAGTGTCTTCAATGTCCATCGAATAATTTTAATATCGGGTTGTAAGTATTTTGAGAATTTATTTAATTTTCATGATTCGTTGAACAATAAATCCAATGGTGAAAGAGCTAAAATTATGGATTTCATTGAACTTAACCGGGATGTATCTGGAAATTTGTTCGAACACATAATTGAATATATTTACACTGGTACAATAGAACTTACAGTTGAAATTGGATTCAAATTACACGAAAATGCAGTATTTTTTTCTATGAATGATTTAAAAAATATTTGCTCCCAATTTTTAATCAAAAATTTCTCACTTGAAAACAGTCTAGCTTGTTGGAGATGTTCACAATTCGATAATGAATTAAAACAAAAATTTACGGAATTTATTTCCTTAAATTTTGAAGAATTTTTGGAATTCAATATATCAAAATTAACTTTTAATGAAATGAATAAATTAACAACTAACGATGAAATTATCTGTCCACATAATAAGCTTTATGAATATGCCATTAAGTGGACTAAAATTGATTTGGAAAAACGAAGGAAACATTATTTCTCGACTTTACTTAATAATCTGCGACGATATTCAATTCAAGATCAATTCAAATGGAATTTGATTAAATCTGCAAAGGAAGACAAATTTTTGGCTTGGGACTTGGTGGAACATTTCGATAGTAAATTAAACTTTTGTGACGCCCCATGTTCAGCGCTAAAAACAATCGAATCTGAAAGCAAAACATTTTTTATTGTAACGAACCTTTCAATTTTAAAATTGAATAAAACAAAATTTGTACATAAAGCAAAAGTAAAAAATTTTGATGGTTTTCGATGCACGAAATTCAAATCAAATTATTTACTTATTTCTGGAGGTTACAATTCTTCAGAAAATAGTACAATTGGACATTGTAAATTTTATAATGCTTCTTCTAATGATGTAAAAGAATTTCCACCTATGAATCAAAAACGTCAATTTCATCAAGTTTTAGAAATTAATGATAAAATTTATGCATGTGGTGGTTACCCAGATTTAAAATCTCATGAGATTTTTGATTTGAATGCAGAAATATGGACTAATGGGCCAAAATTGAATGAAAACAGATGTCACTTTGGCATGGCAGAACATAACAAGTGTCTTTATGTTATTAGTGGGAGTAATATTGGCGGTGTAGAGCGATGTGATCCTCGTGAAAATAAATGGATTAAATTGATAGACAACGACAAATTTAAATTAACTGGCGCTAAAACTTCAGTTTCTTTAAGAGACAAAATTTTAACATTTGGAACGAGCATAATTTTAGAATTCGACATAAGAGCCAATACAATGATTGAAATGCCTGCAATTAAAAAAATGCCCAATGGATTCAGATGGTGTAGAACTAGTTGCATTGAAGGAGTGGTCTACGTTTTTGGAAAATGTTTAGCATGTTCTCGATGCAATAAATCGTATTGTTCCGGAAATTGTGGACGGAATACTATAAGTTATACTCAACCAAACAATCAATTTATAAAATGTAAATTTGGAAACAATGAATTTTATGACTTTGAAATTTTGTCGCCGTATATTAACCAACAATATGAAATAATTTCATTGTATTGAAATTGAATTAAATAAATACCTATGCACAATATTTAATTTTGATAATACCTATCTTTTGGGTATCAAGTTTATACTTTCATAAATTTTTCACATTAAAAAATTATAAAATGAAATAATTAAATAATTTTTTTTTCTTTACATCTACTACATTGAATCTCAATTATGAATTTTATTTTTTTTTTAAATAAACCAAAACGCATAAGAATTATTCGCTTTCTTTAGTTCGTAATAGAGTTATATTAGTCTGTGCTTCTACTCTATTTTAAAAAAGATTGTATAAAGAATTTTTTTGTTTTTAAATACTGGGATAAAATAATTTTGGAACTTTTATCGAAATTTGACTTCATGTTATTATAAAAAGTGAAATTCATATTTGGTTCTTCATATTTTGTTGAGAAAAATCAAGTTCTCGATAATAATTGTCACATGAAAAATGTGATAATTTCAGAAAATACAAAGCCACCTTTATTAGTTTTTTTTTTCGAGAAATTGTGTAGCAAAAAATTTAAAAATCCCTTGGAATTTAATTTTTTTTTCATGACTGATAGTCTTGATATTAAATAACTTTATCATTCCCTAAAATGCGAAATACCAAATTTATTTTTCGTAATTTTTCTACTTTATTTACAAAAAAAAAATTAAATGTGGTAGATCTATTTCTACTGCAATTACAGTAAACTAACATCGTCTATACCGGAATAACACTCCGCGAAAGCAATATAAATTAGTTATTTGATATCTATAAATTAAAATTATTTGAATTAAAAAACAAAATCAAATTAAAACAATATTTTTTCACTTTATTACTTATTCATTATATTGAATTTATAAACATTTCTAAACTTTATTTCTTAACAGGTTTTGATAGTTCCTCCAACGCACGGATCTCGGCTTAAAAAAATAAAATAAAATTAAATTATTAAATTGCTGTACATCGTTAAAATTTAAGTCACACTGATTTTTCATTATATAACTAGATATTGTAGCCGCAGTGGAACAAACTGTATTGAAAATTTATTTATTTAACTAACTGTTGTTACTCCTAATTTTTATTGGTAGTGAACATTTTGTACTTTGTGGAGTTCATGCCTACACTTAGTTTTTATTTATCAAAGTGAAATGTATTTTATGCTTTATCTGTACGAAAACTACAAAACATAAACATTATACATTTGTAAGACCGTAATAATCTTTCGACATATTACGAAATATAAAATAATTGTCGATTTCTGCTAATTTAAATCTTAAACAATTAAATCTCCGTTTAAATTTTATCTTACTATGTAGGTATATCCAACACATTTATTAATGGAATTTTGATGGTTTTGTTTTCGCTGAGGTAAATACCTTTTTGCTGAAAAAAATATTTTCTAGCGTCGAATTTGAGGGATATTGTCATTCGTTATTATTTGTTCAAAATCTAGCATTCAAAATTTCTAGTTCAAAATTTAAGTACATAATCAATTTCTTTATCGATTTTTGTTCAAGCATTGTCATATTGAAATAAGTATTTAATAAATAAAATTTTATTCTTTTTTTTTTGGATTGTTAAAATGCGGAAAATTTTTCTTATAATTAGGTAGGTTTGAAACGAAATGAAAGGTAGGTATCTACTTAGTTATCTATTTTGAAAGGAAAATTGGCTAAAGTGCAGATGACGTGAACCACTCAGAATGGGCTGAAACTTGGTGGGGGGCTAGAGGCGGTGCCCAAACTTCCGAAACTGAAATCAGTTCTTGGGGCTCGGGCCCCGTTTCGGAGATAGGGCCCCCCAAAGTTTTCATACATTTTGTATGGGAAATTTTTTTTTTTGCTCGAGTTGGCCCATTTTTTTGTAGAGAGTATAGGGGGCATCCCAGAACGAGAGGGAGGGGTGGGGGGCGGCGGGCGGGCCCGCCCGCCGCCCCCCACCCCTCCCTCTCGTTCTGGAATACCCCCTTTATCATTTTCCAAAAAATTGGGCAAATCGGGCACAAAAAAAAATTTTTCCATACAAAAATGTATGAAAACTTTGTGGGGCCTTATCTCCGAAACAGGGCCCGAGCCCCAAGAACTGATTTCAGTTTTAGGGGTTTGGGCACCGCCTCTACCCCCCCACCAAGTTTCAGCCCATTCTGAGTGGTTCACGTCATCTGCACTTACGCCGGAAAATTAACTTGAAACTGGCCTGGCAAATATTTTCTTTTATTTGATCTTTAGTCAGGTCAGGACACTATATTTATTTACCTTCTGCATTTCGTTTCTTCTCTTCAGCCAATTTTGCATCACGGACTGCTTTTTGTTGACCTTCAATTTCTCGCACTTTAACTTCTTTCTTTGATAATCTATTTTGATGGTAAGCTCCATATGCAATTCCGACAGTGAGAAGACTCCATCGGCCAAACTAAAAAATTAACAAAATTATGTAACTTTTTTTTTCTTGAATAAAAAGTTTTTTCCTTCTTTCCTTACTTTGATCAATGGTGAAACACGGACTGCTGATGGTAAAGTCATCTTTCTTTTTATTTCTTTTAGAGATCTAAAAAAGAATATTTTTTAATATTAAATATATACAAAAAAATTGATTTTAAAAATTAAAAAAAATAATTAAAATTAAAAATAATTTAACCTGCGCGCTGCCTTAAAAAAAATGCGAAATGCGACGATGTTTTTATGTTTTGAAAGACGTCAGATAAGAAATGTTCAAATCGACTGAGCTGATACATGAAACAATTTAAAATTTACAACGGCGCCGAAATAAAAATTGCCACTTTTAAGATCGCCGAGAACTTATAGTGAAAGACATTTTTTTTAATATATTGCCGAACGAAATTCTGAATCAAAATCATTAAATTCCACCGCAACAATTTAAAACAATTTCAAAATACTTTATCAGAAATAAATTCTGGGCGACATTAATTGGTCGCAAATACTTTAATGTCAATGTTTAATGTGGTGAACGAGAGACGGCTTTTGCCTTGTGTGAAAATAGAAAAACGTGTATTAATATTTTTCATGCTAAATTTCATTTAATTTAAATTTTTTTTGGCTAAACTGCAGTTTACGTGACTTACTCAGAATTGGCTGAAACTTGGAGGGGGGGTAGAGGCGGTGCCCAAACTTCCAAAACTGAAATCAGTTCTTGGGGCAAAGGCCCCGTTTTGGAGATACGGCCCCCCAAAGTTTTCATACATTTTGTATGGGCAATTTTTTTTTTTTGCTCGATTTGCCCCATTTTTTTGTAGAGAGTGTAGGGGGTGTCCCAAAACAAGAGGGGGGGTGGGGGGCGGCGGGCGGCGGGCGGGCGGTCTGGTGGTTGGTCAGTGGGATTTGCGGCGCCAGCCGCAAATCCCACTGACCAACCACCAGACCGCCCGCCCGCCGCCCCCCACCCCCCCTCTTGTTTTGGGGCACCCCCTTTATCCTTTTCCTAAAAATTGGGCCAATCGGGCAAAAAAAAAAATTTCCCATACAAAATGTATGAAAACTTTGGGGGGCCCTATCTCCAAAACGGGGCCTTTGCCCCAAGAACTGATTTCAGTTTTGGAAGTTTGGGCACCGCCTCTACCCCCCCTCCAAGTTTCAGCCGATTCTGAGTGGGTCACGTAAACTGCAGTTACGCCTTTTTTTTATTATTTTCTTGGTACACTTTTTGTCTATATGCGGCGTTTTTTAAATTTAAAGAAGTGAATTGAGGTTCTTAACAGTGCTAAGATAATATAAGATATTTCGATACGTTCACGAATCACGAGATTCGAAAAACAAAATTTAAATACCTAGTTGCTGTGAACACACTCTTAACACATTGACATCTCTCAGTTGCTTTCAACTAGCGAACCGAGGAGCCCGCCAATAGTCAACTCACAGCTCAGCCGTTTTTAAAAAATGACATAATGATAATGACACTTCAAATTTTCATTAAATTTGTCAATAAAAAAAAAGAAAGTTTTTAAAAAAAAAAGAGGAGAATTTAAGAAAATAAAATTTTTATTTTCATTCAAAAAATAATAAATTTAATACTTTTCTTAAAGTATTTTTTTTTCATAAAATCACAATAATATTCATTTTTCGGAAATTGAAAAACAAATAAGTATGGAGGCTGTGGACAGAGAACTGGATCGTGTTTTAGCAAAATTTTCTGGAATTTCTGAACATTCAATTCGAACAATTGGTGACATTTCGGATGTATTTCAAGAAATTCAAAATAATTTGTCCACAGGTAAAAATCAAGTTTTTATTTTAAAAAATTATGAAAAAATATATACGCGCTTGGATCGTAGACAGACGGCAGTCTTCATCTCCTCCTTTACAGTAGGTAGCTAGCTATCTTTTGTGTGTGACTGTGTAATACCTATAGTTTTTTTTTGTGAACCAAAAACAAAGAAATTTTATTGTACTTTACTTTACCTTTACCTTTGTTCTAATTATTTAGACACATTTAAATAGTTTATGCTTGTTGACCTAAAATGCTGATTAGAACTGAGAGTTTTCATTTAATATTATTTTATTTTAAAATTAATTAACAAAAAATTATGTATCTACAAGTCAAACAAACAAACAAACCAATTGCTCTAAATTCATATCTTCAAATACCTATTAAAATAGTCTACTATTTTACTTACATGCTTTTCTTATGTAGGTACCTACCTAGTTATAGTTAGAATGTTAATAACATTTATATATACCTAGGTATCTATAATAATTTATAGGCCTCAAATTATTTTATTTAATTTTATGATTATGTAATTTGTCAATATTACAATTCAATTATTATTAAGACAATCAAATTATTAAAATAGTTTATTGAATACATACATTATAAATTTATATACCTATAACAAGTTTAGTATATACAGTAGGACAATTCACTAATTAATATATCATTAATTTCCTAATTTTTATGGAATTTTGATTCAAGAATATATTAACCCTCGCTTTCCTTTATAACTTTTTTTCACACAATTTTGTATCTTCTTTAATATTTAATATAAGTTTATTTAAGTTTGTGTACATACCTTTTAATTTAAGCTATTCCATTTTAAATTGAAATGAATAGAACAATAACGACTCATCAATAAAAGTATATATTTTTTTATTTCTTTGTAGATGAAAATGAAGGAAATCTAACTAAAACTCAAGTTGATATTATCAACGAGGCTTTACAAAAAACTAAAGAAAAATTGCAACGAATATCTTCAGAACACAGAGATTTACATGGTACTGTCAGTAAAGTAGGAAAAGTTATTGATAGAAATTTTGTATCAGATTTTACTGCAACAACAAGATCAGATTTTCTTGATGATAGTAATACCAAGCAATTGGTTAATAAAATTATTGCTCAACATTATTACAGACAAGGAATGGACGATGTAGCCAAAATGCTAATTCAAGAATCAAATTTAGCTGATGAATACGCTGCTGAAATATATCAAGAGGGAAATTATGCTCAAATTTATAAAATTTGGGAATCAATATTGACACATGATTTGACGCCTGCATTAGAATGGGCTACAAAATATTCAGAAGAATTAGCAGAAAAAAATAGTGCTTTAGAATTTAAATTACATAGATTAGTTTTTATTAAGGTAATGTTTTAAAATTTTTACTTAGTAAATATTATTGAAACAACCTTATTGAAGAAATTATATTGAATAAAAATAAAATTTCAATTTTCTTCAATATTTCTTATTAGTCAATTGATGAAATGAATATTATTTCAAAAATATTGACCATATAACGGATTCTTTACGCTTTTTAATCATATGACATAAAAGTATAACTCAGTTATATTTTCGTATTACCTTACGTTTTTGCAAAACAAATGCTAGCAATTTAATAGTTTTTGAATCAAGCCTATTAGATTTTATTATAGTTTTAAGATCATTAGGTTTTTTATCTTTACAAATTAAAATAACATTTTTTATTTTAGATTTTGTCAAATGGTGTTAGTGCTCAGGCTGACGCGATTACATATGCTAGAAAGCATTTTTCGAAATTAATTTATCGTTTCGAAAAGGAAATTCAAAATTTAATGGGGACATTGATTTACTTACCAGTAGGGATAGAAAATTCACCATATAAACAGCTGGTATCTCCTGAAATGTGGACAGAGGTTTCTTTTATTTTTTTGAAAGATGCTTGCAGTGTTTTGGGAATTAGTAAAGACTCGCCTTTGTCAATAGTTATAAATGCGGGTTGCAGCGCTTTGCCAGCTTTGTTAAACATAAAACAAGTTATGCTATCAAGAAAAGTGTTAGGTGTATGGAAACAACGGGATGAATTACCTGTGAGTATATCATTATACATCAATATAATTCTGATATTTTAATCTAGTAATGCATTTTTTACAATAGATTGACATTGAACTAGACGCTGAATATCGATATCATTCAATTTTCGCATGCCCAATTTTGAGGCAACAAACTTTTGAAGAAAATCCTCCAATGAAATTAGCTTGTGGTCATGTAATTTCAAGGAATGCGTGGTCGCAATTAAGTCATGGACCAATGTAAGATTTTGTTATTAGTTGCCCTGTATTAAATTAGAGACGACGCTTACAGACTTCTTTTACTTAGATTTTTGTACATAATGATTCCTAATTGATTACAATTTTTTTTTTTTAAGAAGCAATAATTATAACCGAAATATTAATATTCAATCTGAAATATACAAAAAATCAGTGTTGATGATGAGACTTATTTTTAGTGATTATTTAATCAATTTTACATTGTGTAAAACTTTCTCTGAATTTGTGAATGATTTTTAAAACCTTAGAAATAAAAAAACATGTAAGACATCTTCTTTAAAACTGTTTTCATAAACTAACAATTCATATATTTCGTTTTAAATATTTCTTTTGAAATGCTTTCCGGGAAATAATTGGACAGATCGTAATGATGAAATAAATTTGTTTACTATAAACTTAAATACATAATATTATTAAAAAAAACATCGCGTAATAAATGAGTAGTAGAAAAATATATATTTTTTAGAATTATTTTTTTAATAATTTATTAATCCTTTACAGGTTGAAGTGTCCATATTGCCCAATGGAGCAAAGTCCCGATGAAGCTAAATATATTTATTTTTAAAGAAATTCCAACTGTTTTTTTTTTAAATCATAAAAATTCTTAAATTATTATTTAATACAAAATATTATGCGAATTATTCAATAAAGAAATAAAAACATATTAAAATAGGTTTTTAAGAGCCCTCGAAATATTTTTCTGTTTTCTATTTTTGCAGTTTTTTTGTTTGTTTTATTTTACAGAAAATAAACGGCCGTGAAAAATGCGACAAAAATTATATGAAAAACTGCAATTTGTCAAAAAAATTATAATTTTTTTTAAAATAAATGAATGAAATTAGGTAATTCAAAATTATTTGGAAAATTAAAGAAATTTAAAATCCATGTCACCAGCCCTGGGGAGTTATATTTTAGCTTTATTTCTGCGTTTGATTTTTTTATTAACTGTTTCCTTTACTTCACAATCTCAGCCAAAAAACTTAAAATTTCAAAAATCCAGTACATTCAGCCAGTTATGTAATCTCTAACATAATCACTTTAGGTGAGATTGTATTAACCCTAAAATCAAAGCACAATCAAGACCAATTTTACACAGTGAGGGCTCTTAAATGTTTTATGCTTTATAAATTTGCAAATTATAATTTTACGAATATTTAAAAAGTTTATTTTGAAGAAAATATATTTTTTTCAATATACTATGTTATATCCTTAATTTTAAAAACTGTGTAGAGAAATTAAAAATTAGTAATTCGAATTCTTATTAAAAAAAAAAACTCAAATTTAAGAATAACCACAATAGATAATTATTTTATCATGTTTTGAAATACATAGATACATATTAAATTATGTTTTATTTATTCTTTTTTGAAGTAAATCTTGGTCCACCGAATTTTTTTCCTTTATTAAACTTATTTTTACCAGCTTTGTTTGCCAACTTCACCGTGCTCGCCTTTTTCTTTGCTGTTATGTTTTGAAATTTTTTATGTCGATTCGCTTCCGATCTGCAAAAATGAAAATATTTTTATATATTTATCCAATTTAAAATAAATTATTAAAAAAATGTATATTTATACCTTAATCTTTTGGCACCTCCTTTGGTTACATCGGTTAAGTCATGAGAAAATGCGGATCTTTTTTTCTTAGATCTGGATGCTTCAAAATGTGTTCCTTTTTGTTTTGGGATATCACTAATAGCATTCAAACGCAATGGTCGTTTCTTAATTTTTGCTATTCTCGCTTGAACCATGGCAACATTATCTAATTCTTTTGCAACTCTTTCTTTAGCTATTTGTTCAGGGGTTTTTTTCTCAGAATTGTTTTTCTTTTTCTTATTCAGACTACCTACTGGAGGACCATCCTCACCATCGCCACCGTATTCTGGCTGCTTCTTACGTTTTTTTGATTCTAAAGTTTTTTCTGTTTTTGGATTAATGGAAAGCCTCAGCTTTTCCTCTTCCCGTTGCTTTTTTGTTTGGAACCAATCTCGCTTTTCTGATTGTGTGCCTTTTAACTTTCGCTCCGCTTTTGAAAGTTGCTGTTCTGCTTTTGCCATCTGTCGTTCCGCAGATTCCTCATCCAAAATATTTTCTGAAAGTAATTTATTGTTATGTTAGTAAGCTCTCTAAAAAATTAACTTTGTTTTATGAGTTTCAAGATAATACATTGGATCTATCCATCTATCTCAATGAAGAATAATTATTATAATTGCACAATTGAGCATTAGTGTTAATAAAATTTACATTATTAATGTTACCTTTCAAACAAATTCATAGTAAATGGTAAATACATTATGATTTTTATTTTTATGCGTTTCGACATTTGGATTTTTGCCTGTTGATTTTCGTTCTTCATCCGTTAAAATATTATTTAGACTTCGATTTAGTTGAGAAGTGACTACATTTTGACATTTGGATAAATATTCGATCAAATGTACTTACGTATTTCCGGCTCGAGTGCAGTCAATTTTCTTCGGTATTTCTCAATTATTTCTGGAGGAATCATTCGGTTCTTTACTGTTGACTCAGAATTTTTTATAATTGTTTTAACAATTTTTCGTTCTTTTTCTCCTGCTAATGAAACAGAAATGCCGGCACGGCCTGCCCGAGCTGTTCGTCCAACCCGGTGAATATAATGCTCTGTGGTAATCGGCATAATAAAATTAATTACAGTTTTTACACCCGATATATCCAGACCTCTGGCAGCTACATCAGTTGCAATTAAAACATCAGTTTGTTCTTCTTTAAATTTTTTTAAAGATTCTAAACGTTGCTGTTGGGTTAAATTGCCATGTAATTCTCCGGCTTTTATTCCTAAAAGACCGAGCAAAATATGTAAACGATGTGCTTGTTTTTTAGTTTGAACAAATACCATGCAATGATCATGAAATGTTCTACATATCAGTGATGCTAAAATAGGTTCGCGATCACTTTCTTTATCTTCTCGAATTCTAATAAATTCTTGTCGTAAATTGAATGCAACAGTTTGATTTGAATCTACAAAAATCTTTATGGGCTTATTAAGAGAAACAGCAGCTAAATCCTTCACTTGTTCTGTCATTGTAGCAGAAAATAACATCGTTTGTCTAGTTTTTGAGCATGAGTTAATAATTTCTTTCATTTGCTCGGCAAAGTATTCATCAAGCATCCGATCAGCTTCATCAAGAATAAGAACCTGAAATTTTTTTTTTGAAATACATTAATATTTGCTAATTGCTAAAAGATGTTTAATAATGTATTAAAAAAAAGTTCATATTTCCTGTGTAAAACACACAGTAAACAACAAATATTGTCATCATTTTTAAATAAATGCTTATTATCGACATTTATTCAAAGTTAAGAGCGCAAGGATTCTAATCATTACTTATAGTTTTTTGATGCAAAAAATTAGATTTTTTTTTATTGATTTACTTACTTCAATGGAATCTAAACTAAAGCTTGGAGTATTTTTGATGTGATCTATTAAACGACCTGGTGTAGCAATAACAATATCTGGATTTTGTCTTAACACATTTTCCTGTGCCTTAACGTCTAAGCCACCAATAGCTAAACCAATTTCAATTGAAGTAAACTGACATAATTGCTTGGAGACTTGATAAACTTGAACTCCTAATTCTCTAGTTGGAACCAAAACTAAAACTCTTGTTATTGTTTTATTATTAACTGGACGATATAGTAATCGTTCTAAAGTCGGTAACATATAAGCTGCCGTTTTTCCAGTACCAGTCGCTGCACATCCACATATATCACGTCCTAGAAGGCCTATAGGTATTGTTGCTGCTTGAATGGGAGTTGGATAGATAAAACCTAAAACTCCAATTGCTCTCATTAACGGACGAGATAAATTCATTTGATAAAAAGAAGTAATTGGTTCATCACTCGCAATTTCATCAAAAACTTGTTTTTGCTCACTATCGCTCTCTGATTCTTCATTCTCTTTCATGCTACCGTCCTTTTTTTTTTGCCTTTTAATAGATCTATTAGATTGTTTTTTTTGACGCGATTTCACATCATCATATTTTAATTCGTCTTCAGATAAGTCGATCTGAAAATGTAGTTGAAAAAAAAAAAAAAAAATTAAAAAGAACGAAAGAAAAAATTGGAATTAACTTAATTCTGTGAAAATGAAAAGAAAGAAATCACCCTTTTATTCGTTGTATAAATATATTTAAAAATTAGGGCTTGAAAATTAATCTGAATAAAACAAATATAAAACTGAAACAATACAAATACAAAAGATTGAAAATTGATTTTACTGTTTTGTTAGTTTGATTATCTTGCTGAAAAAACTTGATTTTTTCCAATGACTATTTTTCTGGTAACAAAAAACTTACTTCATCATTACTGCTGGATTCATCATTATGATCACTCTTATTTTTCAATCTTTCAGCTATTTTATCATCGGTCTTCGTTCGAGCCTTACGTTTCACATATTTCATTAAATCATCCCAAGTGTCTTGATTGTATTCCTTGACAGATGAGACAAATTGAAAACCTTTTTCAAATTCTGTTATTTTTTTATGCCTCAATTTGGTTGGTTGGTACTAAAAAAATAAAATAAATAAAAAAATAAAACTAGTAGGTATACCTGTACAATAGAGTAGGTAATAATTATAAGATCTGGTCTGGATTGGGCACCAAGTTCCTCTTGATTCGTTGGTGCCTAGAATATGTAGATAGTTGGCTTACCTACACTCTACTCATTACATTTATTGACTAATTTCCTTACCAATTAATGGAGTAGATATAAAATAATATTTATTTAGTTTAGGTAATGCTCAATTCTGTAGGTAGTCTGTAGGTAAATCTTAACACGGAAAGAACTGACTTTAACTTCTAAAAATTTTGTTTGTAGGTAAGGTAAAGACATTCGCACTGGTCTCTGGCGCCAATGTATCATCGACCCAACGAAGATCCTGCTAAGGCTTTGGAATTTGTGATCAATTAATATCATATTAAATTAATTTACACACCTCTATTTCGGGATCAGATTCTTCTGATAAATTCTCTACTTCGACGTCGTCCTCAATTGTTGATATTAAATCTGACTTTATTTCTTTAATCATTTTATTTTAAATTTTATTCCAAATTCTCGAAATATTTTTCTTTTTAAAAAATTTTCTTTTGCTAATAAAAAAAAACAAGTCCCTCCTCGCAATCGTAATCAAAACATACACATGTGCTACTAGAAAAAGAGATGAGAGCTGTCATTTGTTGCGGCGGCGCGGTTCAATGGCGATGAACCATAGAAATATAATAGTAAAAGAAAGGTGTTGAAGTAGTGGTAAGAAGTGCTTGTTAAAAATTGAAAATGTACCAAAATGTACCCATCAAGAATAAAAGTTAGTTTCCGATAGCAATACTAATTAAAAAAACTCACCTTGATTTTTAATAACTTTTTCAAATAATGAAGATCTTTTTAATTATTGTTTGTTAATTATTATTATTATTATTTTATTAATTGTTGTTATTGCTGTTGTTTATTATTATTATTCTATTATCAAATTAAAATAGTTACTGACCAGAAAAAATTATTAATTTGTTGAATTGTTGGCGATTTTTTCTTAATGTTTGTTTTAAATTTGCTGTCTTTACTTTGGCGATGTGATTCAATTTGATGTTTAAATCTTATAATTTTTAGGAAACCTAGTTATTAAAAAAAAAACATGTAACCCGTATTTTAGATTATTATCATGTGGGTCGAAAAAAGCCATGATGCGGCTATTGGAAATATTTAGAACAATACATACCTATTAAACGATATTTTCTTATTTTCCTCCTAACCGCCTTTTTTCGGTTCTTTCGAATTACAATTTTTTATGCAGTCAGAACGGCGAACCATTTTATTATTTAATAAAAAAAAAACACCGAATTAAGTTTTATTAATTTATTTTGAATATGTAATTTCGCAATATTTTTGCCTCCTTTTGTTAAAACTTTTTCGTATAACGGAAAACCATAATATGGTTTTTTCATGGAGTGGTAAAAACTTGGGGGGGTACATTTTGACAGTTAAACAACAACAATTTTGACTCACTTATTGTTTTCCTTTTCTTAAGGAAAAAAATTCAATTGCCAGGCTGTGCGATGAACAGATTCGTTCAAAAATTATATTTCTGCATATTTTTCATTTCTTCATTTAAACCCGTTATTTACACTTGATGCTTTCGTTTTTCGAAAACGATTTTTTTGAAAGATGTATTCTTTTGATTACTTAAATTAAAAAAATACAATAATATATAACACAATTAGAGATAAAAGATACAACTACAGATACTAGCGACAGTTCGATTCCTAGAGTATCGACAACGCTGCGACAGCGATAATGTTTGTTGCTATATAAAAAAGATAATAATAAAACAAACGTTAATTGGAATTTTAAAGTTTAAAATAATTTTCTAAATAACATATCCATATTAAATTACTGTATGTATATATATATATATATATAATTTCGAATTCTGTATATATTCAGAATTTCGAATTCTTTTATACCCTTATACATATATCTTTACAAAGACGTTAAATAAATTATTTTCGAAATAAATACTTAAAAATCGAATTATAACGTCTGGTGTAGGCCCCAGATTAGTATAATTAATTTATTTTTTGTTGGCGTACAAATTATACTTTTAATATGAGCTGAGAATTAACTCGTTGACTATTCACTCTACTATAGTCGGGATTTTGACGTTTTGAAAAATAGATTTTTTATGGTAGAAATATTTAGCACAAACAGCACAAAGAAAAAAAGTTGTAAAAATAATATTTTATGATTAATAATAAATTTAATTTAAAATTTCCAGAAGAAAAAATAGTGTTTTTTGTTGATTGGAAAAGAAAATGACCGCAGTCACTGGTGTTCTTCCATTCATTCGTGGAATTGATTTTAGAGGAAATGAATTCGATGTAAGATGCCATCATAATAGTCGTAGAAAAATTTTTTTTTCCTTAACCGTAATCCGTATCGTATTCGTTATCGAAAATTTGTGTGTTAGGTTTATCTATCTATAAAATTTGGGCTTGAGGAGTGAACATTTTCACAAAATTCCATTTTTACTGATCCATGTGGACTATTTTATTTTCAATTAATTAATTCTGGCCTCAATTAGATTAGAAACCCTATAAAACCAATATTAAGTTATTTAGCTATTGTAGCGTACCTAGGTACCTATCTTATTCGTTAAAATATATATTTTTTAAGCCTAACCTACTTTAATACCTACATAAGTAATTTCAGTATTCAATCGCCATAAAACTATAGTTATATTCTAAACTAAATACCTAATTGGCATCTTAGTTACGTCATAACTGTTTTCACCAGTCTGACATCATATAATTAATTTGTTTTAAAATAAAAAAGACTACTTTGAAGTTTTATTGTTTGAGATACGTACTTCCAGAGATGATTAAACGACTTCAGTACTGCACATAGGTATTCAACCTATTTTAAAATAAGTTGCTCGGATGTGATTATGTAGGTACGGTGTTTATTAATTAATCATGTTAAAAAAGAAAACATCTTTGAGCAAGACTATAATTGTTATGCAAACATTTTAGAATGAGGTATAAAAAGATAGGTAATAAAAAATTTTCTTAATGTTATTAATTTTAGGATGATCGATTTCCATCTTCTATACGCCATATGACCAGAGTACAATGGTTAAAATTAGATAATACCCAGCTGAAAGAAATTCCCGAAGAAATAGGCAGTTTAAATAAATTAGAACATTTATCATTGAAACATAATAAATTAGAAAAATTGTTTGGCGAGCTAACGGAACTAGAATGTTTAAGAACATTGAATTTACGTCACAATGTTGTGAAAAGCTCTGGTGTTCCTCCAGAATTATTTCAATTGGAAGAATTGACAACATTAGATTTATCGCACAACCGATTGAAAGAAGTCCCTGAGGGATTGGAAAAAGCAAAAAATTTGCTTGTATTAAATTTATCTCATAATCAAATTGAGGTGATTCCTACACCACTTTTCATTCATTTAACAGATTTACTTTTTATAGACTTGTCGAATAATAAATTAGAAACATTGCCACCTCAAACACGTCGTTTAGCTAATTTGCAAACATTAATATTGGCCAATAATCCATTGGAATTATTCCAGCTGCGCCAATTACCGTCTCTGCAGAATTTAGAAGTTCTTAATATGAGAAATACGCAAAGAACTCTAAATAATTTTCCAAATACATTGGACTCTTTATCGAATTTAACAGAATTGGATTTATCCCAGAATTCTTTGCCAAAAATTCCCGATTGTTTGTATAATATGCCAAACATTAAGCGGCTAAATTTTTCAAGTAATGAAATTACTGAATTATCTGGTGGTGTTGAATTTTGGCAAAAATTGGAAACTTTAAATTTATCCAGAAATCAATTGCAAAATTTGCCCAGTGCAATTTGTAAATTATTGAATTTACGACATTTGTACTTAAATGACAATAAATTGGATTTTGAAGGTATCCCATCGGGTATCGGTAAACTGTGTAGTTTGGAAATATTTTCTGCTTCTAATAATCAATTGGAAATGATTCCAGAGGGATTGTGTCGTTGTGGTGCTTTAAAAAAACTAAATTTATCATCAAATCGTTTAATAACTTTGCCAGAAGCAATACATTTACTTACTGATATTCAGTTAGATTTGAGAAATAACCCAGATTTGGTAATGCCCCCAAAACCAATAGAATCTATAAAAGGTTCCGGAATTGAATTTTATAATATTGATTTTTCATTACAAACTCAATTAAGATTAGCGGGTGCTAGTGTTCCACCTTCAATATTACAACCATCTACATCGACAAAGGATTCGATAGCCAGGAAAATTCGATTGAGACGTGGTCCACGGCAAGATTCTGAACAAGATTCAGCCAAAATTTTAAAAGGAATGAAAGATGTAGCAAAAGATCGTGATTCAAATGTAAACTCTTGGGATGATGGTGGTATTGGTTTGAATGCAAACGAGAGATCAGAAAGTTTGAAACCTAAAAGGTGGGATGAATCTTTAGAGAAACCACCTTTGGATTATTCTAAAATATTTGATAAAGATGATGGACAAGTACCCGGTTTAACTGTTTGGGAAATCGAAAATTTTCTTCCAAATAAAGTTGATGAATGCACGCATGGAAAATTTTATGAAGGAGATTGTTATATTATTTTGAAAACATCTTTCGATGATTTAGGTCAATTAACTTGGGAAATTTATTTCTTAATTGGTAGCCTAGCGACTTTGGATAAAAAGGCATGTGCAGCTATACATGCGGTAAATTTAAGAAATTATTTGGGAGCTAGATGTCGTACAGTAAGAGAGGAACAAGGTAATTAACTCTTAAAAGTTTCTAAAATAATTTAAACAGTAAAAAGAAAATTATATTCTAGATCTAGAGGTTAAAGTAGAAAATTTATAAACGACTAAATATTACTTAGATCATGCTTTTAAATCAGTCTCAATAAATAATTGTTAACAATGTTATTGAACTAATTTTATTTAGATATTAATGATATTCGATTATAACCAGTGAAATAATATAATAAATACATAATTAAAAAATAATGAAGGTTTTGAGGTTTCATCAAGAGAATATTTTGTAAAACAAGCTTTCATCTCGTTCTCTAAATATACTGTGGAACTAGGAAGCAGTACGTTTACTGCTTATTTTCGAGTTCAAAATAAGTTTTAATAATCTTTTTAATGTGAATATATTTTTATTAGTCAAATTAAACAATAATTTTAATTTCTAGGTGATGAATCAGAAGAATTTTTGTCTTTATTTGACAGTGAAGTAACCTACATAACTGGAAATCATACAGCCACTGGCTTTTACACTATTGATGATATGATTTATACTGTTCGTTTATATCGTGTTCACTCTGCTGGTTCTTCTATTCACCTTGAGCCTGTTGCAGTTAAAATAAATTCATTAGATCCTCGATACAATTTTATGCTCGATACTGGTTTGAAAATTTTTATGTGGTATGGTAAATGTTCAAAGAATACTTTAAAATCGAAATCGAGATTGATGGCTGAAAAAATAAATAAAAATGAACGCAAAAATAAGGCAGAAATTATTCAAGAAGAACAAGGATCCGAAACTGATCAATTTTGGCAACTCATGGGTTGTGATGCGGAGTTAGTGCGAAAGGAAAAAATTCTTCAACATGTTCCCGATGATTTCAAGTTTATTGTAGCACGATTGTACCAAGTGCAATTGGGGATGGGTTATTTAGAATTACCACAAATTGAAATTCCAGGTCAAAAGTTGGTTAACACTCTGTTAAACAGTAAAAATGTTTACATTTTAGACTGTTTTTCAGACTTGTTTGTTTGGTTTGGAAAAAAATCAACGAGATTGGTTCGGGCAGCAGCTGTAAAATTGTCTCGTGAACTCTTCAATATGATTAAACGTCCTAATTATGCTTTGATAACTCGAGTTCAAGAGGGAACTGAAACTCAAATTTTTAAATCGAAATTTGTTGGTTGGGATGAGGTAATGGCAGTAGATTTCACTCGAACAGCAACATCAGTAGCAAAAACTGGAGCTGATTTAACTAAGTGGGCGAAACAGCAGGAAACTAAAGCTGATTTATCTGCTCTATTTATGCCAAGGCAACAGTCAATGTCGATACAAGAAGCTGAACAGCTTGAAGAGGAGTGGAATTACGATTTGGAGGCAATGGAACCGTTCGTTTTAGAAGGAAAGAAGTTCGTTCGACTTCCAGAAGAAGAGTTGGGACAGTTTTATACTTCCGAATGTTACGTTTTCTTATGCAGATATTGTATTCCAGTTGATGAAGAAGAAACTGAGGCTGTGAATGAAAAAAATCCACCACTAGAAGATGAAATTCAATGTGTTGTCTATTTTTGGCAAGGGAGAGACGCGGGTAATATGGGATGGTTAACGTTTACATTTACTTTGCAAAAGAAATTCAAAGTTATGTTCGGAGAAGAACTGGAAGTTGTTCGCATTCATCAACAGCAAGAAAATTTGAAATTTATGGCTCATTTCAAGAGAAAGTTTATCATTAAAAATGGGAGACGCAAGGATAAATTAAAATCTGATGGGATTAGTAGCGGTAGTAAGGCACCTGTCGAGTTTTTCCATTTAAGATCAAATGGTGGAGCTTTGTGCACAAGACTTATACAGATAAGTCCAGATGCCTCTCATCTTAACTCAGCTTTCAAGTAAGACTAATTATTTTGTCCTCATAAATTTTTATCATTTAAATTTTTTTAAGCTATATACTTTATGTTCCGTTTGAAACTGAAGATGAGTCACAATCAGGAATTGTATATGTATGGTTGGGATCGAAGTCTATTTCAGAAGAAGCAAAGCTAGTCCAAGAAATAGCGGAAGATATGTTTAACAATCCTTGGGTGAGCTTACAGGTAATAAATACGTGATACATGATACATGAAATAGGTTTGATTAGAACCTTTTTTTTTTCTTTACTACAATTAATGCTATTTATTTTTGCACAGAATGTACATTATGTATATTATATTTTTTCTATTTTTTTTAATGAATTTTTTTAATTTATTTTCATACATCATTTTATAATTCATTTTACAAGTTATGTTGTTTATTTCTACAACAATGTAAAATAGTTGTAGGCTGGGATTCTGTTGATAATTTTTTTAATCGAATACTAATTTTTTTTTACAAAATTCAATATAATTATTCAATATAATCGGAATTATGTCCAACAATTAATTAAATTTTTGAAAATGTGTAAAATATAATAACGTTAACACAATGCACTACTTGTTGTTAATTGTAGTTTAAACTTAATCACAATAAAAGTACGATAATCCTTTTAATATTCAGGTCCTTAATGAAGGTGAAGAGCCAGAGAACTTTTTTTGGGTCGCTTTAGGTGGACGAAAGCCGTACGATACACATGCTGATTTTATGAATTTTACAAGGTATTTAATAAAAAGATTTAAATTTTATTTAGATTTGAAATTAAATAAGAGATTTTGTAGATTATTCCGCTGTTCAAACGAAAAAGGTTATTTCACTATTGCAGAAAAATGTTCTGATTTTTGTCAAGATGACTTAGCTGATGACGACATAATGATATTAGATAATGGGGAACAAGTGTTTTTGTGGTTGGGATCAAAATGTAGTGAAGTAGAGATCAAATTAGCCTACAAATCTGCACAGGTTTCATTCTAATTTAATATTTAAAAAAATTGATTTTAATAAATTTTATTTTAATTTTTAGGTGTATATTCAACATTTACGTATTAAGCAACCAGAAAAGCCAAGAAAGTTATTCTTAACATTAAAAAATAAAGAATCAAAACGTTTCACGAAATGCTTTCACGGATGGGGTGCCCATAAAAAATCTATGGAATAAGCTTTAGATCAAAATCAAGCAAAAAATTGTTATTAAGTAAACTAATAATTAATATTTTAATAATACATATTTAATAATTAAATTAAGTAAAAGAAATGTAAAAAATTTTTTGGCAATATTGTCAACCACAAATATTATCAATTTTATTTCTGGACTACATGGAATCATCGAAAATATAAAATGTCTTACTTTTGTTTGAAATATTGTTAAATACGTTTTCTCAGATATATATTACCGATGAGATTATATCTTATATTTTCAACGTAAGTTTTTTTATTTACTCTCAGTATTGGTTTAACACAATAAAATGTGAAAAAAAGTTATTTTTTTAGAAATGTTAAGGTTGGTTTAACATTATATATGACAATATACATTATAAAGTGTATGTTAGGATCAAAAGGACCCAAATACCTACAGGATTAAATTAAAATCTAGATTAATAAGTTTTTTGTCTTCGAAAACTGCAATTAAAAAGTATTATTGCTTTATATTTTTATTGCAAAAGTACTTCAGAAGGACACTATTCTCTTCATTTTAGTCTTTTCAGCAATCTGTTTGCAAAAGTGACCTTTCAAAATTAATTTCACTCTTAAAGATAATATTTGCAACTTTTTTAATAATACGTATATTATTACTTAAATATTATGTACTTATCCCAAACATTACAATTTTTAAAATTTCAATGTCTGAAAATGCTTTTAGTTCGAAACGTAAAAAGAGTATTTTTGATCCTAACCTACATAAATATGAAGTCTGTTAGTTTTTTTCAAGCTTAAAAAATGTGAATAATTTATGAATTTTATAAAAAATATATTAAGATTAATATAATTTTAAGAATATTTTATACAAAAATAACAAGAAATACATTTGGAATCAATCATAATTACTGAATTACTTTTTTTGTTCGCAATTAAATATAATTTAAAAGCTAAATCGAAATAAGGTGAGATGGTCAGCAATTATAATAATGTTCGTATGTGCTATTGATAATTTTATATTGACTATTCTAAAAAAAAAAAAAGGAATTAATACTTAAACATTAGGTACAATTGATACAAATTTACTTTTTACCAAATTAACTGCAATAATTATCTTTATTCTTATTTTTTTCGTAGTTAATAAGAAGTACGTACATAGAAGTACATATGTAGGTATTGTGAAAATCAAAAAAAAAATGTTGTTTATTTAGAAGCAGTCTTCATTTATAATATCTGTATTAACAGCCAGCCCCCTTTCTTTCAATGCTTTCGAAATCAATCTGTGCTTTTCCTGTCTCAGTTCTTGTTCAATTCTTTGTGCATCTAAAATTGCATCAACTGAAATTTCTTTAAGCGGTAGTTTTAGTTCTTTGTCTTTATCCTAAAATGGAAAATCATACGATTAAAAATAGAAAAATTTAAAAATTTAAAATTTGAAAAGCGACAGGGTTGAAATTGAGTTTTTATCGTAACACCTCCAAAGTTTTCAATTGAAAAATACTTTTTGATAAAATAAAATGAAAAATATTTACAATTTCACCTAGAAGAACTACATTTTCTCCACGAATAATGAATACACCTCGAGGAATATCACCGTATTCATTTCCCACATGAATTCTCTCAATTGTCTTATGCAAAACTAAATTTGCAAATTGATCAACAGATCTCAAGTAGCCAATTAAAGTTCTTCCATCGCGTAACAAAACCATTAATTTTTTATCGACTTCTTCTAAAAGATGAGCTGTACCAGCTAACGGACTCAGATCTTCCATAATTTTGAAGCTTGTTGCCTGACTGTTGTGAACAATTATATTATTTATTAAAAATATTAAAATTTTTAAATTCAATTTTCGAATGTGAGCGCTTAGCGATGTTAGTTAATTAATAAAATTTGGTATTATTTTGTAATTGATAAAATTCATTCAATTAATCCAGTATCCAAAATCCAATGCCAATCCAACCAAAATTCTTCCAAATTATTTTTATTTTTTAATTTGTTTATTATTATTTTTGACTTTGTTTTTGTTTATAGTTTTTTTTGAGTTTTCATCATAGAATAAGTAAACATGGATAAGCATGGATATAATGAATGACATGCAAAAAGGTTCCAATTTTTTTTATTATTTCTTCAAGAAATAGGTTCGTGAAATTTACCTTATACCTGAAAAGGTGTCTTTTTAAAATAAGGAAAATAAGTTTTTTTGTATCATAAAAATTAATATAATAATGATTTAATAAATTGTTTCTTTAACTTTAAACATCAATATAAATATGAAGCCAAACAATATATTTATTTAAAAGCATCTCTCAGGCTTAATAATCATAAGAATTCTATGAAAATACCTACAGAAAATGAATTTGTAAAAAATTGTATGGGCCCGTGGACTTGTGACGTGCTGTTACAACTGCTAACATTTTAGTTGTACCAAAATTTTCACAAAATGTTTTGAAGAAACTGAAACTGAGAAATAGATTTGTGATATTAGAAAGCTCGTCGAAGAGAAATCGGAAAAGATCTACATAGAGATTAGAGATGTGATATTTTCTATGAATAACGTCTAGGCTCTGGGGGCAAAATACTTACTCAAAGAAAACTTTAAAAATGTAAAATTTACCAGAAAAGTGAATTATGAGAAGTTAAAAAAATAAATATGTAATCGATTTAGTAAGAGAAACAAATCGTACCGTCCAAACATTAAGTTTATAACTCGAAAGACTCAACTTTTCAGTAGACCGAAAATATGGGAAAAATGTAATAACTCCGTTAATCTGAATCGAAATTTCAAAGTAAAACATCAAATTAAGAGCCCGTTCCGAAACTGAGACTATTTTAAATCGTAAAATATACCTTTTCTGCTAAAGAAAATTCCTTTTTTTCAGAAATTGAAATAGGCTTGACATTTAATCTGTATCATCTGCAACGTCTGCTTAAATTTTCAATTTTTTGTTTTTTTTTTTTTTAAATGAGGTGCACTAAAAAGTACACCTATAAACTGAGTTTGTTATGGGAAATTTGAAATTTCCCTTTGCAGATTTTTAAAATATAAAATATCATTTCGGAACGATTTTTACGTCAAAAAATCTTGATTTGTAAAATAATTGTAAAATAACAGCTGTAAAATCGTGTCGTTCCAAAACTAGAAATTCTGGAAATTAAAAAAATTTTTCAATTTCTAAAATAGTCTCAGTTTGGGAACGGGCTCTAATTTGATATTTAACTATTGAAATTTCGATTCAGATTAACGGACTTATTAGATTTTACTGAAAAGTTGAGTCTTTCGAGTTATCAACTTGCGCTCAAACATAACCCAATTCTTTTTAGTTCTTTATTTAACTTAATTATAAATTTTTTTGTATTATTTGACTTTTTTTATGTTAAACATCGTTTGTATTATTAGCCTTGCATATGCCTATATCTAGTACACGTATCTAAACATACCAATTTTTTTCCTGAATTAATATGTGAATTTATATTTTTACAATTAATTAAGAGTTTTTTTTAAATTTTCTCTTTCAAAATCAAATTTCAGACAGAGGATGAAAAACATTTAAATATTTCTCTTTATTTTACAAAAAAAAAACAATATAGAATTCAGGAGAAAAGTTTCATGTATGTCCTTTTTTAACAAATACTAACCATTCATTCGATATTCTTCATCAGATAAACAACAAAATTAATTCAAAAATAAAAAGTATACCGGAAATTTTCTTTTTGTATTATTTTTTAGTATATATATATATACATATTATATATATATATATATATTCTTACATACATAAATGTAGAATGAAAATTTGTTTTTGTTGTGTATATACAACACATATACACATATAATGTATGTAAGTATAATATATATATATATATTATATGAAACAAAAGCTTTAGATATGTTTTAAATGTAATAAAAATATGTTTAGTTATAATAATAAATGTGTAAAAAAAAATATCAAATATAAATGTATATTAAAAAATAAGTGAAATTTATTATTTATTTACGTATTTGTATTAAAAAAAAAATTATATACTGTATATAAATATATATAATATTATTTTTGTTTTGTTAATTGAAACACGTGACTAAAATCCTTTTTACATGCGATAAATATAAATTACAATAATAAATAACAAAACATATTAATTGAAGACAAAAAAAATAACAAAAACAAAAAAAAAAAAAATAAACATTTTAAAGTAAAATAAAAAAAAATTGTAATAAAATAAATGAATAATGTTAAATTTAAAAGATATTTAAAATCAATTTGATAACATAAAATTAAATCCTTTTTTGTTGATTTTTGTAATATTTGTTTGTGTAAATAATAAC
This sequence comes from Hybos culiciformis, assembly GCA_964007475.1. Classification (NCBI taxonomy): domain Eukaryota; kingdom Metazoa; phylum Arthropoda; class Insecta; order Diptera; family Hybotidae; genus Hybos; species Hybos culiciformis. Next base: position 64,751,304 of record OZ023274.1, on the reverse strand, counting down.
AAAATAAACTTTCAAATTATTTTTGTGAAATATAAATACTTTGTTTATATTTTAAAAACTATTAAAAAAGTTAATCAATGTCTCGACGGAAGCAGTCCAAACCACGAGCTGTTTTAAAATGTAAGATTAATTTCTTTATTTTTTAACTTATAAATCTACAAACTACTAAAAATTAAGTTATAAAAAAATATTTTTTATTCTCATTTTTATTTATATTTATTTAGTATTATTTTTTAACCGAAATTTTCAATTCAATTCTGCAGAAAAGTCTATTTATATGGTGAAAATGAATAAGAGTTCTTAAATTCAATTCTGCAGGGTATAATTTAAATTAAAAAAAAAATCATTTTATAAAAACTAAAAAGAGAAATCTATTTATCAGTTAAAAACAATCATTATCATATTCATTGCCATGGAATCAGAATTATTAGATAAACTGACATTATTCATTTCTTTTTACATATACCTATAGTGTTGAATCTAAATTATTAACATCATATCATCATAACTTTAGTTTTTTATACTAGCGTAGAAAATCGAACATGATGCAGTTGCATCAATTTAAAATTTTTTACATCACAAAGAAGGATGAAATAAACTTTTTTTGTTCTAATTAGTTCAAATATATTATAATAGACACATCGAACATATTGCTTTTGTATCCAAATTCAAATTTTTTTCTGTTGTAATGAGGGCGAATAACGAAGAATTATATGTACAAAAGTTTTTGCTGTTCGTAAAACTATGTTGCACACAGATTGAGAATGCTGTAGTAGGTTGGTATATTAAAATTAAATTTTTATTGTTGTAAAGCATAACGGATAACGAAAATATATTATCCAAACAATATTTCGGCATTTAAAATTAAAGTTTCGGCTTAAATATAACTATTATTTGTTTTTAAAGATCTTAATAACATTATTATGATAACTTAATAAAAAATATATTATAATTATTAAGTTTTTATAACTACTACTATATATTCTTAAACAGATTTTCATTCAAGGATTTAACTATATAAATTTTATAAATATATATATATATAATTTTTTTTTTATTCCATAGTGCCAGTAGTTATATTTTTGATTCTTTAACAAAATAAAGTGCAAAAATCCTTTGAGAATTTGTGTTATAAATATATACATATTCTATCAAATATCTATATGTACTATATACACATATATAATCCATTTTTATACATAATACAACAAAATAATATCTCTAGTTATACGTTAAAAAAAAAATGTATATTTTCTCTTTGGATACCTCGAGGGAATTAAAATACATTATTTTGTAACTTTTTTTTTTCCTTATGTGGATATTTTTCGTATAGAACAAATACAAATGCAAATATATATATTATATATAATATGTATAATATAATATAAAGATCCATATATAAGTATATAAAATACATAAACCCATCGTCTGTATTTCCCAAGAGAAATTTAATTCCCAAAGGAATTTTCTGCAAAAGCATTACTTATTATCCTGTGCTTTGCTTCTCTGAAAATATATATATATATATATATATATATATATATATACATATATTTTTTATTTTATAATATCAAAAAGTGGAAAATGGGTATAAGGAATGTGGTATTAAACTCAAATTTAATGTTTTTTTTTTTGTTCAATAGAGAAATAATATAATATTTTATAAGGATAACAAATTTTTTTTTTTGGAAAAAAAAGGAAAAACTTTTTGATATTATTTTCCAAAATAAAGTTAAATAAAAAAAACCATATGACTTTTAGATTCTCGAATTTTACATACAATTTTTTTTATCATGTTGTTGCAAAAAGAGGAATAAAACAATAAAAGTATTAACGGAATTCTAAGCTAAATTGAATTGTCAATTTTCTTGAGAAATAAAAAAAAAAATATAATAAAACATTAATAAATAAAATGTATAATTAAATTTTCTTTATTTAAATTCAAATGACAATCATTAGAGAGTCCTATTTCTGTTATAGCTTTACTTTTGCTATAAATGCGTTATAAGATTTTTCTGAAGTTAAGTTGTATATATATATACATGTAATTATTGTGATTAAAGTACATATAGGCAAATTGTATAATTTCAACAATATACCCAGGCCAAGACCTTTTAGAATCAATAAACAAAATTCTGTACAAAATAATTAGTTTTTACACTATTAAATTTCTTATTGAAAAATAAGAATTGGTTGATTCTGTATATTGTTAAATTGAAATATGCCCCTACTTTTACTCATAACAATATTTGATTCATTAATAATTAATTTCAATCTGTTGCCATCAATTAAATGTCATTTCTAAGATCAGGAATATAATTTTAATTGAAGATGAAAATATTGATTTTCATTATTCTCTTAGTCTAAGATTAAGATTTGTATTTGGTTTGGATTGTTATAATGGTTGGTTATGCGCATTAAATTTGAAAAAGATCGATTAGGTTACATAGGTTACAGAAATTAGAAGCAAAAAATATGATAATTTGTATATATACACTTACTGAAACATTTTATATTCTTTATAATTCTGAGTTGAAAAACGACCACGCAGTGCTTATTTTGATAAAATTAACTTTTATAAGCACAACTGAATTTCTACTCTCAAAAACGATGTAGCTTGTTTAAATTAAATTAACTTATTATACATAAAATGGAATGATAAAATTATAACAATAATTCAATATTAAATAAAATTGATTAAAATATTACAAGAATTTGTAAAAAAAAAAATCAAAAATAAATTTTAGTACCTACCTATACTTTTTGCCGTATGTGTTTTTGAATAAACTGTAACTAACAACGCTATAGATAAGAATTCCATTTTTTGAACAAAATTCATAAGTATCTGTAAAAATGAAATTATAAATAGAGGTACTATACAGAATTAAGCTTCAATACTGAATACTGGGTACATCCTTGCAGTGATAGACTGAATAAATTTGATAAGAAAATTTTATTTTTGCATAATGAAATTTATTTTTAATAATTTCATTTCGATAAAATAAAACAACTTTTCTCTCAAAAATGTCTCTTGTAAATATTTCAATAACGTGATGTTGGAGATGTCTCTGCATAAGTCCATATTTATACAGGCGCACCAGAATTGTTCTTTTTTTCTTCTTAACAAAAACATTTCGATCAAGTTGAAAAATTTCACATAAACTCCAGCTCGTGGTGGGAATTGACACAATCTGTCGATTATTATTAATATACTGTTTCGATGAATCAAACCAATTTTTTAAAATATGTTTTAATCAAACAAACTTGTAGGAAAAAATACTTTTCAAATGTTTTTGACAACTTGTTGTTCCAGTGTTTCAAATAATAATTGAAAAATATGTTAACTTAAACGTTTGATGTACTCTGCTCTTATTAACAACATATGTAATTACTTCCTTGATTATAAATCGCATATTTTTTTGTATAGTGCAAAATAATAATTTATAGTAAATATAAATAGCCTGCAAAAATGGCAAAATTTATTATTATTTATCACAAAAAACTTATTTATTTTATCTAGAATATTCGAGATAAAATTTTTTAATCACACCTTGTAATATAACAACGGTACAAAACTTTTCGAAATTCTCTAAAGTTGCGAAATGCACTCTGGGGAAACATGAACGAAATACACATTTTATATATATGAACATATATTCATTCATAAGGGAGCTTATTATTATTATTGTTACTCACATACACACAAAATTTATTTCGCACTATACAAAGGATATAAGGCTCCACAAAAATTTCATATCAGTTCTGATTAGTTGTAAATATTATTTTTAGAAATACATAATTATGCTTATATGATAATAAAAGTATTGATGATAATTTAATGAATATCATTATAAATTGAAGTACATATCGTCGGTCGGCGACGCAAACCTCGTAAGTCTGTTTTTGAAAATTTTACAGGAGACACAAAAAACTGTATTATTCTTATTATTATAATTAGCACAAAATTGCTTAAGATTGGCTAATTTCGAAGCGATATGGATTGAATAAAATCTGTAGCTTCTTACGAAGATTAGTACATTATCTTAGTTTCAAAAATGTGCAATGTTTGGCCACAAAAGTTCCCCACCTAAATTTTCAAATTTTTTTTTTTTCGACAATAAAAGTGCGTTAAAAATATTTAGAGTGTTTTTATGAATGTAGATCGACGCAGATCAACAAAAAGGACAGGAAAATTAAAAAAAACACGTTTTGTAAAAAACAAGACTTACGAGATTTGCGTCGCCGACCGACGATATATATATTTTTTTAACTTTAAACTTATTAAAACATAAAAATCAAATGAAATTTATTAATATTCTAAATAACATTATTTCGTTTTTCTTCGAAAATTTGTTCTATAACCCACCATTTACACAGGCTGTTTTCGAAGATTGAAATGAAGATTTTTTTTGAATGTGTGTGTAAAAGTTGTATAAAATTTTTTCAGTTGTATATATAAAATGAAAAAAATGTATACAATTTTTACATACATTCAAAAAAATCTTCTTTTTAATCTTCGAAAACCGTCTGTGTAAATCGGGGGTAAGGAATAATATTAAAATCGTCTCAAACAGAAGAGCTGTGTTCAAAAAAAATGATTTAGGCATATTGAGAGTAGTGAATTTTATATATTTTTTTGGTCAAGAACCATATACACTACTGTTTGTTTCAATAATTAACCCGAAATAATGATGAACCGCAAAGTTGATTGAATCTGATAGTTACTTTTGATTAGTTTTATAGTAAGTTCGCATGTCGCTCCCTAACAGTGTGAATTTAATCTATCCATCTATTCATCTATCGTTATATCTATTCATCTATCTATATTTATCTAATCACCTGTGTCAAAATTAAACAAACGAAATTTCAAAAATGTTAAATGAGTTTTGAAGAAATCATTTTTTTGGTGTTTAATATGAATTGAGTTTTTATTGTCATTTATCTGTGCAAATATTTCAGTTAAAACATATTTTCAGTTCATATATTTATTATGTTTCTTGAAAATATAATTTTGTATATTTTGGTTTTGGTATATGGGTGTTTGGTGGTAATGCATAAGAGATCTATATATTACTCAATTCATGTGTATTTAGTGCAGAAAAATATCACTATTTCTAAACTGTATTTATTTGAAATATGTTTAAACTATACAAAAATAATTCAAAAATTCTAATTTAACAACAAATATTTTTCATAAAGGTTGTATCTAAAGCATATTTTTCCAAAAATAAGTACAATTCATTGATGAAATTCACGTTTAAGTTTTTATTTTTTTATTTTTTCGTAATAAAATTCCAATAATTTACTCAAAAGGAATATATGCTTTTATTAGTTTGGGTCTTTGGGATTTTATAATAATATTTTTATATAAGAATTGATCATAAAAGCTTTAAATGCAATCATATAATATGTTACGTTGAACACACTATAATACATATACTTAAATAAATCAGGTTATCTAATTTCTATAAACTATGTATAATGAGTAAAATAAATTTTGTGATCATTAAACTTAATCTAATATTGATTTTTTAAATAGTTTAATGGATGAAAAGATAATTTTAAAATAGCTTAAGGTTAAGGTATACATATATTTAAAAATGCTAGGTATAATTTTTCTTTTTTACCACTTATAGTTACTTTTAAAGTAATATAGTTTCAAATTTTGTTGTTTTAGTTCAAGACTTTGTTTACATATTATGTTAATGATATGTTACACAAAATCTTGTTAAGAATAAGTTCGGCAGGAAACTATAAATAATACAAAGTAGGTTCTAATTTTTACTTAAGCTATACAGAAGAAACATGATGTTCAGACATAAAGTATAGTATAACTACATATTTAAAGATGTAAGTAATATAAGAAATGAGAATGTTCATATTCACATTTATGTATATTTATTATTATATAAAAAGAAAAAGTATTAATTTTTAATATCTAACGTTCACGTGCATATTAAATATATAAATAACTATTCAAAGAATTCTTATAAAAATGATTTATTTTTAAATTTAACTATTGATCTATCTTCATAGAATGACATTATAAAATTCGAATTAAAACAAAAACAGTAACATATAGAGTACCGTGTTAGAGTACGATATGTGTCTGTCGATAATGCCATTCAAGAAACTCCAATGCAAAATAAATATTTATCAAGAGAAAATCAATATTTAATTTTTTTTTTTGAGCGCCAATAACAAGACTTTGTTTATTAATACCGTAGTAATATCAACATTAGATTATGTTTTAGGAATTATGTTTAATGTTGTAAACCAAATCAACAAATTGTGATTTAAACAATATTAATTATAAAAAAATGTCGAACAATACCTCATAAATAAAGTATGGAGTCCGTTTCGACATTTCAATTTAAAATATTTTTCTATTTTTTTTTTAATATTTCTACAATCACTCCTCTGTCTATTCATAAATGTAACAATTTTGATTAAACTCTTCGCTTCCTTTTATTGATCTATGTTCCTGTTTTGATTGAACTCATCGCTTCCTTGGGCATAATGGAAATCGGTGAAGTAGTTTTATAACTACATTTGAGTGCTCGGACGAACAGACTGAAAATGAAAACATACATATACAATCCGTTTTTCAATTTTACTATTATGATCAAGGAAAACAAATGTTATTGGCGTTAATTAAAGATTTTTAATGCGTTGGGGATCGTTATGTTGTATTTAGTGCTATAGAATTTAGATCACTAAATGGAGTATTATATGCGTCAATACACATGCAATCATTTAGATGCATCTGCGTAAATAATGAAAAAATTTAGATGCATCAGCGTAAATAATGAAATCATTTAGATGTTTCGTATTGAATATTACGTAATACATAAGCAAACATAATATCTCTCACAATATTTCAATACAGCCAAATACAAAAAAAATGAGAAAAAATGAGAAGAAAAAATATTCTCTCTTTGCAACTACCTCTCCCCTACGCATTAAAACAGTATATTGGATATGTAAACAAAATTTGTTATACAACTCGTTCTGTATTTACACAAAAACACATTGACACTTGTCAACTTATATCACTCGACCTTCGGTCTCGTGATATAAATATTGACTCGTGTCAATGTATTTTTCTGTATACAGAACTCTTAATTAATAACAAATTTAGTTTACATATACAATAATCTACTAATAATAATGTTAGATAATGTGGTGTAAAAATTTGACATGTTGTATAGACATAGAGTAAGAAATACAATAAGAAAAATTATATTTTTATAAGTTAAAGTGTGGAAGTCATTCAGAACATTTTGTGAATTGGCTGAAAACTAAAACTTCAGATTCGACAACATATCTGCATAAATTTCATTTTATTACATTTATGTTATTTGCATTAATAACTTTGGACAGTGGTATTATGTGGCAGTGGCGAGTGGAACTATGTAGTATTATGTAATGAACACATAATACCACATAGTTCCACTCCCACTGCCACATAATACCACTGAAATTGGTGGAAAAAATAATTTTTTTAAGATAAAAGTTGCTGCAAACAATAGATACTATCATTTTTATATTGCAACCTTTGCTATGCTATAGGTATAGTGTATAGTCTATTTGCTATACATTTTTTATTAGTTACTGTTAATTATTATTTTTATTAAAAAGTTTATAGAGCATTTTGCAAGAAAATAAAGTAGTTTCAGTCATAAAGTACTTTCTTAATTTTATACCTTACTCTTCAATGAATTTTTTATTTCAGTGGCAAACTCAAAAGTTACCTTTAGATTTTGATTTTCTTTTTGACCCTTATTAAAGTTTTTGTTAAATAAATTATATCTGATGTGATGGTAATGGTTCCGAATAAAAACCAATTAGCTAAGACCAATTTAAATATTTAAATAAATAAATACAAAATAATATAAAAATTCGATTCATAGATTTTTTATTTGTTACAATATCTTATTTCAGTATTTCTTTCATAATTTTGTTGTTCTCTGATATTTATTTTTTTTTTAAATAAATTGAATTGTTATAAAAATATACCTACCGTTATTCTTTCTTTCTTATTTCATTTTCATCACCTGTATTTTTGTGAAAATAAATGATGAAAATAAGAAAAAAAGTTTATAATTCTTTTTTTGCTCGAAATGTCTTTATCGAAAATTTTTATGACATGTTATTACAAAAATATTTTCTCTTTTTATTATTTTGGAAAAAACAAAAAAATAAAATAAAATAAAAAAAAAAACAAAAAAATAACTGTAAATTTTAAAACGATATTATTATAATGTATTTCTTTGTATGCGCGCCTTTTTTTTCAACTTAACTTACTTACATATCAACTTATATTCCTTCTACTCTGTGTAAACATATATGTACAGACAGGGTATAGTGACACATTACATACCTCTCTATTGTTAAACAATTTCTTAATAAAAATATTACAATATTTTTTGCCTTATTTTATATAAATAAAGTGTTATTTTGTATTATACGTATATATTTTGTTTTTTTTTTATTTAAAATTTCAGTTTTACACAAAAGCCAAGCAGCACAGCACATATTATTACGGATGGGATCTTTTCTAAATTTATATTTTTTGATATATTTTTTATGAAATAGACTATTACATATGATTCCATTTAATTTAACTGTCTTAATACACATATGTACAAATATGTAATATAAAATTATATATACATATATACATATATATAGTGTATATATATGTATATATATTAAATATTCAGTTTAATGGCGATTTTTCAGGATTCTATTGTACCCCACTGGATATCTTATGATAAACTTGGGATTTTTAGTTTATATATAAAAAGAAATGAAAACAAATTTTAAAATGAATGAAGACGGACAAATGCTTAAGTGCTTTTTTGGTTTATTTTTTTTTTTTCCTTTTCAGTATTTTTTCTTTATTTATTTTTTTTTTGTTTTTTCTTTTTTTAAATAAAAATAACACTAAGTTTAGTATTTTTTTATTTTTTTTTTATTTTTAACAATATTAAATTTTTAAGTTTATGTGTAAAAGGTAAGCTTTTATTAAGTTTGTAAAATTATGACGATTAAATTGTACAGCGTGACATAAAGTTTATATATTATAAGGCCTTACAAAGAGATTTTTTTTTTAACAATGCGAACCAAATTTTCAGTAGTTTTAAATAAATCATGCAATTTAATATGATATGTATGTAGAAAGACCCAGATAGGCAGTTTGCTTTTAAAAGTGTGTATTTACCATTTACCAATACAAGACTACATTTATCTTTATATTGTGCTTGTGTAGGTGTTATAATATATTTAAACATAATTATAATTTTTAAATGATATTATTTTGAAAGACGAACTCCCAACACATTGCTATTTGTAAGCCACTTGTAAGTCAGAAGAAAAAACAGAACGGTTCTTGAAATTCGACATTATACATTAAATGTGAACTAGGGAGTCCGTTTTGAAGATTTTAATTAGAATATTTTTCGAAATTTGTTCATATTTGTCTATAGTCTATACATATACAAATTCTTATTCTAATCCAACTTCAGGCACCAGCTCGTATCCTTCGGCACAATCGGTGGTTAAACATTTTTTTAATTAACTTCAGTAGATATCTACTCATATATATTTTAATCGAAGTCCATTTTCATCTCCTGTTTCGAATTTTTGGGCCCTGTTTTTTGAAGGTTCCTCTTATCGACATACATAAATTTCTTACGGCCCACTAATTTTCATCAAAATCCATTAAAATTAAAATTACATAGATTTTATAAGACTTTTTTTTTTTTCGATAATATATGTCACATTACGCTTATCTGTCTAACTTAAACAATCATGAAATATTTTAATTATGACAATTTGACAGTACACACTTTGGCTTTACAAATTCCAATTATAATACTCGTTTTAAATTCAAGAATTATTGACAAAGTTCAAACATATCATAAAAACTTAAAAAGGTTAATTCTAGTATTCTTATATATTTTGTGCAATGCAAAATAATAAAAATCATTAAATAATTTATCTTAGAAAAATTTCTTCTAAATGAATTCAAGATACTTTTCCATACACTTACAAAAAAAAATTTCAAAATTACGAATATCGTTTATGTTCAGTGATATGCTCCATCAGACCATACACGTCCATCGCACTCGCACCAAATAATATAATATAGTCTAGAATCAAGAATCCTCATAGTTTTGATTATGCAAAATATTATCAAACAACAAACACATATGGATTTGAAATTTTATCAATAAATAAATTTATATAAAAAAAAATTAATTTGTGTAGGTAAATAAATGGCAATAAATTTAATTTCGATGGAAATTTTTTTTAAAACTCTATATATATACTCAAGAATGGGTTATTTATTAATTTTGAACTAGAAGCAAAAAAAAAAAAAAAACAAATTTTTTATGTTTTTTGAAGCCCCAAAAACTAATCTCTAGATTGCCATTTTAAAATTAAAACATATTGTATATCGTAGTAGCATAACGTTTTATTCATTTGTTTCCCACTAATATCATTTTGGAGCAATATAAGACATCTATAAAAGTGTTAATATATGTAAACAATATTTTCTAGTTGTATTATGAATATAGACCAATTGCAAAACATTTTATTTTAAAATATTATTAAAGAATGACAATTTTAAAAATATATAATCGTAATTTAAATTTCATAGTAACGTGAGCATCTGATAAATTAATAACCTAGTTTTATTAAGAATATCGGTTTTAAGTCATTTTTAATGCAATTGTTACATTGCATTGAACTGTTATTTCTACGACTAAGAAGTACAGTGTTTATGTGTTTTTTCCCTTATAAGGCATCAGTGCTAGTGGATTAGGTCACACTCTTGTGACATTATAATTTACTGGCATTGGGTCGCAGATCTTTTAAAAAAAAGACAATGCAATATGTTTTTATTTAATTCTGATGAGTCTAAAATTAGTTAGAAGTTAGCTGAGAAAATCAAGAGACCACAAAAATTCTCTGTGTGGCTTATGTCCCAAGCGGAGTGCGTTTTGAAAGTCAACGATGTTGAGACATGAGGCCGCATGACATCTCTCCTTTTTTTTGCTCGCCTCATAGTCACAGCTGAATTTATTATGATGTATAAAATTTTAACATTATATATACAACGAGTTTTAAAACAAAGTCATATTTATATTTTGATTCCTAAACACTATTTTAGATATAACGTACTTTTTTGTACCAGAGAAAAATAACATATTCATATAAATTATTAGCGTCTAGTGAATATATCATTTTGCGATTTCTTATATTATTTTATTATTTATTTTTTTAATGCCCAAATCAATAATAAATTTTATTATTAATAAAAATACCGGTTAAACAAAATCGTCTATAAAATTTTTTATTTTTTTTAATTTTTATATTTTCATTTATGTATGTACAGAGTAGGTACATAATATATATTTATCTATATAAATACTTAAATATACTTAGATACACACAATATTCAAAAATTCAACAAACAAAATAACCAGGATAATTTTATAAAATCATTATGGTTTTTTTTTTGAACAAAATTCTATTAATTTTTCAATAGTGCGTTATCGAATTTCTTAGGAACAAGCTTATTTCTAAAAAAAAAAATATATTTTAATAAAAAATATTACATTTTTCTTCAGTTGTTTTAATTAAGTTTTAACCAAACAAAGGTATGTGATTTAAACTAATCTTATAACTTCGCTACACTTCAGGTTAGCAACCATGAATTTCTTGGTTTGAAAGTAGGTTGGCGAATGGGGTGACACACTTATAAAAGATGGTTTGGTTTGAAATTTAAAAAAAAATTCTTTGTAAAATTAAAAAAAAATTCTTTGTAAAATAAAATTTTATTTTTTCGTAATTTAAAAAAAAAAAATGAATTTTTTTAATTTAAAGAAAAAATGGAAAATAAAAATAATATTAAATTTTTTTTTAAAAATATTTTAATTTATATTCTTTTTTGACAACCTACAATTTATTATTATTTTTTTTATATCGAAGCATTTTAAAGTATGATTTTTTCTGTAAATTTTCTGCAAATTGACAGGTTATACCTTTTTTTTTTTGAAATGCAATAAAACTATGTAGTAAAATTTATAGGTTTGTGTCGAACCGACTTTCAAACCATGAAAAAAAAAAAAAAATTTTATATGGCAAACCAAGTACCAAACACAGAACGAACCTATTTTTTCTGCAAAACACGGAATTCTGTGTTTGTAACCTGAAGTGTAGCGAAGTTAATACTAGTAGGTACATAATATATATTTATCTATATATATACTTAAATATACTTAGATACACACAATATTCAAAAATTCAACAAACAAAATAACCAGGATAATTTTATAAAATCATTATGGTTTTTTTTTTGAACAAAATTCTATTCATTTTTCAATAGTGCGTTATCGAATTTCTTAGGAACAAGCTTATTTCTAAAAAAAAAAATATATTAATAAAAAATATTACATTTTTCTTCAGTTGTTTTAATTAAGTTTTAACCAAACAAAGGTATGTGATTTAAACTAATCTTACTATTGAATTTTTGGATCCAGTTAAAAATAGAATTGTACTTTTGAACTAATACTTATGATGGTTTTTATTGACAGATTGCATGTTTTGCAAGGTTCGAAGCTACGAAATGTTATTTCCTAAGATATGTTCACAGTAGATATGGTGAAAGAGCTGCTAACTTACTATTTTTATTTTGGTTTCATTGGAATAAAATCAAAAAGAGTTACAAAACTTAAAGTTTATAAATTAAAGTCTTAAAGTATTTTCTTTTTGCTATAAACTTTCATTGTGATTACTATTAACCTTATCAAAAAAGTTACTGAAGATACATTTTTTGTTTCCACTTTATCAACTGACTCAAAATTAAAATGGGAATTGGTAAATTAATATTTGACAATAATTATTGTTTATGCATTCAATAACTACATAATAAACTCTATACTAAAAGATATTCAAAAATACAATTTAAATTTTGTTCATTTTCTTTTCGAACACAGGCGGTGAAGATGATGAAGAAATAACTAAAGTAGAAAAGGAGAACAATATGGCATCAGATCACGGAATGGATATCATTGAAGAAGAAGAAATTGATGATAAGAACGCAAGTGATGACAACGAGGATAATATCGAGGGTAAATTAATGAATTTGTGCACTAAAACTTAAATTCGAATAATTTAAATTAATATCCAAGACTGTTGTAGGTCCTTGATTTAAAAAGCTGAATTTTTAAAAACACATCACTTTCCCTGAAGTCAATAATACCTTAAAGTATATACCTTGCATGCAGCATTGAAGTTGTGGCATTAGAAATTTCGAATGTTCATTAGTATTACAAATAATGTTCGTTAGTTTTAAAAACGTTGAAATTTCGAGCAAAGAAAACTTTTTAATTTTAATAAATTTAAACTAAAAATATAAAAAAGTCCTTGTTTTCAGAATTTTATTTCAAAAACAATTTAAATTTAAAATGAACTCTTACCTTATCTAACCAAATTAAAAAAAAAAACAAAAAAAAAGAACCGAAAAATTAAATCGTCACCTTTTATTTTATTTTCGTTTATATTTTTGTTTTTTTTTGTTTTTTGTGTAAACCGTATATAAACTTAAAATTACGCATACAGTGTTTCCTACTTGGTACAATTTTATATTAAACCATTCTTTTGAATTATTATTCTTTAAGGAATATAAGAATATGCTTTTGTGCTTTTTTGTGTTCAACACATTTCACGTAGATTTGTTTGTATTATTATTTTGGCAAAAGCTTCAAATGTAATAATCAACTCAAAATATAAAATAAAACAATTCCCAAAAGCATAATATCCACTCATTCTCCATATATAATATAGGAATTTGAAAGTATTCCCTTATATCTCCTTAAAAATGGAATAGTTTTTGCAATATAATAAAGAGGACTTTTGAAGGTAGACTTATTTTCAAAGCAGAATGTACAAAAAAAAAAGAAAGAAGCACATTAACTCCCTCAAAGATGTTTTAAAAAAGGTTCCATGTAACAGATAATTTCTTTTTTTTTTTAAATAAAATTATACATATTGTACCTTATACACAGTTCAGTTATATACAAAATTATTGCCAATATTCATCCAGCAGACTTACGTTATTTATAGTACATCCTACAGTAATTTTATATCTCAATTCATAGCAATCTTTATAATACTTCCAAGTTCATTAAAAACATATTTAAACGAAATAAATGTGATGAAAATAAAAAAATTAGTTCTCCTTGAATTTTATTAATATAATATAAATATATTTCTCATCGCATTTAATTGATAATAACATTTTTGTGATTGTACAGAAAGTTGTTAAAACACCTTGTAATCATTTGCGTAATACTGAATGAGGTGAAATTTGCGATGAAAGTGTAGTGTTATTGGTTTAAAAAAAATTTAATCAGATTAAGCAGAATCTCTGATATTTTAAAAAAATTTTATTTCAAAGTACATCATTTTAATGAACTACGATTACGGGGTGTTTTAGTGCTTATTGGAAAGTTGTTAATATATCTAAACTTCATGGTGATGCCACGGTGAAGTGATAATTCCATTATTAAACGATGTTTGTTTGGATTTCGATTAACATTTGGAGCTGGAATTTGTCTTCACTTTTTGAACTGTATACAAATGTAATACATTTGGGGTAAAGTGTTAAATAAGAATTGAAGAAAAATAAATGATAATATAGATAATTTAGAAAAAATCTTCGAAATTATTGAGACTTATTTGGTATGTCCAATTTATATAAAAACCCCAAACGCCTTAAAAAGTTCTACCTATAGTCGAATAATAATAATCTTCTCAAGGATATACATATTAGAATATTTTTGTTTCGACTTTCAATAAATAAAAATATTATGGCCTATGGGAAAAATATTCGTCATTCTATACAATCTAATTAGAAAAAGAAATAAGTTCAAAGAAAATGTGTCATTTACATTACATAAATTTTTTGTATAACTTACAGTATTTTAATATCCTGTGTACAATGAAAATTACTTAGTCTTCTTATTATTAGGAGTATGTTTTTATTTTAATTTATATTAAAATTATTATTTAACCACTTTAAGATAAATAGTTGTATAATTCCAATTCAAAAATAAGAATTTAACTTTTCTTTTGAATTTCTTTAAAAATTTATTTATCTTTTTTTCATTTTCTGAATGAATTACAATTTTTGTACCTCCAAAGGACAATATTACTCAAATACATCAATCTTTTTTTTTAATTTACCACAAATTTCTATGATATTACAAAGCAAAAAATATTAAACCAATTATTTATAAATAATAAAAATGTTGTTACAAAATCTTTTCAAATTTCTAAAAACAAATATTTTTGATGTTGTAACAAAATGTGTTATGATTTAATTGAAGCTGCGCAAGATTTGTACTCACTTAAAACAATTTACTCTTAATTTAATTGTAAGAGAAAATTAAATTGAGACAAAGAATTCGTCTCATAATAAATTTAATTAATTTGCATCATCCTTGTGTGCTATATGTTAAAATGAATATCTTTTAAGTAAAAAAAAAGTTTGAAATTATAAGTAAAATGATTAAGATGTTTATGGAAAAAGTTTAAGAGAGATTACTAACGAAAGCAGTTTATTAAATATTGAGAATTTAGCAGATTATATATTAATTTAGATGTCATCGCGCATCAATAAGCCTAACATACGGTTTTTGAACAGAAAATATTATTTTTATAAATTCTAAAATTGATGGAATGTGTTTGTTTGAAATAGTTTGCTTAAATATGGTAAGTAAATCGGGAAAGTAAGTAAATTTTACTTGCTTGTGAAGTGTAAACGGGCTTAAATTGATCAAACAAATAAGTATGTACAAGTTCTTGCCGCAAGTCTTGCAACAAGTACTTGCTTTCGCATTTTCCTTTCCCAAAAAATTACTTGCTGCCAGCAACAATTATATGTTTAATTAATAATATTATTATATAGATTTATAAGATATTAATTAACAAAAAAAAAATATTATTTATTATTGTTCGTTAACCGTGAACAAACTTCAAATAAAATCAAATAAAATCAACATAAAATACTTTACTTGTCCATGTGTAAATGCATTTATAAAATACTAGTCGAAATACCCGGCTTCGCACGGTAGTTCCGAACTTATATTTATATCAAAACACTTTAATCCAGATTTTGTGCACTAAAAAAACAGAATTTCAAAATTTGTTAAATATCCACTTCCCCGGTGCCTTAACACATCCAGTCTTCTAAATAGTCGATTCGGGTCCAACGCTATAATATTTGATCGGAATATACCTAAATTGCATTTTTTTCACTAAAAAAACAGAATTTCAAAATTTGTTAAATAGCCACTTCCCGGTGCCTTAACACATCCAGTCTCCTAAATAGTCGATTCGGGTCCAACGCTATAATAAATACCTAAATTGCAAAACCGCCTTCTAAGGTAGCCCCGCGTCGGTGCCTCGGATCAAAAATATAACCAATCGGGTCTCTAGGCTCTTTATTTTCAAAATTTTAAAATTTCGAAATTTATTGTATAGCCCCAGTTGAGCCCTGGGACGGTCGGGGGCCTGTCAACATCCAGTTTTTTAAATAGGCTTTTCGGGTCCAACGCTACAACATTTTATCGGAATATACCTAAATTGCAAAACCGGCTTCTAAGGTAGCCCCCCGTCGGGGCTTCGGAACAAAATTGCTAGTACCCTATAACCATCTCGGGTCCCAATGCTACTTAACTTCAAAATTTCGAAATTTGTTGTTTGGCCCCCCAATTGAGCCCTGGAACAACGGTTGGTGGCCTCTCAACATCCAGCTTTTTAAATAGGGTTTGCGGGTCCAGCGCTAATATATTTTATTGGAATATACCTAAATTTCAAAACCGGCTTCTAAGGTAGCCCCCCGCGGGGGCTCGGATCAAAATTTCTAGTACCCTAGAACCATCTAGGGCCCCAATGATACTTAAGTTCAAAATTTCAGCCAAATCGGTCCAGCGGTTTAGGCGTGATTGAGGACAGAGGACAGAGAAACAGAGAATTTTCATTTTTATATATTAGATTTAACAATAATTCTACTTGCAGCAAATAACTTACCAGATCTAAATATTATCATAAAGGAAGTATAATATAGAGTAACTATGTCAAACAACTTTTTAAAATAACGTTTTTATTTTTTTTCCTATTTTTTCAGACCCCCAAAACATATGTATAAGCAAAAAAGCTTTTCTATTTTCTCTAATACTCATTAATTTGTTTTCTATTTTGAGGATGTTTAGTTTTATTACAACAAAGTTCTAAAAATTCGAATGTAGTTGTGCGAAAAATCATAACAAATGAATAAATGAAAAAATATGTGTCTAAATTATGTATTGTATGGTGTGCTAATATCAATTTATAACATCTATGATTTTTTTTTTTAAAACTAGCATCTTCGTCTTTATTGAAATTTATAAAATCCTTATCATAAGTTATTTCAAATCAATAAATATATATATTGCAATTTAATTTTTACATTAATGAAGAGATAATATGTCATAATATTTTATCTCCTTTGGATAAAATATTCTTAAACGATAGTTGGAGACATTGTTTTATTTTTATCGTGAATTTACGTTTAATTAGTTCATTCTTTAAAATAAATGTATATATTAAAATATTTTGCATGAACTTTGTTTTAACTATTTAAATTTTGAAATATAAGGACATTAAAAAAATTATATCGGAATATTTTATTATTATTGGAAATTTATCAATTTGGATACGGAATTAAAATAAGTATAAATAATTTGAATAAAATAAAGTAAATATTTATTCATTTATTTTATTTATTAATAAGTAGGTAAACGCACTTTTTTGAATGCGCGACCTTCACTTAAATAATTTAGTAATTCATGAAGTTAGAGCTCCATAAAAAGTAGTCGGCTAAACAAGTTATCTTCTATCAATAAAAAAAAAAAAAAAAAAAAAAAAAACTAATGATGTCCTTGAATTGAAATCAGAACAATTTTTATATCACAAAAATTATGACAATGATTTGGAAATATTTTATTTGATCTGTTTGAAATTACCAGATTTCGTATAAAAATGTTTGATAACTATTTTGCTCAACATTTTTATAAAAAAAAGAATTTTAACAAACTGTATGCAATGCTGTTTGTACGCAATAAAATTATCAAAAAAATATGATTTCTGGTTCACCGAACAGACGAATGTTATGAACATAGATTTAAATTTTTGGAGTTGTTATTAACACTTTTAATAATAAAAGGCTCAAAATTTTTAAAAGGGATATTATTACAAAGTTAAAGTATACTTTGAAACCAAAATAAAAAACAAAAAAAACATTATTCCAATGATATAAAATAATGTGAACATCGTCGGTCTCATGCAAAAATCACGGAACTGCAAAAACATAGTTTTGAGAAAATTGGATTTAAATTTCTTTTTTTTAGTACGTTTTGATATTTTTGGGAAAATAGAAATAGTCATTGCGTATATATAATTTATGACAGCTTTCAACTTCTAACTTTGAACATATTAAAATTTTAGTTTTTTATGATTTTTCTACAATATTAGGTCAAAACGGCCAAAATTACAGTTTCGTGATTTATGCACGAGACCGACGATATGTAAATTAAACATGTAATAAAATGAAATTATTAATGCTTTCAAAAATAATTTTTTTATTTACATTTATCTAACCCAATTTTTTTTTTTATAGAGAACAAATACTAGTAAACATTAAAATACAATTATAATAAAGGAAATATTTTGTTTATTTTTAAAAGCTTTATAAAAAAAATATTTTAAAAGCTATAAAGCTCTCTCGTTATAGCGTTATATTCTAAAAAAAATAAAAGCTTGGGGGTCTGATCTAATTTTGTTCAACTTTTTTTATTCGAATTTTTTGTATGGGACTAGTTCCTCTATTTATACTTCCTTTATGATATTATACATATTATAAAGCTATGTACAGAAGAATAACTATAGCAAGACACGATGATTGTACAAAGTGTTAAGTTTGAATTTTTCGTATATCCAAGAACTTTATAGAACCCTTTCTGAGGTCAAAATCCACTTCCCAACTTTATAATGTTGTACGAGCTTCGATTCTTTTGAACTAGTAATAAGGGTTTTCAATCTATCAAATAAATTGTAAAGTTTTGTATTTTGTTGCTTGAGAATTAGGTATAGTTCTTTTGTTTTATTGCGTTTTTCCTAAAAGATATTTATAGGCTTATTTAGAATGAATATGTTATTGTGTTGTGACTGTATATTGTGTCTTTAATCTTTTTTAGGAAGCTTCTTTTTTTGATAATGTTAAAATTGTTGAATATGTAATTTACTTTTCTTTTAAGTTGAAAAAAATTTCAAAGATAAACTATATAACAAAGTCGCACACAAAACAGCTTTTAATACTAAAATTTGGTTTAAAAAAATTTTATTCTTTTAAATTTGACCATTAAAATAACTAAAATTATTCAATGTTCAATTATTGATTAACCTATGTACATATGCTGTGTTGTAGCACTAACAATATCAACTAAGGATAATTTAATTAAGCTATACGAAAGAAAATTTTATGAGGAATATTCTTCTAATGGCGCAACAGTCTGTCTCGTCGCGGTTTCGTCAATAGCTCTTTTTCCATGTTTCTCTCCATTCGGTTTGAGGACAAATCTATTGATGTTAGTTTTCAGCAAATTAACCTAATCGTCCACCAAAACTGACAATTACCAATATTAAAAAAGATCAATGGAATACCCGAAAATTTTCTTTTGCAAAATATAGTTTCAGTTTCATTTTACAAATAATTCACTTTATTTTTGTTCCATACTCGTTTACTTAAACTCTTATAAATCGTTAACATTTATTTTCATTTTACAGAACAACAAAATAATGAAAATAAAGAAAATGACAAAGACAATAGGAAATCTAATGAGCTTGATGATAGTAAAATTGATAGCTTTCCATTTGTTAAAATCAAAGAAGAAAATTCAAAACAATTTGAAAATGAAAAAAATCAGGATGATGATGAGCAAGAAAATAAAATTGAAATTGATTCAGAAAAAGAACAAAATGATGATGAAAATTTAGATGAATTAATGTCATCACAAGATGATTTAAACAGCTCTGACAGTTTTTATTCAGGTAAGAAGATATTATGTATGTATACTTTTTAGTCTGATTAAAATGTCAAACAAATATTTTCAGAATAGACAAAAAAAAAGGTTAAAAATGTGGTTTTAGCAATTAATGATTTTGGGTTTTAAAAAAGTATATACAAAAAGTTTGTGCTTTTAAAAAACAAGAACCCATTTCAATTCCGCTAAAAATTTAAAAATTATCTTATTATTGAAATAAAAAAAAAAATCTGTTGTGATTACAATTTGTATTATGTTATTGTAACCCTAATATTTTTTTTTAATATATTTTCGGAATATTGAGTAGATAAAATGTCAAATTATTCAAATATAGTGAGTATATCACGTTAAAAGGATTTTATATTTTATTTTAATTTTTAATGAATGGGATGATAAAATGATTTTTCAGAATATGTATTTAGAATATAATACTAAATGAATTTATTCTTAAGGAAATTGCTCTGAAAATGTCAGGAATTACTTAACAATGTGGTACCGACAAGATAAGCTTTAAAAATGCAACAAAAATAATACTGATCGCTTGAACAATATTTTAATCATAATCATAAATAACCTAAATCTTTACAAATTTATTCTTATCTAGCAGATATACGATAAGTATCTCTTATCAATTTGCCTTCTCTATTCAAGTGTTCTTATTCATTAACTTAAGACCATAGTTGCTTAAAGAAATCCAACAAAAAAAAATGTAAATCTTACTGATAAAATTATGGAAAATTTTATAAAAAGGATATTATATGTACATATATTGTATATTATACAAGAACATAAAATTTTTCTGAGAATTTGGGGTGTTGATTATTATATTTATACACGAGGAAGAGGATTAAAAATTTATCATGCTATATTTTTTTAACAATTAGTCAATTAAAAAACTATAATCTGGCAAAAAAATTATAATTCATACCTAAAATATTATCAAATATAAGAAATTTTTATTCTATCTAATGAAAGAAAATACTATATAAAAATATATAATTCGTGTATTTTCTTTATAAAAATAAATTTTAGATAAAAAAAAAATGAAATCTAAAATTCTTGCAAAAAATTCTAAGGAATCAAGAAATTTAGCAATTTTGTTGTTTTCAGAAATTAAGCCATGGGAATTGAAATTTTTTTTCATGATTCAGATTACATTAATTTTTAAAATAATTCAAGAAAAGTGTTAAATTTTTTTTTTTTTTTTTCATAATTTTAAAATTATAAAACATTTCTAGGGTAAATAAAATCTTATTTCCATGGGAAATGGTGTGGAAGCAATATTTTACCTATATTTATACTACATAGATATTTTTTAATAATTTTTTTATAAACAAATATTTAATTTGATCATGATGATGTTAATATACATATACCATATACTTATTAAAATAAACTACCACTTGAACTAAATTCAATTTTAACTAAGTGCGATTCAACGGAGTATTGGAAGCGTAATTTGAATGAGTAAATTCATATGAGAATTATGATTTTGCATCATATGTGTATCTCAAAACCGATATAAATATTAAGCCTGGGTAAATCAGTAGTTTCTATTTAAAATTTGGTTCATTATAGTATATATTTTAGATGGAATAAGAGTAGTGTTAAATATCTAAAATTTTGGAATTTTGAAACTATGTATAAATTTCTGCTTCAATATTTTTTCTATGTTGGATGATTTTCACATTCAAAGTGATTATAAATGTCAGACTCGTAGCACTTTCTTCCAAACAACAACAGCAAATTTAAGTGAAATGTAAAATGAAAGGAATCGAAACCTAATCAGAATAACCATTAAATGCTTTTGGCCATCACCATATACGATGGCAAATTTTTTCATAAGTAGTTATTTTATATTATTTTTACAAACCAATTGCATATCAAGTACTCATTATGTATAAATTGTTTGTGAAGTAATAAATTCATTCAAATTGCACTAATCCTTAAAGACCAAAGTTTTTCGCTATGTTCGTTCGAAAGTTTTTTTCGGCATATGCATCTCGCTATTTATAAAGATGCGATAAATCTAGGGGCAAATTAAATTGATCCAACATCCAAATATAGATATAGAATGATTTTGAAAATGGAAAAAATATATTCTAAAAGTTTAAGAAAACTGAAAATGAAATAAATAATTTTAAGTAATTTTTTTTTAAAATTCTACAGGTTAAAACACCGTAAATTCTTTAAAAAAATCAACAATAGATAAAAATATGAGTTTTCTTTTAAACTTTTTAGTAATAAATCAAATGATCCTTTTTTATTTTGTTTTTACTCTGTCAGGACAATCCTTTCAAATGTTCATGAAAGTTTTTAAATTTATGTAAATAAATATATAAGGAAGTCAGAAAAATAATACTATGGGATGCAATTACATTTTTCTTTTAAAAGAAAATTGAGAGAAAAAAAATTTTCTTTTTCTTTTTTCTTTTTGTTTTACAAAGTTGTTTTACAAGCAAAAATGACAGGTCAGTTTATATTTACATAAATCGGTAATTACACTTAAAATCTTTGCACACAAAACGAACACGATTTGCATAAAATTCTTATCCTTATCCTTTCTATTTTACATATATTTTTTTCTTAGAAAAATAATTTGTATATTGTTGTTTATAAACTTATAAGAAAACCTACAATTAGATAAAATGTGTGCACAAACTTTAATCCAAAATAGTTAAGATATTTTTGGTTGAATATTTACATTTGAGAAGTTGAAAGATTTTCAATGGTTGAAATATTGTCATGGTATCTGATTTTAAAGTAAAAGGGAAATCAAAAGCAATATAATGTTTAAATTGCTTTTATTGCTTTCTTGAGTTATGTTTTTCTAATTTGAAACAGGTCAAAATTCGAAAATAAGTCCATTTTTCTACTTTTAACGAAAATTTTGTAATATTCCTTCTTTGCAACGATAAAATTCAAAGTAGTTTAATTATTATTTACATTTAATTGTCTTTCAACTTGAAATAAATCTAAGACCGACTTAATGAAAAAAAATAGAAAATTTGAAAAAATATTGAACAAAATATATTTAAATTGAGCGCTCTGGAACATATTGGCATCAATTTTTATAAAATATGATCACTATCAAATTCAAATTTTTAAATGATATTCATTTTGGCATTACACTTAATTTTCACTATTATTGTCAACTAAAATTTGATAAATACAAGTTTTTATTTGGCAAAATTTAAATCTTACCTGTTTGTACGATAGTATGCCCTTCGACAGTTTATTATTTCATTATTTTTCAATAGTAATACGACGGCACGAAACCTATTTTCTGTCAAAAAGAAATATTATTTTTATCAAATATAATTTAATGCGGTCGAATAGAACTAAGTTTATTACAAAAAAAAAAGAAGATCAGAAAAACTAATTTTTGCGGTATTCAAATATCTAATTTAAAAGCAAACTAATTTCAAACTTTTAAAATTTATTTAAAACTATATTTTAGCTTTAATTTTTTTTACATTTTTTATTTTGACAATGGAATATTTGTCTTATTTAGTTACCATTAAATAACATTAAATATTAAATATTATAAAATTAGAAAAGATACTTTGTTTCCTTATTTTATACATTTACATATTTTATTATTATTATATTAAATAATTTAAATTATTTTTTAATTCTTTTGGTTTAATTCTTTTTTTTTGTCTTACTTTGAAAGCATTAGACTTTCATTTACTTTGTGAATTTTGAAATAGAAAATAAAATTAGAGTTTCCACTGCACTCAGAATAGAATATTTCGTACAATAGAAAAAAATTTGTACATTAGTTCTAAATTTGCGACTACTGCTCAATATTTGACATTTTTACTTAATTTTTACTAAAATTTTCTTTCTAGATTCGTGTAGGACGTGAAAAAAACTGAGACTCTTATACCTTCGTAATTTAGAATTTTGAATTCTAAATTAAATCTTTCGTATTGCTTGTGCATTCCTTAATCTACTGCTTAAGATGCCGGTAGTTTACTTTCATAGAACAATAATTCTTTATCAATTCAATTACTAACAAGAAACTAGTACTATAAAATCTACGGCATAAAATCTACAAAAAGATTTCGAATTTATTAGGTTGACAACTTTTTTAAAATTGCTTAAATACTAGATAATGGAAAAAACATGGAATATGTAGAATTTTTTGTCAGTTAAACAACCTTTTTTTTGGACGCCTTTTTTGTAGCTTTGATTTAGGTAAAATAATAGTTCTTAAATCACACAATTTTTTCCTCTTGTGTGATTTAAGAATAGTTAGTTAAATAAAATGTATGGCTAGTGAATAAAATTAAATTTTAATTTTAATATTCATTTGAACATAACTGAAGTGTTAACACTGTTTTCTTATTCTGTAACATATAAAACATATCGAAGAGGATGTGTGTTAAAGGGTTATACATAATAATATAAAATGAACACAAAATTTTTAAAACAAGGCAACATGTTATTTATCTATGTCGTTGTCGGTAAAAATAAAAGGAGAAAAAATGAACAGGACACTGACACTGATGGGTTAACACTTTGAATGATGGACAAAAAACAGCAATTTTAACTTAGTTTTCATAGATATTTTTTGCCTGAAATCTACTTATTTCGTTGACAAAAGAGTCCACATTATTGCAATATTATATATGTATAGCATATCTGTAAAGAGTGAAGATAGTGTAGAGAATAAAATAAATATTTAACGCATTGAAAAGGAATTTAAAGTATATGGTCAAAAAGATAAAAAAATATTAAAACTTTTCGCCATTTAATGATTTCGATAAAAAATGAAAACCTTATTCTTTCTTTAGTTTTTTTTTTTAGTTTCTCTCGATTAGCAGAAAGTTTGTGTACAATTTTAACATTGAAAGTCTTCTTGTGCTTCTTGTGTCTTATTGTGAAGTAAGAAGATTGACTTAAAATGTGTACATATGTAGGAAGTTTTAAATCGAAAGAATAAAGATTTCAATATACTAACTAGAGAACACAAATCTTAAACGTGCACTTAATTGACATTATTATTATTATTATTTTCTTAAATAAAGGATTTTATTTTTTATTTTGTGAGTACATGCAAATATGCGGATATAGTAAAAATAATATTAACTTCCCTTTAATAAGTACTTAACTTAAGCGTTTCCCTTTTATTTTATATGTATGTACAGTTTTATGAAAAATAATAAACAAAAGAAAAAGAAAAACAAAAATCATAGGAAATTTCAAACCCTCTTTAGATTCACTTAAATGATTACTTAATTGTTAAATGGACTTACTGGTAACAAACATAAACAAATACTCTTATATATATTTATAATGTACCTAATATAGTACTTAACTAAACGCCCTTTTCCTTTTCACGCACAGCAAGGGGTGTTGAAAAAATCATTCTTTTTTTTACAAAACTTTTATTTTATATATATATAGATTTAAAACATTTTTATCATTGCTAATTATTAATATATAAAATAAAATTTAAATATCTAACAACTAACTACAAACAAAAATACCGTCGTCAGTCAATCTATAATTTTTTTTTTTAAATGGAGAATTTAATATTCCGGCATTGTATTTAAAAATAATAATATTAAATTTTTATAATCAGAACTTCGCTTTAACTTTCAATTTGACATACTAAAAACACAAAAAAAAAATATTATGTAGGCCAAAATATTTGACAGCTTATTTTAAAAATTATTTTATTGGAATTTATAGGGAAAATTCTTTCATTGTTATAATGTTATAAATATGTATTAACTTTGATTTTTCCTGTACCTTAAAATTTTTTTAAGTTAAATGTAAAGAATCTCCTTAGAGAATTCAATCAATTTGCCATCATATAACAGTGTTCAGAAAATTATTTTCTTCTTATGAAGGATTTTTCTTTTAGCAGTGTGAAAAGAGCAAAGAACTTTTGTGAAGAAATAATTTTTAAATTCGCGGCAACATTTTAATTATTATACTTGAAGGGAAAGAAAAATAAATTTTGGTTATTTGAACAATTTAGTATTTAGGTACATATTTAGTTTTTTTTTATCCTATATTATGTAGAATTCACGTTTTCACTTTAGTGACGGCTGGAGGTGACGATGAACTATTTTATACGCTATATGTCATAACATAATTTGGTATCAAACGAATGAGTTTTAAGGTCATAATCACGAAATTTCCGCGATTGGCTCATTTGATTGAAATAATGATGGCGTTAACCCTCCACTGAAAAAATAATTTGTTAAATTTATTAAATTTTTTCAAATTAACCTGTTCTTTAGAAATTTTTGATAATACTGTTTGTAACATGCAATTGCAATTTTATTAATTAAGCTTAAACATTTTTTTTTTTTAATTTTTGTTCTAAGAATTAAGATTTATATTTTACTGCATACATATATTATATATATAACATTTAAGAGCTCAATCAAAATTATTACGGTAAATAATTTTATGATTAAAGTGTAACAATTTTTTATATACACATTTACATCAGTGTATTTTATGTTATATGGTTACACGCAAAATTATATGTATGTAAAATCTCTAATTGATTCACTACTATGATGCCGACAAAATAAAGTTTATCATATTTTATTCTTAACTATTCTAAAAAAAAAAAAAACATAAAATTTAGCAAATTGTTATTCTGGTGAAAAATATATGTTCCTATTTTTGTTTTTAAATATTTTATATAATGTTTAACTCCACAAACGTGTGATTCATAGGCACGTCCACAAAAACTATTCATGGCCACTTAAAAAAATGTCATAAAATTTTATTTACGCTAGCTGCTTACTAAAACTATATACATATATGTATAATATGAAAAGTGTTAAAACTTAAGTTAAAAACAAGTAAATTAAGGTCCAAAACTTTATGTTATTATTTTATCATATCATATTTTGTGTTTTTTTTTTACGAGAGAGATGTTAGATTATTATGATGATGTTATTATGGTAAAACTTGTAAATTTATTAAATAGAAAGTATAATTTGTAATCTATAGTGTGCTAGTTGAGAGGAGAAAAAAAAAATGAAAGATATTATAATGATGGTATTTTCAATATTTTAAAATTTGACGAGAAAAGATCTTTCCTGAGAATGCGAATGAATAGATATTAAATTCTGATGATTTAAAAAATAAGAAAAATAAGCACAAAATTACATATTAAAAAAATTTATTGTTCGTTTTGAGTATAATATTTTATAGGTGTAAGTGTAAGAAGAATGAAAATGTGATTGGAATAAAAGTAAACTGAAACGACTCAATAATGCAGTAAACTTAAGTCTTTTACGGGATATTTCCATAAAGTATTATGAGAAGCATTATATTTTTTGGAAAGATGTAATTTTTTTTATCCGAATCTTTTCCCCACATTAATTGAATAAAGCTTGAAACATATTTAAGTTTATAAGTTTAGAAAAATTAAAACATTAACTCCTTTTTTTATAAATTTAATGTTAAAATTATTCTGCAAATTGTGTGATTCAATATTTGCCGTAAAACGTTCTGGTTCAGTACAGCACCTTTCACACAATTTCATTTAATTCAACTTTGTTACGGCATAAACGACCCCCGCGCCCCGTTTTAAATGCATTCATCTCAACTCCGGAATTAGCGTATTCCACAGTTTTCTTGAAAAAAAAAACTATAAACTTTTTTTTTTTAAATTGAATTGTTTTGTTAATAAAGATCCTACAATTTGTGGCCTTTGTACATTTAGCTTTATTTCTGTAATATTTTATGGGAGACCCAACCTGAATATTTATTTTATATATGGTATTAAGACGTTTATTCACGTTATGTATGCTTTTTTTTTTTTTTGCTATAAATTTTTTTTTCATTTAATAAAATTATTCCATGAAAATTTTAGTTTTTTATTACACTTGTTATTCAACCGTCTTACATGAATAGTAAAAATCATTAGATACTAAAAAAATTTACAATAAATTTGCCACTCAAATCCCGATAGCTTTTATTTACTAAAACGAAAAAAATGAGTTGTACTCCATACAGCGACATTTACTAATCATAAACTGTAATGTGGTACTTTTTAAAGTTTTAAGCTTTTTGTAATTAATATGAATCTAGCGATGATTCCTTGATCTTTCGAAATTGTATTCCAAAATTTTACTAATACATACTCGAATATAATATCAAAATATTATTTGTCGTTATCAATCCAGAGTTCTAAATATTAAAATTCTTTTGTACTGAATACTAGTATACTGAATTCAAAAAAGGCTCAAGTTTTGAATTTAAGACGATGTCAGTTTTTCTATTAGAAAAAATAATTTATGGTCATTTCATTTTGGGTTAAAATAATATTTTGATTATGAAATAATAAAACAAACTCATTTGGTATCATTAACTAAAAATTCATTTTTTGGACGTGCTGAATTCTCCTTGTATATAGACCGACGGAATAGTCTAATGAATTTATATCTGATTTAGTTAAATGCGCCCCATTAAGTCAGCAGTAGAAATTTATTGAACGGTAGCTGGCAAATGAACATTTCGATTTAAGACAATTTACTTTTAAGACACTTTAGATACAATCTAAATATAGAATTAGGAAACATTTAGGGTCTAACCATCTATCTGTCTACCCAACAAACTGATTTTCAACAATCTTAAAACTATCAAAAAAAATTAATATATTTAAATTTTATACGAAAATGATTGAGACCCTTTGCCTGAATGAGAGCCTCTAACTCCCAAACTCGTAATTATAAGATTTCATCCTTTAGTGAAGGTGAAAGTGAATGAAATTGTGCATATTTTGGTATTCAGCGATTAAATATTTTACTGGCAGACGAACATTTAATGAAATCGTATTGACCCTTTTTTCAATTTTTAATGGAAAACAGGCTGAAAACAATTAAAAAGTATGAAGAACAATGTTAAAAATTAATAATAATTGCAAGAAAACTATTTGGTATGAGAAAGTCTTCCTATAAAATGTGTGTATTTAAGATAATTTTTAAGTTATAGTTTATATTGTACCTATATATTTTAAAGTTTCCTAAAATTTAGTCTCATACAGATTAATTCAGTTATATTGCATTGGTAATATTATCTGATGTAAAAATGATAAAAAAAAGGCAATAAAAATAATAGAACCCGTGTTACTTATGAAACTTTAAAAGTATATATGTATTTAGCTACTGTTTAAGTTTGTTTTATTTGCCGACATTAAAATTTATTAAAATAAATAGGTTTTAAGCGACACATTTTTGAAAATACAATTTATATATTTAAAATTATTAATTTATCTAATAAACTAGACACCTTTAAATCTTTCAAGATATGTTAAGCTACTAAAATTTATTAAATCTTGAATATTATATTTCAACAAGTGTTAATGAATGAAGATTTTTTAACACTTTTCTTCATCGTATCAACAAAACTCAAATGACAAAAGTCAATCTATTTCCAATTGTCTTTCATCATTAGTGTCTGCGATCTCGGTGCAGCATTAAATAGTTAGAAAAGCAGACTTGTGGAACAATTTTTTCCCAAAGGTAAACTTAAGAAAAATGTTCAACAAAATAAAATTTATAAAGGAACAGTAAAAAAATTTTAACAAAAAATATAGATGTGCTTAGCCCAGACTACTTAGTTTTCCATCGCGTGTAACTACTATAAGTTAAAAAGGTATTTACGTCTGAATGTTATTCGTTTTCTACGCTTCAAAATTAGTGTTGTTTATAACAGGGTTTAAAAAAAAACACACCACAAGTATAAACAGAAGTGTACCGAACTTCTATTTATTTTTCAAAATAAATCACATTCGCAGGCACTTCTAATAATTTATTAAAAAATGCATTTGTATGCAGATATAGTATTTATTTTTGCTCTGTATACTTCTGCGTAAATGTGCGAAAAAAAAAACAATAAAGCACTCATTAAAAAAAAAAAAAATCACTTCTACATAAGTAAAATATAAAACTGGATAAACAAATTTCTGTTTATTTTATATCGCTAACGTTGGTTCAGGGTAAAAAGTAACATCCAATTTTGATAAAGAGAATAAATAAAGTTTTGTGAGGTAATTTATTTTATTATCAATTTAATATTTTTTGTGTGGTTACGTTAGCCCAAAACTGAAATATTTTTTATTATTAAGAAACGACAAAACAATATTTTAGTAAACTAATACTTCGATGGGCAACCTGTGTAGTGGCTCTCGAAAAAAAAAAATTAGTTGATTTAGGTTGCTCATCTCTGATCTATTGCAAATTTATAAATTTGAAAATATGTTGGAGCAGACGCCATCTCAAGCTTGGTGCTTTGTTGAAGAAGCAAAAATTATACACTACGTATTTAACTTCATAGTAGTTAAATAAAAATAAAATGTAGCGGTAATCTGGGCTATTAATTCAAATAATTTGTTTTGAATCCTTGATTTGATTAAATTAATTTTTTTTTCATTTTAAAAATGTGTTGGCTAGAAACTTTAGTTTTAAAAAAATGTTGTATAATTCGTATTTGGCTTTACAACCATTTTATTCGGAACTTTCGTTTGCACTGTATTGTAAACTATATTAAAACTTGAATATGTGTTTGTAAATAGAAATAAACCGATATAAAAATAAATGATTAATAAGATGTTATTTTTATTCAAAAAATAAATAGAATGAAATGTATGAATTATGTAAAATAAAGAGGAAAACACTACAGAGAAATTTTTAAATAAAAGTGTTGGTATACGTTTGTATAAATAAAAAAATAAAAAGAAATAAACCGCAGGTACACTTCTGTTTATTTTTGGAAGATTTCTGTTTATTTGTGTAATATTTTTAACCCTGGTTTATAATAAGTTTGTTAAAATTACTGAGTTGAATAAGTAATTTTGACTTTTATCAAGATAAAATATAAATTGCTATGGTCAAAATCTGAGAATTTCATATAAAAAATATGTTAAAATTTCGCAATAAAAATGATAATTGTTTTAAATTTTTTTCTTATTATAAATAAATGAAACAATTTTATTTCTTAACATTAAAAAATATTATACAATTGTCCAACTTTAAAATAAAACCAGTTACCCTTAACATTTTTTTTATTTATTTAAAAAAAAATACAATAATATTATTTTTCTTTTTGAAATATGTAAATCTTTGTATTTAAAATTATTTGGGTTATTTTCGTGCTAAAATTAGTGGAATAAAATGACCCAGATTCAGTTGAAATTAAAAATATATATTTAATGTATTCTTGAAATCTCTTAAAATACTCTTTTTTCGGGCTCATCAATATCGACGTCTTCCAAAAACACCAACAAAGAAGGAGGATTTATTTACCCATATGCAAAGTACGCATATGGCTTCAAATTTATAACGCCTCAAAAGATATGTAAAAAAAAAGTATAAACATTATTTCTTTAAGAAAAAAAATTTTCTAATGGAAATCAATTAGTGTTCTTAAACGGTTCAAATATATAAATTCTTATTTAATAAAAACTCTTGGCCAAGGAAAATTGAGTCAATTAGGAACCCATGGAGAAGGATTGTGTAAAAAAATAATAATTTCCTAATACAAGTATTTCATATGATGTGCAGTTCGAATATTACTTATATATTTAATGTCGAAATTTAAATTTTGTCAACGTCTTAAATAACAAAAATTGTTTTCCCAATCCTATAACAGAGCGTTAAATATAAACATTATAAACTATAAAGTATTTATAAAACAATAACAAAGTTAGTCAAATGTTTGTCCACCCTATAATTCACCGAGACATAATGCCAATTGAATTCAGGATACGTGCCCTTGTTAAAAAAAAAGAAAAAAGATTAAATATAAAGAGAAATTATCGTTTGTGTAAAAACTAGTTTTTATTTGGGGGCTTTAAAAGAAGGCGGTTTGTTATCTTCAAGATA
Organism: Hybos culiciformis; assembly: GCA_964007475.1. Classification (NCBI taxonomy): domain Eukaryota; kingdom Metazoa; phylum Arthropoda; class Insecta; order Diptera; family Hybotidae; genus Hybos; species Hybos culiciformis. The sequence continues at coordinate 64,719,278 of OZ023274.1, read as the reverse complement.
AATCAAAAACTTTAAACGCTATTATTTTACATTCTGTGTTAATTTTTTTTTATTATTTGTTGTAGATCAACAGCAAAAATTATACTTCAATCATTAAGGGTTCCATTTCCTTAGAATCATGAATTCTTTAAAAAGAATATTATATGTAAATATGAAAATAATTCATACTACCCGAATAACAAAATAACATTTGCGGATTCAACAATGGATAATAAATAGTTTTACTCCAAATAAATATACATATATAATACAACTTTTGTAATAACAATACTATTACGATGGCAATATTCTTCACTACGATTTTCAAGTTTCTGTGGAAACTTAAAAAATTAAAATACTCTGTAACTACCTAATAATTATCGAAGAACATTTATTGAAGCTAACAACTACAGATATTCTAATTTAACTACTTACTGCTACAGATATTCTAATTTAATTATGATCAAAATAAAGTACATACATTATATAAAAAACAACACAAACTCTTAATTCAAGTAAGACAAATTGAGGAATTAACACAAATCCCAGTCCGAGGTGGGAATCGAACCCACGACCGAACATGCTATAGGATAAAGGTAATACTTCTACAGTCTACAACATGACGGCTGACTATTTAATTTTTCTTATTTAATTATTCGATCATCTGTTTGAAATAGGTAATTAGAAATTAAATAATTTATGTGATTATTGGTTTTGGCGTTGATGTATTTCTTTCTTCTGGTCTAGATGATTCTTCGCAAGAAGATTGCAGGTACTATACTATACATGATCTGCGCTGCAATTTGTGGTGTACAAATTATTTTAATAAAATTAAATTTCAAATATTAGTTATCAAAAAGTACTGCGGGACCTGCAGAATAAATTAATTCGAAGATTCATTATTTGATATCAAATTACACATCTCCCATGTTAAGTTTTGAACCCAATAAAATGTTGTAAACATTTTTCTTTGCATTATTACTCAATTGAATGAAAACAATTGAAGAAAAGATCATAAAGATTTATTTCTTGAAAATTTAACAGAAAAAAAAAACAATGTTATTTGATATTTTTTAAAGATAAGGTGATCCTTAATTGTCTTACATAATGTTAAAGGATTTTAATTTTTTATAAGCAATCTTTTTATTTGAGTTTCTTAACCACATTAAAATCCTTTTTTTTATATCCTTGCCATTAAAAATATATTTTATATGTACATTAACAACATCATTATTTTGTTTTTTAAAACATTCCAAGCGAATTATGCTGTATTTTTTATAACTTTAGGTCTTGTTTTATTGATTCACAAAATATTTGAAAAAACCATTCTTCATTAAAATTCTACAATTTTTCAATTGGATTATATTTTTCACGATAGTTGAACTAAGAGAACCATTTCTTATTTACAGTACAGTGGCCTAATTGTCATGTCGTACATATTAAGTTTTAGTTGAAAAAATGTCTAAGCTTTATATAATAATGTGCTAATTGAATAATTTTCATAAGAAATTCTATGCGGTTATTACTCATACTTAAATTTCAACGAGGATCTATTTTGCATACATTCAAGCGAAAATAGTACAAGAAGAAGATTGATATTAAGTTTTTCATTGAGTTTTGTGATCGAAAAGATATTCAAAATAATATAACCATATTGAATATTTAACCCTCAATTCCAATACTCAGCAGAAGACAATTGAAATAGACGGCATCCTTTTAATTTAGAAGACCAAATTTATAAAGAGAACATTTTTAAAACAATCATTTTTTCAAAAATTCTTTGCAAAAACAAAACACAAACTTTGATATCAAATCTTAATAATCTAATATGTATATGTGTAATAGTGTAATTACTAATTAGTTATGGTTACATATAAGAAATTTATGATTTTTTTTATGATTTCAGGAGAAAACTTGAGTAATGCTGTAAATGTGAACTAATTATTTCAAAAACGAAGAGTTTCAAAATTAATTACTTTATAAAAGTGTGGCAAATTAATTCATTTTGTGGTTGGAATTGAATAGATGATTTTTGAATTTAATGATTTTATTTCTGTTAATAAAATTTCTGTTCCATGCTCTATTGATAATCCTTTAATTTATAATGGATATTTCTATTTGACTTTCCAACCGCCTTTTTAAACATTTTTTTTTTTGTTAAATTGACCTACTCTTAATCTTCTGGCTTAGGTATAACTGTTTCCAATTTGAATAAAGATATCAAAAAAGAGTTAATTCATTAGGCAGGTGATTTATTTAAAATTGATGAAAACATTAAGAAAAAAATTTAAATTGCGTATCGTAATAAACTATATGCTTCACTAATCTTGTTCTTGAGTTTTCTGATTTACCATGAAATTTCACCTGTTTCAATCGCAATTACATGGCACGTGGGTTTTGAAAACGGAATTAAAATTATTATTTTTTTTTTAAATAAATTTCAAATTTAACTATTAATACCTTGATTGAAAGATTATAATCATGATAATTGTGTTTTTATTATTGACTAACTTACGATCAATTTTTTATATTATTTATTAACATAAGCCAGATTTCCTTCTAAACAGTTTACAAGTTAAAATATTATTTACAAAGTTCGCATTTACTTAAAATTAAGTATGGTGAAAAGTAAACACTAAAATGTTTAATAAAAAATTAAAAATAAAGTTTGAGTATATAAATTTATTACAAACATCTTTGAAAATAAGAATCAAAAAATACAATTTGAAATTATGACAGAAATTATGTTAATTATATGATATAATTGATTTTAATAAGAATGATTTTAAATTTAATTGAAGTTAATTTGCATTTGCATCTCTCATTAATCTCATTTTTAGTCACCGCATATTCGTATTTAAGACTCTAATAATCATACTTGGGTCTATATTCCATTTTAGTAACAAAGTTTTTCTTATTTGTAAAGATAGTTGTAATGGTCACAAATTAAAGCTAAGTTGAATAAAGGTTTAATATAAGTGCGAACATTTATTTCAACTCTGTTAATTATTTTTATGCGGAGCATAATTGATACATCAAAAAAAATAAAGAGTTAAAATATTTAATTGATAATAATGTGTATATAAATATAAATAAATTCAATAAAAAAATTTCGTTCAATTTCATTATTACTGAGAATAAACAAAACAATATTTGTCTAATAAGAAATATAAAAAAAACTAACAGCGTATGAACTCTTCAAAAGGTTTTTTTAAAATGGTCTGGAACTCTGTCATAAACATTATGATAGATCCTTAGAAGAACCAAGAATAAAAATATTAAACTAAAGATCCGTTGGACATTTTTTAAAGTTAGATCTTAATATCTGACAACTGACACGGTAGCTACATAGCTAATGCATTTTATCAAACACAAAGCCTCAATTAGCAAGGACTAGTTTCCAATTCTTGTTCGAAAATCTTATTCTCTATTTCGATTAAAATAATAATATGAAACGTATTACCCTACTCTTATATCAATGGTATTACCATAAAAAAAAAATTAAATGTGAACAAATATTTAAAAAAAAAATATCTTTACAAAATTGTCATTCTTACAGGATATTACATTTATGTATATACGGATAAAACTTACTATCTTACGTTAAAAAGCATTTAAATTAAGAAATCGAATACAAAATCTTCGGCTTGGGTGATCTGAAAACAGATTTGGCTTTTTATGACATTACCTAACATTATATTTTGATAATAATTTTGATGTGAAGATCTCCAACCAAAGAAAAAAATGTATCCTACATAATTTTTTATCTTTTAATCTAAATCTGCCTTGAAATTTGTTTATATGTGACATATAATTTAATAATACATAGAGTAGATCGTTGATCTTTTTTTTTTCATGAAATTGACGTGCAAAACCAGATTTAAATTTTCGTTTGAAAATATAATTTATGTATAATGCTAAAACAAGTCGTGAGATTTTTAGTAGATTTCTTCATATTATCTTAAAACATGTTCATTTTATAGGTACATTTAGTTATGTACTTTTTTTTTAACTAGAAATGAATTTTCTGTAAAGTTTATTTCAGTCATTTAATTTCATCAGCACATCACCTTAATTTAATTTTTATATTATTTAAAAAAAAAAACTAAATTAACGTTACACATTTATGTTGTAAATTAATTTAATAATATGTATCTGAATTTCATCTTATTTTGCATATTTTGCAATGACTTCTTAGAATATCTGTGTTAAAATAATAAAAAAATGTTCAACAGAAAGACCTAAGAAAGATGGCCATTGCCATAAATATAATTTTTTTATTTAATTTATAGAATGTACCTACATACATATTTCTTAAACTAAAAATGTCATATTTTTTAAAACAATCCACAATCAAAACTAGTGTAATAACTGGACTTGACTTAAAACCACTTGATTTAAAGTGATAAGAATTGAAAAAAAAGAAAAATTATATTAAATGTACAGGGGGATTTCTTGCTTACTTTTTGACTTGATACCTTTAAAAAAATTTTTTTTAACGTTAATAAAAGATGATGGCAAAGAACTTTAAAAATATTTTAATGAAAGTTAAAGCCAGATAATGAACATTGAAATGTCATAGTTTTGAAAGTTTCTATATACATTCATTAAATCGTTTTGTTATTACTATCATAAATGACTTGAACGAGGTCCAGTAGACTTCTTTTTGAGTTCTATGAATGCAAACTAAATTTCCACTCTGTTGTGTTTTCTAGACTTACTGCTACAGAATTCCTATGCAGAACTCTCGAACAAAGAATTATTATCGAACTCACAGTGAAATGATACCTATTAATCCATTTAATTGATATACATATAAATGCATTATTTATTTATTTATTTCAAATGCTTAATACAAGCGATAATGAAATTTTATTATAGCTGATTTGAATCGGGATTAGGCCTTTGAATTTGATATTTATTCAAATTTTAAATAATTTGAATTTTTTTTAAAAGAACCTTCAATAATTATTACAATCTAATTTAAAAATAACTGTTTGTGGTCTTGATGGATGTTTTATGCTATATTTTCCAAGCAGAATCATCTTGTCATTACAGTGAGGACAATTTTTAAAATGAATAATTATTATAATTCATTCTTGAATTCTTTGCAACAGTTATAGTTAATTTTAATGCCAAACTTACAATGAGATTTTTATAGTCTTTCTGTTAAACTAATTATTTGTAGTGTTAAAAATAATATAAATTGAAATTTATCTTGAAAATCTACAAAAAAATGTTAAAAAGTTTAAATGAATTTAGTGCACATTTAACATTTTTGTGAAATCTTTCAAGATATAATCAAAAAGCATGTATATAAAGAGGAATCAGTCCCATACAAAAAAAAGAATTAAAATAGTGAAACAAAAAATCCATATCACAACCCCATAGGGTTGTCAGTTTTTAAAAACCCGAAATCTGGACAAATTGAAATTTTATTGGTTCAAATATGGATAAATCTGGACAAAACCTAAAGAAATCTGGATAAAAATCTGAAGAAAAAAGATACCATGAAATAAATTAATTTAGTTTTTTTCATCGATCAATATAAATGCTTTTTAATTCATATTGAATTCTTATTATAAATTTTGAAAATTAGTATATAATGATACAATCTACTTCTACATTATATAAAACCAGTGCATTTTTTGTAAAAAAAAAAGGCTGTGGAACTCAACTTTTTCTATGTACCTAGGTAGTAGCCAATTCTTAGCCACCTGACTCATTTTTTCACTTTGAATGAACAAAAAGTATAGAATATTAGCACTTAGCACTATAAAGTTATAATTTTTGGATTTTTCAGATATTTTTCTACATAAACACTGAATTTTTTTATTTAATTTATTTTTTTGAAAAAAATCGTAGAATAAAGAAAAAAAAAACCTATTTTCTCCTATTCTCAGCCACCCAAATTTTATTCGCAGCCACTCGGTTTTAAGTAATAACTACGTTATTTTATTTAATTAGGAACTATAAGTTCACATAAAAGCTAGATTAGTAAACTTAAAAAAAAACCAAAAAATGATTTTTATGCAATATATAAGAAAAATATAAAAAAAAATATTTTAAATATAAAAAGGTAGCGAAACTGAATTTAGATAATATTTACAATAAATTTAGTTTTTGAATACTATTTTTTGTTTCAAATTTTATTTTGTCTGCTAACAATATTGAAAAACTGGACAATCCAGATGTCCAGATTTGTCTCACTGAAATTTCTGGATTGTCGATGTCCAGATTTGAAAAATTTAAAATCTGGACAATCCAGATGAAAACTGGACGTCTAGCAACCCTACAACCCCATGAGCTTTTTTTTTTCTTTTTAAGAATTTCACTCACAAAAGCTTTTAAAACTTTCAAAATTGTATAGAACTGTTGTTATTTTTGAACTTTTAAAAGCATTTGTAGAGTGGAATTCTCAAAAAAAAAAAAAAAAAGCTCATGGGGTTGTGATATGGATTTTTTGTTTCACTATTTTAATTCTTTTTTTTGTATGGGACTGATTCCTCTTTATATACATGCTTTTTGATATAATTAAGAGAACAAATATTTCATAAATTTTTCTCAAAACAAATGCATGTGGCATAATAAGTATGTACATATAGTTTGTATTTATTTACTTATAATTTTTTTTTACTTCGAATCAAATTTAATGGATTATCTCAGAAATATAGGTTTTTAAATTTTTTTTAAGATTGGTGCCTCCCAATTTCTTACTCGTGGTTCTCCTATAGTTTCATGATTCGTTCGCTTACAGAGAACAATTTACATTTACACTAATAATATTTATATCTTTACTTTTATTCTTTTAAAATAATAGTTTGCCGATAAATTACATAGAATTTCTTTCTTGAAATTTATTAATGCTAAAAATTACCTATAGGATGCACCTACATTACTATCCAATTACTTACATATTTTTTTTATTTAAAAAAAATTTTCTTTGATTTTCTGTAGATCAAATTTTTCCTATCAATCAATATAGAAGAATTTTCACCAAGATTAGTTTTGGGAGGTATTCTGTAAAAAGTACACTTCTTCACAACATATGTAAAAAACTTCAGTCTTCTTCACAAAATTTTCATTAATTTCAGGGATTTTTAAAATATAGTTTTTAAGGATGAAACAATGATATTTATTATATGTAAGCATGCTATATATTTAAGTTATCTTTTTTGTTCTTAAGGATATGAGAATTATTTTTGATATAATTTTTTAATTTAAATTTCGTCTTCAACACCTTTGTAGTATTTCGATAAGTATAATAAAAGTAAATACAGAAATTATTAAAATATAATTTATATCGTTGATCAATTTGGACCCCTTAAATCGTATTCTAGGCTTCATTTGATTAATTTGTGTAATATTTCGCCCCTTTTTTGTGCAAAAAAATATTCTTACTTGGCGCTTTTGCAAAGCATATTTTTTAAAAATTCTTTGAAATATATACGTACATGCATATGTATTCTACTATACGTACATACATATGTATTAAAATATTAATATTTCATTGATCTTATAGATTAGTATTTAAATTTATCTTAATGAGGATTTTGATCTATGACAGTGGTATTGAATATTGAGTTTTCTCTAAATTCATTTCATTCAACAACAATGGTCAGAACTCCTTTGATATTGATATAAAATTTTATATTTAATTATTTATTTTGAAATTTTAAATGAGTTTCTTTGAAAATATTAAATCTCTTATTATATGCACATTGTTTGTTAATACAGTGTGTATATTAAAGAAAAAAAAAACAAACATGTAACATGAAAGAACATATAATATAATAAAATACTTGTTGTTATTAAAAAATGCTACATGTTTTATTAAATTATTAAGTTCCATCCGTTAAAGTGCCACGTTCTTAAGATTGTAACATAAACCTTTTAAACAAAGGAAATTATGTCAAAACATTTAAAATATTTTGATATCATTTTGAGTTCTGCAGTAAATTCACAACATATTCATAAAATCATTATGTTGTACTATTATGTTTTTTAAATTTAAAGAAACAATTTGTGTAATATTTCGCCCTTTTTTGTGCAAAAAATATTCTTACTTGGCGCTTTCGCAAAGCATATTTTTTAAAAATTCTTTGAAATATATATAACATATTTAAGTGTTGTATGTTCACATTTTTGAAATTCATAGTATAAATTTAATCTTAATGAATCTATATCAAAGTTTATTATATACGTATAAAGTATAAAGCTGGTAAAATATTAAATTATTTTCTAGATTATCATTCAAAAATTGAGTAGGTATATTAAAGAATGTCTATAAATGTGGTGGCAACAAAGTAAGATATGGTTAAGAAATAAGAAAGCATGAATGTGAGATTTTTTGTTTTCAGCCTGGTCGATGAAGGGGTTCGAAAGTTATGAATTTTTTTTTGAACAAAAAGTGTGTTTTTTTGGGAATTTGTATGGAAAAATCATGTTATCAATGTTATCATAAGTTGTTATAGGATCCCGAATTTTTTTCTGGAAGCTTATATAGTGAATATGGGAAAATAAGAGTTTGAGCCCGAAAATGGTCAAAATTTTCTCAGTGAAAATAATTTAAAGCGAAAAGAAAAGTCAGCAATTGTCATAGTACGGATTGTTGCGAATGCGTAGTATAAGTAGTTATATTATATATCATCGAAAAGCTGTCATTGTCATAGTATTTTTTTAAATGAAGCCTAGGATAAATTGGAATGTATGTCGTCCTTGGATTGTTAATTTATCTGAATATTATCAATTATCTTCATTATACATGATCTTCCAGATTTTATTATACAAAATTAGTGTTTGTCAAAAAATGCTAAACTATATACCTATAACTTAAATTTACGTTTAATTGCCATTTCACGTTAATTATTTTGTCGTTTTGAATACATTTTTTATTACCCTTCTGATATAGCACGTGCGATTTTCTACAAGTTTTATTATTTTAACCTTAAAAAGGTCACAACATTATATTTTCAACGAAAATGTTATCCCAACTACAACAATTTTATATATAATTGACATTTTGTTAAAAAATGTCAAGACCCAACAATCAAACTGTTTCTAAAAGTCACTTGTTATTAGTTTAGGTTAAAAAAATCAAAATAAAATACATATAGTTTATACGTATTTTATAAGTATGTTTTTCAAATCTCCTTTTTACAATAATGGGGTTGGGAATGGAAGAAAAATTTGTTTCAATAAAATGTAATTCAAATTATTCATTGACCGCTTATTTTTTTTTAGAAATTAGGGCAGGATAGAGGCTTGAGTTGGATTATATTATTTTTTGTAAACTAATAAAGAAATATGATTGTTTTATTAAAAGAAACTCAGAAGCGTTTCTTTGATTCATAAAAATAAGTTTGCTTTTAGCTATAATCTTATGTTTGTAGATGGTAGCCAGTGAGAGCTAGATTGGTCGAATAACGTAACGGAATTTAACGAGTAGATTGTTCTGCAATATCCTAATATCTGCTTGTAAAATCTTTATTAAAAAAAATTAAAAAAAAAACTTATGACATGTAAACTGTAATAAAGTTAAATGAAATTTTTTATAAATCAATTTTTATAAATTATTGAAATTTTTCTAAGAATGATTTTTCCTCCATTTGTTGTTTATTTGAGAGGGCTTTTTGTTTCTAATCATTGGTAAAATAATTAGAACAATTTCTTTAATTTCATAAAGCCTCTAACTTACATTGTAAAAAAATTTGTCAGAATGGAACATTCTTCAGTTACACAAATTTGATTCACGCTTTAAATTAAATAACTACCAGAAGAATGCTAAAATATCAGTTTTTGCAGACATTTTATAATTTTTTAATTTTTTTCGAGCGTATGGGCTTTAAGCCATTAATTTTTCTTAAAAAATATTTTTTATTTTAATTTAATACAAATTGTAAGCTACAAGGTACAGGTTAGTTAACTTAAAGTTAAGTTTGAAAAAAATATATTCATTTATTCATTAAAAGTTTTAAAATAAAAATCCAATGAAAACTTAAACTTATAATTCAAAAATAGATTTTTTTCTGTGCAAAAGTGCCAATATTAAATAATAAAATATAAATAATAAAAAATCTAGGTATATGCTTCTTATATAGACAATGAAGTATTATTTAAATTATTTAAGTATGAATAAAGAAAACCAAGAGCCCAAAACTTTAGGAGCAAATTAAACAACGACCAGAAGATTGAGAGCAAATGATAATATTTTCCTTGGTGGAAGAGTGTTTTAATCGAGAGCGTTTACGAAGAGACTAAAAGATATATTATGATTATTCTGTATTCTTGCTTAAAGGACTTTTAAATTAGATCAGTTTTGTATTTCTTGAAGAAGGGTTGAAAATTTCTTCGATAAATCAGCAATAAAAATATTGCTAGATAACATCGGGTAAAAGGAATATTTCACCTAAATACATTCTTCTATGACAAAAAGACAACATCTTGAGCTCAGGCAATCTGGGAGTCATATGAAGATACAGATATACACTCCGAATATATCTAACTAATTACGTATCAATGAAAGGGAAAATATAATTATGGGAAGAATATAGGAAAGAGGAAGTCTTATTGTACACTTACATTGTTATGGAAATGCTTACAAAATTCACGTGTTATGATTGGGAACAGGATTTTTATTTTGATTAGAATAAAGCTAGATAATAAGCCTCATTTTTATATTCATTAAGATGAAATAAATTTGCTGATGTGAACCTTTTTATTTTCCAAATATTTAAAAAAAAATGTTTATGAAATTTCAAAAGTTCATATTATTTTCTTACCAAAATGTACAAAAGATTTCAACATCTTTTATCTAAAAAATTTTTTTAGAACAGAAACTTTTTCGAAAATTAGTTTAATAAAGATTTATCCGAAAATTTTATAAATTTACATAAGTTGTTTTCATTTGCTATTTACATTTTATGATGGAAATAAATGTTGAAAACAAAAACATAATCAAATAAAAAATATACATTTTCTTTTGTACATAGCTGAGTGGTTGTCATGCGTACCAAATTCCAACCAATAAAAATTATCTGTAACATTTTTTTCTGTAATTTTTGTATACTTGTTTATGTAGTACATAATGTAGCTCCTACCAGAAATTTTTGTACATAAAAACTAAAAAAAAAAAAACAAACAAAAAAAAAATAAAAATAAATTCATAAATATAAAAGTATTAAGAATGAATTGAAATTGAAAATAAAAAAAATAAATAAATGAATTACTTTAAAATATCCAAAGTTTTTATAAAATTAGCCGCCCACCATTTGGGGTTTGAAAATTTCATTAGGGTGCCTTCTTGAATAACGTATTAGTTTTCAGATATATAAGTGAAGACAATTACTGATATATAAATTAAATAAATAACATTATTATTAATGTATTTTTTAATTAAAAAAAGGAACATTTTTGAAAAAATTCAAAATTGCTCAATCTTCTTCGTTAATGCCTAATAGTTTCCGAGTATACTGATTTCCATCTGCTAATTTATAATCAACATTCATTTACATAATGTAAACAGGTGCTTGTGCGGTTTATTATCATGTGCTACTGAAAAAAATTAATTTGTTCTACTTCAGCATAGTTCATTAAAGTTGAAAGCATTAGAAGAAAATTAAACAAATTTGGAAGTGGAAGTAAAAACAAAATCAATTTTAATGATCTAATTCTAATTAAAACTACAACTCTTTTAGCATGATATATTTTATGTGAGAAAATAATTAGCAGACGGAAATTTAAATAAATAAACTAGGTACAAGCAGGCTCTGAGAGACCTTCAATGAGGCCCGGGTCCAAAATTTTTTGGGGCCCTATACCCCTCAATTTAGTTTAATTATAAAAAAATCCAAAAAATGATGTAATAAAATAATATAAAAATAAAATAATTTTAAAAAGGCCTTATACTCGCTTTAGAATTAGCAAATTCCTTAATAATTTTGAAAAATTAAATGTTTTCGTGTATAGTCACAATTTATATTTAGATTTGAGAAAACATTTAGTCTTTCTGGAAACATTGGCGATTGTTAAAAATTTATATTCTTTTCAAGGTACTAAAGCTTGTTCCAGCGAAAGCAACGGTTCGACTCGAAAATATTCTAACAATAATTGACATTTGGAAACCGCTGTATTAAATTCGTTTCAAGAATGCTTTTTTAGTAAATTTTCAGGTAATGGATCTATGTCAAAGTTAGTTCTATAAATATTCTTTAAAAATATAAATTCATAAATTATTTCAAAAGAAATATCGCTGAAACTTTTATTTCTTTCTCAGATATAATCTTTAAATAAATTGCAATTTTCATGCAATAATTTAAATCGCCTTGACAATTCAGATATTTCAGAATCAATAACACAGAAGATGATTCTAAGATAGTGTTCCTCAGAAGCGGATAGTGTTTTGCAATTGCGTGTTCTAATATTTTTTAAAACCAAAGCCTATACTAGAACTTCACATAGCAGAACTTTTTTCTGCTATGTGAATAAATTTCAACAGATTTTCTAATAGAAAGCTACAAATTTGCTGTTTTTTTTTTTAATTGGGGGCCCCAAAAATCAGGGGCCCATGCCATATGGCCCTGCTGACCCCCCCCTCTATTTGGGCCTGGGTACAGGCATATATAATTGGAAAATCATAATTTAACTTATCTTTTTACGTTTTAAAAATATTTACATATTTGAAGGTATACTATAATTTAAACATAAACTTAATATTTTTATATTAAGACGCTAAGAGCGTCCAATTTTCTATCATTTTTTTTTTAAATATAGGAATGTTATTCAATTTTGTTTTTAAATGATCTCAAAACGATACATTGGTTTTGTTCACATTGTTACATAATTTTTTATTTCATTTTGTTCATATTTTTAATTCTAGTAGATTATTGAGTTTTTAAGGGTTATATTTATATTATATTTGTACGGATAAACGTATCCCCCAATTATTTTGCTCAAATTTTATTTATATTGTTGTTCAAAGAAATTTGAATAAAAAAAAAACCTAACTTTATTTATTTATTGTTGCCAAAAGTATTACTAATGCATTTCACTTGTTTCTTGTCCTTTTTTGGTTGCATTTTATTTTTTGAATTTATTTTTTTTCCCAAATTAATTTAAAATCCTTTTATACTAACAATACCTAGTAAAAAAAAAAATTAATACAAAAAACTTTTTATATAGTGTATTCATTAAAATTTAATATCCATTAAAAAGTTAGGAGAAAATTGAACAAATTATATTGAGGTAACTTTGACTCATAAAAAATATAAAGCTTTTATTTTGGTGTTGGTGATGAAAATGTACATCGTAATGTGATGTAGCTTATAATCGAATTTTTATTGAAAAGAAATACTTTGATTTCAAAAAATTTGTTATCATCAAAACTGCGCAAAACTTAATAAACTATTTAGAATTTAAAAAAATATTTAACAGATTATGACTTTTTCCATGTTCTCAAATTGTTAGTCCTCAATTCTTATTTCGAGCGTGAGTTCTTTTTATTTTAAATTTAAGTGTTAAATACCTACTTTTTTTTCTAGTATGTTTTTGGAGTTTTTTTGTATTAGATTTTCAATACAAGCTCTTGTTGAATATCGACGCTAATAATGAACCACAAAATATGTAGTACATGTATAACATATACCATGTACTACTTGCACATGTTATATAATTACTTTAAAATGTTTAATAAAAAATATTAAAAACGGAATATATGAGAAAAAGGAAAGAATTTGTTAACTTAAAAAATGCCAAATGACGTTCAGCGTTTACATCTACAATAACTATATTCATTTTTGATTTACCAAAATAATTAAGATAAAAATAATGTTTTTTGAATTTACGATAAACATTTTAATTTCGAAATCCTATAGTAAGAGGGACGAGCGTCAGTTCTCTTATTATCGAATTCAATGTGAAATAATTTTTTTTTTTCCAAAAATTAATATTACTGACCTTATTGAAAAAAATTTATGAATAATTTGTTATTAGAAACGGTCGTAGTCGTAGGGTCATTCGAATTCCGAAATGGTTTTCTTTTTCGATGTTTTATAATTCCCAAAGGCGCCCATTATATCGCAGTGACAGAAACTAAAACGAATCAAGTAATTTCAGTTGAGGAAACTGACTAAAAAGATAGCTACGATGTATTTAGAAACGATAAGCACATATGCAAATGAGATAGAATATTTAGGAAAGTAAGAAATAAAAGAAGTTTACAATTAACTTTGAAAATTATTTTTAGAGAAAGGAGGATCTTAGAATAGATGGCGATAAGTAAGAATTAGAAACACAGGCATCGGCAAAAGTAGGTAATTTTTTTTAAATTTAAAATAAAGTGTATAAAATAATTTTTAGAAAAAATAAATTCTTAGCTTTTATATGAATAAGATTTTCGGAAAAGTACAATTTTATCGAAAATACTGCTCTGAGTTTGATTTGAGTGAAAATAGGAATACGGATATTACTGAAATCCATCGAAATTAAATTTGAGAATAAGGAAAAACTAATTGCTCACAGTGAATTGGATAATTAATTGTCACAGTCATATCAAACAAAATGGAAAATGAGTTTTATGTGAAACATGTAGATCTGCTATTTTAGTACATTATGAATGAATATAAATATAAATTATTATTATTGAAAATGTATACACTGTACATCTAGTCATGCTAATATGCATAAATGTTTACTCATTGTCAGGCCCGGCTCGAGGCGTGTGCGAACTGTGCACTGCACACAGGCGCCGTAGGCGCCAGTAATGAAAAGGCGCCTACAAGCCAATATGAAATTTAAATTTCAACTAAAACTAACTACAAAATTATCTGAAATTGTTGTCTCGCAAAATTGAAAATGATATTAATCCAGAAAACATTTTAAACTGGATTTATAACAATAATGTTGAAGAACTCTTTCCAAATGCACTGATTTAAGGGTATTACCATAAAGGAAGTATAAATATGAGAAATTCATTCCATACAAAAAATTCAAATTTAAAAAAATTAAACAAAAAATATGAAATCAAAAAATATGAAATCGCTATCCCATTATACCTTGTTCGCATTATAATTTACTTATATTCCGAAAAACAAATTGCCGTTCGCATTACAATATTTGATGAGAACTGGAATTTGATGATGTATAAAAAACAATTGAGAAAGAGAAAAAATGTTTGTTGTTGAAAATTTTGACTTTTTATTTCGCTTTTTATCAATTTTATTTTTTCTTCATTTTGACTCGAATTTGACAAAAAAATTGTAGCCAACTAATAACAAAATTTCAAAAAGTGAGTGAAAGTAATTATAAATGTAGAATTCCAAACCTGACAAACTGGAATATAAAAGTGTAATATACAAATTCCTTAATATTTTTTATATGATAAATCCAGTTCATATTCCTGAAATATTCCGGAAAACAGCATATTCCACAAATATTCTCCTAATGCCGACACCATATTACCGACAATTGGGATAGTGATTTCATATAGACAAACATTTTTTGTTTAGTTTTTTTAATATGAATTTTTTGTATGGAATGAATTTCTCTTATTTATGCTTACTTTGTGGTATTACTAACTTTACCCGATTCAGTTGCTAAAGGTGAGAGAACTTTTCCAAAAATTAAAACTGATCAAAAATTACTTCAGATCAACTATCGGGCAAGAAAAATGGAATTTAGCTAGTGTTTGCTTGAGTATCTAATTGAAAATTTTTTCAAAAGCGCCAATCATTCCTTGCACACACACAAAAAAAACCACGAGCCGGGCCTGCTCATTGTCTTAATTTTATAAGCTTTTATCAATAAAATATTTAAAAACGAAAGAATACTAGAAAATCAAATAGCTATTTGAACTAAAAAATTTTTATATATATTTTTTTTCAATGAAATTTTTATGTGGGCGATTCCAACTCCAACATACGATTCTAATGTTACCAATGACAATAAAGTTTATAATATTTTTTTGAATTTATTTTTATTTTATTTAGGTGTGTGTTGGGTTACACAATTATTGTTCTGTGTACATAAAATTTTTTTTTTGCCTTTTTTTAAATATCAATAATTTTTTCAATAAGATAGAAAATGAAAATACAAAAAAAATTTGATAAAATACAGGTTTTTACAAAAATATTATGGAAAAAGTATTAAAAAACGATCACACAAACATTGAAAAAAAAAAAAGTATCAAATACTCCCAATTCCCAATCAGTTTAAAAGGCGCACATTTTTTTATTTCCTTCAAAAAAAAAATATATATAAATATAACAAAAAAAGTTCAGATACTTTTGTACATACACTTAAAATATGCAAACACTCCTTCAGTGTTTTTCTGCTGTAAAGCACATTTTAGAAAATTTGGTACGATAAGTTAAAAAAAAAAATTAAATTCATAAAATGAATAGTCTTATTATTTGCCAATGTTTTAAATTTTAGCTTAGCTGTACAAAACATCTTCACTAGTCTTAATTATATTCAAGTTTTTTATTATTGGCTCTATTGAAACCTATTCCAGTTGTAAAACATATTTTTAGTATCTATGTGAATTTTTATTTGAATCGATATAATTACACTAGATTTAATATTTTCTTTTCATTTAAATTATACTCTCACAACACAACACATGTCTTTAACGTATATGCCAAACTGTCCAACATCATCGAGAAGATGGCTCGACTTAAGCAATTATTCGTTGTCAGTAGTGATTGTTAACTTTGATCTCGAGACTCTTGAATTGGGAACTCAACTTGTACTGTCTGGCCGGGGTACCTATATTATTTTATTTATTAATGTTGTCCACCAAAAATAAGAAAAATTGTTTTTTTTTCATATGAATAAAAAAAAACGAGTAATAATGTATTTATAATAAATACTTATTGAGTATCAAAAAAAAAATATGTTTTTTTTTTTTCAAACACCATCCATATTACACTAATAACAACTAAGAAAAAGTTTTCGTGTGTTGTGTTGTGTACCCTTGTGGTTCTTTCTCTCTTACAGTACCTAAGTATATTAAATAGTATAAAATAATTTTTATGTACAAATTCCATGTATAAAATTTTCATTGAATAATAAAAAAAAAGAAAAAATATACATATAGGTATAAAAAAAAAAACAAACCAGATCCAATTATAAGATTGTGTGGTTCACAAAAAAAAAACAAATTTTAGTTTAGTTATTTTTCGGTGCTCGTTGCCTTTGGACACATTTTTTATTTTTTTTTTCTTACTTAACTTTACATGAAAACAAAAAATGTGTAATTGATTAAACTTTTATTTTGGACTTTTAAATACATTTGGGAAACATTTTAAAAAATTTATTTGAATTTTTAAAAAGTGAAACAAAAAAAAAATAAATTTGTGTTTTTTTTTTTACAATAAATTATTTTATTTTTACATTTAAAATATTAAGTACATGTTTGTTTTTTTTAACATTTTTTTTATTGATCTAGTTTTGAAGTTCTAGTTTTACCTCTAGAAAAATTTATAAATTTTTTTTTTGCAAAATATTTTAAACAAAAATTAAAAAAAAATTTAATTCAATAATTAATTTGGTAAAACTATAATTTTTTTTATTAAATTTATTTGAATTCATTTGAAAAGATAAAGCTTATAATACTGTATAATAACATTAAAATTGACAATCAATGTCAAACAAATTAAAATTTTCATACATTTTATTTAAAAAATAAAATTCTAATAATTTAAAAAAAATATACATATTATATTAAATTTAAAAATCTAGAAATAGTATTTAAAAAATAATTTCAATTCTATGAAAATGAAAAATAATTAGTAATATCTACAAAAAAATAAAAAGAAAACAAAAATAATTTTATTAATGGAATGGCTCTAAAGATGCTTTATCGCGGACCAAGCACCAGATTAGAGACATTAATTGAAAAAATTCAAGCAACTAAGGAAATGAATACTTCTGGTAAATTATTGTACTTAATATTTGTTTGATAAATTATCATAACGCCGTCTGCTGGAGTCTTTTTGTTGTATATTAATCGAAAGTCATAAAAATATATTCTCCTTTTTATTCGAGTCAATTAAATTCAATATAATCAATTGTGAGAAATAATTTGGATTCAGTTGCCGCAATTCATAATAATCTCCGACGTCAACTGTTTTATTTATGGCAACAACGTTCGAAGCTTCTTCAATATATATAATTTTTTTTTATATATACTCCGTGAAAAGTACTTATACAATACCTTCTCCGAAAACAAGGTTTTAGTTTTGCTTTGATTGATTGACAATTTCGCCTGAAGTGTTTTTTTTTAAATATAAGTCAGAGGTTAGAGAATGAAGATTTGGCTCCATCGTGGGTGAGTCGGATTTGAGCTTTTTTGTTAAAATTGGTCAGATTATGTATAAATTAAAGGAAACAGATAATAAAAAAATCGAACGCAGAAATAAAGCTGAAATATCACTCACCAGGGCTACTGATGTGCAATTTTCAGTTTTTCCTAATTTTATGCACAATTTTTTAGTAATTTTATTTAATTATAAAAAATTGTTAATTTTCTGTAAAATAAAACAAAAAAAAAATTCAAGATAGAAAAATATTTTTATATTTTGGTTCCAGGGCTCTTAAGAAGCTCTATACTTGTTGTTTAACCGAAACAGTGAAGATGAAATTGTTTTCAAGAATTGTTTTTGATGTTTAATTTTCAAATGTTAATTTAATCTTTTTTTATATATATATTGTGCAATGTTTTGTGCATATAGTTATATTTCGTAAAGACTTGATTTTTTAAATCTGGCAGAACGTCATCTTTACTTCTATTAACTATTTTCACGGTATTAATAAGTGTCCAAAATTTGCTTTCTATCACTGTTTGACTATGTTGATGATTGTAACTGTTGCAGACTATTGATAAAGTGACAAATTATTGAATATAAAATGTACTTACCTTCATCATTTTTCTCAACCTGGTTTCAGTTTGGTACGAATTTTATTTAATATAGGAACATCAAAAATTTACAAAAAGTTCTTCTATGGGAATAATTGACATCCTTCCATCATGTTTAAATTTATGTATAATTAACATCTCTAAACTCAAAAATCAATCGTAATATGGAAAAAAATTATCGATAAATTTTATAAGTATCTTGGCTGAGTTAGAGCTTCTACTCGTTAATGGTAAAATTTCATCTTTTATAGCTGAGATGAAAGTAAACGAGATTAAGCATATTTTGTCAAACAATTCATTAAATTATAATCATTTACATATTTTTGTGGCGGACAAACGCTTAATTAAAATTTTTTGTTCCTTTTTTCATGAACTTTTTTTTACATTATCAAATAATGAGCACTACCGTTTAAGTCAACTTGGACCAGTTCCAAACGATTGAGGTCGCTATCCCTCAATAAAAAAAATATATTTCTATACAAATGAAATGAATCAACGCAGACATAAATATCAAGGCGTTTATCGAAAAAAAAAAATATTTCGAAGGGATATAATGATATAAATCATAACAAATATATGACACTGTATGAAAATACCAATATAGAAAATTTAAGATTGATTTGTAAAAAAGGATTAAAAGCAAAATAAAAGAAAAATTTAGTATTAAAGGCAATTTATTAAATCATTAATATTAATTTTTATGTAAAATCAGGATTAATGGCGTTACTCGAGCAAATTCAATCGGGTCGTAAAAAACGTTTTTTTTTTCATTGTTTCATTGATTAAATCGATTATAAAGTCAATCGTATACAATTCGGTAACAAACAACTCTAGAGTTGAAATAAGAATTGGGGTTTTCAGTTTTCGGATTCAATTTGCTTGATTTAAGTAAATTTTTCTTTTATTCGGTGAGTTTATTCATAATTATTTCGACTTAAATATCGCAATAAATACTTTTGGCAAATAAATACCCAACAATTATGGGTTGTTTTTTATTTGTATTTAGATTTAGATGATATATAATGCAAATCAGCATTCCAATGTTAACTTTTGTAGTATTTGATTAAAAAAATCAAAATATTCTTAAAACTTATATGATTTTAGATATATTATGTACGTTGTACAATCATATATTCTACATTGTACAGAGTACATTATGTATTTACTTATAATTATACAAAGATAAATAAATTTCAATTCTGCACCTAAATTTAATTTATGCATCCCAATTATTATTTTCAAGCTTCAATTAAGAAACATGACATCTAAATTCATTAGTATTATTAGTATTTCCTACTTTGAAAGTGTGTGGTGGAAATTGATAGCAATTAATGTAATTAGTTAAGTTTCTTATAAATAATTTTTATATAGTTAATTTATATAGTTAATTTATTGAGTTTAATAATAAAGGAAACATTGAAAATCTGAAAAGATGTTATTTTCCAGTATAAATATTTTTTATATGAACAAATTTCTATTTATTATATTTGCTGTTATGAGTTATGATCGCATGTTAAGTTAAGAAAGACGCACGATACTTCAAAGTTTTAATTTTGACATACTTTTTTCTTGTACTCTTTTAAATAAAAAATTATTTGAACACAAAATTAGAAGTAGCTTACTTTTTCTCAGTAGGAAACGTATAATTCATTTTGTTAATTCTTATTAAATAGTTTTGAGGAGATTTCGAGGACTTAGCCTTAACCGTTTCTAAAAAGTTTTATAAGTGCCATTTTAAAGTATGAATCACTCCAGGGGTAGTGAATGAAATTTTTAAACTTAAAACTTTAAAATACATAATCTAAAACGGCTTTTCAATCAATTTTGGAACAAAAAATGTTTATCACTCACACATCCTCTTAAGCCTAAAAATACAATTGGGAGACTTCAAATTTAAATTCATAGTTTACTAAATTGTATTTTTAAAAAACTCTTGGACCTATTGTTGTTCCAAGGATAGCGAAAGGGTTAAGAAAATTTGAGTTGATATTTTTTTTAATTTTAATTTAAAAACGATTGAAACTGAGAATTCGAAAAAATTGTTTTCAAGATATTTTATAATTTTATATTTTTCCATGAAATTGTAGAATTTTATGGGTATATCCGCTGAAGCACCCAATATTCTGAAAAATTTCATCTACCACTATTATTGGAATATTACGCAATTTTATCTTTTTCAGTTTCAAAGTATTTGAACCAAATATCAAACCTTGTGTAATACGAAATAAACACTCATAAGTTTTTAAATTTCATAAATTTTCTTAACTTAATTTTATATAAGAACTTTACAAGAACAAGAACCGAAGTTGATTTAACTGCTTTTTAATATCATTATATAGTACATATATAATAGATTTTTTTCTAAACCTACCTACATATAAAAAAATATATAAAAAGTAATAAAATTTTTCTAAATTATTGTTAAAATTATTTGGTGAAGTCTTTCCGTTTGTTGGTTAAACATTACGCTTAATTAAAACACTCAGTTTTAAGGGAAACAGCAATTTTTGTAATTATTATTGTCATAAAAATTTTTTTTTTCAATAGAATGTACACATTATTAATTACCACCAAAACGTGGGCTTATCTATTTAGAAAAAAAATTCTTGAATCAAAAAACATTGTTAGTTTTATATGTTCATAGTCATACATAGTAATTGTATTTTTTTATAGCTTCGTTTATAGTTTTTTATGCCACTAAATATGGTACATTAACGTTCAATTGAGTAAATGTAATAATTTAATTCGGCAAATCAAATATGAACTATATGTACCTATTTATTTCGTCACCCTTACCATTATTTTCTTAAAATTTGTTCAACATATTGATAGTTATTTATATTGAAAATTGCTTACACGAGTTATTCACGCTAGTTATTCATTCGATGGAAATTTTTGTCAAACAAAAATTTTTTTTAATATGTGGTAACCACTTCCACTTTCTACTTAAATTTGAAAAAACTAATACCTAATCTTTCACAAAATTTTCAAACATCAATTAAAAATTTAAATAGGATTTAAGCTTATATACATAATTAATTCAAAGAATTTTTGTATCCAAAACATGAGTTGATTTTCAAATGTATGTATATACTCGTACATACAGGTATTCGAATATTATTAGAAAGAATTCAAGATTCTTGGGGAATATTCAAATCAATTTAGATAAGAAAGAGAGAGTGTATCTAATGAGCTATTAGTATCCAATATACCTGAAATAACGTCTGAATCTCCGTTCTTATTGAAGGAATTGCTGATTGTTATTGCAGCTCACCTTAATAATATTCCAGTTTCCTTAGATGATATTAAGACAGTACGAAGAATTAGCAATAAGAATAAAAAATCAAATTATATTGTATTTGTTTTTCATGAAGTTCTTGTATTACTCAGCAATATTAAGCTTTTTAACTTATCTAATTTTATCATATTATTGGATATGTTTTTGGCTTTTTATTGCCGCATATTATTTTTTGATTATAGATATATATTTGTTATGTATTTTTTTATTTTGAGATTTTTTTTAGGGAGCTAGACATAGTATAAATTTTTGATTGCTTGAAATTGAATTTATAATTTTGAATAATGATACAATTTTGCATTAATATTAGTTTATTGAATTAATATATTTTCTTTAAAAAATAATTCTAGATTTTAATTTTCTATATTTGAATTCATTTTACAACGTTTTTATCAAGTCACTTTCTTTTCTGTTTGTCTGTCCACGAAATTTTGCAATCAAATTTTAGACCATTTTCCGACAAGCTACAGCTCCGAAACTTTAGTTCTGAACCCGATGACAATGCATGATTCTACCACTTTAATCATGATGTGAAAAGCTTCTTGTCTGTTTGTCTGCAATCAAATTTTGGAATTTTGCAATCAAATTTTCACAACCAAAAGTTCGTCCGATTTCATTCAAATTTAGTACATAAAATGAGGATTTAATTATTTAATTAAAAACACAAATACAAAAAAGAATTGGCCTCCTACCCAGCGACCTTCCCTTGAGGAGGACTTCAAAAGTTTATCCGATTTCATTAAAATTTGGTACATTAAAAGAGGATATAATTAAACACACAAATTTCGTAACAAAAATTTTGTTGGCCTCCTACTCAGAGACCTCCTCTGGGGGAGCACTTCAAAAGTTCGTCCAATTTCATTCAAATTTGGTTAATAAAAAGAGGAAAATATTAAACACACAAATTTCGTAACAAAAAATTTATTGGCCTCCTACCCAGCGACCTTCCCTAGGGAGGACTACAAAAGTTTGTCCGATTTCATTCAAATTTGATACACAAAAAGGGAAATGATTAAAAACACTAACTTCGTAAAAAAAAATAAATCAGTCAGAGTCCGTAATTAAGGACGGGTTGACGGAGAGGAGAGTTGACTAAAAAGAAGAAAATAAATAATAAATAAAAAAGTTTTAAAAACCACGTTTTTAAATTGACTAAAAAGAAGAAAATAAAATTTTTTCTCCGGAGGATTGTGGACACACATACTTAAAACTAATTACAACAGTCTATAACTAGAAACGTCGGGCCCATTTTGAGGTAATAATATAGATGTGCAGATGCGCAGGTAAAAAATTTACGACATATTTGTAGTATTACCTCAAAAATGAGCCCCACGTTTCTAGTTATAGACTGTTGTAATCAGTTTCAAGTATGTGTGTCCACAATCCTCCAGAGAAAAAATTTTATTTTCTTCTTTTTAGTCAATTTCAAAACGTGGTTTTTAAAACTTTTTTATTTAATATTTATTTTCTTCTTTTTAGTCAACTCTCCGTCAACCCGTCCTTAATTATGGACTCTGACTGATTTATTCAGTACTTTTTTATTCAGTATTTTTTTTTAGCTTACTTTAAAAAATTTATTTAATAATTTCCATGTAGTTAGTAATTAGTTTAAACTGTTAACTACTTATTTATAACTATAATAAAATAAAAATAAAAAAAAAATAATAAAAAAAAAGGCGTCAAAATAAGGAGTAAATTCTTTTTTCATTTCTCCTTCATTAAAAATTATTACATTTTAATTAAATAGGTAGGTAAATTACTATACTATTTATTGAACATATCATGCGAGCTTTTTGTTGTAATTTGCATTACAGTCAAAAGTTGCCACAATTATGATAATCAAAGAAAAATAAAAATTTAATTGAGAAATGATTGAAAATGTTATGATTAGAAGTTTAGATATTTCATCTTCTAAAGAAAATTGAAGAAAAATTTTTATTTTTGGGAAACTTGAATAATTGCATTGCATTTTTCCTGTTATCTTTATTGTGGCAATCTTAAATTAAGTGGATTCGAAAATCCGTCTAAATTATAAAATAAAATAAAAAATACATATACTTATACATATGAATATGATGTAGTAGGATGTACCTATTAAAATATATTATTCTTTAAGTGGTCTAAAAAGTATGAAACATATGTACGTAGAAGACCCATTATTACATAAAATTAGAGATCAACTTTATAATTGAAAAAAAATTATAACCTTCTTATGGACTCCCAGGCATGAAGGAGAATTAAGCTGATATACTAGAAAAATAATCTTATATAAAACCCATTTGTCAAGGATATAAATTTATCTTTGAAAATCATCAAATGCAAATTAGGAACTGTATTCAAAATAAAAATCAGGATATATGGGATAAGGTAGCAATTAATAAACTAAACGACATTAAACCAAAGACAGAAGAATGGAAAAATTTGAACAACTTAACAAGAACTGAAACAATAAATACTCCACTAAAAAAACAAAGCTATGGGGCTGTGTAATTTAAAAAATAAATATAGCTAATGCTAATATCTAAGTGTATCAAAATTACTGAATAATAAAATGTAAAATCGATATTGAAGATATTAAAATTACATAAAATGTACGAAAGTAATGAATACTTTGTATTCAATACATTAAAAAACCAATTACTTTGTGTCACTTCATTTTCATTTATAATTAATTTTTATTCATTAATTGCAACTTTCTTAGAAATGTATTCATCACTTTTAAAATATAATTATGTATTTTGTATTCAGTACTTTGTCAAATCCAATTACTTTTTAAAATAGTATTCAGTACTTTTCAAATACAATTAATATCTATTCTGTACAAATGTATTTGAATATTTATAGCTCTAGTGATTTTTAAAGTGCTAAAACAATCGATTCAGGCAATGATGTGAATTGTGAATATGGAAATAAGAACCCTACTAGTCTGAGATCAGTTTAGTAGTAGTTTTTCAGTTCAAAAGTAGTTTTTCAGTTTAGAAGTAGTTTTCAGACATAGATATTGCTAATAATAAATCAAAAAAATTAAGCCCCCGATTATGTTCAAGGATATTAATTTCACACAACTAAAAATTCCTGAAATGACATTTTTCGCGAAATCTACCATTTGGAACAAATATCGATTAATTCAGATGTGCATTAAACTAGAAATTGGGAACAAAAAATGTCGCTTTTGTGGCTGTAGCGCGAGGCCGGGATCCAAAGTGAATTTCCGAAAAGAAAAAATTTACCTAGAAATAGTTTCGGCTATATATTTTTGATTGGCTTACAAGAAATAAAAATATAAAAACCTTTCTGTGAATTTACAAAAGCTCTATGTAGAAATAAAATAAGAACAACAAATCTCTTTTCCTGAGCTATATGTGGTTAATTTAATTGCCTGTTTATCATTCGATTTTTTTTAAATATGGGCTACAAATAATGTAAGTTAGTAAAAGATTGTATAATGTATAAGAATGTATATTTATATCGGCATGTATGTTATTAAAAAAAAATTTGTAAGCATACATTATCAAATATGTGTATTATAATGTATTTGTTTGTATATTGTTTCACATTAGCTGGTTTTGTGTTTAATGCAGTGAAAAAATCTAATTGAAACTAATGATATCCTTTTTATTCAATTTATCTTATAAACAAAGATGAATGATACAATTTTAACATAAAAATAAAAACCAATTTGAAAAAAATATTAATAGAGTGCAAAATAACCTATATCAAAAAACCTAAAATAATGGTGTGCTATAAATAAAACTTTCTTTAAAATTGAGTAAAATTACATTTATGTATATTTTTTTTTTGTGTATGCCAACCTTGTCAGTCAGTATTTTAAACAAATAACCTATAAAAAGGATTTCTTGATGAAATTATTATCAATATTAATAAAATTATGATCCAAATATAGCAAAATTCTTATTCAAACCATAAAAAAAGCAATAAAATGGAAATAGTATTATCATATACACATATGAGATATTATATATATGTTAAAATTCAACTTTTATCTCAACTAACGTCATTTACAAAATTTATAGTATAAGAAATACATATTTTTTTTCTTAATAAATTTATTAAAAACAAAAAAAAAATTTGTTCTGTAATTGACAACGGGCACATACCCAGAGTTGTAAATATTCAAATACTTTTAGACTGAATACAAAGTAATTGTATTCGAAAAGTACTGAATACAAAGTAATTGTATTTGAAAAGTAATGAGCACAAAATAATTGATTTTTTAATAATATTGAATAAAAAGTAGGTATATATTACTTTTATACATTTTATAAAATATTTTAGAAAAATATAATTTTTATTTCAGATAATAGGAAAGTTTTGTTTCAAAAACTAACGAATAATTTTTTGCTTTAAAAATTAAGCTTGTATTAAAAAAACAAAAATTTTCTTTTAACTAATAATCCTTGGTTAAAAATAATTAACGTTCTTTTATTAAATTTTGTCAATAATAAAGAAATTAAAAAAATAATTTTTTCTAAAATATTATATAAAATTTATGAAAGTAATGAATATGCACTTTGAATTCAATACTATTAAATAACCAATTACTTTGTATTCATTACTTTTCACTGGTTTGAAAAAAAAAAAAATAATCAATTTTGCGTTCAAAATTATTTGGAACTTTTGTAGGTCTTTTTCAACTACATTGTGACATTTCATACAATTTGATTGACGACGGTTTATTCATTTTTGATAAAATTAATAAATGTTGAATATTTCTTAGTTAATTTTTGATTTTGGACGAAAACGTTGTTTTTTTCCAAATAGTAAATAATTTATAAAAAAAAATTTTATTTATTCACATGTTTTTAAATTAATTTTTTTTGAAAAATTAGATAAAAATTAATTATTATTACTATATTTGATTTCGTTACAGACTATTATTCAACTCATACTTCTTTGAGTTATTCCCCAAGTTCTATGTCTGAAGAAGCCAATAGCTTAAACTCTGCACCTCATGCTCAAAATGTGTTTTCTGTGAATTCAAAATGTGGAGATGATGAATATCAGAATATATCTGAGAATAAAAGCGGTAAGAATTTATAATATAAACGAGTTTATTTATTCTCAAATATGTTTTTGCCGATCACTGAGTTAATAGTTTTCTCACAGTTCATTTAGATTTAGTAAAAAAACACGAGATTTATATAAAAATTAATTATTCTTTGATTAAAATATATTTTAACTTCAAGTCAATATAGACAAGTATTTCACTAACCCTTACAACTTAAATAATAAAGAAATTTTATTTTGTGGAATTTTTTTTTGGCATTCTCAGTAATTCTTACAATACCATGTCCAGTCCGTAATACATTTTATTATTGGTATTCAAATTAGTGTAACATAGAATCGCTACATATATGTATAATGTATTCTTAATTCTATAATAAAAAGCTATAATTTTATATTTTAAATGATGTAATAATAAATAATATACTATAATTTTATAATTTCTCAATGTTTTAGATGTAAATATTAAAAATGGAATCTCATTCGATGATAAAAAATTTGATGAACAGTCAGCTGAAAAATTTAGAGACAAAAGATTAAGAGTTTCCACTAAGGAACAATCATCTACTAAATTGCGTAAACTTGATAAAAATTCAAACGAACCCACTGGACAATTTAAAAATGGGTATGATCCATCTAAAAATGGATTAGAATCTTCATATCAATGCCAATTTTGTGATAAGGCATTTCCTCGTTTAGGTTATTTGAAAAAGCATGAACAGGTGAGACTAAAACAGAATAAATACACCAATCCATATACATGTTTTATTATTTTTTATTGAATTCAATTTAATATTATAATTATTGTACAGGTGAAAATTTTTCGCTGTCCATTCAGGATTACTTCTTTAAGGTGGGGTTGTTAAAACGTCAATTGACTTTATGTCCCAAAAATTGAGTCATAAAGCAATAGACGTTATTACACTTTGTCATAAAGTCAACATTTAGAGGGGTTTAAAATTAATCAACTTCTTGTTCGTTAAAAAAAATTAATAAAAATTAGATTAGACATAAAATTAACAAACAAATAAGACATAACGTCTATTGAATTTATGCCAATTTTACAAAGTACAATAACGTCAATTGACTTTATGACTTAATTTTTGAGGCATAGTCAGTAGATGCTATGATCATTTGACATTATGACAACACACCATCCTTTTTAAATTATCTTTGATTGCTTATCTATGACAATGGTTGAATTTTATTACTTATAAGACCACCTGCACATTATAATAATTTTCGTGCAAAAAAGTGAGACGCCAAAAATATTCGTACGGAAACATATTCAATATTATGATATTCGATGCTTTCCAATATCATTTAAAAAATTGAAAAAAGCTTTCAAAACCCATTCGTTCATTATCTATGCATGCACTATATACCTCAAAATATTACATAAGCATTACAAATAAACTAAGAACAATATGTTATTTATTGATAATCCAGATGGATCATAACTTCTTAATAAAATTTCGCACTTGTTTTTAGAGTCACGCTGAGCATTTGCCATTCAAATGTGATTATTGTGCACGGCTTTTTAAGCATAAGCGATCAAGAGATCGTCACACAAAACTTCATACAGGTGATAGAAGATATAAATGTCCACATTGCGAGGCAGCATTTTCAAGAAGGTAAGATTTCTTTCTTGAGTTGAAGAATATTTTTGAAAATTTATAATTCTATTTTAGTGATCATCTTAAAATTCACATGAAAACACATGATAATCAGAAGCCTTTCCAGTGTAATGTCTGTAATAGAGGTTATAACACAGCAGCGGCATTAACTTCCCATATGCAAAATCATAAGAAACAAAAAAGTTTAGTAGGCAAAAACAATTACGAAAGCAGTAGTTCTGATACTTTAACGGTTAACAAAGGAATCCAGCAAAGAAACAAATATAAATGTGTTCCCCAAATAGTTGTTGCAACGGGAATAGAACCGGATTCTACAAGAAGTCCAATGAACCGAAACAACTTTCGTCATGTTTTTAATCCTAATGAAAATAAGGTCAACAGCTTACTTTGCATTTACTGTACAAAATCAGATTTTAGTACAGTTGAACAATTAAATAAACATGTTCAGCAAATTCATCATAATGCCGTTAATAATCCTTATCCTAGAGAAATATTTAAAATCCCTCAGCCAAATTCAAATGTTGCTTTAAATTGCGATTTTTGTGCATTACAATTCAGTAGTATCCCTTCAATGATGCATCATATTCAGAGTGCCCATAAGGATAAATTATTAAACAGACCAGCATATTCTGCTGAGTTTGAAAGTTCAAGTGATTTCGATAAACAACACAATAGGGTTTTGACACCTAGATCACATGATGAGTACCTTAAACTGAATAAATTCAAGGATAATCAAGATACAGATAAATTGGATCAGAGAAGTGCCTCATTGCCTTCTGCAGCAGATCAAAAAACTGACGAACAAAGTATTCCCACAGATTTAAGTCAGCCTCGAAAAAGGTCTCAATCACCATTTGATAATTCCAATTCTGAAAGCAAGAACAATAGCGGAATGTTTTTATGCAATCAATGTAATGCCGCTTTACCCGATTTCAATACATTTTGCAGTCACTTGAAAAGTCATTTAAATTCATATGGAATAAATTTAATGTGCCCCCAATGTGGATTAGCATTACACGATTCAAGAGAAATAGAACGTCATTATCTGTCGCATTTCGTTGCAACCACATTAACTTACACTTGCGCTATGAGTTGTAAGAAAATTTTTAAAAATTCGGATGAATTACAAACTCATTTATTCGAAGCACATTCGCAATTAATGTACAAATGTTCAATTTGCTCAGATTTGTTTAGTTCGAAAAATGCTATTCAAGTACATTTTTCCACGTCACATCAAGTTGAGAAAAAGATATACCAATGCTCGTCATGTAAGGAAATTTACGAACATGAGAAAGAGCTAGTCACTCATGTCAAAACACGTCATCAAATACAATCCGGAACCATTCAGTGTATGTTTTGTAGAGTTGTATGTAAATCTGAACTTGAGATGCATTTTCATTTGGCTCAGCATAGTCGACAATTTAAATGTCCAACATGTCCTGAGACGTTTCATGTTGAATTTTTACTAGACAGACACATTAAAACTCATCATTTGACTAAGCCACAGTCAGAAACTATAAATCCTAACGTAGCTAAGGAAATAAATGGTATATATTATAAAATGGATTGTAGAACTCCACCAGGAAATTTGGAGAACCATTTATCTACATCGACTACTATACCTGAAATATCATATAATCCAAAAGTCAATGCTGTGTCTAAAAAATATTCATTTTTGTATGATATGAGTCAAGCTTACTTCGATTCAAATAAATCGTTGCCAGTAAATCGAATGTACGACTACAATAATGATCAAATCCCATATCATGGTGAGCACAATTCATATCGGAATTTATTTGTTCGGCCTCCAGAATATTTCACTCAAACTTCGTACAAAGAATTAAACAAGCATCCATTTGAAGACAAATCCAAGTCGAATTTGAATGAATCCTTAGTTGGTTTTAGTTGTGGTATTTGCGATCGTAATGATTTTAAAAATGAAGTTGAGGTTCATTCACATAGAAAAATCGTTCATAATTTTAAAACTGGAGTAAGCTTGAGATGTGCGTATTGCAATGAAGTTTTTAAATCGAGGAATGAACTAGAAAATCATATGAAAACATGTCATAATTCAACGGGAAAACATAAATGTTTAATTTGTGACGAAATATTTCCTTCGCCCGCGATTTTAGCAGAGCATAAATTACAACATTCTAAAGTTGGTCAATCTGGAGTATGTTCCTATTGCCTTCTTCCTCTAAATGATTTTTGTGCTTTCAAAACACATATGTCGGAGCATAATGTTGAAGGTCAAATTCCAACCGAATGTATATGCTGTCGTCAAACACTACATTCAGATTTTGAAATTGGATTGCACGCAAAGTAAGTGATTCAAATTTTAATCTTTAAGAATTTACTTTATTTTTTTTTATTTTCTTTAGCGTTCGAGAATCAATACATTGCTTTGAATTGAAAGTACACATAAAATTAGTAACATTATTTTTTTTATATTGTTTTAGATTTCACACAAAAAGCTCAATAAATATGGATGGAAATGAATGTGCATTATGTTTGATATCTCTTCCATCAACTTCAGAAGCCAGAATTTGTGAAAAGTGCGTCAAAAAGCACAATCTTGCTAATAAATTCAATAAAGCCTGCTTTGATAAAATAAATACATTCCAAAAGGATAACAATTGTAATATTTGTAAAACAGTATTTTCAACACCACAAAGATTGCGAGAACACTTAGTTGAGCATTCTTTTTTTGGTTGCGAAGATCGAGGATTCATATGTTATATATGTTCAGCTGTTTTTGTTACACCATCATTATTATTGGCCCATATGAACAAACATGGTCCAGAATCCAAGCCCTATGACTGTAATATTTGCTTTGAGAAATTTTATTTCCGAGCCGAGCTTGACAATCACAGAATTGAACACGAAAACAAAAAAGAGGAAAAACGTGATTTTCTTATAGAGTTAAATGATATGAAATCTGAGGAAAATGAGACCAAATCAAGTGATTCTATTACTATTTCTTCATTTGATAAATCTAAGACTTCTAATTTGAACATAAACGCCAACGAAACCACAATAATAAATAATAATGAAGTTGTAATGAAAAGTGATATAAAAACCGAGAAAAGTGAGGAAAATGAAGATAATGATGATGAATACATCGAAGTTGAAAAGGTTATGGAAAATAAAATAAATGAAAAATACGATGCAAATGAAATTAGTTAAAATCAAAGTTAATTAAAGCTCAATATATTTAATAAAAAAAAATGTATTTAAAAAGCAACGAAAAATTAGAACTGCAGTCGAAATAAAGTAAATTTGTTATAAACATTCTTACTTATTTATAAAAATATGTAATAAAAATAACATAACTAAATATACCTTATAGTATTCTTTAAAATTATAAGAATCTAGTATTAAAAATTAAATAATTTTAATCCATATTGTTAATTAAAACTAAATTAATCTTAACTGAATAATTAACTAAAACAAATTTATATGAAAAGTGAAAGGAATAGCGAGATTCATAACTATTTTTATAAACAATAAAGAATCTTGCAAAAAAATGATGTTCAAAACAATATTAAAAGAATTGCTCAGAAGCAGCATTTTATTTGATAATTATTGTATACGAGTGGAATGTTTTAACGTTGTGTCGTAACGCCCATTGGAATAAAATATTATTTTAAAGCGCGGTAATCCTGAGTCTTGACCAATTTTATTTGGTCAACACTTATTTCTGCAAAATGAGTGCAGAAATGAAAAATTAATTTATTTATTCTTAATTAAGAGTAGCCTTGACTGTATTTACTTAAACAATCCATTCGCGATACATTTATCTACATATTATGCTTGGGGCGCTGCGAAAAAAACCCATAAAATCAAAAAGGAAATAACATCTGAAAAAAATTTCTTTTTTTTTACTTCATTTTTGTTTTTACAGAGACGATTTTGCAGCGCCTTATGCTTGATAAAAAAAATATCTTTCATTAGATATTAGGTGAAAATGGATCTTAGATGCGATCCTCTGTACTATATTTTAAAATTAACAAAAGATTTTAGTTAAAATAAAAAGTATCGCAAAATTTTTACATAACTAGAGAAAGTTTTACTTAAAGAAATTCTGTAAAAAAAAATTCTGCTGTCACGCAATTTTAAAAATTCGCTGTTTACTATAAATCATTGATCAGATTTTTTATCATTTTTAATTAAATTTCAGAACATTTAACACAATATCTAATATTGAATAATTAAATCTCTAGATATTTCTATACATTCTATGTATAAATCTACCTGTATAATATGTACGTGTACATGCGTAACATAAAAAATACATCAATAGGCCAATGTAAATATTCATTATTTTAGTTTATCATAATTTTCTTTTCTTTTTTTTATTAAAAACTGTGATTATAAGAGAAAAATGTGTTAATTCAAAAAAATACAAAAAAAAAAAATTATGAAATGTAAAAATACATACTACTACAAAATTTTAAAATCACGTTATACCTATCTATTAAAATAATTTTATACTACTTATTAGATAAGTGATTGCTATTCGGTATAACCGATATAAAAAAAAAATAACACAATATCGTAATATCGAGATTTAGGATATTTTTTTTTCTTGAATAAGCATACCAAACTGATAACACATTTTAAAATGTGATATTGATTTTATCCTTCGAAAATTGATTATATCGATTGTATATCCTTCAAAATTTTGACAATTCATTGAAAAAAATAAAATTAAACATGATGCGTCTAATTACATCGCCAATTGTAAAGTTTAGAAATATATATTTTTTTTGTAAATTATAACTTTTTACAAAAGTTTTCCTCAAAATTTGATTATTATTCTTTCAACAAGTCCGTATTCATGAATTTTATGACGGATGGAATATAAATTTAAATTAAATTCTAGTAAACAAGTACTAATCCGTATCAAAAACCACAAGTTTTATTTTTATTTAATTAATAAAATTTACAAACTTATTAAATTTTCACATCTAACATACAGTACTAAATAAAATAAAGACAAAACCGATTTCATTAAAATCAAATATTACTTTATTAATTTCAATAAATTTCAAGATATTATTTTGATTTTATCAATATTATTTGTAAAAATATTTCCAAAAAAAAAGTATGTAAAAATAAAAACAAATTATATAAAAAAAAATTTATTACAGAAAACCAATAAAGAAAATTAACGGGTGTGAAGTTAGTTATTTACGATTTCACAAAAAAATATGAAAAATTTTAAGTTTTTTCCTTGCGGGTTAAAAGGATAACCATCTCCTTTTAGGTCCTCCTTTTAGGCAAAGATTACAGTCTCTTTTTTCGTAACATACCTACAACAGAAATCCTTCCGTGTACTTTCTGCTATTTTTCCCGGCTGCAGGAACCATAACCGGTGTTTTTTATAGCACATAAATAAAACTTTTTTGATTGATCGTTCGAGGCTTATATATGATTATGCATTATTTATAACTATATATGCGGCAGGCATTTAACCCTTTTAATTTATTTTTATTATATTATTATTTTTAAATTAGCTAATTAGCTATTATTAATTATAGAAATGACTATTAAAAATTGTCCTCTATTGATTATAATTTACGGTGTAATTTTATGTTAGGTATTTTTTTGTGTAACTTATATCGAGATTAAGTTTCCTAATTTCGATACTATTAAAATACGGAAATATCGGGATTCAGTCTTAATATCGAGATAGGAATAACTATGTTTTTTTGCACTATGCTATTATTAAATTACCTACTATTTTGCACAGTGCGTTACAGTGTAGATAACCAATGTATGTAATTCAATACAAACAACATGCAAATATTATAAGAATAACAATGAAATAAAAATAAAATATGAAATGAAGAAAAAAAAAAAAAAAAATAACTAAATTTAAAACCAAAAAAAGCACTATTTTCATAAATTTATCAATAAATCTGTAGAGTTAAAAATTTTACTAGTAGAATACTTATTATCACTTTAAATTTAAATAACTGATATTATTAGTTTTAAAATATATACATTATACTATTATATATATTTAAATAATTTATAAAAAAAAAATATGTAAATGAAAATATTAATATTCTAAAAATACAGTAATAAATAAATTAATTAAAAATAATGAAGTTATTTACTTACCAAAAACAAGACAATTCAATAATTTCAATTTATTATTAACCCTACCTCAAAATTTATTTTTAAGCCGATATTTTTTTCTTTGAGTTAAGAAGAAAACTATCGTACAAGCCTATGCTATGGTATTACAGAACATTATGATAGAATATAATTTTTTTTCCTAAATGAGTCTTGATTTATTACCGAAATCTCCTTTAATTCACATAAAACAAATTAACAAGTATTTTATCGCGTTTACCAGTTGTGAGTGAACGGCAAATGAAATGTTTATCACATTTTTTTGTTCAGTCTTGAGTTTTGTTTACCATAAAAAATGGGACTTTTTTCGTTAGTAGAATTTATCGCAATATCTGTTTCAAATTTTTCATTCCGATTAAAAGAGTATTAAAAAAAGTGTGCTTTAAGATTTAAGATATTGTTTTGATTAGACTCTCCACTCTCTTGACATAGGATGGTATTTGAGGTCAAAAGAAAATTTAGGAAAAGTAGGTAAATGGGTCACAGCGCCTATTTGTGCCTAAGGTATTAAGTAGGTACCCTAAATGCTTTTTACATTAAAAATTATAAAGCTTTTATATTTTCGTCCCGTGTGGAATGGAGTCACCATTGTGTTGATATTGATCAAAATTTCTAAGTTTATTTAGATGAGCGGCTAATTTTGATTATAAACACTTATTTAGTGTTCAAACACATTATATAATTTTTTTTTCAGCGATAGTTATGTAAGTTTTTAGTACACTTTCACTTTTAAAAATTTTATTTAGCATTTACAAAACAAGTTTTTTTCCCAAGTTAATGAGATTGAACCATCAAATTTATACAAAATCTACTTTAATTTTTTAACTTTAAATAAATGATAAATTTTGATATATTCAGTGTATTAAATTTTATTTTTCACAAACATTATTTAATAGGTACCTAAAAAAAAATAATAAATATGCGAATAAAATGCATATTTCTTTGAAGCTGACAAAAGTCAAACAACTTTTGTACTATAAAAGTTTTTTCGTCAAATCATCATTATCGACGGAGTATAGAATTTTTATTTTAGTTATTTTCACAATAAAACACTTCACTGGCATAAATTTCAGCTATATATAAAAGTTTCTACAAAATATATATATTTTTTTTAAATATAAAACCACTGCAAAAACAAATAATTTTTTTTTTTTATTTTTTTTTTTTATTTTATTTTCTCAAGCATTATAGTTTTGTTTTGCACATTGCTATATATTATTAGTGAATAGAATAATTTTTAGAATTATAATGAATTTGATTTTAATTTTAATAAAAATTGTTGTATAGCTTTTAATAAACATAATTATTTGAATTTATTTTTCACAAAGTTAAAAAAAAAAAAAATTCACAATTAAAAAAAATATTAAACACAATTGTCAGTTTAATATCAATTTATCAGTGATTTTTGCAGTTCTTTATTTTGTGACACATGTATGTTTAACTATTATTTCAATTTTAATAAAATGAAACTGAATCAATTTGAGAATGTATAATACTAAAGTAATTCATTGATTTTGTTACATTTTTAATTTGATGCTAAAGCCTTGTTGGCATGTGAGTGAGCCAGTACCAACTCACAAAAAATTGTTCGCATTTTAAAGTATACTAAATTGTACAATACTACATTTGTGCCTAGCTAGTGTATTTGCAAGATGAACAGACAATGCTTCTTCTCGCCCCCAATATGGTTCTACTTGCCGGTGAAAAAATACAGTGAAATGAATTAAGTATTTGGTAAAATTTTTTAATTCGTTAGTTGTTGTTCAGACTACTAAATTACTCGGCACTTGACTAAATTACTTGGTCACATGCGAACAAGGCTTGAGCTAAAAATTGTTTGTATGCATTAAAAGTCTTAGAATAATAAATGTTTGGAAATATTTTTCAAGGAAAAACAAAAAAAAAAAAATACATAATCAAGAAAACTTTTTGAAATAGATTTTTCTTTTAAATGAATTAAATAAAAACTTTAAAAAAGAACAAGTTAAAAGAAAATTCTTTAAAAAGAATATAATTAAAAATTAAAAAAAAAGGTCTCCATCGTTTGCCTAGACTTAAGATATGTTAAAAATGTCAAGTTTTTAGAAAAACTTCAACAGTTTTCATTGTTTGAGGAAGTTTCTGCCATTTCAAAAATAAGTTAATCAGAATATTTAATTTTTTTTTTTGCAGAAAAATCGGCAATGGAAAAGAGAACTGGTAGGTATATGAATTCGCTGGTATTGGCCCTCGCTTTATGTAGATTAAGTTCAAGTCAATATTTTTACAAATTAAATTGTTGTTTTTCATTATAAGAAAGTTTCGAAGCGCCCGTAACCATTAGTAATGATATTTTACTTTAGAAATTATTAAGAAACAAACCCTTGTTATTAAATGATATTTTTATAAGTTTGATCACTGTTTTTTTTTTTTTTTTTTAAATAGTAATGTTTTTTTTACTACTGATAAGGAAATTAATCCCTTACTAAAAAATTAATTTAATGGAAATTTTTTT
Source organism: Hybos culiciformis (assembly GCA_964007475.1). Lineage (NCBI taxonomy): Eukaryota > Metazoa > Arthropoda > Insecta > Diptera > Hybotidae > Hybos > Hybos culiciformis. The sequence goes on along the minus strand of OZ023274.1, from coordinate 64,681,788 downwards.
TTTTATAATTTTTTTTTTTTTATTCATTCGAATCATTTTCATCTTCTAGAATTTCACTCAAATTAAAATTTCTTTTATTTTTGTATTTTGTGAGAAAATTGTTTATTCGGCTTTGAAAATTTAATTTAATTTTTTATTCAAAAATTTACTCAACAATCAATCGGGAATTAAATATTAAAAATTCCGAATTTATCACTTTTCAATTATTTGGCACTGTGTTTTAATTACAAAAATCTTCTTAAAAAAAAAATGGTATGATGTTTTAAAAACATTGTAGATTTGAAATTGTTTTTTTTTTTTTTTTCTTTTTAGAAATACATATATGAATGTTAAATAAAATACTGAATAACTTTTATTTTCTCATTCTTCCACAGTTCTCATTCCAAAAATGTTCAATAAATTATTTTCTTTTTACTTTTGTTGCGTTTCAGCAATTACAAAAAGAAACAAAGTAACATTTGTAAAATCGTTTTAATCAAAATGAATTTTAAAATTTTTGAACAAATGCTACGTCGAGCTTTGCAATTGCAAAAATACTCAAATTAAAGAAAAAAAAAAAAAAAAAAAACCTCACTTGAAAAAATTTCACAATTTTCTCTGAGAATTCTCTTAAATACACTTTTAACTTCATCCCTGATTTCAAAGTTCACTTTTGATTTTTTTTTTTTTTTTTTTTTTAATTGACAATGGAATATTTTTTAACTACAAAATTGATTAGAAACAGAATTTAATGTATTTTACTTTCACTTAAAAAAAAAAAATTAAAAATAAAAGTTTAATTTTGGGAAAAAAGATCCCAAATTAAAAGCACTACACTATAATATTAAAGAAAGAATCACTTAGTTTTACAATTTTTTTTTTTTTTTTTCGTTTGGTTTGAATTTATATTGCTTACAGATAAAATGTGAATATAACGTATATATATTTTTTTTGTTTTTTTTTGTAAATTATAAAATTCAATTTTCATTATTAAATATAATTTTAGATAATACATATAATTAATTTTAATAAATTATATTATATAATTTCTTCACTGTGCACATTTTTTTTTTTTAATCACGAGCTTGAATCTAAAAAAGAAAAATTTTTTTTTGTCATTTGAGAAAAATTAAAAATACAATGGGAAATTTGTGTTAATGTTCTTATTCAATAGCGAAGTTAGCTGAATTCAAATACATATATTATTTGATTGAGAATTACAAAAAATTACTACAGAAGTATTTATTTATTAACAAAAAATTAATTTTTCTGGAAACACCATTATTTAAATTTAAATCGTCATTGAATGAGAATATTAACAATTCAATAATATTGAGTATAAGTTCAGAAATTTCGATTCGAAGTTCAATATTTTTCCAAGTGTGTTTTACTTCTTAAATTTGAATCTTGTTCTTTCATTGTTGGAATAATATATCAGAAAATCTCTTTATTCCCGATTATTTCAAATGATTGCGATTTAAGCATTTTTTTTACATTTCTTTCATTAAAAATAAAAAATCCGTAGCAAAAAGGGCACTCTAAGATCGTATATATTATCTAGGATTCCAGGGCCTAGGATTTTGAATAAAATTACGGTTCTTACATCAATTTTTTGTCGCACAAGAGTCAAAAAAATATTTTAAAGTTCAGCAAGTAAAAGTAAACTAAAAAATGATATTAATTCGAGTTTTAAAGAAAAAAAATAAGTTTCAAAGAAACAAAACTTCACATTTTGTCGCTTCAAAAGTTGACTTTAAAAGCAAAAATCTTCAGAATACGTACTGGCTTTTTTCGCGAAATCGAATTCAGGGACATGTTGCCTATAAAACTTGACATTAAATTATTAATATTATCACAAAATATAGGTGATATATTTTTAATGTTGGCATCCTAGCATATTTAGCATATGAAGAATTTGCCAAAATAAATGAATAAAGTGCCGAAAAACTATGAAGTGTTATTAGAACTTTGTCAATGATGAGTAAAACTGTAGGAATTAGTTTACTTTATGTATGTACACATTATAGGAAGAAAATTACCTTCAAGCGACACCTCCGCGCACCACTACAACAACCAAATGATCTTCTTTTAAGCTTTCATCACTTACAGAACTGCAAGTTCGTTTTAACAAATCAGTGGAAAAACTGCATGGTGGAAAAATATATAAAACACCAGTAGCTTCAGTATCCTTATTTAGTAGTGATATGACACCAGCAGCTTCTTTTTGCTTTAGATATGAAACTAAATTTCTTAATGGTCTAATCTGAACACCCGCATCATCAATATGTTGAACAGATGATGTACTTGCTGGTAGACCCAAAAAAATTGCATGCGATGGTGAAGAGATTATACGTTTTTGCACATCATCTAGTTTCGGTGGGTCTAAACGTAATCTTTGTGTGATTCGCAAATGCTGCTTTCCATCTTCATCTTTCATAAGAGACTCAATAATGTCAATATCTCCGTCGGTTAAATGGAATTTAGCAGGAAACAATGAACTTTTTAAAATAAGAGCACCTTGCCAAATTTTATTGCATTTACGTGCAATTTCCGGAATACTTCGTGCGGAACTTAATAGACCATTTCGACGGAGAGACGAATCAGAATCAGATTCTGGACTGCGATGCCTAGGTGACCGGGATCGAGATCGTTCCAGACCGGGTTCACGTGATACTGAACGTCGTCCTCTGCCATATTCAACAACCTCATGAATTGGTCGACGCCATTCATCGTTCTGGCCTGGAACTGGATAACGGTGGTGTACTTCGTGTACATGTGGTGGGTAATGTGGATGATGATAATGAGGATTATATCCCCCTCTATAAATAATACCCCTTCCACGATAACCTCTTGGCCTATAAGCACCACGAGGTACGTAAGGAACGTAAGGAGTCGGAACTATTTCTTCAACATAAGCTGGTTCATGGTATTCGAAATCAGGTTTTCCATATTCTTCATAATTCAGTGGCTTTCCTAAAATAAATATAAATTTTAATTAAATTAATATTTTTAAAAGAAAATTAAATATTTCATGTATAAGATCAAAATATTTACCAGCAGGAGCGGGTGGCTGACCAGGCACATCAGCAAAATCAACTCTCAAACGCTTTTCAGGGCCACCCAATGTGAAACCTCTCATATCATTTACTGCTGATGTTGCAGCTTCAACTGATTCATATAAAATATAAGCGTTTGTGTCACCTTTTTGATATTCAATTTTCTTAATAGCTCCAAAACGATCGAATTCCCTTTCTAATTGAGTAACTGAAGTCCATGTACCAAGCCCACCGATCCAAATGCGTGAGGTTGGTGTAGCCTTACCATAACCAATTTTACATTGGAACTTTCCGATATATTGACCAGATAATTCAACTTTAGCTCTGTGTGCCATGTCGAGATTTTGATAACGAACAAATGCGAAAGCATTCCCTGTACCAGGAGGTGGCCTCTTAATATCGATGTCTTCGACAATGCCATATTTACCGAATATACGTCGTAATTCATCATCCGAAATATTTATTTCTAAATTGCCTGCGAATAGTGTTCTCGTAGCTAACGGATCATCTTCTGGCTGTACATGATGCAAATAATTTGGAAATTTATCCTTACGAATGTCCGGTTTTTCAAAAGAAGGTTGCGGCTGAGGTGGGGCCACTACCACAGTTGGAGGTGGATGGGGATGCCTCGGAATATGGGGTCTCGGAATAAATTGTCTTGGCACATAATGACCTCTTGGGTGATGTAGATGTGGTGGACGATAACGGTGAATTGGTGGTCCTCTAGGAGCATATTCCATATGTGCTCGCGGAATATATTCGGGTCGAAATGCTCGAGGATGATGGTGTCGAATGACGGTAGGCGGTGGTGGACCTTCATAATGTTCGTAATGCTCGACTGGTGGTGGTGGTCGTCTTCTCTCAGGTGCCACAATCTGTGGACCTGGTGATCTCGAGTAATAGCTGCGTTCGTATCCTGATGGTGGTGATACTGATCTCAATTTGCTTCGTGATGACTCATATACAGGCTGAACCAATGCTACTTTATCATAAAGTATAATTCTAGATTTATGATGCTTAGCTTCCCGAGCATCTTCTGATGCTCTGAAACATATGTAAGCTACTCTTTCATCTAATTCATGTGAAATTCGAATACTAAAATCACCAAATTTTTTATATTCTCGATACAATGTTTCTTTGATGTACTCATCGGATGCTTTTGAATGCAGTCCACTTACGCATAAAACTTTATACGATGGTCGCTCAGCTGGCACTCGTACAAATTCATCACGATGTGGACTAATGTATCGTGGGCTTGGTGATCTAGCAACACGTCGCCTAGTCGGTGGACTTCTGTCATCAGAACTATCATCATAACGTCTATCAATGCTGCTACCCCTCCTTTTTACTCGTGGGACTGAGTCGCTACGCGAAGTGCTTCGCTTCATATTGTGGATTTTTACTGTGATTCTATCAAGATCGGCTTCTCGCAAATTACTCATGAGCGTTTTAATTTCACCAACTCTTATGAATCATAAAAAAAAAATAAAGATTAAAAAATTAAAAAAAAATATTAATTGTTTGGATAATGTTGTTGTTGTTGATGTTCCGTTCCGTTCCGGCCTTAATCTGACTGTTTTCAGTCTATAAAGATGCTTTCCTTGAAGCTAAAGCACACGCAAATAAGACAAAATGGCGGAAATAATGGAAGAGGTCTTCTATTCTATTCATTTAATTTTATTTTTAACTTAAAACTTTTCTTACCAAATATCAAGCTTTTATTTTTTCAATCCAAATAAAATTTATCAACACTGTAAATAATCAATAAAAAAAAATTGAAATAATAAAATTAATTAAATTTCATTTAAATTTAAATTAAATTTATTCTGCGTTGTGGTTCTTCACTTTTTTGTGCACTTTTTTTTGTCAGTCAAATTCTGAATATCTGATATTGCCAGGCAAAAGAAATTGCAACTGGGTGCGCTGTCAAAAATTTTGTTGTTTTTAATACCGGAGACAAACTCAACGTTTGGCGCGCATGTTTATCGCGACGCCGTCGTCGCTGTAGAATGTCGATTATGAATTGGATGTTTTTGTACGAATGCGTGAAAATATGATTAACGGCGCCGTGACATTTGTCCGCGGGACATTTGTCCGCGATGAAATTTGTATGGAAAACTTCGCGGACAAATGTCATTTTGCAAAATGTCATTTGTCCGCGATTGTAAAATGTCATTTGTCCGCCGCGGACAAATGTCTCAAAATTAGCGGACAAATGACATTTTGCAAAATGACATTTGTCCGCGATTGAATTTTCTAACTTTAGCGGACAAATGTCATTTTGCAAAATGTCATTGATTTTTCTAATTTTTAGCGGACAAATTTCATTTTGCAAAATGTCATTTGTCCGCGATTGAAATTTTTAATTTTTAGCGGACAAATATCATTTTGAAAAATGTCATTTGTCCGCGATTGATTTTTCAGTTTTTTTAGCGGACAAATGTCATTTTGCAAAATGTCATTTGTCCGCGATTAATTTTAATCGCGGACAAAAGACATTTCGAATCGCGGACAAATGTCATTTTTATGTCCGCGATACAAAAACAAATCGCGGACAAATGTCCAACCCCCATGATTAACATACCTTTTATAGTAGAAATAGATAATCAAAATGTTTGGTTCAGCAAGCAATGGTTGAGAGCCTCTAACTCTCAATTTTTAGTCCAGATGAAAGTGAACGTGATTACGAATGTTTTAGCTTTTCAAGCATATATCTAGTGAATTTCAAAAACTTTTCGGAAAAAGTATGTTGCACGCCGTTCAATTGCGTCGAGCATAACTTTTCACTTTTACTTGAAACTTCAATCCATTTTCAATCGCGTTTGCTTGATATTTTTTTTTGTAAATATTGCCAGAACTCTTAAATTAATGTTTTATTTTGTCAAGAATTTTTTTATACCTTAGTTTGCCTGGTCTATGGCAATGTTTATTACGTGACACGAAAGCAGTGATGCCAGACGTAGGGAATATTCCCTACATGTAGGGAAATTATGTCATAAAAAGACACTGTAGGGAAAAAGGGACAGATTTTTCAAATGTTAAAAAATGTAGGGATTTTTTATCATGTTGGTTGGCCAATATTTTTTTTCTTAAATTCATTGCAAATATTAATAATTACAAATGCAATATTTATTTTTTTATATAATTAATACTATAAAGTATATATCGTCTGCTGAGAAATGAAACGCTGTATAATGAAAAGTATAGTTTCGAGTAATTGAGTTTAAAGATTTGAAAATTAAAAAAAATGTATGGAAAAATATCAAGTAACGTAAAATTTTCATCTAAAAAACACATTTTAATCAACATTAAGAATATTGCAAAATAGTTGTACTTATAAAATCAAGTACGAGGAATCGAATGGTGCTATTATCTAATAATGACGTATAAATATCATACGTTGTTTCATTTCTGAGGAGAGTATATGTTCCTAACTTTTTTAATGATTTTTTTTTTGTTTAGTAAAATTTATAAAATTAATAATAATGATTATTTTTTTTATACAATTAATGCTAAATCTAAATGTTACTGAAAATAAATTTGTAATTTTTTGATATATAAAAATAAAAAAGATATCATAAAAAAACATGAAAAATCAATTTTTTATTTAAAAAATTTGAAAAAAAAACTAAATATCAGTATTTTTTTAAAAAAAAATGTAGGGTAAAATGTAGGGAAAATTATCTATATAACATAGGGAAAAATAGGGAAATTTTTTGCTTGCTGTAGGGATTTTTAAATTTTCAATCTGGCATCACTGCACGAAAGCAGTGAGCGGAGAAGTCAGACACAGACAGTCTTTCTTAATTTTTGTGTTTATTCAGTGAAAATTATACTTTAATTTTATTATTTTTGTGTGCTGTCTTAAAAAAGACTAAAAGAATAATTAAATAAAATAAGTTGAAAGAAAAATTTTGATTAAAATGGTAGAATTTAGTAGCCGATTTTATACACAAAATTTTCCAGACTTTATTTTTATTCCGGCCACTATCATTGTTTTGGGTTTAACTAGTAAGTACAAGTACTCACTCACATACCATTTATATACATTTACCTAGCCTTAATAATATCAAATCTGGTACCTAAGTACCTATTAATATATTTTTAATAAAATAAGATATTATTTTTAATTTTTTTTTTTAATTATCATTCATAACAATTGAGATTGGAATTTTTATTGAATGTTGTTGTATGGTGTCCTATTTTCTTAAATTGGTTTTTTTTTTGTTAAACATTTTTTTTATAAAAATTAACGTTAACAACTTAATTTTTCTAAAACGCCAAGGCACAATAAGGCTTCCTCGATTTTGGTGTGTGGTCTTCAAAAGAAGTAAAAAAAAATAAGCAAATTTTTTAACATCCAAAAAGTTTCTTTCTGTTCAACAAAAAAAAAAAAAATACCCAAAAAATATAAATCAATAAAACGACTAAATAAAAAAAATTATGTTGTTAACACAAACTTCAATCTTCACTAAATGAATGTCTGAATGAATGTAATTTAACTAAATAAATAATTTTGCATGATCTTTGAAGATACGATTATCATAAAAAAAATAATTACTTACTTAAATGCAATCTTACTTACTTAAACAAATTCCAGCTTACTTTTTATTTGTTACCTACCTAGATTACAAGCACTAATAGAAACATGTTCCTACTTCGGTTTTCAACTCGAGAACATAATTGGGTTATTCCTGTAAATATTGGTGGATAAATAACTTCAGGTGATAACGAAAATGCAAATAATTTTATTAATAAGTCAAGTTCATATAGTTTCAGCATAACCTGAGAAACAAATTTTCTTAAATAAAATGAAATGCATAAAATACAGAAAACTATGTGGAATATGTTTCATCAAAAACTTCAATAATTTCATAAACTTCATCATCTACCAAGCTAGATTTTTTCACCTATTTTTCCCAGGCATCAATTTAACTTTAACTAAATATAAAAATCAATAAAAATAGACTTTGCTTTAGATGGAGAAAACGCTAATAAGGAAAATTATAAAATTTGTATATATACATTTCTTGGTGCAATTTCCTTATAACCTGACCTCCTTTATTTTGGATAAAGTATTGTATTTTGTCCAAAAAAAAAAAAAAAATTAATGTGTTTGTTTATTAAAAGAAAACAACAAAACAAGAACAAACCCCTTAAACTTTAACTCATATTTAGTAAGGCGAGATACTTCATAAGACAGTAGGTATTTTTTTTCTTCATGCATTTAAACTTTTGTTGTCTTCATTTTTTTTTTTTTTTTGTTATTTCGTTATGAAAGCCCCTAATGAGGCCAACACACATTGCATTGCATAAATAAAAAAAAAGGTAATATAGGAATTTTAATTAAAAGAAAAACGTTAGTTTTACGTGTTATCTAGTTAGAGAAAAATAAGAAATTTTCGAAATTGCATTATTAATTTTTTTAAAGTGATTCAAAAAACTGATGATTTTAAATTTTTTTAAATTAACTATTTTATTTAATATATTTCTATAAAAAAATTAGTTTGACTACCGTTCTTGAGATTAGCGAAGGATATGGAATGTAATTTTATCAGAGTATTTTCTCTTGTGATTCTTGTTGCAAAATATTTTCTTTAATTACAATAAATAGCCACAGACTATGTATATTTGAGAAACACGTATTTTAAATAGAATACACGCATAGGGGATTCAATTATTTTTTGGGTCTCTTGTGGAATGTAATTGATTCTCTTATGAAATGTGGAAATGGTGCAGTTAAAAAATGTAGGTTTGGATTATAAAGTATACTCTTATAAATATGAATGTCATCGCTTCAAATTGTTTTTAAATACACAATCATCATTATTAATTTTCAATATTTTCTTCTGATTAAAATAAAAATAAAAATATTAAATGCGAATATCAAAATTAAAATCGAAATTCATGAAATATTCAAAATTTATGAAAGTATTAATACAAATTTATTAGATAAAAGAAAAGTTTCATTTGGCTCTTTTAGTTCAAAAAAATTCAACATAACATTTAGAAAATTTCATGCGTGCCAATTTAATTTTGTTTTAATTTGTTTTTTATAATTTCTAGTTATATATAATGCACATGTTATGTAAATTAAATTTTTTTTATTATTATTTGAAATTTGGTGGAAATTTGAAACATATTATTATTATAGATGTTGGATTTTATAGTCAACACATTCGAAATAATTTTTACTTTTAATAATTTTTAATAATTTTTAAGTTTAAGTATCTATAAAGTTTTGCTTTAACCAGTTATTTTTTTTTTTTAAGTAATCTTACTTAACTTTACATTAACTTTATATTTTTTTTAGTCATACATACCTATATAATTATATGTAGGTCATAGTTAATTAAAAAAAATAATGATATCAGTTATTATTTAAGTAAATTCCTTTTATTTTTGTGTTTTTATGAATTTTATAATTTTATGAATTGAAATTTTAAAATTCTACAATTATTTACAAACTAAAAATAAGTTTAAACATATAAATAAAAAATATGATATTTGTTTTCCTCTTTCTGATATAATATTCCTTTTTTATTGTTAAGTTTTAACATTTTTTTTTGTTTTCAAGTTGTCATTTAAAAAAATAAACTTCTTTGTGTGTCACGAATCATGAATAAATAAACTATTTGACTTTCTTTATCCTTTGATATAATTTTTTCAAATAGAAATTTCATAGACCCCAGATTTTGTTAAACATTTAATTCTTCTCGTACTATTATTAATCTGAAAAATGTGAATAACATTTTTTTAAAGTTTAGAAAAAGAAAGTTTTTGTTAAAGTCTAGATTTTCATGTCAGTTCAAACTTCAGAATATTTATTAAGTATAAGTTTAAATATTATAATCCCATACTTTGTTAGATTACATTCATTAGAAAAAATGCATAGTTCATAGCACTTACTGCAGGAATTTTTAGATATTTTAAATATTTGTTTCTCAGTAATAAAGGAAATTTTTAATTTCCATTCTATTTGGTCCTAAAATTAATTTTAATACAAATGGTTTATGTTGCTAACTATGTAATGCTCAATGTTTTAATGTTTTGACCTTGATATAATCAATTTTGTTTTATTTTTAATTACGATAATAATACGTTTTTTTTGCATACGTTTTCGAAAAAATTTAAAAATAGGTATACGTAGGTACCTAACGTATATTATTTGTATATAACTTGCGAGCGAATAAAAAAATTATTGATTAAAACATTTGTATTTATTTTTTATTTAAACAAATAATTAATTTTTTTTTCAACACTTTTATTATCAATTCAGTGATTATAAGTTAAGCAACGTGTAAAAATCCTGATAAAATTTTATATAAATATTTTTTAATAATTTAAAATTTATTTAAATTAGATTTTGATTTGTAGCAATAGAATTTGAATTTAGCACGAAGATACAAATTTAGAAAGCATGAAAAAAATTATTTTAATTTGATTAAAAAAAAAGTTAGCATTTGTTGAAATTTTCCCTAAGAAAGTTTAACCATAAAGGTTATCAAATAGATCGTTAAATTTAATAAGAGGAAAATTGCAAATCTACAGATTGTGTGATATTCAACTTTCATTCAAATTTTTTATAATTAAAATTTATACTGATATACACAGATACCCAGAATAGGATACAATCCAGAAAAGAGAACAAATTGTTCCAACTAAAGAATTTTAGACATGAAATGGAGTGATTGATCAATACTTTTATCCATTTTTTATTTTTTATAAATATATTTTATTATTTTCTCATAAATTATAAAAAAAAAAAATAAGATTTTCGGCAAAAATGTCATGCTTATGTACAATTCTTCACTTATTATGAACAAATGTTTAATAAAATTTTCTTTTCTTCCAGATTTCAAAATATTTTGAATAATTAAAAAAAAAATTTGTTTTATTATTTTCTTTTTGTTTTTATGTTGTCAAAAAAGTTTATTAAAGCTACAAATCAAGATCTGCCACAAAAAAGTTGTATAATTTAGAAGTTTAAGTAAAAAAATGTATAAACTACGAAATAATACTAAATATTAATAAAAAAAAATGATATACTGAAGTAATAGTTTCTAAGATATTTTGCCAATAAATAAAGTTTATTAAGTAAATTATAAAATTAATAAGACTGAGAATAAAAAAAATAGTTTCACTACCAGTAGCCGATTATAAAAATATTTAATATTACAATGGCTGAGGATTTAAATTCACAAGTGAGAGAAGATTTTAGTAATGGTGAAAATATTAAACTGCCAAGTATAGAACAGGTAATGGAATTACTTGAAGGAATGGATGGTATTAGTGAAGAAGAGCGTGAAAGTATTCGAATGAATATAATGGAACAGCAAGCACATGCTCAGGAAATTTTAAGACAACAAATGCAAGTGAATCAAGGATCTGGTTTTGATTATTTGGTATTGAATTTAATACAATAATAAATTTTTCATTTCAAGTTAAGTGAAATTACCGCGTACTTATCGGCCTTCGAAACTTCATTAGTGTATATGTAATTACATTTTTCTAAATTTTTCCGATTTTTTTTTTGTTTTATGTTTGTTAACGAAGTTCTTCTTTTTTTAATTTGTTTTAAAAATTTGTTAAAAATGGTTAGAAAATATGAATACAATATATTTAAAATAATTTAAAATCAAAATTTGAACTATTTACCCTTGATATCAATTTCTTTCGCAACTAGAATAGAATTAAACGATAAGTAAAAAAAAAAATAATGAGAATAGATAGGTACTAATTTAAAATTAAAGTCCAAAATTTAATATTTATGTTAATAGAACATGCTCTTTATTGGGTAAGAATTTGTTCAATACTACGCAATATTAGAGCCACAATCATTTTTTTTACGACTTTAAGGATCATCATTAATAACAAATTTTCAAAAAGTTAAAAAAAAAAATATTTTGCTTAGCTTGAAATGAATTTTAAACTAAAAACTTAAATCTCTTAAATCTTAAGTTAATAAATAATAAATACATAAACGCTAATATTTTTATAATATGTTTCTTCTATACAAAAATTAAGGTTTTTGTTGCTATGCTGACTCTGATAGCTTTGGTTTTCGGTAAGAATTAAGCAAACTTATGAACAATTTTTTTTTTAATATATATACTCATCATTATTCATTATTTTCTTTTAGTTTAAATAATAACTTTTATTTTATTTTTATTTTTTCAATTGTTTGAAAAAAATATAAGAATAAATATTTTTAGTTTTTGAACCCCTTAATTAAATTATTACACTTGTCTTCATTATTATTCTCAAAAAATTTTCAATAAGCGTTCTTTTGCCATTATAGTGTGTATGTAGCAATTTTTATGAACGTAAATATGATTTATGGCAAGTAATTGACCATACTTCGCAGATTTTTTTGATTATTTCGAAAAGAACCGAATTTTGTCATCAGTAGCAAACTAAAAACGAGAAAAAATAAGTGAAATATGGAAATTTTTTAATTCTGCGAAAATATTTTCAAACAAATAATTCCTACAGAATTTTAATTATTTCTTTGCTTCAAAAATCGTTCACAAAATTCGGAGATAATTTTATACAATCTATCTAATTGATCTATTCTAATTAATCAAATTAAATGGAAAGTTCCACCATTAGCAGCTTAGCTATTAATATTTCGTTATAGCTTCGTTTGAGAGCAATAATGTAGTGATGTCCTCCAGACCTTTCAAAAGAGAATAATATCATATGAAAAAAGATTTAGACAAAAGAAATTTGTAATCGTCAGCATAATTGACCATATACAAGAACTAAATGCATTTTGAGTCAAACATTTTTTTTTTGACATTTTCCACCATCGCAGCGACGCGTTATTGAAAATCTGAAATTTTAGTTTTTTGAAATAAAATTTTTTTCCTTAATTTCAAAAATTCTTCTATAAATAAATAAGAAAAATATAAAACATAAAAAAAACTGAACTAATTTCTTAATAATAAAATTTGCTGCAATCTTTATTTAAATGTTAATTTTAGCAACGTTAGGTATTTAATTTCTTTTTGTTATTTTCTAAATTTTTATTTTAATTTCATAGATTAAGTATTTTTGCACTTTTATTTTTACAAAAAAATTAATTTTTTCTATATATATAAATTTGTTCTGTTTTCTCGCACCATATTCAAAACAATTCCATTTTAAATAATAAATTTAAAAATTTCAAACATGTGGCATTGAATAAAAAAATAAATAAAATTTGATAACAAAGTAGTTATTTATATTAAAAATAGGTTTGTTTGTTTAAAAGAAAAACATTTTTAATCTATCGTTAAATTTAGATTTCATTGAATTGTAGTCAAACTTTCTGTTCTTTGACAAAATTTATTACTCGATTAAAGTAAAAATTATTCGCTTTTACGTAAATTCTTTGTAAGATAAAAAAATAGAATCTATGAAAAAATAAAATTTGTTTTTTTCAGCTTTCTATTTTAGTTAAGCGAAACATGTAAATTCAAAATTACATTTTTTAAAATAATATAGCAAGTGTGAAATAATATAGCAAGTGATAGTAAAATTTTTTTTAAATTATGCCTACAATTCGGGAATTCATTTTAAAAGCATAAAAAATCGGGCCAAAAAGTGATTTATTCGATGCCATAGTTTTAAAGAATTATAAAAAAAAAAAATGCCTTCGTTATATCTTCTCAGGGTAATAATGATTTTTACATAGTTATTATATTTTTCACATGATAAAATCTTGATCAATGTCAATTGAAAATATTATTTATTAATTTTTCTGTATAATTTTTAGGAAAATTTACTGTTGATTTTATTTAATTTGACAAAGATATAAGATGGCAATTTTTACTAAAATATCTACATGGCCGAAACCCGTTATAAAAATTAATTAACCATAGAAGACATAGAGACCAATGAGACTTTTACAGCTTCAAATGAAAATAAACATTTAATAATTTATTTAATTTAATTTATTTTTTTTTTTAGAGAAAATTTTAATCATACGAATGTTGGTTTTGCATTAAATATATAAATATAGAGGCCGTAAAGTCACATTATTTGGGAAAAAAATGTTGCTTAAAATTTTCCATTGTGTAAGACTCGACTTCAATTCTTACACGATGAAAAGTTGATGATCTTTTTTGAGAAAAAATATTTTGTAACGGTATTGTGCCTAAATTTTTTTTATATACATTATATATAATGATATTTAAATAATAATGTAGTTAGAATTCAAATTAATTTTTTTTTTTTACTTAGTTATTTTGCAGATTTAGTCAGGATTATTAAAAAAAAAAAAAAAAAAACTACTTAAAAATAATATTTTATCCCTTCCATCACCAAAATCAATAAGTTAAACAAAAACAAAGAATCATTACACCATACGACATACCCAGTAACTATAACTAAAAAATGTAAATATTATTATTTCTTTTTTTCCCTTTAACTATAATTTTATATTACCTATATTAATATAAAAAAAAAAGTTAATATATTATTCACTCATCACATAAAAAACGAATGTATTTAAATAAAAATAACAAAATATTTAACTTATATTTTTTTTTCTAAATTTTTAAATTCAAATAAATTTTGAAATATTAGAAAGATATTTAAGAATTATATAAATACTTTTTTTTTATTTTTTGCTTATTGCATTCATAAATAATAATCACTTGTGACATATGAAAACTTCAAGCATATTGTATTTAGAGCATAGAGAGAATCAATATGTAATATAGAATGGTATATTATCTAATATCAGTGGTGAGGAACACGTTAGATACTTTAAAATTATTAAAGTTATTCGTGAATATATTCATAATATAGTTAGTTATCAACGAAATTCAAATTCATTCCAAATTCATTTAATAATATCAGCTTATATAACAACAGATAATCGCTAAAATCTTACTATTTCTGTTTTGCCGCAGTCTCTCTGTGGCAATTTATGAACTATGAAAAGGAGATAAAAATTTTATTTCTACTACAAAAATATAAATTAAAATAAATAAATTGAATAAAGACCCACATTTACGAAATAAACCTGATAACCGATAATAACTATGTACTCTTAACACAATTTCAAAGTGTAAGTGAATTTCTAATATAATAATAATATTATGTTTCGTCTTATGCTTGTCACTTTTTTGCAGTATATTTTTTTGAAGAGTCAATAATTTATATATTCACAAAATAGTTTTTTTTTCATATAAAAACATAGATAAGATATGAATGGTTTTTAACTTAAAAAATTATACAAATGTAGACCTTAAAAAATATACCTCTTGTTGTATCAAAAATAAATTTTGCTTTGAGCTATTCAGCCATATTGCTGTGTCCTCTGACGGATTATTATGAAATCCGATTGAACATAAAACTCTTGCGAACATCTTTTTCTCAATTTTGCATTACTAGTTTCGTTCGATTGGAAACGAAAATAGGTTTTTTGTAACGTTTTTATGTTCATAGCAATTCATAATAACCCTCTTTACGTTTAATAGAATTTCTCAGAAAATGTTTGCAATGTTGACCAAATTAATGATAGTTCAGACTTGTGATAAGATTTAAAGCTAAATTGTTTACAATTTACAATCTGAAAATGTCAAAATTGACACAAACCTAGAAATTGATAAGAATCAACCAAAATCAAATCGAGATTTTCGTAAATTTTAATATAAAGAAGCTTTGATGGAAACTGTTTAAAGTATTATTGACAAGTATTAGAACTAGACAAGTATTAGTGACAAGTCCTAGAAATACTTTTTATTAACATAAACATTACATTTGAGATTTAACTAGATATTACTTTTTCTCAATGAGTTCCTACCACTGATTTGAATTGATTAAATTGTTTTAGTTATCTTGTATTATAATCTTAAAGTGAAGCAATCTAAGACAAAATATATTCAATTATTATATTTATCATATATTATAGTTATAATCAAATTTGCTACACTTATGTAAATACACACATAATTATTGATAATACATATTATAATAGTTAAGTATATTATATATTTTTTGAATTGAAATAATATTGTATGAGAGTATATTAATTAGAAATTCATAATATTTAGGTAAATTTTAAATTAAAAGTACATAAATCTTATCGTTTTTAATTAACCCATAAATTTATTTTTAGAAATTTCATGGAAAACTAGCGATTTGGCAGTTAAGATTACTAAGTTCATTATTTGGTTTTGAACCTCTATTATCTTGTCGTATGGTGCGGAATATAAAAGAGAAATATATTTTAAAACAAAACGAATTTTTTCCGGAAAATTAGGGGTTATTTTAGATGTTTTTCAAATTGTCAAATGCATAAATTTTTAATGAGGATATGATAGAAGTATATATATGCATATACAGGCTTATTTAATATTACGTTATCCGTCTATATCTGTTTGTTCTTAATCTAGGATCTCAAGTTCTTCACCGATTAGTTTCAAATTTTGACACAATGTACCATTTGAATAAAGTCGTGTTTTTATATATACAAGTTATACAAAGCCCACACATGTGATAGGTAAAAAAAATGTTTTTTTGAGCAACGCCACGGCAATGTGTGGTCAGGTATAGCTAGTATATAATTATCTCTCTTCGAAACGGGTGGACTGATTTTAATAAAATTCCAACTAAAACCTCAAAGATGATCATAGCGTATCGTTTTTTTTTCAGATTTGTTCACAAGAAGGGAGAAACTTTGTGGGTTGCCTAGGGCCGTACGGTATTTCTTGAGTCTAAACATGTTGCACATCAAATTTAAAATCGACTCAGGCGTTTCGAAAGAGTTTGCTTACAAAAGTTAACAAAAATAGAATTAATGAGTTATCTCAACTGAAACGTATGAATCCATTTTAATTTGATCTGCAGCATATTTAGGACTAAAGAGTAGGGAAATCAAATATTTTATGTCCAATTTTTTTTAATTTCAAATTCTAAACATATAGTACTTTTTAAATAAATAACCCTTTCAAGCTGATGTATGTATGTATGTATTTGTACATTATAATACTTATTATATTTTTTCTCATTCACATTTAAATTTTTATTTACGTATTTTTTCACAAAATACCTCCACTGATAAATCGTGGATATGGTTATATGCATTTTTAACATTATATTAAATTTAGTAGTTTATACAGCACTTTATTTTGATTTGTACATAATAACATAATTTTTGGTTGTTGAAATCGTTTTTAGCAGAATGGGTTTTTCGGAATTTTGTTCAATACACTTTTTAAATTGTATACTGCTTTTAGATATCTATTTAACTTGAAATATTAAAATTTTCTTTACCTTCTAGACGTGAGAATTGTTTTACTTTTGACGGTGCCCTAGCACTTGGGGCTCAATAATGTTATTAATACCCTCGACTTGTCGCAGTTCTTCTTCATGATTAATTTCAATTAACTAAAAACATTCTCTTCTGGGTGAATAAATATTTATGGTAGGAGTTATTTTCTACCAGGTTTACAAATATTAACAAAAAAAAGAGAGCTTATCGTCGTGAAATAGCATATCTCTGCAGGACCAGGAATCTATATAGAATTTATCTAACTAATAAATTATATATACTTTAATTCAGAATGATGGCGGCAAATAACATAATTCTAAACACTAAAACAATTTTCAAAAGAATTTTTTATTAAACATTGCGTATAAAGAAATTTATTTAAATTTTGGGCAATAAAAAGCAAAGAATTTTTCTTCTAAGGAAAAATTGAATAATATTGTTCTTATATAAAAAGATTTTATTATAATAAAAAAAAAACTTTAATGTTAATCTTATCAATCAAATCAAATTGATAAGAAAATAATAAAGGGCTTGTTAAGATTGACGATAGGTAAATAATTTTAGTTATTTTTAAACTTTAATGAAATATAGACATTTTTGTGATTCACTAAATTTTGAACGGAATTCAATTTGAATTTACTTTAATCAAATTACATCAAATTATTTGGGCATTTAAAGATTAAATATTTACGCGACCAAATGAGCTGTCCAGCAGCCACATTTGAAACAACTTTGTTGAAACCCCATCCATTTGATCAATTAAAAAGTGCTTTAGAGAAGATTTTTAAAAACAATGAATACAAAAAAATTGCTACAAATTTAATTGATCAAATAAAAACTTTGGGTTCGAAATACAATAAACTTAGCCCAGATGAACAAAAAAAATTCAATAATGAAATTCAAGATAGTCTTAAAAATACGTTTAATGCAGTTAAATCAAAATTAATATTGCAGAACACATTTTACAGTTTAATTACAACATATAGTTTATCATTATTTGCATTTATTATTTTATTGCTAATATTTGGTTGGTTTGTTTAATAAATGCATATTCTCATTTTTTTTATCTTCCAAAATTAAACTTAGGTAAATGCCTTGAACAGGATCCGAAACAATGTCTAAAAGTATTGCTTACGAAAGTATAATAATAATATTGATGGATGATGATAGCCTAAAATTTATTCAAAAAATATTGAGATAAAAATTAATTTTAAAGATGCATTAATTTTCTAAAATTGTTTTTTTTTCATGGACATTGTTTTTGGTATCCGCAAATAGTATTATTTATTTTCCTTTAATTTATCAAATGCTTCAATTTTTCCAATTAAAAATAAATTCTTTAATAATTTTAGTTAGCATTAGTAATTTAATTTGTTTTCTAACTATTGATTTGAATAAAGAAGTGAATTTTTTGGATTAAAGAAATTTTTCGGTTAAAAATTAAAAAATAAATTATTTTATGTTTAACATTGT
This sequence comes from Hybos culiciformis, assembly GCA_964007475.1. Lineage (NCBI taxonomy): Eukaryota > Metazoa > Arthropoda > Insecta > Diptera > Hybotidae > Hybos > Hybos culiciformis. The sequence goes on along the minus strand of OZ023274.1, from coordinate 64,663,014 downwards.
GAACATTTTTGTTCAAAAACTACAAGAACTACTACGAAAATTATTTTTCGGTATTTTTTGTTTAAAGAAATTAATAGTCTCAAAATAATATCCATAAAATCAATAGTGAGAAAAAGGAATTAATTTTTTAAAATTATACAAATTTAATAATTCTATTTAAAAAATAATTAAAGTTAATTTTGAATTTATTTTCAGCATTTTTTGGCTACAAATTGTATAAAAGTTTAATTGAAAAAGATCGTAAACGTCAAGATAAGATCAAATCAAAACAGGGGAAGAAAAAAAAATAGATATTTTGAATATATGGATGATTGCTGATAATAATGATGGACTTTTTATAAAAACAATTCCATTTCTTTTTATTCCGTTTACTTTTAATTTTTTATTTACAAAAAAAGAAGACATTATATCTAATGAAATATTTTTTTAACTGTTTAATAAGAATTTAGTTTTTCATTTACGGGAAATTTTTTAATGTATTAATAATGTTTACAAAATTAAAAAAATTATAAATATGTGTAGTTTTTTTTTATACAGAATTATGAAGTAAGTTTTTTTTTATATTGTAAAATTATTTGATGTCACAACTACTCAATATAAAATTTGTTTTATTTCAATTCAATTTGTTGTGAAAAGCTAGCTTGAATTCTAACTACTGGCTTTTTTCTTAATTATGCAAAATATGATATTTTATATTAAAATTTTGTATCCTATTCAACTAACTATTCAAACAAATAATAAAAATTTTCAAGTCATGTTTATGATTTTATTATTAATATTAAAATCATTATACATGAATTATAAGTTAATAAATTAATTAACGAAAGTTTTGAGTCATATTTAAAATATTTGCATTACAATATTGTTTTTATTCTTGGTTAAGTTTGAAATTTTCATGTTCGAATGTTTCGTTAATGCTTTTCCAAATTTTCCGTTTTATCTCAGTATAAATATTCGCATCAAAATTTTATATTAACTGATACTTATTTTCCTTTTGTTTTATTTTTTTTTTAAATTTATGTGATACACGTTTATGCTTTTAATTAATAATATTGCAACACTTTCTAAGTTGTGTCAAATCTTTTCCCAGTAATACTTAATTTAAGAAATTACATAAAGGTATAATATTAATTATTATGTTAGATTTATTTAAAATGAAGTTTTTTTTTTACATTTTTTTTATTTTAATAAATACTCCTTGAACTTTAAATAAAAAATAATAAATAGTAAATAGATGAAAAATATATATTTTTTGTAGAATTGATTGTATTTTAAAAATGCGTAATTTATTTAATGTTAAAAAAATTCTATTCCAGCTATCGATTATTAAAATAAAATAATATAAATCAAAAATTGTTTTATTTGTTATCTGTGTAAATCCGTACAATGTAACCGACAAAATGAAGATGGAAAATAATGATTTAAAGTTGAAGTAAATAAAAGATTTTATTTTCTATTTTTTAATTCGAACTTAATTTTTTATTAAAAAACTTTAAAATTTATGAATTATGAATAAAAATGAATACATTTTTTTTAAAATATGATTATTACATACATATATTGTAATGTAATGTAAATTATTACAATATTAAAAAAGTTATACATAGAAATTAAAAAAAAATTCGTACAATCTATTTTTATTTATTTATTTTTTCTTAAAACTTGAATATTTAACATTATTATTTATTTATCATTTAAAAATTGCATGGATTTCTTTCCTTCCCAAAAAAATTAATTTTAAATTTTTTTTTTTTAAGAAATTTGAAAAAAACACTAAAATCTACTTATAAAAAAAATTTCTAATATATACTCTAAATTTTTGTCCTTGCGATCATTGCTTTGATGCTGACCAGAATTATTACGAATAAATTATATTTCTGTTTTTATTCAAATATTTTAAAAGTTTAATAAAAAATTACTCTTATTAGGTGTGCCATTGTGAAGTTGAATAATTCTCAAAAATAAGATTTTTCACTATTCGTAAAAGGATGGTATTATCGGTTTCATATTTTAATGTATTAAGTTTAAAAAAAAGCTCTGTGCGTCTGATAATAACTTATTCAAAATGTATTTCTATTCTCAAATACATACGTGAAATCTCCAACTATTAAGTTTTCAGTGAACCAAAAATGGTATGGTAACTAATGCGTGGGAAATGTAATGGTAACTAATGCGTGGGAGCCCCAACTGTATTACTTCTTTTTATTTTAACTTTCTGCGAGAGTTTTCCATGTGACAAATAATACCATTTTTCCACATCCGTGGAAGATTTTCAGTGATTTTTTTTTTAAATCTGTAATAACGGCCTAAGAATAAGAATTAATAAATTATTGCATTGTTTTTTAAGTTGGTAAACAAAACAATACGTTTATTGCTAATTTAGCAATGACAATAAAATTTTTCCCACCATAGTCTTTGTAAAATAATTGTAATAAAGCGCAAAGTTTGAATAATTAAATTATTATTATGACTAGATTCTTTCGTTACAAAATTAGTTTATTTAAACTTTATATTGAACTAGCTTTTCACTTTTTATTTTTAATACAAACTTTATAGCAAGAATGTTTAAAAAATATAAAAAGCCATTTAAGTGCCTAATGTTGCAAAAATACACTGTATCTGACAAAAAAATAAAAACCAAAAAAAAATATTTTGAGATTCCCTTCGAAACCCCTATAAAACTATATGTATAGTTAAAAAGTTCAAAACAAAAATAAGTTTTTTCTAATGTGTAGGTAGATGGTAAAATTCATATTGCTTGAGCAGGATATAAAAAAAGTCTACAGAAACAAAATCTATATCAAGCAGAATTTCAAGGTTACGAAACAGGTAAACATAACAATTTTTTTGTATTAAACAATAAAATTCATGGGTGCTAGCCTGAAACATACTTGCGTCGTTCTTGTTCTTTACATCGTTAACAACGTTTTAGATTTTGTGCGTTTTTCAACTTTCACAAAAATAGTAATAATTAATAATATCTTAAAATAAAAAAATATAATATGAAGAATGAATTAAAACTTCAAAAAAGTATTTCGGTATATATAACAACTTTTAGGTGTTTATTGTGCGCACTGAAATTCTTCAGAAAATTCTATGCCAAAATATTTACGTTCTGAAACTTCATGACAACCATTTATATTTCTTTTTGATGAAAATTATTAAAATTGAAATAATTTTTTTTTATTTCAGTTTTTTTTAATAAAACTCCTAACAAATTATTTATTGTATGTACAAGAATAAAAATTTAAAGCTCCAGAACAACAGTTTCGAATAAATTGTTACAATATTGTTATTTTTGGTAGAAAAATTGATGAATTGAAAAATGTCGATAATTTTATTCTTAAATCATCTTTAGCAAACAACTTCGTTAACGACATTAAAGCTAATGAAATTTTTTAGTCATAAGAATTTAAAACTTTTGATGTCAACGATTAACTGTTTTTGAACTGTATGTTGAAAATATTTAGCTAACTGTTGAAAGGAGAATATCAATATTACTAAAATTTAAAAATAACCCTGATTTTATAACTCTGCTGCTCAAGCCAATTTAATGTGATTTTAAATTATCCTTAAAAAATAATTTTATAGTGTACAGTATTCTGTTAGAATAGGAATTGATTTTAACAATTCATTTATATTATTTTCTTCTAAATGTTTTGTTAAAAATTCAGATTTTTGTAAAAGTGAATTAAATTTTTGTAAATTTTCCACAATCTCTTTAGTCATGTTATCAGATGAACGTTTTATGAATTCAGATAATTTTTTACCTAATTCACATTTTATTAATAAATTTTCTAATTGAATATCCGAATCGGTTTTATTCAAAAATAAAACTGTTAAAATACTTAAGGCGATTAAAGCTTCATTTTGCATAACTAAATGCTGTGATGTTAACATATTCACCATACTTTCAACTGATCCATCAATTTTTACAAAAAATCTTAAACTGGTATCATCTAAAGGCTTTGTTTTTTGAGGTGTAGCTTCTGAATCGTAAATTGTTCTTGCTAAATAGCCATGCTTAATTAACCATGCCATTAAACGTAATGATTCACCCGTAACGCCAGCATAATCAGATTCTTTACTCCAAAGCAAAAGTTGTTGAATTAATTTTTTATTTCGAAGAAGCTCTAGAGCGAGTTTTTCTAAAAATTAAAAAACAAAAATAAATATAATGGTTATATTTAAATAAAAATTGTAAATTTAGTAAAAAATGCAAAACACTCAAGCACGTAAGAATCAACAATAATACTACTCTCTAAAAAAAATTTAAATTCGAAATTCAATGAGTGTATATAGTTCTATTTTCATGAATAGAAGAATAGAAGAATAGAAAGAATTGAAAAAAGATCACTAAGACTGGACATAAGACATTCTTGCCTAAGCCTTCTAAATTTTCGGGTTGAACTAAAATTATAATTTTGAATTGTATTTAGAAAAAAAATTATTATTAGTTACTAAAACTATTCAAGGCATGTTTCCTAAACTATTACGGGAATAAAAACCTTTACGTCAGACATTTGAAAATTATTGTGAAAAATTTGATCCTTTAGTTAGGATATTCAAATATTATATAAAAATTATATATACCTTGACCGTCCACAGTCATCCTTAATGTTCCTAAAAGTTTGAAAACTACTGGTGGTTGATGAATTTCAAGCATAGGCAAAATTGTTTGAACGAGACCAGCTTCAATTACAGCATTCTTATTTGGTTTCGGTATCACTAAATTTCTCAAAGCACTAAGTAAAGCATGTTGTAATCTCAAATCACCATCAATACCATTATTTTTAGAAAGAATGTCTGGAAAGAAATTTATGTAAAAAAATTAAAATATTTATCCAAAAATTTTATGTTCAAATATATCAGATGGAACTCAGTGATAATAAAATATGAGATGTCATATTGGATACTAAATTTTCTTTTAGTATGGATATGGACATCGTAATATGCATTTCAACATGTCAAACACGTTGAATACTTTATATTTTATTTTAATTTTACCTAATAATTTATTCATCACTTTGTTTTCAACCATATATATACAATGACTATCCGTTCGGGCGAAATTCCCCAACGCCAGCACTCCAGTTGTTAACAAATCAACGTCATCGGCATTTAACCAGTCTTCCATATTTTTCAATAATGACGTTGAATACAAATAATGCATTGAATCATCTAAAATATAGTAAAGGAATCATTATGAAAACGAAAATATAGTTTTTATCATAATTCATAAAGTTTGCACTACCATCTGGAAACAATCAAACACAATGTATTTTATTAATACAAGAAATGAAAAAATTAACTTCAATAAACGTTTCACATCACAATTCTAATTTCCTAGGGGAAATTTAATTATCTCAAATAAATATTATATGTACTTATTTACGTAAAGGATTTTAGTAGACAATCCGGGTAGTCTTAAGATTTAAAAAATCGTAATTCCTTGCTCAAATTGGCTTGAATAAACGAATTGGATCAAGAAAATCATTGTATGTAAACGAAAGCATGAAACTTGCACAAGCCAAAAAATGTGGCTTTAGTAAAATCTGTTTTTCCAAAAAAATTTGCATCAGTTGGTGTATTTGCATGAGCGTGTAAACAAAAATGCTCCTTTCGTTCATATAAATTGAATTTTTCTCCATTTTATTGAATTTTGGTTCATATAAATCAGTTCATAATAATTTCAGTTCATTTTGTAAAAATTTTGCATGCAAAAATGTGCATGACCAATTTGCATGAACATGTAAACCAAGCTGATCAAAAAGTATCATTTTCTCTAATAAAAATAGTACACATACACACCTAGTTGACAGTTTTTAGTCAAAATTTTTAGTTCGGACTAAAATCAAGATTTTTTCTTTTTACATAACTTTTTCACACCAATGAAAATAAAACTTCATTTTAATCTTCGAAAACATCCAGTCTAAACAGAGAGTTAAAATAGTAAATCTTACCACCAGTTAATATTAATACAATTAAATCACATGCTAATTTCATTAACGCTCGTTTGGTTTCGGAATTGTTCGCTAGCGTTTTGTATTTTTCTAGCAGCTTATAAATCACTTCACAAAGTCCATTTTTAGCAAGAAGTAATTTAACGTCATCTGAAATTGGATAAAAGATTTTTTTGAATAATTAATAAAATTTTATTTAAAATATTTTATTATTTAAGAAAAAGTTCTTTTATATTATTCTTATACAATAGACATGACCAGACTTGTCGGATGGCAATCGACCGAAAAGCATTGAAAGATATTTTCATCACGCCTATTTTATTTACTTATGTTTAAAATGCTTTATCTTCCGTATTTTATAAATAAATTACCACTCTCAGCTTGATAATGTAATAATTCAAGGCACATTTCTGCTAAATCTGGATTAGTACAACCTGCTAATATTTCTGATAATTTAATATTAAATTCAGGATCAAAATATAGATCTGCAACATTATTTTCTGTTAATATACTTAAAATTGGTAAAATATTTAAAAACACATCTTCATTTTCTTCAATATTTTCAACAGATTTTACACATATTTCATATATTTTATCAATTATTTTTAAATCCATAGCTCGTTGAGCCATTTTATCGCCACCTAATAAATAATTTGATATTAAGCCTCCACGTACTTTAATAAATTGTAATTCATTGACTTTATTAATTGTTGTTGGTATTAAATTTAATGTTAATAAATTAATAAAAGTTTCATCTCCATTTTCATTAAAAATTATATTTCTTGCATTATCGTTCAAATAACAAATATTTCCTAAAGCACGACAAATTTGTATTACAATTTCAACATTGAATTGATCCTTATTACTGAATTTTTTTAATAAATTTAATAAAATTTTAATTATTTCAATGTTGGTGAAATATTTTCGTTGCAATTCATTTTTTGTGATTTCAGCAATACATTTCGCTGTTAACTTAATTAAATCCTCATGAATGCCATCTTTTTTTAAAATTAAAACTAAAATTTCATTTAAATTAATACATTGATCCAAAATTTTTGTTTCTAATGATGAAATTTCGTTTAAAAATTTTGTGGCGGCTTCAATATTAACAGCTTCGTTGGTATTATTGATTGTTACTTTTTTTAATTCTTCAATTAATTGGTCCACAGAAGCTAAAAAAAAAGAAGGAAAATCCATAAATACAAAGTTTTTATTATAAATTCTTTAAATGGAAAATTGACATTCGTTAAAAAAGTGAATTATAGTTAGTACATTCGATCAAGCTATAATGCATTGTCACTGACTGCGGATATACAATTTTTTTATTTATTGCAAAAAGTAGTAATAAACTCCTAACGAACGAATAGAATAGTTTTCTTAAAGTGTGTATTACGTTTTACCTTGTTGTTGATAACTTTTGAAAAACCTCTTACAAACATTTTTACTTCAGCGCAAAAAATTTAACAATGTAAAAACATTGTTATTTCAATATTGTTCGCACAAAAAGATAATTAAAGTGATAAAAGTTTAACTGCTATCCGGCGCGTTATATGTATATCCTTTTGGTGAAATTAAAGCGTGTTTTTTTCCCCATTGTTTATTTTATATGCACACTTAAAGATAATAACGTCTGCTGTTTTTTGTCTTTGAATTCACCCTAATGAATTTTGTTTCTACCGTCTGCCTTTAAATGGGATTGTGGTAAATGCAGATATGATGTCTGAAACTTTCATTTCGGACGAAATTGTATTTCACAAATTTAGAATAGGTATAAAATGTAAATAAGTTCAGTGTATATTTTTATTTGAATATTAATATCTAGATTTTAATAGTGGAAGAAAGATAATTATGTGAATAAATGACTAGCAAGACAGAATATGTCTGGTTTTTCTTTTCCATGCTGGACAACGAAATATTTTCCCCAGAACTTACCGCCAACCGACTTAAATGCAGTGATTTTAATTTAATAATTAAATAAAATAAAATCAACATGATTTAGTTTTCATTTAAATTTTAAAATAATTTTAAGCTTTATAAGTAAATAATTTTAATGACTATGTGAAAATAAAATTCAAACAAATAATACAAACGGTGAGACGAATTATCGCATAATGTCATAACATATAAAAAAATACGAATTATCACATAAAAATCGATTTGTATGAGATTATGCAGTAATTCAATTAAATACGAATTATCACATAAAACCAAAATGAATTTGAAAATAAATGAATTATCTCATAAATTTTATGTGATAATTCGTTTTTAAATGAATTAGTGCCTAAAATTTTCGTTAAAATTTTTTTATGCGATAATTCGTTTTAGAATTTATGTGCTATTTCGTTTTCAAATGAATTATCACATACAAACCAAAAAACACATTTTATGTGATAATTCGTTTTTTTACGAATTAGTGCATAAATTTTAAAAATGCAGATTTATGCGCTAATTCGTATTCAAACGAATTAGTGCACAAATAATGGCTCCGTCAATTATCGCATAATGACATATCACATAATTTTTAAAATGAATTATCACATTTTTTTTTATGAGATAATTCATGTACTTCCAATAATTACCGCGCCCCATTCGCTTCGCGCGCCAAAAAAAAAAAGCCCTAGGGGGTTCGGGGGAGGCGGCGGCCGTCCCCCGTTCCCCGAAACACTTTTTCCACATATAATAGGCCAAATCGGGTAAAAGAGAAAATTGTCCGCACAAAATGTATGAAAAAGATATTGTGCATGATAGAGGACCGCTACCGCGTCCCATTCGAATCGCGCGTAGCGCTCCAAAAAAAGAAAAAAAATTTTGCCTTTTCCAAATAAAATAGGGCAATATTTCAGAACAATCGGAGGTATGCGCTTTTCGTAAGCTTATCCGATAATTCGTTTTAAATGAATTAGTGCATAATCTCATACAAACCAATTTTTATGTGATAATTCGTATTTTTTTATATGTTTTTATATGCACTAATTCATTTTAAAATGAATTAGCTCATAAAATATGAAAATATAAATTTATGTGCTATTTCGTTTTCAAACGAATTAGTGCATAAATAGCAAAAAATATTTTTTATGTGATAATTCACTTTAAAATGAATTAGTGCATACAATTTTCGTTCGAATTTTTTTATGAGATAATTCATTTTTTAATTTATGTACTATTTTGTTTTTAAATGAATTTTCTCATAAAAAAAATTTATGCGATAAGTCATTTTAAAAATTATGTGATATGACATTAAGCGATAATTCACGGAGCCATACAAACTATTATGTATATACTTTAGTCTTATTTAAGTATATTTTAATATTAAATGAAGTTTCATTTCAGTGAAACTTGTACCTTGTCTCCAGCAAAAAGACTTAATACTTTAATTCATTGTTTTGACAGTCCCTCCGTGGCAATTTATGAACTAACAAAGTCATAAAAACTTGTTTTCGTTGAAATTTGTATGAAAATTGGCAAATTTAAATTTTATTTCAAATATAAAATATTAATATCAATTAATAAAAATGAATAGAGGGCACTATTTGGACATTTAAACAAGTGAATCCCACCTAAGTCCTAGTATCCAAACCTTGGGTTCATACGAAGAAAGTGGGACGTGAAAATTGGAATTGTGTAAAGTTGGTTTTTTTTTTGTTTTTTTATTTTATATATTTTTTTTTAACTCAGAATTATTTACTTTTTAACGAAATTATTATGGGCTTGGATTGTTCCACCTAATTTAGGTATAGCAAAAATTGTTTTATATGAAAATTTGATTCCATCCGACAACGATCAATGTCTTGTTCCAATCCGCTTTTAATATTTTGGTGTTAACGCCGTATTAGGCACTGTTTTTTTTTTCAGGAGGTTTTTTATTATTATGATTTTTGTTCAAGGACAAGTACAAAGTACTCTTTGCTGTCATGTTACATACGTACAAAAAGGAATTCTAAATTAAGATACATATGTCTCACTTATGTTTACAAAATAAAATCATGTATACTACTCTGTATAATATAAATATAATATACAATATACAGTATATGAACAGTATACACAGATATTCAAATTTTAAGATGCATTAAACAATTTATATGCCTACATATTTTTGATTTGTTATATGTAATCTATGTTATATTATCGTATATCACGAACTTTTACAGCAACAATTTCTGTACAAAAAAGAATAAAGAATATACATACCTTTGAAAATTAAAATTTTTTTCTATAAAAGAAACGTTTCTACAATTTTTCAAAATCCATGCGGTACTTGTGAATTCCCAATAATTTTACATACAAATTAGTGGCAGCAATATAAACAATTTTTTTTATTACGATAAATTAATTAATAGGATGTGGTGCCAGAACTCCGTGAATCGAGTTTATGGCTAAAAAAATACCACAATTGACTTTATTTCTTTTTTCTAATATAGAAGATCCAAAAAACCAACAAAAAAATTTAAGAGATTGTTCCCTGCTGTCTCGCAATTATTAGAATTAGACTAGGCTTTGAGATGCGTGAATGTATTGTTGAACAGGGGATTGAAAGGACATTCGAAAAGGATGTGTAAAAAAAGTTGTTGCAATATTTTAGCCCTGCAGATACAGAATCACTTCTAAGTTAAGTATGCTACGAAAATACGAAAGTTATGTCCTATTGACGTTGATTTTGTAGATATGTGTTAGCAGGGGCCACTAGTATTATAATAAAATAAAAAAGGCATGAAATAATTAAATTTTGTGTAATGAGGATAAAAGTTACATTTAGATTACTTAATTCTCTTGTATTTTTTTACACGAGAGTTACAGACGTAACTACATACACCAAGGAATTGTAATTTTTAATAAGGATGTTTTATTTCAAAAATATTTAATTTTTGGGAAAAATTTTATAAAAAACTTGAGTTTTCATGGAGTAAAAATAAAATATTTTTTATTTTATACAGGGAAATTATATAAAAATAAATTCTAAATGAAATTTTTATAAGTCGATAAAATGGTTTAATAGTAGATTACAATACATGGTAAGAAAATTTGTTATTCTTGCGAGTTGTGTATACACACAAACACATAGACACGAGTCATGTTTATATCACGAGACCGAAGGTCGAGTGATATAATATTGACGAGTGTCTATATGTTTGTGTGTATACACAACGAGCTGTATAACAAATTTGATTAACATGTATTGTATACTGCTTTAATGTGCATGGGAGAGGGAGTTGAAAACAATACATTTACAATGAAAAAAATAAACAAAAAAGTTCAAAATGAAGCAAGGAAATAAAATTTAATTAATACGGAAGTAAATTTATTTCTCGAAAAGATTTCAAACCGGATGATTTAAGATCAGCTAATTCCTAAAATATTAAAAAAATTCCTAAAATATTAAAAAAAAATTAGTAATTTTTCCAAAAAAAATTATTCATTTTCTTTTTTGCAAAAAAAAAAATCGAATAATTTTTTTTCAGAAAAATTACTAATTTTTTTTTTATTATTTTAGGAACTAATGGTCTTCTTAAATTTTATTTAATTTTATTTTTAATTATTAAAAAAAATAATAATAATTTTATAATTATTTTTTTTTATAATTAAAAATAAAATCAAATAATAAATATATAGTTATAATTTATATTTACAATAAATAATCTCCTTGTTGCTGCCATTTTCCTCGTTTGTTGATAAAAGAAAAAAAAATTCTTACTTGACATTTGACAGCAAACTTTATAATGACAACAAAGATATTTTCAGGGTTACCATTGTTCTATTTTTATTCATTTTGTTTTTTTGAATAAAAATAAGTGCAATTTTTGAAGTATGGTTTAAATTTTTGTACTAAAATCCAACCACACTCGTTTAAAAATTTAGTAGTAGAGGTTCGAAGATCCTTTAAAAATAGTAGATTGAAACACATGTTAAGAAAATTCATCGACTGGCCGCTTTTTAGGAAAAAAAAAAAAATAGCCGCGTATTTTTTTATTGGTTCTTTTTTTTTTTTTTGTTTGCTCAGAGGGAAAATATAGATTAGCTCAGAGGGAAAATATAGATTTTTAGCATTATAAACTAAGCTTTGATTGACATTGATATGATGCATGTGAGAGGTATACATTTGCAATTTTTTTTTTTTTTTGGTATTTGTCTGTTTGAAATATTGTGAGTGTGAGTGATATTATTTTTGTTTATAGTATTACGCAGTTCAAAATGAAGAATGTAAATACAATATAGAGCAATGTAAATACAATTTACATCACAGGGAAATGTAAATACAATTTACATTCCTCTATAATTGCATGTGTATTGATGCATGTAATGGAGCATTTACCGAGCTAAATTTGCGAATGTAAATACAACTTACCGAAGCCATGCGCATTAAAATAAATTATATCCAGATACACATACAATCATTCAAAATAAAAAAATGTATATTATGTAAGTTTTTTATTTTTATTGTTTATTTGCAACCTTGTCGTTAATATCAAAATAAACACATTGTTTTAAAGTTAGAATAGATAAATTTGGAATGAAAAAGATAGTTGGATATACACCACAGATACATCATAATTAAAAATAAGATCATTTACATGAAACTACCCTAATATTTTGGAAATTTGAAAATAGTTTTATTTATTTATCTTTTTTATTTATTACGGCTAAATAAATACTAAATAGCTTTGTAAAATTTGTAACGGGGGTCGCCTTGGTAATTGGTATAATATAAAAAAATTCCTTTTAATTTGAATTAAGTAAAGTCTTGTTTACTTTTGGCTGAGATTCGATCTTGACTTGTCTTTAACCCAAATTCTTCTCTCTGTAAAATTTGCAGAAATTCTATTGTTTGAAAGCAGTTAGAAGTACTAAAGGCAGACAGACGGACGGACAGAGAATCCAGAGCTCGATTTCATTATAATATTACATGAGATTCTATTTTTTTTTTGTCCGAAAACGAGCTAAAAAATGTATTTAAAAAAAATAAATCAAAGGTTATAACAACCAAGGAATAAAAAGGAAAAAAAGAAGAAATAAAATTGCAGAATTTACAGGAGTATTCAATTGCATTGAAATTACAAAGGTTTATGTAAATAGAGAAACGAAAGATAAAGCTAATATGAAAAACACAAAAAAGAAAAAAATTTAAAAACATAAAATTATGAACTACTTACTTATACTTATGCGAGTTTTTCTTCATCAATTTCAACTTTTAACATTATTCAAATGTAGCACATTCATTCATAATTTTGTTATAAAATCAAGATTATTAAGTGTTTGGTGCAAGAACTAACTGCAAGTCTGATTTAATTTTGTTTTTTAGAAAACTAAAGAAACATTGCATGGAATAATATGAGATATTAAAAAGTCACATTGTGCACCTGAAAAAAAAGTGTTAGTTTAACACTTAAAGGTTAAAAGCTTAATTTTTGTTATGGTTTATGTCGAAAATATAAATAAATCAACTCCTAAAAATTAAATATTGTAGAAACAAAATAGACTCAAAACTTTCAAATATGATAATTCTAAGCTATACAAATTATATACGAATTTTGACATTTTTAGTACTTGTTGGTAATCATTGTATGTATTTCTTTTAAAATATATTCTCTATAAATCGTTAATTCATTCAGTTTTAATGATGAAAAATCAACCTAATAAAGAATGCTATTTCAGCGATATGTTCAAAATTATTGAAAAAAACACAAACAAATAAAAAATATTGTTAAAAATGATTTAAATCCATTTTCTCAACACAATATTTGAGTTTAAATCATTAAATTACATACTTAAATTGTCGTTTAAAAAAAAGTTCCCAAATTTCAATAAGTATAAATATTTACATAAAACTCATAGTCATATCACAATATTGAACAAATCAAGAAGTTAATTCTACATAAATAATTTGATATTAAAAAAAAATCTTCACGTTTTACCAACATCCAAAAAGTTGTGTAGGTATATTGAAAAAAATTTATATTTGTTCTGTTGTAGATCTACAATACATCATATACCTATTAGAAATATTAAATATCTACACCCTTCGTAATTTGAATAACCCATTGAAATTTTCATATTTTTTGTTATACTTTTCCAACTTGTTACATACTCTTTTTTCTCAAGGATATATAAACATAAAAAAGGTTTACTTATGTTAAATTTCGAAAAAAAAATTGTTAGACGGTGAACTTTAAATGATGCCTCGCAGAAATTTTCCAGTAATGCCATCTAAAACACAATTCAATTAAGACAATTCAAAAAATAATGTACTAAGTTTTTGTTAAAAATCCAAAAATAACTAATAATTTTTGCGTTTTCAAAATTTAAAATTATAAAGACCTTCCTAATCAGTAAAAAAGTTCAAAAAGCAGATCTTTGGAAAATAATTTTTTCTCAAACAAAAAAAAAATCTTTTTAACATGACAACTAAGTTGTATAAAGGGCCCACCCAGTTCCTCAAATGAGAACAATACAATCAAAATTATTATGAATCAAAATTATAAAAATATGAGAGTGTTATACAAATTTCGATAACTACATGAACTAGGTGTTTCGTATTTTTTAAGTATAAATATGTACATATCCTTGATAGGGGAGAAAGATTTAATATTTATGCAGAAAAACGAAAAAATTATTATTATTTTTATTATATTTTTTAGTTCATTTTTATTTTTTTATTTGCCTTTATTTTTCTTCTCATGCACCTTAAAAGGATTTTCGTACATTAATATCCTTTTAGATTAAGGCTGAAATAAATTTTTTTTGCATTCGAAATTGAAATATATAAAAAAAAGAAAAAATCTTGGGTGAAATAGAAAATCTTGGCAATCGGCAAAAAAAAAAAAAATAATTTTATTGTACCATTAAAAGTACATTTAAAACTACAACTGGTAAATTTAAACGACACATCATTAAAAAAGTTCAATTGACAAAAAATTTTTTTTTGTAGCATTACATGTTGTATTTAATTTATAAAAGAGATCCTCTAAAACTTTTTGGATCGAAATCAATAATATGAATATGCGATTAATATGTAGATTGCATTTTATTTCTTACTTTGATATTAATTTGCATATATTATTAAGTCGATTAAAAAATATTTCATAACAAAGTTCATTCTTTATGTTATCAACTCTTATTTTTATTTTAGCAAGGCTCTGTGTAATATCGCCCAAAAGTTTTAACGACAAAATCAACCAAAAGTCTTAACGACAAAACTAAAAATGTCAAAATATTAATGATGTGTTAATTTTTCATTACTAAATTTCACAAAGAAAAATTTAAAAATCTCTAATTTTTATCTGAAAAATAGTCTCCAAAAAATAAAAATGAAATGTACAAATTTCAAAAAAGGTTTTGCTCGCATGCGAAAAAGATGGATGAAGCCCAGCATACATTTTAGAAGGTATTTAATAGAACTGCGTATTTTTGTTCTTTTACAAAATAAAATTTTTAACTTTTAATTAAATAAATTAATACGAACAAAAAACTAAATTTGATCATTTTTCATTAATACATAGAATTTATTGGTTATTTTTCTTCACAAAATATGGCATAAAATGAAAGGGTTTTTTGGCCGATATTTATCACACATAAATAAATCAATCACACATAAATAAAGTTGCAAGCAAGACCTTTGGCGTAATAATAATGAAATGAAATTGTGTACCAGCTTAAGTTTTAACAAATAAAACTGAGAAATTAAGATTTATAACTTTCATGAAATATTTATACAAAGTTAAATGTTTTTCTATTTTTATATTTAAAAGATTAAGCCCGTTCTAGGCCAAAACATTAACTATCTTCTTAGAAACGGATTGATCGATTATGACGCCCAAAAAAAAAAGGATCATAAATAATGTGTACATATATACATATTTTAATATTATAGATTATAAATTCGTTATTATATGATTGATATGCCTAATGAAAAACGGAGATTTCGATTTCATCAAAAATAAAATATAAGGCTTGGAGAGTTTTTATTTATTACATTGATAAGCAAAACAAACAACAAACATTATAAAAACAAGAAAACAAAAAAGAAATAAAATTGCCTGACGCACTTGTTAATTTATTCACAGCTGAAGATAAGGATTCTTATTTGAGGACGTTTCCATAATTGTGATTTTTTTTTATTATTTCATTTTCAGTTTTTTTTTTTTTCAATTAATTACATACATTATGAAGAAGCAACTAAAAACATTTCATTATTGTACAAATAAGAATAAACATATTATGTAGATACATAAAAATTTTGTATGCATTCGGGTATTGTAAAAAAATTTCCTGACAACAAAGATATTTCTCATGTGCCAAAGGGCAAGAGATTCAACTTTATTTCAACATAGAAATAGTCAAGAACATAACCAGGATATTGATGGACTAAAGTTATTATATATCTACATAAAATTAATAAAAAAAAAAATATTTATTCAAAATTTAGAAGATAGTTCATAGTTAGGTATGCTTATTGTCGTTAGACAGGCATTTTATACATAATAAGTTAAAAATATTGAAAGAAAAAAAAACATTAATTTCAATCCTGGCTACGGGATGAACTTAGATTATCTGAAAAAACTAGATAAAAAAATTTTAATCAAAAATTGAAAGCCAAAATATTTTTATAAAGATTCCATTAAAATATTAAACAAGTGAATGTGAAAGTTCAAAAATAATTTTTCTTTTTTTTCGATCTCGTATTTCAATAAAATTTTTAGGTTTTGTGTTCTTACAATGTAGACAATAGTCTAAATATCTAAAAACTTTCAATTTATATTAATGTAATTTATTTTAATGCGCATGGCTTCGGTAAGTTGTATTTACATTCGCAAATTTAGCTCGGTAAATGCTCCATTACATGCATCAATACACATGCAATTATAGAGGAATGTAAATTGTATTTACATTTCCCTGTGATGTAAATTGTATTTACATTGCTCTATATTGTATTTACATTCTTCATTTTGAACTGCGTAATACTATAAACAAAAATAATATCACTCACACTCACAATATTTCAAACAGACAAATACCAAAAAAAAAAAAAAATTGCAAATGTATACCTCTCACTGCATCATATCAATGTCAATCAAAGCTTAGTTTATAATGCTAAAAATCTATATTTTCCCTCTGAGCTAATCTATATTTTCCCTCTGAGCAAACAAAAAAAAAAAAAAGAACCAATAAAAAAATACGCGGCTATTTTTTTTTTTTTCCTAAAAAGCGGCCAGTCGATGAATTTTCTTAACATGTGTTTCAAT
Source organism: Hybos culiciformis (assembly GCA_964007475.1). Classification (NCBI taxonomy): domain Eukaryota; kingdom Metazoa; phylum Arthropoda; class Insecta; order Diptera; family Hybotidae; genus Hybos; species Hybos culiciformis. Next base: position 64,645,814 of record OZ023274.1, on the reverse strand, counting down.
CTACTATTTTTAAAGGATCTTCGAACCTCTACTACTAAATTTTTAAACGAGTGTGGTTGGATTTTAGTACAAAAATTTAAACCATACTTCAAAAATTGCACTTATTTTTATTCAAAAAAACAAAATGAATAAAAATAGAACAATGGTAACCCTGAAAATATCTTTGTTGTCATTATAAAGTTTGCTGTCAAATGTCAAGTAAGAATTTTTTTTTCTTTTATCAACAAACGAGGAAAATGGCAGCAACAAGGAGATTATTTATTGTAAATATAAATTATAACTATATATTTATTATTTGATTTTATTTTTAATTATAAAAAAAAATAATTATAAAATTATTATTATTTTTTTTAATAATTAAAAATAAAATTAAATAAAATTTAAGAAGACCATTAGTTCCTAAAATAATAAAAAAAAAATTAGTAATTTTTCTGAAAAAAAATTATTCGATTTTTTTTTTTGCAAAAAAGAAAATGAATAATTTTTTTTGGAAAAATTACTAATTTTTTTTTAATATTTTAGGAATTTTTTTAATATTTTAGGAATTAGCTGATCTTAAATCATCCGGTTTGAAATCTTTTCGAGAAATAAATTTACTTCCGTATTAATTAAATTTTATTTCCTTGCTTCATTTTGAACTTTTTTGTTTATTTTTTTCATTGTAAATGTATTGTTTTCAACTCCCTCTCCCATGCACATTAAAGCAGTATACAATACATGTTAATCAAATTTGTTATACAGCTCGTTGTGTATACACACAAACATATAGACACTCGTCAATATTATATCACTCGACCTTCGGTCTCGTGATATAAACATGACTCGTGTCTATGTGTTTGTGTGTATACACAACTCGCAAGAATAACAAATTTTCTTACCATGTATTGTAATCTACTATTTTATGACTTATTTATTGATATATACTTATGTTATATTATTTCATTGACCTAAAATTTTTTTTTATTTCATAATTTAGCATTAATGTTGGTACAAGGTAGATACTTGTACATGATTTTTATTCACAAAAAAAAAGAAGCTAAATTTAAAATGCAATTTGAAAATATTTACATTTTTTTAATGTGGGTAGATAATTATTATTTATGTATTGATTAAACACACAATAAAAAATATATTAAGGACTTATTAAATAGATAATACAGTATATATACAGTTTTAAAAATTATTCATGACTATATGAATCATTGGTATTATAAAATCTTGACTTTTAAATTTCACCATACTAACCACATCTGGTAATTTCTAAAACTTATCAAACTTATAAATAAAAATATATATATAAAAAATCTTAAAAATATAATTTTGTTTCCGAAATCTTTAAAAATTTAAATAAAAATTTATAATTTCGTTTAACCAAAATATTAGTACAAACTTGACTTTTATAACTTAACTTTTATAAGATTCTTTAAATTTAAATATTTTTCTGAAATAGTGTCAAGAAATCAAATGCAAGAAACAAGCTCCATACTTCATTTAGAGTACGATTCAAATCACTTGACCAATCCGTTATGCAAAGCTTTCCCTTTCCATTACAAAATTCCATACAAAATTTGCATGAGGTTTTTTCTTAAATAATTTCTCCTAAATTTTATAATGGAAAGGGAAAGCTTTGCATAACGGATATGTCAAGTGATTTGAATCGTACTCTATCTCATTATTCAACATTTTTGAATTATTAAAATTTATTCCCTTCACAAAAAACCATAATATTTTTATCAGCTTGAAGATAAATTTATCGTTTTGAATGTCTAGCCGAATTATTTCCTTGTTTAAAAAAAAATCTTATTTTTAAAGAGTAGATATAATTATTTGCGTTAAAATTTAAATTTAATATACTTAAAAAAAAAAGATAACGAAAGTTTTTTTTTATAAAAAGAATATATAAAAAAGAAGTATACAACTAAAATTAGAATTAAACCATAACTTTACTTAAATTTTAAAATTCCAATGAATTTAATTTTTTCCGTAATGTATTTTAAAAGAAAATTTTTATTTTAATATTTAGTTACACTATGGTGATATATCGCAACTTCTGATATGTTAGGTCGTGAATAAAAAATAATGTTTGTACAAAAAAAAAGGAAAAACTTTCATACTCAAAAGTAGGCTTAAGCTTAAGTATCTACTTAGTACCTACTTGTAAGAAAATAAAAAAAAAATAAAAAATAAAAGTAATGAGTTAAAGTTTAAATTGCAATAAATAAAAAACTTTTACATAGGTATGTGTAGCCATAATCAAGAAAAAACAGTTCCCTTTTTCTTAAAAAAAATAAAATAAAATATACCTTCAAAAATATTATAAACAATAATAAAAATAAAAAGTATTTTTTTGTGTTTATATAGGTACATAGCTATGTATATAGAAATTCTATAAAATTCGAAAAATTTGTAAATATTTAGATTTTCCAATTTTGGAAATGCGCGCAACATCTTTTTCACAATAATGAAAATGATTTAAAAAAAATAATAATACAAAAATCATTATTATACAAAAATCATTATTATTGAAGTTCAAATAACCTTATGAAATTCATATTTTCACCCTCATTTTGGCTAAATTTGAATTATTTTTAAGATACTTGTGATGGGAGAAATATAAAAGTATTTAGTAATAGAAAATTGTACCCAAAACTAGTTAATTATATGTAGCTTTGTATGTAGATATTGTCAGTTCATTTTTTTTATTAATATCATAAATTAAGTATAAGATTTCCACTGTAAAAAAAATTAGGCTTTTATACAATTAATTGAGTGTTAAATCTTTTCTCAAAGCAGAAGTAGTTGTTGAAGTTGTTTTAAGAAAAGTGTTAAATATAGCATCAAAATTTCTAAAAAGGCGACACTGTTTATACGAAGTGGTTGTAAAATTATTTAAAAATTTATTAAAACTATACTAGGCCTTCACCCGAAAATAATTTCAAATTTGTAGTGCAAATTTGTCGGTGAATGATATTTCAAATACCCGGTCTGGGACGTGTATTTGAAATTCACAACAACAAAATGCATTAGTAATTTGTTCAGTAAGTATTTCAAATTCTTTTCGATTGAACTAAATACCTAATTATATTTTATTTTGGAAATTTGGAAAATAGGTAGGTTGCATATAATTATACCAGTGGCCACAAGGCATAATCGCCTAACTCGATTTTGCTACTTTTGAGAAGAGCAGTTTAAAGTTTAAAACCCTTTCCTGAAATCGAATAATTAAGATAAATGGAACCTAATTTGAGAAGATTGTAGAATTTTAAAACCATTTTAAGTTTTTAAAAGCCACATATGAGGCGTATAATCATATGACCAACAGTTGAAAATAATAAAATCATAACCGCCTAACTCGACTTAAGTGGTTATGCCTTGTGGATAGGGTTGCCAGATTTTTTATCAAAAAAAGGGGTAGATAAAATATTGAGAAAAAAAAATTAAAAAAATATGAATTAATTTTTATTTTTTTTTCACATTTCTACACATCAATCACGGTTACTTACAATTACCTGAAAATATATTCACGTATGATAAATAAAACAGTATTTTACAAAAGTTCTATTATTAGTACATATTTTAAAAATAAATTGCAAATAATAATCAACACAAACATAAAAAATCAAAAAAGACAGAATTTCAAAGCTTTAAGTAGATAAACATTAATAATAATAAAAAATAATTCAAATATATTTTTCGTTGCCCGAATTGTTTTTTAATAATTCGAAATTTTAAGTTTTTCAAAAAAAATACACTACATTAACGTTAGCATTGGCAAATCTGTAACAGTATTTTTAGTAGAGTTCGCATTTCGTTGTAGAGTTGTACCTAGTAAGTTTTACAATTCTTGTGGAATTTGGTATCATAAATTAACAAAAATCTGTTCGCATACATAAGACACTTATCGTATTTTAAGAAAAGGGGTATTTTTGTGTACCCCTTTAGCGATTTTCGTAAAGGGGTACCTATATCTATCTAAATCATGACGAAAAGGGGTAGTCTACCGCTCAAAGGGGTAGAAATGGCAACCCTACTTGTGGACACAGATACATAACTAGATGAAATACATGTTATCTTTTTCATATACCTAATTAGATAATTTTTTTTGGATCCAGCAAAGTTGATCATAGATTTGCACTACGTATTACCGCATTGTACACAATTAATTGTACGGAAATTTATAAGTTTAGGGTACTCTTCCGTTAGCCGGGCGCAAATGTTTAATTTATAATTTTAGATTCAGATTCGAGATTTTAATTATCCATGAAAAAAAAATTACTTATATGTACCTACAAGAAAGTTTTGTAATTTTTTTGTTTTTTTTTTGCTATACAATATTTTAATAAATAAAGTATGAATTATTTTATATTAGGTTTTTATAAACAAAATATGCACGTACTAGCTACGTAGGGTTCTAGTAAATTGAATTTAGTAGGGGTAAAATTTTTTTTAAATAAAAACATTTATTTTCACAAATAAGTTAACAAAATAAAATAAATTAAAAATGAGACCACATAGCGTTGACATTTGTACTTATTTCATAGGAATTTTCATGTACCAACATTTGTTATGATTTTTATGCCTATGACATGTACATGAGATGCTTTGAATGTTTTTGTTTTTATACTTTGTAGAGGGCTTGAAATTTATGTTGATGCTGGCTGGATCCGAAAATATTTTCATAAAAACGTCCTATATATTGAATTCTGTGATAGGAACTGGATTTTATAACTCAACTGGATTTTGAAATACTGGATTATGAGCTATGGGGGGACTTCTATTCAAAACAAAACATATAAAATTTAATCTTTTCTTAAACAATTTGTTCTTCCTTATTTTGGAGGTGGTGAAAGCGAAAGCATTCACAATCACTTCACAAGGGTTTTTTTGACATAATTTATTGCTCAAACAAAAAGTAATAAATATTGATTTTTTTTCTCTAAAAATATAGAAAAAAAATGTTTTAAATAAATATAATCATTTTGAAAATTAATTAATTAATCTAACTTTGCATGTCCTAGAGCTCAGAAAGTTTAATCCATCCAAATTAAATATTAAATTAAATAAATTTAAAAAAAAAAAAACTTACCAGACATTTTTTATAAATTTTTTTTTTGCTTAAGGTTCCACCAAAATATAAAGAAAAATGTATTTCAATAATAATGCCCTTTATTATTTTTATTTAGATTTTAAAGAAAAATATATTTTATTCTTTTTTTTTGCACAAAAATATTTAAAAATAATAGATAGAATCTTTGCGATTGCGATTTCAAAAAGAAAAAAAGCCGAAAACCAATAAACACCAAAAATTGAACTGACTTCTTTTCTTCCTTCTTGTTTTGTGCGAAAAAATGCAAGCGAACGGTATTGTGGATTCTTAAGTGCAGCGCAATAAAAATATTTATCATAATATTCGTAAGTCGACTCGACGCTGCAACTATTTGGTGGCCTACTTAAATTTGCTTTGATATGGCATCGGACGTAATTCATATGAAAAATATAAACAATAATACTTTGATAATAACCTCGAAACAATGAACTTATACCAGAGTAAACATATTTCTATAGTAGAGTAACAAGGAATAACGAAAATTTTTATGCAAAAAAAAAAAAAAAATTCACCTCCCTCTTACAAGGTGCCTTTCTGATTCCTTTTACTTAATTTTTTTTCGCAGGTTTTTTTAAAATCCAAAATTAAGTACTTTTTTAAGAACAAAGTGAGTTCATTTCGTTTTATTTACGACTTAAAACTATTTTCTTATTTTTAAAATTTTTGAAAACCGTAAAATTACTTATATTTTACAATTTTTTTAATTTTTTGTAAAGACAAAAAATTATCATAGTCACCTGGTTCTTTTATAAAACAAATGCATTGTTTACATTTATTTGGCCTTAAGCGCGTCATAGTTTCCCTTAAATACTCAATACTAATAAATAAAAATCATATGATTTTTGTTTTGCTTTAATTTTTCGATTTTAAGGATGTGAGAATTTTTTTTAAAGCTTAAGAGCCCTCAATGTGAAAAATTGCAAAAAATTGGTCTCAGTTTGGCTTTGATTGTAGGGTTACTACAATCTAGAATGAAGTGATTTTTTGTTATGTTAGAGAGTATATAACTGGCTCCAGGGTAGGTGAGGCGGATTTTTTAAATTTTTAGTTTTTTGGCCCAAATGAGTCTTTAAAAAACTTGAACATATTTGCTGAGATTCTGAACTAAAGGAAAAAGATAATTAAAAATCTCAAACACAGAAATAAAGCTAAAATACCACTTTCCAGGGCTGGTGACGTGAAATTTTGAATTTCTTTAATTTCCTAAACAATTTTTAATTAATTTCATTTATTTCTAAGAATTTTTTAATTTTTTTAATAAATTACAGTTTCTGCACAGAAATAAAATTCAAATATAGTTTTGTGATTTTCTGGTAGAGGTGTTTTTCGTACAATTTTTGTCGCATTTTTCACGGCCGTTTATTTTCTGTAAAATAAAACAAAAGAAACTGCAAAAATAGAAAACAGAAATAGAAAACAGAATTTCACATGGAGCGCTCTTAAAGCTAATTTGAATTTCAACCCTAGTGATTTAAATGTGAGAAATTAAAATAATAATTTAAATTAACTTTTACCAATTTTTTAGTTCTCAATTTGATGAATTTTAAACAGTTTGAAAAATGTAAATTAACAGTTCCTCCTAAAAACTTTCTTAATTATATTAAAATATTACAGGATAAGTTTGCTAAAAATTTCGATTTACATGTAACAGAAAATAATTTAGTAAGTAAATTAGCTTCCCTTCTTACAAACGTTGAATGTAATTTCAAATGTTGTAAAAATTTCAATAAAATTTATTTAATTCATTTTTTCATACGTGAGCGCATATATTTCATTTTAAATTTTTTTAATAAAAATGTAAAAATTAGAAAAAATAGAAATAAAATGTTGTCTGTGATGAGTTTATAAAATTAAAAGTTTTGTTTTTTTCGTAACTTTTAAAAAAGCAACCATGTCATCCCTGATCATTTTTATTCAACACAATGATAGATTTTGAGTAAAAAAAAACATAGATTTTTTGGCGGGACGAAATAAATTTTCTATGGCAGATACTTTACTTTATGAAATAGGTGTACAATGCTTATACCTTGTTCGCACTTCAATATTTTTCCGGATATTTCGATTTTTCCGGAAACATCATACAAAAATTTTTTCCGGATATTTTAATTTCCAGTTATTTTTCCACTTATTAATTAAGTGTGAAAACAAGTGAAATAGGCGATACTGCAGTTTACGTGAACCATTCAGAATCGGCTGAAACTTGGAGGGGGGGTAGAGGCGGTGCCCAAACCCCAAAACCGAAAACAGTTCTTAGGGCAAAGGCCTCGTTTTAAGATATGGTCTTGTGAGAAGACTGTTCACCCATTAAGCCCATTAAGCAAAATTTACAAGAACTCCATGAACCAGGCATTGTCAAGTAAACTTCTATATGAAGTAAAGTGTGCGCGATGCTTAATTCAGCTTGACTAAACGTCAAATCCTATCCTTTGAAACAAAAACAAAACGAAAAAATAACAAAATATTTAGAAAAGAAGAAAAAGTAAAAGAAAAGTGAAAATTGAAAAAAAAAGTACCTATCTAAATCTAAATATTAAATAAATCTTTTTGGAATAAATTGAAAATTATTTACTTATCAAATTAGAAGAATTTTTAAGAATGCCGCCCCAACCACACGAGCAGGAATCTTGTTTGTTGAAGGCTCTCAGGGTAAATATACCTATAATTTTTTGTTTCTTATTCGTTTCGTTACGACTTACGATATCATATCAGCACCAGCACAGCGCAGGTAGGTCATTTCAACTAGCCTCGAACAATACTAAAATCAGCAGAATCCAGTTTTAATTTTTTGGTTACCGAAAACTTCGAAAATATTTCAATAATCTTAGATTTAAGTTGGTTCCTTTTCCATCAATATTCAATATTAATATTCTGGCTAGATATTTCCTATCTACGATACCTACAAAGGTAAATTATAATCCCATTTAAAACAAAATATAAAAATATAAATATACGACTTAACCGGATTAACCTAATTTTACATTGACTATTTTAGGCCCATGTTATGAAAGAAAAACAACGGAAAAGAGAAGGTAAACTTGAGTTTTAATGATTCTTAATTTAAATTGCAATTTTTTGTTTTAAATAATTTTTTTTGTAATTACAGAGCACGAAGCTGAAATAGAAGAAGAACGTCTCAGAAAAGGTGAGCTCATCATCTTTGGATTTCATGTCTTAAATTCATGATTCAAATTTCAGCTCATTATGTTTTTTATTTTTTTAAAAATTCTAAATAAAATCATTATTTTAGAACGTGAAGCTCGTGAACGTCAAAATGTCATGACATTAGGTGAGACTCGTGAGCAAATCAAAAAATTGGAAATTAAACTAAAAGATTTACACAGTCAGAAACAAAGTTTATTTCTGCAATTGAAAAAGGTTTTGAATGAAGATGAGACTCGAAAGAAGAAGAAAAAGGTAGGTATTATTGTTTTTTTTTTTTGTACCTAACTAATTATTTTTTTTATTAAATTTTTTAGGATAATGAAATAATGGCACAACAAATGCATATGCAACCAATGCCCTCAAATACTGGAATTGTATTCCCACCAAAACAGCCCCATTCACAAATTATAATTCAAAAAGGAATATCTTTTGGAAATAAACGACCAAGATCACCATCACCACCGCCTCTTGGGCGGAAAATTTTAGGTATGAGACTGAGATTACATTTTTTTTTATATTTGAGGATATTTCATTATTGATGATATTATGATGATAATTAAAATTTTGATTTGTTTTCAATATTATTCTTTTACATTTAATGTTTGCGCTACTTTTAAAAGCAATTAATATAGGATTACCAAAAAAAGGTAGATATGATTCATAAATTAAAAAAAAAAAAAGAATTTTTTAAAGTTTCGCCAAAATAGTTTAACTTGACTGTTAAAAGCAAAATATTTACGATTCAAAAAATAAGTTAAATTTGATGTATCATTCTTACTTAAAAATTAAATTTTTAATGTGTAACAAGGGTGACCATCTGTATGCTTAAAGAGAATAATACATAAACTGAATTTTTATTTTTTAATACCCTCTTATACTCTTTTTAATACATTCTTTTCATATAACCTTAATCTAAAAATTTCGAACATTCAATTCTGAAATTCAATTTCTTTTTTAATAAGTTAAACTACAGTTATACATAAATAGTGACGGGACAGACGATTGTGTTTTGAAAAAAACAATTTTTTGAAAATTTGTAAAAAAATAAAAAAAAAAACACTGAAAGGAAAAAAAAATTGAGATACATACTATAATTGTAAAAAAAAAATTTGTTTTTTACTAAAAAAATTCCGAATGTATACTGATTTCATTAAAAGAAGATGGTCACCCTATTTAACATAAATAAAACCATTAATATTAAACCTCATTGTCAAAATTTAATTCTTACAGAACATGATGACAGAAGAAATGATGTGTCCAGAGTACTATGGAAACGTAAATATTTTATTATTTATTAAATGACTATGTTGTAATAGCGATTTTTTTATTGTTCTTTAGAACCAGCAGTTCAGTATCAAAATACTGGAACTTTATTTTATCAAACAACACCCAATCCTCCGGATAATCGTACTGGTGTGCCACCGCCAATAATATTTCCAGCTTATAATATGCCGATAAGAAATTATCATTTGGAAATGCCTCAACAAGCTCAAGCTAATCAAGGTCATTTACAAAAGAATGACTTGCAAGCTCAGTCGCAACAAAGGCCAACACAAGTTTTCCACATTAATTTAGATCAACCAGTACAGAAAAACACTAATCCACATAAACCACAAGTTACGATGGAAAGAATACCATCAGATCGTAGTGGTTATCATGTTGAAGTTAAATTGGATCAGCAGAGCGTCTATTCCAATTTGATGCGTGGAGGAATTCCAAATGTCATGCATCCAAATGTTATTCAACAAATGCCGTCAAATCAAGCTCAAGTAAGTTTCACATATTAATTAAATTTTCTAAAATTAATTTTTCAAACTCATAATTTATGAAATAGTTAACAAACCTTTGAAATCATGAAAAAAATATATATGAAAAATAATATAAGTCTCGTTTTCAATAGTTCGATTTAATATAATTTACTTTTAAGATACTTTAGTCACAATCTAGGTGTATTTTGCAATCTAAAGAAATTTTTCAAGTTCCTTAAATACATGTATACCAATGGCAATACCATGTAGTTAGTAGTCACATAGTATTTAATTTTAAGTTGTTATAAAAGAAAAACATTTATAAAATACTTGTTTACTTAAAGAATGCAAAAACTGGTATTGCACAGAATTATCCAAATAATCGTTTGTCGCAACAGCAGCAAATGTCTGTACAGCCGCCACAACAGCAACATCATTATCAGAGAAGAATAAATTATCCATAATTAAAATAATAAGTTTAATTTTTCATTATATTTACATTATAAGCATATTTCATAAAAATACAATTTATTATTATCTTAACGAAATGGAGACTATCTTGTTTTAATAAACTAGGCATAAAACGATTTTGTTTTTTTTATTAATTTTTTATTTATTTATAAAATAAAATTTGCTTGTTTTATTAGTAATATTTTGTTTTTTAAAAACATCTTATCTGTATTTATTAAGATTTATTTTTTTCCTTTTAAATAATGTAACAGCTTTAATTATTTGGAATCCCAAAAGGCTATTTGTGTTCCAAATCACATCCTTATATAATCTGTATTTGTAACTTATACGAGCCCTGCATCATAAGACCTCGTACGGGTTTTTTTTTTTGAGTTTGTTCTACTTTTTTTCAGTTTTCTCCAGTTTTGTATTTTTTTCGTTTAAACCAACCTTTTTTAGGAGTTTTTGGTCTTTATAAAAAAAAAATTTTTTTAAGTTAAATTTTGAGAAAAAAATTATTTTCCAAAAGTCTACTTTTTCAACTTTTTTTAAGGGCATCGCAGAAATTTTCGAAAGATGCATTTTGAAGGGCATTTGGGAGTAGTTAATTTTAGCTTTTTGGGTTTTTTCGATAAAATAAAGGAGAGAGTCAAAAAACGCCTTTGAAAATCCAAAAAACAGGTCAAAAACGCGAAAAATAGCAATTTTGGCCTGTTTTTTGGAATTTCAAAGGCGTTTTTTGGCTCTCTCCTTTATTTTATCGCCAAAACCTAAAAAGCTAAAATTAACTACTCCCAAATGCCCTTCAAAATGCATCTTTCGAAAATTTCTGCGATGCCCACAAAAAAAGTTGAAAAAGTAGACTTTTGGAAAATATTTTTTTTCTCAAAATTTAACTTAAAAAAAATTTTTTTTTATAAAGACCAAAAACTCCTAAAAAAGGTTGGTTTAAACGAAAAAAATACAAAACTGGAGAAAACTGAAAAAAAGTAGAACAAACTCAAAAAAAAAAACCCGTACGAGGTCTTACGATGCAGGGCTCGTACATCTGTAATTTTTCAGGTTTTTAACTCTGAAATTATTTCAATTCCTCGTTGTACATTGCTCAAAAAAAATTTCCAGTTTTTTAAGTGTTTTGGCAATAAACTGTTTAATTTTTCTAATACATTATATTATTGAATCTTCTGATTAGAAATGAGTTAGCTTAACGTACCAATGTACATATTGCAATTGCTATAAATATATATTTTTTTTTACTTTTTATTACAAAAAAAAATAAAACTACAAATTATTAAAGCACTAAAGAACTAAATTTGTACGAATAATGCTATATATGCTAAATTTCAGTTTCATATTCACAGAGCCGCTTTGCCTGTACGTTGATTTTTAATTGAATAAGAAATTATTTACCGAAGTATTAACACATATATAAGTTAAACTTTTCCATTAAAGAAAAGTCTTATAAAATTTAATACACTTAAAATTAAAAAAAAAAATTTTAGTGAGAAAAAGTTACAACAATTTTTACAATTTGAATTTAACTAATTTTTTTGAAGTCTTAGTTACAACTAAACTTTATTAAAAGAGTTTAAAAGATATTATTATGTTATCAGCAAAATTGTCACTGAGCGTATGAAAATTTATTCTAGCAAAAATATCGTATTAGAAAATGATATTTCCTAATTAAAAATATTCTGATCAATTAAAATGCAAGCTGATAAAAATAATAATAATTTTGTTTATTAACTTATATAAACATATATGTTGATATTTATTATTGTATCTTGTACAGGCTCTAATGACTACCCTCAACCTAACCTTGTCATTAGATTTTCCTTTAACAACATTACACTTTTATTTGCTACAAAAAATTTTTCATTTCGTTTTTAAGAATTTAGCTTTTTTATTTAAACAAATAAGCTTGAATTTAGCTTTTTTATTTAAACAAATAAGCTTGAATATTATATAGCAATAATTATATTTATTGCTGATTCAATACTTTTAAATAATTTTCTAATTTTTATTCTTCAGGTATAATGTATTCAAATTATTAAACAAAAAAAAAATAAATAAATATTATATGACTTTGCTTAATGTACATAAAAAAGAAAAATCATAAATCAAGATTAAGGATAAAGGAAAAAAAAAAATAAAACAAAAAGATATTAATGAGTATCATTAAAGAAAACTCTCATGAATATGACATAAATTCTTACAAATTGCTTCAAGTTCATCTTATTACACACATTATGTGTACAACTTATTATGTTTTATTCAACAAGCAGTTTCTTTGGGTAATATTAATTTTTTCAGAAAAAAAAAACTTAACATTAATTTCAATTTTATTAAATTTTAAGCGAAATATTACTAAAAATTGTTATAAAAAAAAATTCTACATCGTTTTCCGAGAATATATTCATGTTGTATTATTCTGAGCCTTTTTCTCTAAATAATATACATAAGTGTGAATAATATGTGATTATGGTAGAATAATTTAGTTTAGCTTGAGCTATAAGCATAACCTAGACGAGTTGATATTTTGTGGGATTAAGCAAAAGCAATAGACAAAGTTGTGTAGTGTATACTGTGAAAGAGTATGTATATCATAGAGACTTCAGTCCCATACAAAAAATACGAATTAAAAAATAAAACAAATAATTTTAAATTATATAGATCTGTTCTGTTTTTAACATTTTAAAACTTTTTTGAGAGCGAAATTCAAAAAAAAATATATAAGGTCATGGGGTTGAGATTTAAGATTTTTGTTTCTTTTTTTATTTTGTATTTTGAACATTTATATGGAGATGATTTTGCGTAAATTCTTTAGTAAAGTTTTTTAATTTAGTTTTACAGATGAATATGAAACTTTAAACATGTTGGAACACCAGCTTAATAAGCATTCAACCTGGTTTATATCTAATTTCATGATATATTTCATATGTCATATTTGTTCTTGTATGTGGTAAAAGTTTTAAAAGATTATCAAGGCTATTTTGTTAACCAATGATAGGATTGCAAATTGCAAGTAAATAATTAAATTTTAAAAAGTTTTGTTTAAAATTTGTTATGAATGATGTGGAATGATAAAAAATTTTACGAAATAAATGAAATTCTTCTCTTTTCACCGCTATTATTTAATACAATAATATGTGATAAATTAAAAAAAAAATCTAATCAAGAAAATATTTCAAAATGTATGGTATTTAAAATATGTGTTTGTGAAAATTTATAGTTCATATTGTAATATTATTACATGATATGAATATTTCCCCTTTTTTATTTTAATATAAATTCTTGCAAACAATTTTAATAAATTAATAAACATTTATAAAAAAACAAAGAATAAAAATATTGTATTAAAAAAATATTTTTGGAAACTAGAAACATAATCATTTAGAAAAAAAAAATATAATAGATACCTTAGTAGGTATTTTAGTAATAATATCATTAGGATTATTCGTATGAGCGTAAATAAAAATTTTTGTTACAAAAATTCATAATATGAATTATTTTCATATACCGTTTAGTTTGAACCATTATCAAACACCACTTATTTAATTTAATTCATATAAACCCTGTAAAAGATTGGGACAGTTGATTTTGATGGGATATTTGAATCACTATGTAAAAAATAACCATCAGTTTTTTACATTTATAATTTTGAAGTGATATTTTTCTTTAATATTATCATGAAATTAAAAGAAAATGTATTAAATATTATTATATAAACAAAGAAAGATCAATGATAAAATTGTAAATTAAAGACGGTATATATATACATCTTCCTTTTTTAGTGATTTTTATTGAAGTTTTTTAGTATTTACGTACGCTGTTTGGGCATATATATACATTTTTTTTACGAATATTTATGTTAAATTGAAATAAATATAACCAAAAACTCAATAGCTTCACAAATTTTTTTCGCAAAGAGTTAAGCTTCTGAAATCCAATATAAATTCTGGAGCATTTATAATTCTAATTTTATTTTCTATTTTCTTTGTATCATTTTAATAAGAATACGTTAAATGCAAAAACTGAAAATAGCAAACCAAAAACGAATATTTATCAAAGTTATATTTTTTGAATATAGAATAAGCGCGATTTGATAATTATCGATACTAAAAAACAGAACCTATATAAATATTTCCTTTTTATTTTTTATTTATTGAGTTAGTAAATATTTTTATTGCTTGAACGAAGCATTAATAAATTAGTTCTTTGTTATTGTTTTATGTTTTTTTTTTAGAAATCACGTACCTCTACATTATATTTTATTTGGTCAATATTTAGTTAACCTGCCTTTAATGTTAAAACAAAAATAATTTTGCAGGAACAATCTTTAATAGCTTTGATTATTTTGATAAAGATATGTTTACAAAATTATCTCAAAAATAACTAATAAAGTAAGAACTCCAAAAGATCTCTAAAACGTCACAATGTAGGCATTAAGAGTGTGTTTGCATGATTTCTAGTTATGCATGATACAGACAGTTTGAATGTTTATTCAACTAAAGTTGATCAACTTTAAGTTTACTTGTCTGTTTACAATGTTTTTTTAGCAAGTCCTTCATTTTGGAAGACATCCGTTGAAAAGAAAATTAAAAAACCTAAAATTTATTTTTATACAATTTAATTGACTAAATTATTCAATTAAGTTAGTTTAGTTGTAGTTTTGTAACAAAACAAATTGTTATATAACCTGAAATAGAATTGCAAGGACATTTTCAGTTATATAATTTAATTAACACTTCTCGCTAAACATTTTTATGTAAAAATTCCAAAATGTAGTAGATAGATCCAATTGCGCGTATAATAATATTGTACATAATGTAACACAAATAATAAAGTTTTCCGATAAGATCTCAAACTACTTTTTGGTGTGCAAAAACCCTCAGAGAAACAATTTGTAATTTTTTCCCATCGTACTTTTTTAAGTTCTTGTTTTTTATTATTTGCATGATACAGCTCGCGAAAAAATAAATTTTAGAAGAAAATCTGGAAAAATTTTTGATTAAAAATATTTTATTTTTGTTAGTATGTATATTTGACTTCTTTTTATAAAATTTCGTTATATAATTTCTATTTTAGTGTTTTATGCTTTTATGTTTGTGGACTGGAACACTTAAAAATTTTTGAACAAGTCCTAATTTGAAATATTTTAAAATATTAATATAATGTTTGATAATGTGAATAAAATTGAAGAAAAATTAAAAATTTATTATTAACAACACAATGTCCAGCATACACAAACACATTTATGTTTCTTTTTTGTTATCATGCTAGAGCTAGATGAATACCCGTGTATTGATACGTCACAAAAGAAGCCTTCTGTCCTAATTTTGTGTTTCTAACTTCATTTGTTATTTCATTCAACTTGAGGTCTGCGTTGATGTGAGTATATGTGATTCATCATAATGCTAGTCAATCATCACTTCTCTACAAAGTACACACTACGGAGAGATGATTTCTGTTCTTTTTTTTTAAAATGAAGAATGTTAGATGGCCCTTTTTAAAAAAAATATGTAAATGTTCAGTTGTTACGTAGATCTCTTCGATTAAAAAAAGAAATAAACGAATTATATTTGATTGAAATTAAAAATTAAAATGCGATTATTTTTAAGAGAATTTTTAATTTATTTAATGAGTAAAATGCTTTCGTTACGGTCCGACATTGTTTTGCATAATTTTCGAAAATATCCATTTTTTTTTAAGAATTTTCAAAGCAGTTAAAAAGCAGAAAATTTTCAGTATAAATTTTATTTGTAAAATTTATAGATGACTTGACTTGGATATGGATATACCTATGTATGTAGTTTCTAAGTGTATAAATATTTAAAATATGTGAATGTAAAAAATAAGATTTTATCTTTTTTTGCTCTATTTTTTTTTTTTTTTACTCAACTAATAGTGCTGTATTTGTCTTTTCCGACATAATCCATGTTTATTTGAGAATGGTTATGTTATATAATGGAAGAACTCTTTACCACTAACTATACTATGCGGTTAAAAACACTTAAATATGCATTAAATGGAATAAGTTCTTTCATTTTGAGGATATCTACTATAGTGAAAAATTTCTGTGTATAATATGTATACTATGTCTGAGGTTGACCAAAATAATGCATTGCTGAAGAAAAAATAGATATAAAATTTTTTTTTTTATAACTTTTAATTTTAAGTTTATTTTATTAACACATTTTTACTTTATATAATCAAGTATCATCATCATATTATAATTTTGTAAGTTTTGGGTTGTAGCAAAATTATGCTATGGAGAATATTGTAAATATACATTTATGGAATATTCTTCTGCACTGTAGAACTTATTATATTTAATAAGAAATGAAAAGTTCTTAAGAACGCTTTTCTTTGAATGAAATTTCAAATTAAATGTGTTTCTGAATGAACAGATATTATAATATGAAAGAAAATCATTTCCAGTTTGAAATTTAATTTATAGCCACATGTAAGTTTTAAATTAAAAGAGTTAAGTTTGCAATAAAATTAGTACAATTCAGTTTATATCAATTTGGTAATAGGATTTAAATAGCTTATTGAATGTCGGATGCATTCTTGTACATTTGAGAAAAAAAAATCGAATACATAGTATTTATTATAAATTTTGATGTTACCAGAATATAATAAATAATGTCATATAAAACAAACAGAATTTTCTCATTTTCATCTGAAAGATTTTTCCTATTATGTTTTTATTGCTATGAAAATAAAATTACATATACATATTTACCTTAATTTTTCTTCCCTATTTTTTATCTTTTTCTTGTTGGTTAAAAGGTGAATATAGCTATTGTTAAACATTCCTTGCTTTCTAAATAAAGAACAACATAGAAAAAAATGTGTTTTTAATTTGAAAAAATTAAAAAGTAGGTATGTATATATATATGGCTATATTTTCATATTTGCATGTGACGGTTAACAATACAATGTATATTATATACCATAAGGAAAACAGTATACATAAAAACAAAATCAGCCATCCTATGTAGTTTGAATATAACACGATTCGAAAATTGTGTCAGCTCCTCGATAATGTGCGGTGTTTTTCAATCCAGGTTTTAGATAAGACTGAAAAAAATGAGAGTTATCCTCGTATAACACCACGTTATCCTTAATTGAACGTTTTTAATACACATTAGAGTAGAAAATTCCAACATCTTAAATGGTGTCTAAAAAGGTTATTATTTTAAATTTCAGAGTTTCAGCTAAAGTGATTATACGTGTGCATATAATGCAAAAAAAATACAAATTAATCTCATTTGAATTAATTTTGTATTTCACATTAGATTTTTGTAAGAAAGAATTGTCAAACATTATATGAAATAAAATATTTAAAATTAAAATTGAATTATTTAAAGCGAGTGAAACTTAAATTAAAAAGTTTGAGCTAAGATATTTAGAAATAATATCAAAAAAGTTTCTTTCAATCTTTTCTTGAAAAAGAAATGTGTTTTGCTTTAGTGAGGTTGACATATAAACTCCAAAAGCGTCAGAAATTTTAACATCAATGTTTAGCGGACATTGAACACTTCCCTAAAAATTTCGCATTTTTTTTTCAAATTATTAAAATAGTCAAATTTAGTTATAGTGTTTAAGTGGAGGATGGAAATTTGTTTTATGAACTAAAATTCTTAAAATACCTAGTATTTAATTACTATAAACTATGGTTGGAATCCTAGACTTGAATAGATATAATATATTCTTTGCAATCGAATATATTATAAATGTAAGTTTGAAACTATCAACTGGAATTTTTGTTTTACACCTAACTAATTTCTTAATCATTTCTAAAATTTTTATATAGATTTTTGATGTTCATAAAATTTAAATATATAATATAAAAATTTACTACCAAATACTGTAATCAGGTACTAAAATAGCGTATCGTTCCGTAGCTTAAATAAAGTTAACCCTATGAATATATAAACTAAAGATGAATATATTTATATAAAAATAAACAAATAAAACAAAGCAAAAAATAAAAATAGAAAAATGTATACTAAAGTAGATGGATGTACATAACGTATGTAATACATAATGCTCCAAATACATAACACAGAGAAGATGATAAATGTTGTGTTTATTTTATCGTTTAATTTAAATTTAACAATTTTACTTTTGTTTTTTATTTTGTGTTTAACCATAGTAAATACGTTTTCTTAATAAAAATGTAGCTATATAGTTTGGTATGCGTCAAATGGTCAAAGGATAAACAATACAGATTAGATTTTTTTTATTGAATCCAGTGTCCCTTTACCAATAAATCATCTTAGGTAAAATGCTTTATTTAAAAACTACTGTACATAGTTAGTTACATTTTTCCAACAAATTTAGGAGTAATGCAACTGCTTCGCCATAATCATAAATTTAAATTAAAATTGTAATCAAGTAAAACAAATAATAAATATATTGAAAAATTCAACCAGAAAATTTGAGAAATGCAAAATATTTTAAAAGTCGCTTGGCAAGCAGCAAGAATATTTGTATATTATATTACCCAGGCGAGGAAATTGCTTTTTAATACAAATAATAATTTTTGTAATTATAGTAAACAAAGTGGCGTTAATATTAAATAAATTTATTGGGTTCGAAATAATCAAATAATCAAATTTTGAAACAATTTTGCTCAATTCAATTTTTCATTACGGAACAAATCATAAATATATAGTCTGAAGGTAATGAAAAAATAAAAGTGGTTTCATATAATCGTATAATAATAATTTTAAACATTAATTTGAAAAAAAAAGTAAAAAATACAAAATGTAACAAATTTCAAAAAGTTTAATTTGATAGTTATAAGGTGAAGTACATGTATACAAATATGTTGTAACAATACAAATATATGTAATATGTAATATGTATAGTATTAATGAATTTTACATTGTGCATAATGTTGCAACTGGAAGGTTTTTTCTCACTTTCAAAATATATACATAAATGTTAAAATTTATTCAAATTGGAATGTACATTACAATGTGTTGTTAAAATTATTATAATATATTAATTTATATATTAAACAAATTTGTCATCATTGCATGTAAATGTTTATGTGGTGAATAAGTGGTTTTATTATGTTCACAATTAGTTAAGAGTATTATGCTAAAAAAAAATCGTTATGATTATATAACATTTTTATTGTTTTGTGGTGTTACTTAAACAATTTCGTTGCATTTATTTAATTGTACATAAAAATCTTTGAAATACTCATGTCATGTCATTTATAAAATTTGACTGTTCGACATTAAACGGAAAATTATTTGATTATCAAGATTTGATAAAATAAAATGTGTAAAAATAATTTTTGTTATTTTTCGTAATTAAAAATACTCTGATTTTCTGTTAAAAATATTTTTATGATTTTCCATGACATATGCAAATTTGATCATTTCTTTTTAAATGAAAAATAATGTCAACAAATTTTCTAACATAAAAAAATTATTTGACCTTTTTTTCTACTTTTTAGTTCATATTTATATAATGAATTCGTTTAACTTAAAAAATTTGTTTATTTAAATCTCTCTAATTTCAAAACAGAAGTGTTAATTTCAGAAATTTTTCTTTTTAATTATGTACATATCAATAAATTTAGTTTCATTATATGTATTCCGAAATTTATTTATCAAAATCTCAAATTGGATCCTTAATTAAATTTAAATTGCAGGCTAAGCAAAATTTTAAATTTCCTTTACTCGACAAATAACCAGGTACAAAGGTTTTCGGGTACGGCCTTATCCATATCCAATCGTGCACTGAGAGAAATTTTTTTCTGAATTCTTTTTCGACCAATATATTTTTTTTGCATGAAACAATAATTATGTTTCAACAAGATTGTTTTTTTTCAGAGAATGAAAAATATTTTGCAAAAGAATTTTCCTTGCCTTTAAATTATGTTAATTCCTGCAGCCATATAAGTTGATTTCGGCAACCATTAAATTTCGATTTCTTGATATTTCTGTTGCGGCAATAGATCTCTTCTACCCCGAGAAAAACGCGAAAATCATAAATTGAAAATAAAATTCATCTCCTTTTATGTACGGGTTGTCGGGTCCAGCCCTTCAGAGTTTGTGTTTTGAATAAAATCGTGTAAAAAAACATGTCCAAAAAAAAAGGTAAATTTTTTAAAGAATTAAGTATAAGGACGGAATATATGTAAAATCATGTGTAAAAAAGGTATTATGTGATAAATAAATAATAAATTGAACATTACGGAACCAAACATATTAGCCGGGATTCAAAAGATTTAATACTTCTATTTCAAGATAACTATACAAATTTAAACTTGGTAACAGAATAACAGCGAGAGCTCAATGATATGATTATCTTTTTTACCTGAGAACAAAATATTAACAAAATAATTCATAAGTTTTTTGTTTAACAACAAAAATTAAGTTAATAATTTATAAATAAAAATATTGCTGAGATAGAGACAAAAAAGTTAAAGGTTTTTTTATTTGACTGCACAACAAAGGTGACTTACCTAAAATCTTATACTAAAGTAAAATCTAATGACTTTTATATATTTTATTTACAATCCTAACTTTAAAATAAATAAAAGTATTATTCATTCAATGACGTTTACTTTTTCTTTTCTTGTGTTTCAAAATAAATAATAAATACATACCTTAGCAAAAAATAAATAAACTTTTCTAATAAAATATTGCCCAAAGGTTCAAGATAATTTTTGGATACTAAATTTGAAAATAAATTAGAAAACGAATGAATTTTTAGTTGTACTATATTTAAAATAAAATGAAACATAAGAAATAATAATTTAATGAATAATTTTTTTTGTACACTTTTATTCTAGATCTAGAATATAATCTGTCCTCTATCTACACATGTAGTGACTTGGATTTTTAGTACAAAGTTGAAATTGTATTGTATAGTAAAACTGGATATTAAATTATGAAAACTAACAGATTTTTAAATTTTATCAGATAAAAAAATGTTTATTTACTGAAATAGGAATAAATTAAAGCTCATAGCAATATGTAATCATTTTTTTTGGCCAAAATTTAAACAAAAATCAATAAATAGTTATGCTGAATTTTGAAAACATAATATATTTATAACTTAACTTTTTCTTAATTATCTTTTTATCTTTTTAATTTTTTCCTAAAAGTATATAATCTTTATTTAAAAGCTGCGATACTAGCATATAGAAATAAAAGAAAAGTTCAAATTCTAAGATAAGGGTGGTAAGAGCTGTTATAAAAGCTGGAACTAACTGTTAAAAAAGTTATTTCAATTCTCTTTGGGTTTGATTAGATTATTATATTATAACCAGTGCTGAGCTGAAGGGGGCTCGCACGGGCTCGTAAGAGCCCCCTGATAAATTTAAAAAAAATTTGCGAGCCCTCTGATAAACTTTAAAAAATTCGCGAGCCCCTTGATAATTTCAAAACATATTTGTTTTAACCCAATATTAAAATTTTTTGATGCAACAATTTTCGAAATAGTATCGAAAATATCGATTTAAAATATTAGTACATTATTTGATACAATAAAACACTGATGCCCAAGCCTATGCTCGCGAGCAAAATTTTTTTTTTTTATACTCAAATGCATAGGAATAAAAAAATGTGTAATCATTTTCAATGAAAAAAAAAAATCGTATACTCGCATATAAAATCGTATACTCATTTCATTATTTCGTATGCTCACTTTGATTCACAAAAAAAAAAAATTTTTTTTTTTCCTTTTTATTTCTAGTCTTTTTAAATACACTGTTAAAAATATAAAATTTATATTTCTTACTCTTTTAGACTGGAAGGTCTTTTATACAATTTTATTTTAATTTTTTAAAATCCCGCAGGAATCACTTTTTATATAAAATATTATTAGAGTACGATTTAAATCAATTGACCGTTGAGTTTTTATGAAAGGGTCAAATTTGAATAAATTTTTAAATCAAACTTTTTTCTTCAATCATTTCTCCTTAATTTTATATCTCTTTCCCTTTCTGGCTCATACAAATTTCTGTATTAAGTAAAACAAAAATCTGACAGAAAAATCTTTTGTTTTAAATAGAAAAGGAAAGCTTTTAAAAAAAATTTGTCAGTTGATGTGAATCGTAATATATCAGCTTAAGAAGCATTTTTGAAATTTTTTAGGATTGAATTAAAACTGAAAAATAAAACGTAATTTTATTCAAAAAACATACAACACACAATTTAGTTTTCTTAATTATGTCTTTAGAAATAATTTTTTTACAGTGAATGTTTTTTAAATAAAAATTGGGTTGGTGTGATATGAAAAAAACCTTAGTATTTTCTATATGCTCTAAATTAGTTCTAATTTGGGCTTCGCTGCAATAAAAAAATCGTAAAGTTAATATAGAAATGTTTGATTTTGTATACCTACTACTGAATGAAAAGTCCCGCCTTTTATATTTTTAAATTTAAACGATCGCCTAAATTTTAATGTAATTTTTTAATATTTTATACATATATGTATATATACTAAACTATATTCAAAAAATAAAATGCAGGTAAAAAAAAAATAATTTTTTTTGTGAATCTATGAAATCTTGAATGCGAGCCCTCTGATAATAATTCCACAGCTCAGCACTGATTATAACTATTAAAATAATAACTATCAATTTAATTAAAATTTCCAATATGACTGGCATTAAATCTATTATTTCAATTAAGATTAAATTTGATAACATACACTTGAATTTATCTACTCAACAGTAATCAGTACTAGGGTTGTCAAGTTTTCAGGACAAAAAACGAGAACATGTAAAAAAAAATTTTATATTTTCATAACATACACATTTCTTCTAATATATCCAAAATAAAATTTAAAATTAAAAATTATCATGAAATATTTTAAAGATACGTATTTATGTTTGTGACAGTTTATTATCTGTTAAAATAAAACTTATCATAATAAATTTTTTTCAATTTGATTTTCAATAAATCTTTCAATTAAGATTAAATTTGATAATATAAACTTGAATTTTATCTATGCAGTAGGAAGTGTGTTATAAGTAGTATACCTATAAAAACTTCTGAAAATGCTTCAATGAAATTAGTACTCGTGTCGACTCATAAGTGAACGAAATGTCTAAGCTAATTCTTTTTACTGTTGTATTGCTAACAGGCACTTTGGCTAGTTGCTCACTTCTGGATCGTCTAAGAATTGTGGGAGGGGAATTAGCTTCAAACGCAAATCAATTTCCATATCAAGTTTCTGTAAGGAACCTTGGAGTACATAATTGTGGAGGCTCAATAATTTCAGAACGTTGGATTTTAACTGCAGCCCATTGTACGGTAGTTCCTTCGGCAGATTATTTAAGTGTTGTGGTTGGCACTATTTTCTTAGATAAAAAAGGCATTGAGTATTCAGTTAAAAAGATCATAAACCACAATTTCAGTGGTCAAGGACCTTATGACATTGCTTTGCTCGAGCTTGAGAAACCCTTGACGTTTAATGAAAACGTTGCAGCCATCAAATTGGGACATAAAGAACCACCAACAGATGCTGATATTACTGTTTCTGGTTTTGGTCGCATTTCTACACATGGTCCTGCGTCAAATAATTTGAAATTCAATAAAAATTTTAAAAAACTTGCTAATGAAAAATGTGCACTTGCTACAACTTCAATATATTATGATGGGTTAATGTGCCTTAAACATACTGAAGGCAATGGAGCTTGCGGAGGTGATTCTGGAGGGCCAGCTGTTTTGAATGGTGAATTAGTTGGTGTCGCTAGTTTTGTAAGAAGAGGAATATGTGGATCAATTTACCCAGATGGTTTTACAAAAGTTTCATACTTCGTCGATTGGATTAATAAAAAAACTGGATTAAAGTTGTAAATTTAACTGTTATTCTATAATAATTGAAAGAATAAAAACGATATCATGATGAAAACTTTAGTTTTATTTGCTGATAATGATTTATTTGAATTGAAAGGTAATTTTTATCACAATTTATTATAATGAACTCCAAGAAGATGCAAATGAGGATATCTGAAGCATTTTTATCCTGAGGGTCGTAGGTGTATTAGTAAAAATAAAAATACATAATATATGTATATCAAAATTTGGAACTTCTTCTTAATTTTTATATCAAAAAAAAAAATATACAAAAAATTAGTTTTTTTTAAGTATCGGGTATCGATGACCAAAGTTCATTTTAGTAATAATTCGTTATTGACTGTATTACGAACAGGTCAGCTACGATTAGTGATTGCAAAATATCATAAAAATTGCTTTATCGATAATTCGATAAAAAAAATTTCATTTATCGATTTATCTACTTTCTTCATTTTGAACTTGTTTTTATTTTTTGCATTGCAAATGTATTGATTGCAACTACCTCTCACATGCACATTAAAACAGTATACAAAACATGTTAATAAAATTTGTTTGCTCGTTGTGTATATACACAAAAACACATAGACACTTGTCAATATTATATCAGTCGACCTAACGGTCTCGTGATATAAGTATTGACGCATGTCCATGTGTTTTTGTGTATACACAACTCGTTGTAATAACAAATTTTCTTAACATGTGTTGTAATCTACTTATTCCGAGTATTCTCAAAAAAATCAAAAAAAAAATGTATAAAAAAACAACGCAACTTCCAAAATATTACGACGCAGAACGAAAACAAGTATTAATTTGGTAACGACGCATGTGCTTGAGAATTTATATTTTCTATTTGATACACAACAATAATTTTAGTAATGTAGCTCAGTGTGCTCAGAATGCTAAAGAGGTTCGAATCACGAAGAGGGCGGCATAAGAAAAATAAAATACAAAAATAAATAGAAAAAAAAATAAATAAAAAAATTAATAAATAATAAAAAAAAAAATTATATTTTCGATTACGGCGGCGTTTTATTTTATTCTCAAAAGCTAATAATGATACGCTATTTTAATAATTTACTATCAGCCAGTTCGTTATTTTCGAATAAAAAATGGTTATTGCGCATAATATGAACGACTTTTTATCTTCGTATTAACTACAAGAAAAGTTCCAATATTTGAAAATTATGGAATAAATTTGAACAATTAATTTCTTGATTTAATTTTATTTAATTAATAATGGATTAAAAATTAACCAGCATATGATGTGAAATCTAGTAGAAGATGATTTTGTTGTAAATAGGAAATAATAATATAATATTCATCTATGTGCAATCTGCTCATCAAAAATACAATATACTAATCAAACGGAATTTTTTTCTTTAGATGAATATAAATTAAAGAAATATATTATTGTACATATTTTGATTTATTATTCTAAAATTTACAGCATGTACATTGGGCATATATGTATTTTATGTACAACATGCATTTGAAATTTAGGCATTCAAGATGTTGTTGTATAAAAGAAAAATATTAAATTATTATTTTTGTATACTTATCAACATTTAGCTTGAACATTTTAATACAATTAGCATTAAAATTATATAGGAGGTATATATATTTTTACCGCAGAACAGATAATGTACTATTTGTGTACAAATTTTAAAATGTTAAGAAATTTTATTTGGAAAACAAATATGATCCAAAATCCGAAAAACTTTAATTTTTTGTACTGATGTATAGGATATATACTTATTTTAATGTACTAGAAGAATAAAATAATTGTAATTATTAACTTATAGAGAAACAAAAGCTCAAACTTAAACTCTTGTCGAAGTTGCACTAATTTATATATGTTTTGTATAATAGATAATTAATATATAAATTGACATTTTTTTTGCTTAGCAATCAGCGCAGGTTTCTTAAGTTTCTTATATAATTTTATTTATAGTGTTTAATAAAAAATAAAAATTTTGCTAATTCTGATACGTTTTAAAAAAGTTAAAAAGTTGTTGTACAACAACAGTTGTTATTTGACTTATAATCTTCCATAATCAACAATAAATATTTAAGCTTTCCGAAAATGCAAAAAGTACGGCATTATCGGAGCAAATAATTGCGATCAAATATTAAAAATATTTTATATTTGTTTTTATTCAGGAATATATATTTTAACATCCAAATGTCAAAGGCTCGTTATGAAGTTTACTGAAATGTTTTTAACCTCAAAATCAAAAGGTTTTTTACTTTGACACTTATTTGCATCTTTGGTGGTTCATGATTACTTGCTTACACATAAAATAATAATGATTTTACATTTTACTTTGTTTTTGAATACATATTTTATTTATATCATTATCATGCACGTATGACGTAACGTATACCTTCACCTAGAGTCTATATTTTTCATTTTTAAATGCATAGTGTTGTGCAAAATAATAGCAACATTTTCAATGCACATATGCAAAATCACGGCGCCGTGACATTTGTCCGCGGGACATTTGTCCGCGATGAAATTTGTATGGAAAACTTCGCGGACAAATGTCATTTTGCAAAATGTCATTTGTCCGCCGCGGACAAATGTCCCAAAATTAGCGCACAAATGACATTTTGCAAAATGACATTTGTCCGCGATTGAATTTTCTAACTTTAGCGGACAAATGTCATTTTGCAAAATGTCATTTGTCCGCGATTGATTTTTCGAGTTTTTAGCGGACAAATGTCATTTTGCAAAATGTCATTTGTCCGCGATTGAAATTTTTAATTTTCAGCGGACAAATGTCATTTTGCAAAATGTCATTTGTCCGCGACTGATTTTTCAATTTTGGAGATACTGCAGATTCCGTGAACCACTCAGAATCGTCTGAAGCTTGGAAAAGGGAAGAGGGGTAGAGTCCCCCCAAATTGTTCATACATTTTGTATATGCAATTTTTTTTTTTTGCCCGATTTGCCCCTTAAATAGAGGGGGTGGGGGGCGGCGGGCGGGCGGGTGGACTGGTGGTTGGTCAGTGGGATTTGCGGCTGACGCCGCAAATCCCACTGACCAACCACCAGTCCATCCGCCCGCCCGCCGCCCCCCACCCCCTCTCTCGTTGTGCCGATTCTGATTGGTTCACGTCATCTGCACTTTAGCCAAAAATTTTTAGCGGACATATGTCATTTTCCAAAATGTCATTTGTCCGCGATTGCTTTTTTTAATTTTTAGCGGACAAATGTCATTTTTCAAAATGTCATTTGTCCGCGATTGATTTTTTAAATTTTTAGCGGACAAATGTCATTTTGCAAAATGTCATTTGTCCGCGATTGATTTTTCATATTTTTAGCGGACAAATGTCATTTTGCAAAATGTCATTTGTCCGCGATTAATTTTTATCGCGGACAAAAGACATTTTGAATCGCGGACAAATGTCATTTTTATGTCCGCGATACAAAAACAAATCGCGGACAAATGTCCCGCGGACAAATGTCCAACCTCCAAAATCACAGTCGTTCATCCCACCAGGCTAGTTCCACATAAACTGTTAATTACCAACAAAAAAAATATTTTTTTCTGTAAATTATCATGGCTAGTAGTATATAGTGAAACAGAGATTGTATAATAGGCTGAGAATTCACTGTTAAAATAATAGTTTCTTATTAATTGAATCCGGGATGAACAAGTGTTGGGTGTAGGTACGTTCATAAAATGTACACAAAAACAGGTTTATGCAAACTATGAGTAACTCTTTCATTTCTAAATGTTTATTAGTTGTTATGTTTTAGATCTAAAAAGGTAAGCGAAAGGAATCATAATCAAATCGAAATCATAAAAATTAAAAATTTTGTGCAAAAATATAAAAATATATGAGGGTTGCTTATTGTTTTGCACAACAATGTGGGTTCATATTTATATATAATGATATTATTATTATTATTTTTTTAATATAATTTTTATGTTAGACAAAGTCGAAAATAAAGTTTATATCATAAGCAGCATAAAAGAAAAAAAATTCCTTCTGATAAAAAGTTAGGGAAGCCTCAAGAGATATTTATTTTTTTATATTTTTTTTTTCTGGTAAAAAAAAAAATGATATAAAAAAGTATTAAAGAAAAATAAAAAGTTTTTTTTTTTATTGAATAGTGGGAAAAAAACAAAAGCGAAAATAAAAATAAATGAAAAGAAAAATAAGTAGAAAATAATCTACATTTAAAATAAATAAGAAAATCGTATCTTTTTATTTTTCCGAAATGGAAAATATTTTAAAATAGAATGAAAAAGTTCTGCAAATTTTTAAGAAAATTTTTATTCTTTCTTTATAAGAATCAATTTTAAGTTTGCTTTAACTTTATAAAAATTAGCATTTTTTTAAAATCTATAATTAAATTGACTGACCAGTGGATGTTCACAGATTTAAAATGCAAACAAGTTAATAGAATACGTTACGCGTGGAACATTTGTCCTGACAGCCTTACAAAGTTTAGTATCAATTTCCTGGTTAAATAAATCTTTGATGGCCCTTGTACACATTCGAAATTATGTACATAGTTTTTCTTCGCTATCATAAATAAAATAAAGTTCCTTCTAGCATCAGAATAATTCCCCTCGTATGTACTAAAAGTATCAAAAGAAGTAATTTTCGTTACATTATTCTAATATGTATTTGAAACAAATTGAAAGCTTGAAGTGTTTGTTTGAAAAGTTTAAAAAATTGCTACAAAAATAATAATCCGATTATTTTTTATGAAAAAAAAAAAAAACCTGAAGGAATTTGTACTGAATTTTATTCACCTTTTTCATTTTTAACATATAAATAACTATATATATATAATTATACGTATAATTTTTTATTTTTATAAAAAAAAAAGTTTAAAGTGTCCTTGAGTTTTACTGTTTTAAATGAGAAGAACTAGAACGAAAAATGGCTATTGAAATATTTGAGATTTAATTCAAAAATGTTTTTTCCTTTCTTTTTGTTCCTTTATCGCAAGCGATAAATCTTAAGTGCGATATTTTTTTTTATTTTTGTTTTATTTTCAAATTTGTTTTATTTTTCAACACTTTATTTTTCTTTCTAACATAAAGAAAAAATTAAAAAAAAAAAAAAACCTAGCTAGATGAATAATACAATAAATTGTGAATTTAAAAAGGAAATAGCCAT
Organism: Hybos culiciformis; assembly: GCA_964007475.1. Classification (NCBI taxonomy): domain Eukaryota; kingdom Metazoa; phylum Arthropoda; class Insecta; order Diptera; family Hybotidae; genus Hybos; species Hybos culiciformis. The sequence continues at coordinate 64,616,367 of OZ023274.1, read as the reverse complement.
GATTGAAAGGGTTAAATCTATTTTAAGACATTTAAGGTTTTTATTTCACATTTTATTTAGGAAAATATACACATTTTATTTTTTTATAGTAACAGCCAAAGTGAAAAATTATTTCTTTAAAGTTTAAATAAAATTGACAAAAAATTTTGATTAATTGGGAAGATTTCTATTTTTCTTATTATGTTAACAACATTAATTTTATATGCAGAAATTAAATGCCCCTAATTTAAAATGAGATATTAACTATTAGTATAGATTTAGTATGATTTAGAGCTTTAGAAAAACCAACTAATTTAAGCTCTATGATTTTCTTATATTTGTTTTTTTGAAACTAAAAGTTTTGCTATATATAAAGAAACTATCATAAAAAAGTAGGAAATTATTTTGAAAGATAGGATTCTGATCCTTTTTGAGGTAAAGGATAAAAATAAGAAAGGTTAATTTTTGACGTTTCTTCTTTCTGTATATTTAGTAAATAGCTATAGAGCTATAGTGCCACTAAGCAAACGATTCTTATTTAAGTGCAATTATTTATCTTACAAACTTATATTAACTTGTTTTTGTATGTTCTTCCGGCTCAAAATTTGTAATTAATTTTTGAAGTAATTGCTGACATTCAATTCATCTGAAATTTGGCATATATATATATAGTAGTATAGATATAGATAGTATACGTGCTGAAAATCCTATATTATTGATTGTATAATAACTTATCCAAAAATGTATATAGCAAAATGAATTGTACCAAAAGTTGCTACTCCAAAATTTGTTTTTAATATTTTTTCTAGCGATAAATAAATTATAAAAAATATTTTTTCACACAAAATGAGTTTCTGGAAATATTTATGTCGAATATTGCTGTAAACAGATAAGTACAAGCAACTAACCAATTTTACTAAAGCATAATTATTATTCTTTTGCATGACTAAAGTCATTAACACATATTCGAACTTAGATATACGTAGGAAGGGGATGGGATCGATGTTGAAGTTATAACTGCCGAAGCTAGGTTTTTCCAGTAAAGTGCTGTCTCCACTTCAGTGTGAAACGTGTTTTACACAGGAAAGTAGTTTCGTTCTTCGTTTAAAGTAGTTTTGTCCATATAAAAATTTGAAGTTGTTTGTAATAAGTTTTGTCCAAAACTACTAAAATTTAGGGGTGCCATTCATACAAATTCACAATTTTTTAAGAAATTTTCACTCAATATGGCACACTTTTTGTTGGATGAATAAAAAATTGGAAAAAAAATACAAAAAATCAACCGGTTGTCAAAAATATGTAAATAAAAATATTTGAAGCAAAATATAATAAAAATATTTGAAAGCAAAATATAATATTAAAAGTTTACAAAAAAATTTTTTTTTCTTCATGTCAAAGTAAACATAGAATTTGTAGTGTATAGTTTTAAACAAGTTTAACACTACTTTGAACCTGAAGTGGAGACAAGATTTTAGGTCGTCTATAAGTAAAATTATTAAAAATAATTATTTAATTATTTATTTAACATTAATTTGTAAACTTTTTTTTTGTAAAGAAAGTGCGTTATACCTTGTTCGCATTATAATTTAAATTCCCTTTATATTCTGGAAAACAAATCGCCGTTCGCATTACAAAATTTGATGAGAACTGGAATTTGATGATGTAAAAAAAAATTGAGAAAGAGAAAAAGTTTTTGTTGTTGAAAATTTTGACTTTTTATCTCGCTTTTTATCAATTTTTTTTGTTTTTTTTTTCATTTTGACTCGAATTTGACAACAAAATTGTTGCCAACTATAACAAAATTTCAAAAAATGAGTGAAAATAACTATAAATGTAGAATTCTAACCCTGACAAACTAGAATATGAAAGTGGAATATACATATTCCGGAATATTTTTTTATATGAAAAATCCAGTTCATATTCCTGAAATATTCCGGATAACAGCATATTCCACTAATATTCTCCTAATGCGAACACCATATTAGTGAGTATGTAATGCGGTAAAAAATTTAATTAACAATTCAAACATAGAAATCATACACAAAATATAAAAATTTTGAAATAAAAAGGAAAACATTAGTTATAATTATTAATTTTTGCTTAGGATTTCGACAATTTTGATGTTGTATTTAGTAACTACATATATATATATATACTAAGTAATCTTTTAAGACACGCCCTTCATGCTTAGTAAGGCAGATATAATACATAAATAATGTTTAATATAATAATAAATTTTATAAAAAAAAATGTTTATTAATGTAAGTATAGATTTTCTGTTAATTAAAAATAATTATGTTAGAATTAAAATAAATAATCTAATCACCTGAAGTAAGAGTCATAATTAAACATATTTTACATAGAAAAAATATTCTGACGGATCTCTTAGGATACTAATCAACCAAAATGAATTAATCTACAGACAGTTTATGTTTATTATATACAATTCGTTCAATGAACAGTTTCTATAAAATTATTAAGGATCAAAAGCCAGAACGTCTTATCTGAGTTAGAGCGGAATAAAACTTTTTTTTAAATTACAAAAAATGTATTTGTTAAAAAATTGTAATTTGTTTAGAAAAGTTTTGAGAACAAATTTGGTTTCAGTTTTTTGTTTATAAATTATCAAATTATTGTTATTTGAATAAGAAGCAAATAAGACGTTTTTCATAGTAAACTTAATATTATTTTCCAAAAGCACAATAAAAAAAATTTAAGTTAGGACATTTGTCCAATGTATATAAATTCTTAACGGATTGTCGTAGAAGAAAAAGGGTAAGTAAGGATGAAAATAAAGTGCATAAATAAAGAAGCAACTTTATAATATTATCTCAATTTTGTCTTATCATCATTTAAGACGTTTATTCTTTTGAACACAGACTTATTGTCTAATGGATTTAAATTCTTTAATTAAAAAATTGTCCAACAAAACTGTGCCCATAAAAGAAGTTGTGTGAAATTATTTAAATCTTAAATCTTACGTCAGAGAAATGATTACCTAATCTAGTCCGGCGTTGTCGAATTTTTCCATTAGACAAATTACTATTACGATCATTGTTTTTGACGCCTTCGGATAACTATCAGAAAATTGAAGTTTGATAATGAAAACAAGTGGTTCAAAAGTGTTATCTTTTCCAAAGATTTAATAGAATAAAAACACTACGATCTTTTATTGTTCTTTTGCGCTCAATTTGCTTACATACTTGTTTTTGTGGCTTAAATTTAAATATTTACAAAAAAATGCAAAGGAAACTATAAATTCATCTTGACCAAAATTGAGGAGGTCAAGGAAATATTAATATACTCTAAAAATATTAATATACTGCTTGTCACCTCACAATTCTAGCATATCAAAGAATAATTAACAATATTTGAAATCAAGCCATTATATGTTTATATTTACATATCTATATCAAATATAGTGGTATCATATGAAACTCTTGAAAAATTTAAGTTCCCGAATTAAATTTTAATAAGAAATTATGATGAGTATTAATTTTAAATAAATTGAAAGGATTATCATTTTGTTACAATTGATAATATACTTATACTTTTATAATATTATATAATTTATACACATTATGTAGTTTCTATAACTTTTCTTGTTTCAATTAATTCCATTGTTTATAACTACATTAACTTATGTACATTGTATAATACATACATATATATAGAAAACAATTCATTTTCATCTTAATAAATTTCTCAAGGGTAAAACAGCAAAATATAACTTTTTAAGAGAGAATTCCTAATATCATTATAGTTAATAGAATAAAGTTTACAGCTAGCCACATGAAAAAGCTATAGAGAATTTAATCCGATTTACTATTTTTGTTATAGTAGTTTCTTTTAATTCTTTCGTATTCAAAAAATATAGCAGAGTATTGTATTTCTCATTATAATTTTTAAATAAATTGTACCATTTTAAGATGCATTTAATCTCATACATTTAATCTCATACCTAATCATGCATTTAATCTCGTGCCCGCTAGTATAACCTTGCTTCGAATTTCGTGTTTCTAACTTCTCTTATTTCGGCTTGCATTTAGTCAGTCAATCAAGACTTTCCGTTTTAATAATGATTATAATAAGTATGTTATACATTTTTTGACTGGAAAAGTTTGCAAAAGAATAAAAAGTTCCAGATTTTTAAAAGCAACTAATATCTCATCGGTGACCAGCTATTCAGTTCAATTCAAAACTATTTTGGCAACGGAATTGCTAATCCGAATGGAGATCTGAATAACAGAACAGTACTGAATTTTCGTCAACACACTTATTATTGTATATAATAGTATGTATATATTATTATTGTTATATTCACAAACTTACATTTTCTATCCTTTTTCAGATTAATTTGACATTTTTTTTTGTTTGTTATTATCAAAAAATTTTCCATTGAAATTTTGGATCTTTTAACGTTAAAAATATAGAAATTTAAGCATAATATTTACACAGAATACAATCATTAACATGATGTTTTGACTTTAAGAAGAGATTAAAAAAGTTAGAGATACTTAATTATATCCTATAAAATAGTAATGTCAAACAATTCAGATTGAAAGGCATTGGCATTTTTTTTTTGTATTATTTAATTTTTTTTTAAGGGATTATTTTCTTTTCTATTTCGGATCAAACTTTTTTTTTTGTCCTTCTTTGTTCGATATGGAAGTTAAATAGCTTTTGCACTTCATTATTATTATTATTATTATTGTGTTGTTTATTATGGAATTCCTGTAGAGTTTATTTTCATCTTATAATTATATCCTGTACTTTATTATACAGTAGTTGTTAACTATATTTTCGTTTTCTTAAATTTTTGTAATTTAAAAGATTTAAAAAGTGATTTTTTTTGAGCTGAGGAAATAATAAAAATTGAGCTCGTTGCGAACTTAACTTTTTTAAAGTTGGCACAAAGTTTTGTTCTTGAAGTATAAAATTATTTTACTTAATTATACATTTTGGAATTAAAACCAATAGTTCTTTTATATTATATGGCGCTGATGCGTCACTCATTGATAGTGCAAATTCTATTGAAACTTCATGCTCCGAGATGCAACAACATTAAAAAGCTTAAAACAATATTAATTTCTCAAAATGAAAACATTAAATTGTATTTTAAAGGTTTATCAAATATAAAACTATATGCTTCCTTTTTTCTTAACTTTTTAAAATAATTATTATTAAAACATTTCACAATAATATTTAAGTAAAAGTTATTGAACAATTTAAGCGGAAAAATTAATTTTACTACAACTATTATTTAAGAAAAAACGAGAAGAAAAACTAATTTCTAATTGAACGAAATTCGTACATATGTGTTAGGTACATTTTAAAAATTGAAATAATATATTATCTAAAAATCTGGAGAATCCATTAAAATGTTAAACATTTCTTTTGTGGTTTTTGTTATATCCATATATGTATCCAGTATATGGTATCTTAATATATTTGTAACTTTTCAATATTATAATTTCCATTGTGAATATACATAAGAGAAAAATCTTTCATTTTTTCTAAGTCTGAAAACAATTTGATAGAAAAAGTTAAGAAAAAAATAAATACACCACACTATACATACATAATGTATTTTTAAGATTCTTAATGTTATGTTGTTATGTATATGTATCATTGTACATTTATTTGAATGAATATGTAAGTAATATGAATGAGAAAACTTTTATAAACAGAACAATCATTAAAATAAAAGTTTTTTTTTTTTAATATAAGAACGGGACAATTTCACGATTAGCCATCATGAACAGAAGATTTTCGTTATTTGTCTGACAAATTGAAATTAAAAATAGTATTTTTAAGAAAATAATAATTAAGATCCTTTTCCATCAAAAATTGCAAAACGGATTGAATGTGATCATGATCATTTTCTGTTTGCCCGTCTGTTAAACATCGATTACACCAAGGATTCGGATTGGGGACTAAAAATTGATCTAGATGCAAATTATGATATGTGAGTAGATTGAGTTAATTGAACGAAACTAAAGGCCAGTTCAAGTCGAATATTCCATTTGTATACATATTTTTTGTCATTGAATCTAAGAAATACAATAATAATAATTATTATCCTATTGATTATATTTAAAAATTAAACAGTAAATGCGACCATTTTCAAATAAAACTAAAGGAGTTTTTTGGGATTTTTAAATAAATAAATTATTTTTTCGTATTTAACCTGAAATTGTTTATTTATAAAACGATTTCTTTGCAGAAAATAATTTCATTTAGTAGTTATGTATATTTATTTCTATATGTACACATATAAAACACACACAAAAAGGTGTTAAAACAGCAAAAATTTCATTATTTTTGTTTGTTTTTATATACTCACGAAAAAAGCAAAATGAAAATAAAAGGAGAAAAACATTCGAAAAATAATAAAATGGTTTATGTTCATTAACACTATGTTTTAAAAGTGTTTTGATTGTTTGATTCAGGGTTAAAAATATTACACAAATAAACAGAAATCTTCCAAAAATAAACAGAAGTGTACCTGCGGCTTATTTCTTTTTATTTTTTTATTTATACAAACGTATACCAACACTTTTATTTAAAAATTTCTCTGTAGTGTTTTCCTCTTTATTTTACATAATTCATACATTTGATACTATTTATTTTTTGAATAAAAATAACATCTTATTAATCATTTATTTTTATATCAGTTTATTTCTATTTACAAACACATATTCAAGTTTTAATATAGTTTACAATACAGTGCAAACGAAAGTTCCGAATAAAATGGTTGTAAAGCCAAATACGAATTATACAACATTTTTTTAAAACTAAAGTTTCTAGCCAACACATTTTTAAAATGAAAAAAAAAAATAATTTAATCAAATCAAGGATTCAAAACAAATTATTTGAATTAATAGCCCAGATTACCGCTACATTTTATTTTTATTTAACTACTATGAAGTTAAATACGTAGTGTATAATTTTTGCTTCTTCAACAAAGCACCAAGCTTGAGATGGCGTCTGCTCCAACATATTTTCAAATTTATAAATTTGCAATAGATCAGAGATGAGCAACCTAAATCAACGAGAGCCACTACACAGGTTGCCCATCAAAGTATTAGTTTACTAAAATATTGTTTTGTCGTTTGTTAATAATAAAAAATATTTCAGTTTTGGGCTAACGTAACCACACAAAAAATATTAAATTGATAATAAAATAAATTACCTTACAAAACTTTATTTATTCTCTTTACCAAAATTTGATGTTACTTGTTACCCTGAACAAACGATTAGCGATATAAAATAAACAGAAATTTGTTTGTCCAGTTTTATATTTTACTTATGTAGAAGTGATTTTTTTTTTTTTAATGAGTGCTTTATTGTTTTTTTTTTCGCACATTTACGCAGAAGTATACAGAGCAAAAATAAATACTATATCTGCATACAAATGCATTTTTTAATAAATTATTAGAAGTGCCTGCGAATGTGATTTATTTTGAAAAATAAATAGAAGTTCGGTACACTTCTGTTTATACTTGTGGTGTGTTTTTTTTTAAACCCTGGTTTGATTACATCTACAATATATAAATTGGGTGAAAATAAAGGAATAAACTTTTAAAAACAAACATTTTAAAAATGTTTGATTTCTATACAATTTTACCAATATTTACATTAAAACACTTAACATTAATATATTGATAAACTTTCAAGTGGTGTCAATCAAACAACAAAAAATTTTTATGGTATGCATATATTAAAAATAATTCATGAATAAGATTTTAAAGTCTATTTTTGTGCAACAGAATAATAAATAAATAAAATTGTAAAATTCATTCATCCTTAAAAAAGAAATAAAGTTCAGTGATTTTCATTATATGTATAAAAATATAAATAACAATTCTATACATAATTTAATAATTACCTCAGCGTTTTATATTAGAAGATAATGATGATGATGAATCGACGATAGAAGTTTCAATTTTACAAAAAAATTTAGTCGATAATTACAAAAAAAAAATATATATTAATTTTAAGTCAGTTCACTTAATAAATTTTGCAAATTAATCACATTTTATATAAGTTTTCATTTTCTGTATGCTCGTCGGTCAAACTATTTGTCGCGCACTGAAATTCATATAACTAATAAAATGCTCGGCCGATTTCGATGGTATCACTGATAAAATATGCACAATCTCGTTTAATTTCATGCAGGTGAGATACTCTCTATTAAAGGAATCTGAAAACAATGGAGGACAAACTTTTTTTAGGTGCCGTCAATTGATATATACCTATTCTTATATCAATTTTTAATTAAATTCTGAGCTGAGAATGAATCCAACATAAATTACAGTCCGAGGTTGAAATCGAGCCCACGACTGAATACGGCAGCTCAATTTTTTTTATAAAGTTTTGATAAATGCACTATAATTGAATTGTTCGACGAATTCTTTTAGTAGAGTTAAATTATTTTCTAGAATATTTAAAATAAATACTTCTTACATTGATCGATAAAATTACTATCTCATATTTGTGAAAATTTTATTGAAATTTACAGGGTTTTGTAGTAATTTGTAAAATCCGACTCGTATTACTTTCTATAAATTTTTTATTTAATTTAATTTAAATCTAAATTTAGAAACAAAACAAAACAATAAAATCGTTCTCTTCTAAATACACCTATTAACTATACTGCACGAACATCTATGATTAATAACGTAGAATTAAAGTGAAAAATCACTGATACATATTTTCCTGTTTTGATAACATCTTTCATTCTGCGTACAAAATTTCCAATAAAAGAAAAAGAAAAACTTTTTTTATGAGTTTTAAGAAGAAGTAGTAGAAAAATTATTAAAGTAACAAATTTTCTTTAAGTTTTTGAATTTTTATAAAATCTGATGGAAGCGCACAAAAAAAAAATCTCTATATTGGAATTTTTCCTTCTTAGTTGTCAGATAAGATAAAAAGTTATGTAAGCCAGAAATTTTTTTATAATAAATATTGTGTTTAGTTATTTATAAAATTACATGGAATTCTGTTCCATACTAAACTAGGGGCTAAAGGCTAGAATCTTTTTACACAGCGCCGGTAAAACTTCTGCTCCATTTTTTTCTCGTTAGAGGTTATTAATCAATGGACCATAAATAATTTTTCAAAGTCCACACTCGACAGGGCATTTCTTGTTGAGTTCTTATACTTTGTCGTTAAGAATAACACCAAATTTGTAGGATAAAATAATTATTGGCTAAATTTTATCAAGGATATTGGAAGTGGTACAAGAAAAACAATCTACATAGACTGGGAAAACATTTTTAACATTTTTAATCCGTTCTATGTAGAAAAAGCTGATTTTCCAAAGTTTCTACCAATTTATTTTTATTTTGATAACATAATCATTTACAAAGGAAGTGGTTGTCTAAATTGTTTGAATAATTTTTTTTTATATATAGATTACTCTTATCGATAAACAAAGAGCAGAGGTATGTATGTACATAACATTGTACATACATGTATAAAAAATTCTTTATTTATATTTAAATTTTTGGAGGCGTTTTAAATTATCATTTAATTCAACATAATTTTCCTCAAAGAAAAAAAATAAAAATAAAAAAAAAAATATTTAAAATATTTTTTGCACAAGATTATTATTGAGAGGCAGAAAAATAATACTTTTGCTGTATATACACATTGAACATTAAGTTATTCTTTTCTTAAAGCTATATATAATAAAGTATCATAAAATTGATAAAAATTATGCAAATTTAATTTGGAATTATTTTGTTACTCACAATTAAATGGATTTTTTAAACCACCTCCTTCTTTATAGATGTTTTGTTGTGATAAATGGGGCAGATAACAAGCATAATTCTTTTAAATACTTTATTTATCTTGTTAATTAATTTATTAAAATAAGAATATACTTAAGTCATACATAAACAAAAATGTACATAATTTTTTTTTGATAATAGATTAATTAAATCTTTTTTTCTAAGTCGCAACACTTTATGATATGCCAACCTTTTTGGAATCAAATCAAAGAGAATGAAAATTTAGATGTTATTTTCTAAAAAAAAGGATTGATTATTTTTGTAATAAATTTTTGTTAAATGAAATGTTGGTGTAAAAATATGCAAAAATATAAATGGTGGCTTTCTTTGGGGTTTTGAATTTGATTGTTATCCAACTTTTAACAAGCTTGGAAATATGCGGGTTTAATAATCCTAATAAACTGAGAACAAAATCTATAGAAATATTTAAAGAAAAACCATGGTTATTTTATAGATCTTTAATTCAGAAAAAATTGAAGAAGAAAAAAAACCAAATGACGCAATTATTACCTAGCTATAAATTTAAACCAATTTGAAATATAAAATATTGTTTTAGTATTTAGTATTATTGACTCTGATACAAAGCTAAGAAATTATTAAAAAAAAAAGTTAAAATTAAAGCACTAAATGGCTTTTCGGTTGGTATAAATTAATTAAAACTTCAAAAATCTACAAAATCGCTATTATTCCTACATTTAATAATATATTTCATTGTTTGAAGTCTATATTTTGTTCATAGATATGTACACGGAAATGTTCTATAATGTGAAAAATGATTTCTCAAAAGTATACATCGTTACAGTTTAAAATAAGTATTTTTTTTTCACTATGGAAAATTCTAACTATAGTTATTATGGGCTTAAATAAGTTTCATAAGAGATAAAAATCTTTGTTAGAATAGTGTTTTAGCTTATATAGGTTAAAATACTTTTTGATTGCGAGATAATGTGATTCCTTTAAGTTTTTTTTTGTTATTTAAGTTTAGAATATTAAATTTTTTTTCAACAACAACGGAACTTGGTTTTTCAAATTTTAAAAATTTTTTTTTTACCAATTTTATAGTTATATACAATATACCTATAGCTATAAATAACACCTTACATGTTGTTAGTATTTTCCGGAAAAGTAAGAAAGAACTCCATACATATTGTTATTCTATAGCTAACAGTAGGTATAAAAGTTGTGCGAAATCTTCTTAATGAGTATTTAAATAAGTGAAAAATAGAAATCAACGCTCTACAAAAACACGATTGATGGTTTTCAGCCGATAATTTACAACAGCAAATTGATTAAAGCTCAAGTAAATTATATTTGTTCAAAAACAAAAATTGATAAAATAAAATTTATTGCACTGTTCTTCTTTAAATAAACTACTATAATAGAACCCAAAACTAATTTAAAATTTTTTTTTTGTTTTTAAATTTCTGCTGCAATATTTATGGGAAAGTCACATATAAAGATCAAACAGTAGTAAGTCATCAAGTTCTGAACCTATCGATCTTGATATTAATCCTCCATGATTTTGATAAACAGACATTGATGAAAAGATTTAATTGAATTCAGAAACTTGAAATTGCTTCATTGCTTCGTTATAATATGGTTGTTTATAGTAATTGTCTATGGCTATCCAGAGAAAACTAAATTAAATAAATTTGATAAGTTGTATTTTTATGGATAAATTGTTTAACAACAATCTAAAGATACAGATACAGATAAATATTTTTATAGAAAATTTTATTTTAATTAATTGAATTAAACTATAAATATAAAATGTATATGGTAATTTAATTTTCCCCTAGAAACTAAAACTATTTTTGTTAAATATATATAAATATCTAAACTAGTACTTCATACATAATGCGGATAAGGAACAAATGGCTTTACTTTGGTCCCATTAGAAATATTTAATTAATATCATTTTACACACATATTTGTAGGTAGCAGGAACATTTGTTAAAAAATTTTGTGTAAAATTTTAAGCAAATAGAAAATCAAAAAATGGTCATAAATAATTCTAATTGCTAGATGAAAATATTTTTATAGCATACTTAAAATACTTAAAACATATGCTATGTTGCTTGAAATTTCTCTTTGGTATTATCTTAAAAATTTTTTTTATAAAATATGAAAATTTGTAGACTTATATTGTATATTTATAGAGACATATATTGTACTCTTATATTTATAATCTAAATAATGTACATTATTCTTATATATAGTTTGAGTTTTTGTTAGGCAAATGCATAAGTAATTTATTTATTATAATTTTGAATTTACTAGCTACATGGTAATTTAAAATTTATATTTTGGGTTAAAATTTACCATATGTTTTTTGAAAGCTCCTTTTTGGTTAAAATTTAATTTATGAATTTTATTTAATTATTTCTATATTGACCATACTTTAATTTAGAAAGTTCAATCTAGAATTCTATAGAATCTTTTGAGTTTCCTTATAAAGAAGATATTGACTAAAATTAAAGGATTATGGCTATTAGAACACTTTAATTTTTCAAAAGATGATGCAGTTGTTTCTCATAGCGTATTAAAAATTATTAGGTCTTACAGTTTTCATTTTATTTATATATTTATAAGTTTTTTAATTTGTTTTTAATATAATATAATTATTATTAGAGCGGATAAGAAAGTCTCGCATAAAAACGATTTTAGCGCCTAAAAAGTTCTGAAAAATTGCGAGAATAGTCCTGTAAAAGTCTCTAAAATTCAAAAAGTCCCTGAAAAGTCGCGCAAAAATATGAAAAAACACACTTTTAAACGATTTCGAAACCAATATTATTATTTTTCACGATTGCAAAGTACAATACAGTGCTGTTTTAGATTTTGGAACAAAAAAGATCTACGTTTGTCTGTCAAAACATTTTTGTATGCTGAAAAAGATCTTTCAACATCAGCTGATGTTGTGAGACAATACTTGTAAGCAGCCAGCTCGCTTGGTGAAAGATTCAAAGCATTATTACCGAAAAATGGTCATTTTAGGCTCGCTAGGCTGAAATTTCCAAAAAAGTCTCGCTAAGCCAAAAACATCAAAAAAGGCAAAATGTCTAGTCTCTAGGCATTTAGGCATTTATGTCCGCTCTAAATTTATTATGATCGTATACCTGTAATACTTTATAAAAGTATTACAGAGCTTGCATGCAAAAGTAGGAGAGAAAAGTCGTAATTGATTGACTTCATGAACGCCGAGACGAAACTGTTGAGTTGTAACCAATAAGCGTGAACAGTACTAGGTTCCTTGCAGAGACTTGAACCGGAACTGAACCGAAAACCGGAAAAAACCGAAATTTTATGCCAAACCGTAACCGTAACCGAACCGAAATTCAGTAAAAACAAAAAACCGTAACTGAAACCGGAACGAAATTTTTTTCGGTTTCTTTTTCGTTCTTTTAGTTTTTTTTACAAAAGAAAAAATTGTGCTTACATTTAGACATTTTTTTACATCCAAGAAAAATGTTTAACTTATTTTTGATATATTTTAGAATCCGAAAAGTGAAAATCCGCAATGTTCGTATATGTAATTATACTGTTGTATAGTGTTGAGCTTAACTAAATTTAGATTAAGTCCCAGATAAATTTATTTCAAGTCCTTTTTGTTCTTTATTTTGTAAGTAATATTTGTATCTGAATTCATAATAGAAAGTTGTTGTGCCGCTATAATTTTGTTTTTCTTTAGGGTTTTCATGTGTGTAAGATTAGAGATTGCGATTTCCCGACATTTTTCATGTCTCGCTATATTTGTTGTCTCGAGAATACGAGATATTTTTTTTCCATGTCTCGAGAGTCTCGAGATTTCCCGAGACTTTCATAAAATAAAATAAAATCAAATAATTACAAAAAATATTGGAAAACTATTTATTTTTATTTATAACTAATTCACTAATATTAGGAAAAAATAATATTGAATAATATATTACTCCATATTATTAGTAGGAACAAAAATATTGTTAGTAGGAACAAAAATATTGTTAGTAGGAACAAAAACAATATTTAATAATAATTATGCTTTAAATATACTTGTATATTTTTTGTAAAAAAAAAGGACTTGTCAATCAAATAAGGGCAGGGCTATAGCTATCAAGACACTCTTTTAAAAGTGAAAAAAATAAAATTTATAAGGAAATGTTTTTCATAAAAAAAACATTTTAAAAAACAAAGGGCATCTATAGTTCTATCTGATAGACGACTCCTTTTTTTGGAAACTAAGTTTCCCGCTGTCCAAAAATTGCGTTCATTCTGAGTAGGCGTTGCTTTATTTTAAATATTATAAGTTATTACCCTTTAGGAAATTTGATTGCAATATTAAAATTACAGAATATAAAATCCAAATTCAAATAAGCATAAACATTTTGGAACAGAATTTATTTTTAAATTTCTCGAGACAAAAAAAAAATTCTCGAGACTACGAGAATTCCCGAAACATGAATATTTAAATTTCTCGAGACTCGAGACATTAAAATATGTAAAAGTCTCGAGATTTCTCGAGACGGGAATTCTCGATCACAATCTCTATGTCAGATACACAAAATGAATTTTTTCCTAAAATTAGTAAACTTTGCATGAAAAATTTTGGAGGTACAAATTACTATTTCAAACTCCCCCTTTTACATATTTGTAAATATTACAAAATAATGTAATGTATGTATTTTGATACTAAACATACGAAAACGCCAAAGAATCCGTCCCCGAAAATACTGAGATGACATAAAGGCAATTTATTTTATGTCGCTTTAGATTATGTTATTCTACTGCATTTTTGTCAGTTTTTAGAAAAAATTAAAAAAATAATAGTGTAACCGTAACCGAAACCGTAACCGTAACCGGAACGAAAAAAAAAATACTAAACCGAAACGTAACCGGAACACAAAAAAATTTGAGGAACGAAACCAAAACCGAACCGAAATAAATATCGGTTCAACTCTCTGGTTCCTTGCGTCATGTAAGCATGCATAATTTGCTTGATGAAATGGGATATGAAGCTAGACGTATATATAGATCTAGATGTTTATTAAAAATTTATTGACAGTAATGTACGGGGGTGGCTTCAGAATTTTAAAGTCTCTCACTGAGAAAAATGCTTAAAACGAACAAAAAATCTGAAAAAAATAATTGAATATTTTGAGGCCAATGTGCGAAAAAAGGATAGGTATACAAAAAGAATATTAAAATTTAGTTTTCTCTTACTCAACAATAATTTCAGAAAAAATCGCGTCGCTCTGGTGTAATACACATAAGCTAAAACAAAGTGTAATTTACCAAAAAAAATTAGGTACTTAAAATTATAATTTTTTTTGCTGTGGCTAGAACATTTTTTCTTAAGTAACAAATACTTGGCACAGCAGAGTAAATATTGAACCAAACTAATGATTTCACTTGTAATTGCTTGAACATGAAATTTAGAACCTTCGAATTTGGCTGTTTAAGTGATATCGTGAGTAAATGCTCTGACAACATTTATATAAAATTTAGATTTATATTGATTTAGTACTAGAAAGTTATTGTCAACATTATTTATATAGAAGAGCAAGAGCGTAAAAGCGTCTGAAACAGTGATGATAAGTTTCTGGTAATTGTTAATTTAGGCTTATGCACATTAAACGCGTTATAAAAA
Organism: Hybos culiciformis; assembly: GCA_964007475.1. Classification (NCBI taxonomy): domain Eukaryota; kingdom Metazoa; phylum Arthropoda; class Insecta; order Diptera; family Hybotidae; genus Hybos; species Hybos culiciformis. The sequence goes on along the minus strand of OZ023274.1, from coordinate 64,600,968 downwards.
AATTAGCTTTGTTATTATTTCAATGTTTTTGCCTATCAATTGTTTAATTAACCGGTCAAAGGAGCTCGACTTAAAGTGTATATCATCCAAAAATACTTGAATATTATAAACACTTAAAACGTAGGTCGGGCGATGGCTAGCTTCTTCTCTATTATAGGTTACTTTCTGTAAAATAAATTGAAATAACTATTCCTTATTTTAATATGTACGCATTAAATTATTGAATTTAATCTTCATAAAACATTGCAAGATTAAAGTGATAACAAAAATTCATTTTCAGCGCACGTTTGAATACTTAACAGTAAATCATTGCATAATTTATTTTGTTATATATAATTTTTTTTTATCAAAATTTTCATTCCACAACTAAATAAAAAATTATTGTTGGTAAATAAATTTTAATATCAATTTGACGCTTTTAGTAAATTTAGACATAATTTAATGGTAAAAAAAAACTTTAAAGTATTAAATATCAAAAAAAGAAAAAAATTAATTATACATTTAATTTTGGTCAAACGAAGGACCACCAATAATACAGCTCTGTTTGTATATAAATTTATACGTTAATAAAAAAATATTTGAATAATAAAAAAAAAAATTAACTTGTTTTCTATAATAATAAACCCTTTTTTTTCATATTTCATATAATTATGAATATTCCATCAAAAAAGTTATTAAAAAAAAAAATAATAAAAAATATATTAAATTTCACTGGGTTAATTTTTGTTTGGGTTCTTTTGCTTAATTTAACTTGATTTTTTTTTTATGTTGTTTACTTTATTTCTTCGCCGACAATATTATAGTAAACTTTTCTCATTGTCATAGTTTTCAATCAGATTCAATATTCAGTTTCATAGTCAAAATATTTTTATAAACTGTAAACTTATTATAAATATACAAATCTTTGGAACTGAAAAATGCATAGGACATCATTGAAATTTGTGCAGTGATGAGTTAAGCTTTATTGAAATAAAATACTCCTGTTTTTTTCGTGAGAATTTAGAAAAAATGCTTGGAATGATATTAATGATTTGTTATCGTCACCTTTCATAGCTAAAGTTTGTCCCTTTTTAATGACAAATATATATGTCATTGTTTTTAAAATTAAGAATAACAGATTTACAGTTCGATCCTGGACCCTGACGCAGCTACTTGGATTAGGAGAATTTTGTATAACAAAATACAATACTTAATGTATTCTAAAGTTTCTGATGTTCTATGAAATTTATTTTTTTTGTTAAATTAAAAAAAAAAACATTAAATTAGCATTAAAGCCATTTAAGCAATTATAATCATATTTTTTTGTTGAAATTCGATACTAAATAACAATAAAAAGTAATAAAAAGAAAGACATGTACACCACCTACTTTAAATTGAAAAAGTTAACCAAAAAAGTCCTTAAATAAAAATGAAAAATGATTTATTTTACTTTCACATTTATTCGGGTTTTTTGGGAAGCAAAAAGTTTCTATATTGGACATACAAGGACTTATTTTTTTTTTCCTTTTTATTATTGTGTCATTACTAAGTTACTGCTTATATTTGCATATATGACGTACATCAGAGACTAAAACCGAACTCTTTATTTTAATTTCCATTAAATGTTTGATATTGAAGGACTGTATGCTTTCAATAAAAGTCCGTTCGTTCATCCTTCACTGAAATATATTTATAATAACTTATTAGGTGCTAAATCGATTTCGATTCTTTGAATTTCAAAATATACGCAATGCGTATCATTTCAAATTTGGAAGCTAGACGCTCTCAACCAACGAAGGATCTAGTTTTCATAAAAAAATTATATATTTAAATTTTTCTTTTAAAGTCTTAATTGATTGCGATAAAAATTTTTATTGGAGAAACTTAAAATTTTTCCCAAGGATTCGAAAATTTAAAAAAAAATATATATAGAGACATATAATAGTATTGGTATAGAAGGAACTTAGAAAATAAGTTTAGACCCATATTGGGACCAGAATTTCGGTGACGTATGTTAAATTGAAATATTGAAAACGGGCCTCGCACTTCGTTTATGAGGTACTGTTCTATATTTTGTTTTTAATTTGATTTTTAATGAAAAATATTTTATGTCGATTTTTTAATAGAAAAAATAATGATTGGCATTTAAGTTTCGCATATCATTCATTTTTTTTTTTTAAATTTATTTATTTAGGTTTATTCACATAATATAATTGTTTAAAGTGTGATTATATAATATATTATGTATATATACATGATATTATATACGACAGTACATATAGAAATCACTAATAATTTAAAATGTTATGGGTTAATAATGGAATGCAAATATATAGTATATATATGTATGTATTTACTGAAAAAAAAGAATTTTTTTAATTAAATTTATGAAACCTTATAATTATAATATGTACAAAACCTAAAAAGTTATACATAATTTGATTTTGTTATAATGTTAAATGTGTCACTGCATATTAATCGTGATTATAAGATTAATAATTTGTTTTTGAAGAATAGGTTTTTACAAAACTAGAAGAGTATACTTTGAATTCCTTGAAGAACAACTCAAGGTAGATCAATACAATCGCATGGAGAATTTGAAATAAAAGTTATCTATATAGGATTTCTTTAAAAAAACCCCAAAATTAGTGGAAGAAACAATTAATTTTTATAATTTTCTAACGTTCAAACTATTGAAGAAGAATATTAAAATCATACAACATATTTATAGATAAAAATATACCATTCAATAAATTAATTTCGATAAATATCAACAACATACAATATGAAATTAAAAAATTATAAAATTAGGTATTTTGTTCACAAACAATTAAAAGAAAAATGGAAAACCAATTTTTGTTTTGTTGAAAATAAAATCCTAGCCGCCCAGATAAAATTTCCTTTAATTATTTCTTAATAAAATGAAAGCAACTTTATAACAAAAAATAAATTCTTTTTTAGTTTAAAATACAATTATTATAAAATGTTGTAGGTAGGTACATGTTATTAGTATATATGGGTAGTATATATATATATAAATAATTTAGAACAGAAATATAATTTTAGATAAATTAAATTATTTTTCTAATTTTTTTTAATGGTCAATATATGTTTCTAGCTTATTTTGAATACAATCATTAAATGTTCGTCCATCCGTCCGGCTTCCTCTAGGGTTGTGATTTTTAGGTAATTACCTTTTTTCAGTCGTGCGTAATAACAGATTTTTATTAAAATATCTCCTCGTTTCGAAAAATTTGCTGTAATTTGAGCCCAATATGTTAGCGACTTTTTCTACCTATTTCATGTTTTAGCGACTATTTCGACTTTTTTGACTTTTACTGACTTTTTTAAACATTTTTGACTTTTTTAGGAACTATTTTACCAATTTTGTTCTTACATTAAAGGCCGTCATAATGAAAAACATGGATTTTTCAATTTTGAACAAAATTTCAAACATGATATCTGACAGAAGAATGATATTTGCGAGCAATATAAAGTTCAGGAAATAATTCCCTTCAAGTATGCCCCTATTACTTCGACAGAAGTTGAAAGAGCATTTTCTATACATAAAAATCTTTTCAGATCTAACCGACAAAAATTTGAATTCGAAAATATTTACGAAAGCATTTTGTAATTGATTGCAATAAATCAATCAATAATTAATAAACTCGTTTTTACATTTTTATTTCAAAATCCATGTTCATTTTTTAAGTTTTTTGCGCAATGAAATTTATATTTTTTTTGAACTTTTAAATCAAATTGCTATATTAATATATTCGCACAATAAATAATATGAAAATCCAAAATTATTATCTTTATTATCATTCGTAGATTTGAAATTTTTGTATCAAAATCTAAATTTCTGTAAATTTTTGGGAAATTTTTTTAACTATTTTTTTAGCGACTTTTTTAGTGTCTTTTTTAGCGACTTTTTTTTGTTTTTTTAGGAACTTTTTAGGTGTCTAAACAAGGTTTTTAAGGAACTAAAATTCACAAGCCTAAATTAATGAGTTAATTTTATAACTCTGTCCATAACATATAATAAATATATGTGTAATGTGTACAGTACACCTATAGCTGTAGCTATAACAAATTTTTAAATTAATAAAATGAAATATTATTTATATGTACATAAATAACATTATTATGGTTTAATTTTGTGGCAAGTATCTATATTTTAATTTATAATGTTTTAATATTTATAATTTATTTCATTATTAATATTATTTTAATTTTGCTATGTTAAAGAGTGATAAAAAATATATTATAAGTACATATTATAAAGTCATGGCTTCTCGTTTATAAATTTCGAAAATGTTAATAAGCTTAATTGAATCATTACAAATTCAAAATTTTTTGAATAAATAAATTTTTTCTATAATATAAAATAACTCTATTTTTTTTAAATAGGTCTACTTTTCAAGTGTTGGTAACGTAAAACTTAGGTCTACAATAAAGTAAATTTAATTATTGTCTTGTTACTTTGATTTTAATTATAAAGTTTTGTATATATTATTATTATAAAATTGGAAGACACACCTCCAATGTTTTTCTTTAGCAAATAACGATATATTAAAATTATCAAACTAGTATCTTTAAAAATGTTTCTTATTTACATATTTTTGATTTTACAACCTTTATATTAACTTGCTTTTGGATGTGCTTTCTGTTTAAAAATTGTAATTAATTTTTAAAGCATTTACTGACACCATAACGAGCTGAAATTTGGCATATTTATGTTACTTTGATGACAATGCAATACCGTGGGGAGCTAATCTGATGAAAGACCCGGATTCTCGGCCCTAGCAACGCCTCAATTATATTAGATAGTTTCATTCTATTTAGGCTCGTGACAAGGACTACATCTCAACAAAGACCTGGATGCTGGTCGTAGTAACGCAAATAAGAAAAAAAAATGGCATACTTTGTAACTTCGATAACAATAATATAATATGAACTCGGATGCTGACTCTAGCACGGCTTGAGCTAAATTAAATACTCCATTGTGTTTAGGCTATATTTGTTTTGATAAGAACTATATCTCTAGGTGGTGATTAAGGTGATGTGATCAAGGACCCGATACTAATATATTTCGATTCTCCTTAAACCTCTCTCAGAGTACATCTATATACAAAAAAAAGCAAAGTGAAATACTATATCGGCAACATTAAAATAATAAATTGATATTAATTATTCTTGTTCCGACTGAGGTTAGTTTAAATATCTTTCAATAGAGAACTGATATAATTTTTAGTTTTCGATTAGAAGCCATAGTCACAATAATGATTTGTTAGATTAGTAAATAATTTTGACAAATAAATTATTATATTGACTGATTACGAAATGATATTGAAACAATAATAAAAAATATATCTTAGTTTGTTATGAACTGATAATTTCTCCCTGTTCAGAATTTTAATAAACTCATAAATTTTATTATAAAAATATTTTATTATATAATACTTATGTAACTATATTGAATTGTTTTTTTTTTGGATGAATAATAATTACACGCCAAAATGGGTTTCTATCTATTTAAGTACAATATAGCAATGTCAGCTAAAAATATCTTTTTTGTTTCATTCTTCATTAAAATTGTTAAATAATATAAATCAATTTTTTTTTTTATTTTTTAAGAATTTAATAAACAGGAAATATTTAAAATAATGTTATTTTACATTGTATATACATAAAATATGTATATACTCGCAGTATCTGTTTGTAAATAGTATAAATATGTAAATACATAAAAAATTAAAATTAATTGCTGATAAATTTTATGAAGAGACAATTTAACGCTTGAATTATTCATGTAAAATTTTTGAATTCATCTTTAATTTAAATATTTAATTGATTTAACTATTTACTTTTTGAATGAGGTGTCAAAGCAAAACAAAAAAAGTTTTTATTTTATTTACAAAAATAATGACATTAAATTGCTTAGAAAATTTGATTAAGTTAATTGTTTGTGATTGATTTGAAAGAGTAATGCGAACGCGATCTAAAAATGATTAAAAAAAAGGTTTGTTCTTTACTTTATTTTTATTTTTAATTAAGTTTTTAATTTCTTGTTTTTTCTAACTAAATCAAAAAATACTTGGATTTTAAAACTTTCCTTTTTTTCGGTCGATTACATTGAAACTACTGTCAATTTAAACTGCGTTTAAAAGTTAATTACTAAAAAAATTGTCAAAATTTGTTCAAGATTACAAAACAAGAGTCCAATTAAATTATTATATTATATACTTTTTGCATTTTAAAGATTTTAATTTCGAATCTAAAAGTGCGAAATACTGTGTTTTTTATACAACATTCTGTACGCGAGATACTGTATCATCTGGTGAGAATAATAATATAATAGTGTATATGAAAAAGTATAGTTTTGAGTAAAATGCAATTAAAGTTTCATATAAAATTGAAATGCAATATTTTCGTATTTATCACATAAAACAAGCTAGAATCAAGATTTTCAAGAATGTATAGAAGTTGTTTCAATAGTGATATAATTTGATAACAGTGTGTAACTATCACTATTATTATACTGAGCGAACGATATAATGGTTTTAGTATCCGGGATTCTATTTGTCAAATAATTTTTATAATTAATATAATATACAATTTTTTTTATAATAATTCAGTATCAGATATACAATTCAATATTCCAGATACTATAAATTCGGTATCCCGGATAGTAAATTCAGTATCTTGGATACTAAATTCAGTATTTCGGATACTTAATTGAGAATATTCAGTAACTCGGTGACATAAACTATAAAATTTAAAAAAACTATATTAAACTATATATGATACTGTGTCCGCTACTGAATATCGTCGGAAAAGCTGTATTGAATGACATTTAAAAATTTCGTTTTTTCTGGATCTTAGATATAGGTATGCATAGAGTCTCTGTTTCTCGCCTGTGTCATTTCTCGTCGAGACAAGACTTCTCGACCAAATTCCTTCGAGATCTCGAGAAATCTCGAGAAATGTATTTTATTTATAAAAATATATAGTGAACCTGATTTCTTTAACCGTTGTCAAAATTAAATTAAAATATCCTGAAATTCAGAACAATTTAAATAATGTTTTTATTTTTTAACACCAGAAAACCGTACTACGTACTAGATTTAAGATATTTTTATAAATAATTTTACAAAAATTCGTTAAAACCAAATTTTTTTGTATGCTAGTCTCGGCGAGAAGTAGCATCATTTCTCGACGAGACGGGATATTAAAAAAATTACATTCTCGCGAGAAATCTCGAGACAGAGACTCTAGATATGCATATCTAAGAACAGAATCTTCGCCTAAAAGAGGTCTAACTGAAAACTAATTACATCATGGAAATTAAAATAAAATATTAATATGTATAAAAAATTTAGAGATTTTTGTTAGTAAGTTGTGTCAGACGTCATAGTGTAGTGGTATTGCCCTTATCCTACGGCATGTACGGTCGATTCCCACCTCGGACTGGAATTTGTGTTAATTTTCAATTTGTCTCACTTGAATTAAGTGTTTATGTTGTTGTTTTTTTTTTTTTTTAAAGATACAAGGATACGTGAACAAAAGTAGTAACGGGTAATCGACTAATAATGGATATTTGAGACACAATTTATAGACAAGCTGTTTATAGCAACAAAAAAAAAAAAACAATTATGATATTTTCTTAATAATTTTTTTTTTTTAATTATCTATATTACAATAGAAATTTTTCTTCGCTATTTTCTTATGAATGATAAACAAAGGAAAAAAAATTAATATTGTATGTACCTAATAAAAAAAAATTATAAAAATAAAAAGAAAAACATAGACAAACAAAAAAAGAAAATATTTAAATAAAAAATATATATAACAAAAATAAAACAATTTTATTAATTTTTTTAAGCTGTTTTTAATTTTTTTTTGTTTTTTTTTTTTTTTTTTATTTATTTTTTTATTATCTTCATAATTTAATTTGAAATCTTAAAACAAGTTTTACAAAAAAAAAATTTTTTTTTTTTTTACAAATTTTCTTTCTTTTTTTTTACAAAATGAATTAAAAATGTTTATTTTATCTTTGGCTTTATTTATTCTAAAAAATTGAGAAAAAAAAAATTTATTTTTTATTTTTTTTTTATTTTTTTTATATATATATAATTATATATATATATTATAATATAATAAAACATAATATATATTATAATATAATAAATTATAATATATATATTTTTTTTTATCCATAATAATAAAAAATAATTTCATTTTCCATAAAATCAAGAAAAAAAAAATTTCATCTTCATATTTCTTTTTTTCGTTTTTTTTTTTTAGTTCAACTTAAAAAATATGATTTCATTAAATTTCCAACTCAATTTTTTTTTTTCCTTTTCAGGCAAAAAAAAATAATAAAAAAAAATATGAAAATAAAAATAATATTTCGTATACATAACTCAATTAAAATTGTATACATATTTTTTTTTCTGAGGTCCAAAAAGAAATATATTATTTTCATATGTTTTTTTTTTTGTTGTTGTTTGCAGTTTATATATGTGCGGGAAAAATTATTTAAATAATTTTTATTTATACAATTTTCGCTCTTTTCATAGCAGCAGATGAAGAAGATTTATAAAGGTAGAAAATTAAATTAAAAATGATAAAAAAAAAAAAAATAAATAAATAAAAAGAATAACAGAAATTTCGTTCAAACTTATTAGAATTTCATTTCCCAGCTGTCATTCAGGTTGTTATTTTGTGGTTGAAAATATTTTTTTAAATATTCAAATGAATTCAATGTTATTTATAGTATTGAGTTAATTTTGATGTAAATTCTATGGGTTGAGATCTGTTTGTATTTTATTAAATTATTGTTGAGAGGAAAATGTAGTTGCAGTGATGACCGGTTGTTCAAATTTTGTCGAACTGGCAATAATGACGTTCGCGAGTCCCTATTCTGTCTAATCAACTTAAATTTATAAAGTCGCAGCTTAAGTGGGTGGATTGATTAAGAAGTCTAAAAAGAAATTCCAAGTTTCACGAAGTTAAGTTTCAATACAATTTATGGCCATGACTTTTCTCAACAAAATCTTTGGACATTATTAATAAGCTGATCATTTTGAATTTTATTCAATGTTCTTCAAGCTTTAAGGTTAAATTATTTTTTTGGAAATCTCTAAATTTAATTATTTTGTTTTCAAAATTGAAAAGCAAAAATTCCTTAAAATTAAAACGTATTTGCCCCAAGTACTGTAATCAAACAATTTCTAATTTTTTTTTGCAAACCTAATATAATAATAATAGTTACCTTTTTGAAAACTAATAAAATTAAAACTAAAATATTTTGTTAGAAAAAAAAAATGCTGTAAAATGCTTTAAAAGAATTAAAATCGCAAGAAATTTCTAGTTCTGTTATAATTTTCCATAAATTTTCCTCAAATATTTTCTTTGCAAAAAAAAAAATTTTAAGGAAAAATAAAAAAAAAAAAATGAAAAGAATAATATTTTCCTGGAAATAAATGAAAAATTTATGGTATTAATGAATGAAAAAAAAAATTGTTTTAAAGTCTCCATAAAAGATAATAATTTTTCCTTCCTTTATTTACGTTATACGAATATGCCCGTATATAAAGTGAAAAATCTTATAATGCTTGCACAATCTGTTCGCACTTTTTATTTTTTATTAAGGAATTTTTTTTTATCAGAATTAATAGAATGGTATTTTAAATTATTCAGTATATTTCTTAATCATAAGCTTTAATCTTATCTATTTTTGTAATACATTTTTAAAACAAAATTCGTTTTATTTTTAAAACTTTTCAATTAAAAGATATAGATTTTCAAAACAAAATTTATCTATTTTAGTAATAAATTTTTAAATCATAATAAAGATTAAAGTATGTACGCAAGACATTTTTAATTAACTATTGAACGATGACAATTTTAATTGTTTAATTCGTTCTATTTTTGAAACTTTTCAATTAAAAGATATTTAAATTGCGCAGATTGTTCCAAAGCTTTGAATGGAATATATAAATTACAAAACAGACAGTTAAATAATACATGTAAAAGTACTGACAGCTAATAAGTAATACTGCTACCAATGTTGCAAGTTAGACTTGTGTAATATCAAAAAAAATTCAATATCATTTAATTTTAAAAAACACAATATCTTATAATTCTATTTTAACGAGTATTACGATCCTTTTTGTTTAGATTTTCAAATGTTTATCCATCTCAAAGTACCCATAGTACTTTGGAAACTAGTTAAATTTAATTTCACTCTGATTATCAATTTTGATAGAATTTCTCTTTGCGATTTTCGAAGAACAATATTATTACTAAGTAATTCTGCTTATTATGAAAAATTTTGAAATTAAAAAAAGAAAATAAAAACACTATTAAATTCTATAACAGGTAAAAATTTTGATTTTTAAATTTTTTTATGCCCAATTAGTGCATAGCCTCTGGTTAACTATAACACTGTTAAATTCATTCGAAAATTTATTTTAACGAGGATGTTGAAACGCGGATATAAAACCCTTTTTTTTTTTTTTTTGTAAATATATTTTCCGTAATAAAAAAAAAGTAAAAATGATATAATTCTTTGGATCAGAAACAGTGAGTTCTTTCGTATTTTATTTATATTATAAATTCGTTTTTATTTTTTTTTATTTTTTATAGAAGATAATGAAATTAGGTCAGGTTTTTTCAGAAGGAAAACATAATGAAAAAAATTAATGCTTTCGTAGAAATAAAAAAATATAATTTTTTTTTTGTTTTAGGAAAAATATAATATGAAAAATTTAATTAGTTCGTTAAGTTCTTTCTTTTCTTTTTTTTTTTCCAATAATTTAAGTATTTAATCTTGTTATTGTTATGTTTTTTTTTTTTTTTATTATTTTATTTAATTTTTATATCTATGATGTTAGTATTATTATTATTATTTTTTTATTTCAAGGATATGCAAATTGTTTTTTTTGTTTCATAATAATTCTCTTAAAGTATTTATTTTTATATCTTTATTTATTAATCTACTTATTTGTCATTCCAAGTTTCTACTGATATATAAGTACACAATATAAAATATGAAAAGCAGAAAAGATATGTCAAATATTATTCTAATTTTTTTGTATATATAATAAATGTATATGATTAATTTTTCAGATAAGACTTTGTGTATATGAATTTATGGATTAGTTCAGGAAGAACTGAATATTAATTTCAAAATTTTTTTTTAAATAAAAAAAAATTAAAATCATCCCAGTAGCTTTAGTTTTAGTAAATTAATTTAATTTTAGAATTTTAGAAAAAAACTTAAACTACATTTGCAATGCAAAATTTTTGTATTATATATTTTACTAGAATGACCCTTCGAACCGGATAAAAATAAAATTTTAATCAAATTAGTACAATTAAAATTATTTCTTATAAATAATATTTTGAATCATCAATTTAATTGAACTAATTTTTGTTATCCTGATTTATATGCATCAATTACTATATAAAAAGCACTTCTTTTTTTTTGTTTCAGAAAGTGTAATTGAAATTTTACTGTACAAGGATGTATCTCTATTTACTATTAGTAATCCTTTTAAGTTTTATATTCGTATATTGAATAGAAACATATAAGATTTAATTTTCTTCTGGAAAATTCAATTAAAAAAATCTTTTACTTGATCATTAAAAATTTTGCGTTCAGTAATTTTTGGAAATATGAAATAAAATATTATCTTTTAAATATAAAGTTTTCCTGGATTTTTAAATTAAATATTAATAAAGTTTAAATATAAATCGATAAGTGGATCAGCTCTCTAGGAAAGTATTAAATTATTTAAATATGCAGGATAAAAATTATACATATGACTGGTTATGAATGTGAGGTTTGAATCTAAAAGAAAATTTATTGATTAATACCATATTTGTATCATTAAAAATTTTTAGGTATAGAAAAGTAATATGAAGTAATTTTTCATTAAAAACTAGATTGATATTATTGTTAGAAGTTTCTGTGAATTATTAAAGAGAGAAGAAAAAAAAAGCAATTTATTAAATACATTGAAAAAGTTTTTGAAATTTTAATTAAAAATTTCTGAAATATTTTTTGTTCACACAACTTTTTTTTTTTAACGTATTTCAATATTAGTTTCACATTTTGGGTAATAACAACAGTATACAAAGTTATAAAAATGTATAAATTCATAAGGATTTTTAATTATTATAATTCACCTTCACAACCGAAATAATTAAACAGGAATTTTGTGATTTTTCAAGAAACATAAAACCGTAGGATTGACAAACACTGTTTAAAAATATAATAAAAACGTTAATTGTATTGAAATCCAGTCGAATTACCAAAAAAAATATTGATAAGAACTGATTATAAGGTGCCTAATTTTTTGACCGACTGATGGTTTTAAGTCAAAGATTTTTCTTATTTTTGAAACATGATATAATTTTCATGAAACCACAATTTCTAAATTTTTTTTTTTTTTTTATTAAATTAAAATATGTAGCTTTATCAAAGAAATTTGTAATAATACAGATGTAACATTTTGACAATCATCAGAAAAGAATTAATAAAAAAAAAAAAAAACTGTTGTCATTGGTTTCATGAATAAAACTATACCTTATTGTTTTTAACAAGAAATATTGTAACATTATATTTTGATTTTGAATATGATTTTGAAATAAGAATTGTTTGAGGGTGAAAGAAATATTGTTTTTTTTTTTATTATTCAATTTTTAAAATTTATTTTAATTGGTAATTTTAAACTTTTATTTTATTTATGATATTTTTGATGATGATTTTTTTGGGATGGGTAGTAAAAGGTTTGTGTTTCTTCAACATTGCTTAGCATTTAAATAGTTTCTTTTTTTTTTAACAATCTGTAGTTTTTTATTTTTCTTTCGAAAATTTCTATATTTTTAACACAATTTAGATAAATTGTCCTAGTATGAGTAGTGCTCCGAAAAAGCCTTTATTTCTTTGAAAGTCACGAATTTCAGAGGGAGCCAGTTTTTCGATAAAAAAAAAAACTTATGAAATTTCAGATAGTCTTTCTATTCAGTTTGAATTATGTTTTGATTATAAAACAGGAGAATTTTCTGCTTCATTTGGCATTAAAAGGTAAATATTTTCTTGTATGTAAATACCGAATGTGTACAGATTTTCGATAGAGTTATTTTCACTTTGAACATCTTTCAAATTGTAATTATCATTTAGAATTTTTTTTATCTAAAAAATGTTGTAATAATGGGTGGAAGGCAAAATTTTTTTTATCGTATATCTAATAAAAACCATCTGAAAAATTAATTTTCTTTTGTAGTGAAATTTTCCACACCTTCTTCATTAGTAATTATTATAATAGCAGAAAATATAAAATATAAACATAAACATTAAATATTTGAATTTACAAGTTTATTAAATAATAGAACACTATAAAATTAATTCATTATAAAACTGTAGGATTTTTCTCTTGATATAATATAGTATCGAATATAGAAACATATACTTACTAAGTATACACTATGATGTACAAATAGTATCAACGCAGAAGAATATAATATCGAAATTATTATACCGACGATGATTATTATTAGTGAAAAATATAATGTACATTAATTTAGTGTAACAAACAAAAATTAACTCTTAATACAAGAAGAAAATATATTTTTTTTTTACCACATTAATTTTTTTGTTTTTTAATTTTCATACAGACTTAACGCTTGGTATACGAATCAGTTTAATAGAGCAGAATTGTATTATAGTATTAATTTACAATGTAATATATAAATTTTTTATTGGTAAAAAATTTTCAGTTAAATAAACTCTATCCACATTTCCACACAGAAAAAAAAAAAACGGAAATATTATAACCAATATTATACATTATTTTTAATGTATAGTATTCGGTTAATATTTTTCAATTAATATTAAAAATATATAATAAAGTACAAAAATAAAGGTACAGCAAAAGTTGGTGCACCAAAATTTAGCAAGAAATACAATAAAAAAATATGTTTTAATACAATCAATTACAATACAAATAAGTCAATTTTTTTTATGCAAAAAATCCTATATCAAGTTTTCATGGAAAGTTATATAAAAAAAAAGTAATCTACTTAAGCAGATATTGATCTACTTAAGAATGTCTAGAAATTTTATGTCGAATATCGCTTAAGTCATGGGAACAAATAAATTGGAAACCAATAGTATTTGAGCTATTTTGCTTTTTGCTTTCCTTACTAAAGTCACAACATCTATATACCAGTTCGGTTCTGAACTATTTATGGTAAGAGAAATACCACAAAATAATTTTTTTTCAGTATAAATGTTAAAAATAGTGAAGATTTATTTTTTATATTATACGAAATATGCGCATAGCAGAAAATTATAAAACTTTTATAAGAAAATAATATTTTTGCTATATCCTTGATTACTTTTTTTTTATCAATTTTTCAAAAATTATTTCTATTATTATTATTACATATATATAATATTTATACTTTATTTTTTTTTTTATTTATTATTATTATTTTTTTTTACAACATAATTTTCTTTCTTATATAGGTCGCAAGCGCTTTCTATATACACTTAAATAATGTATTTTATATTAATAACATTTACCTAGTAATTAAAATGAAAACTACTTTTAACTTAATGACTTTGCTTTTCATCAAAATAAATTAAAATATCATAATATAAGTAAAAAAAATATATATATTATAAACTATATATATATATATATATATATATATATATATATATATATTTGTTTAACGAGAAAATTAAACAAAATATTGATTTATGTTTCAAAACAATTTTTTTTTTTTTGATATGATTGAGAGAGTGTAAAATATAAATTATTTACATATATAAACAATATTCTTCTACATTAATGATTATTTTATAATTCATTTTTAATTTTAATGTATAGGATGAAGGAATAAATTTTCTGATTCTTGTTTATCTTTTAATTACACAAGCTGTAAATATATCCTCCAAATAGCGCGATATTATTGTTGAGCTCAAGAAATTCCTTCAAAAGAGTTAAAGAATTTATAGAAAATTTTACAACTAAAAAAAAAATTTTATTATAATAAATAATACTATAAAATATAATAATTTTCTTCAAAAATTTTTTTTTCACCTCGATTTAGATTATTAAAAATCTTGAACTATACTTTTAGGAAACAAATAATGTTAATGCTTTTTAATATGCCATAAATTTAACATAATATATCCGGAGGTAAGATAAAGATAATAAATTTTATTGTTGCGCAACGATTACAATATGGTCCTTTTTAAAATCGCAACAATTGTTATAGGTATAACTACATATACATAAACATATAACCTCTTGTTAATATAATATATTATATATAACTATTATAATAAGAAAAATAAAGTAAAACATTTTACTTTATATTTTTTTTTTTTGTAGATAAGGATAAGAAAATTTGAAAAACGCTCGAAAATTTATGTAAAAAAATGTATATAATCTATATAATAAATATAAAAACACATAACTTAACAATATATGTATATAAAAAAAAAGAAACCAAAATTTACAGTGTTTTATCTGATGTTCTGTTTAACTTTCATAAAGTTTTGAAATTTTTTTTTTTTGCATTCGCTATTCTGCTATGTTTATGATCATATTCGAAGATAAATACCTTTTTAATTTCGGTAAAATTTTTATCTTTTTTTTTTTTTCTTTTCAGAAAACAAAAAAAAAAAAAATACATTTAGATGAAAAATCTATGTAAAAAGTTAATAATACTTCAGGGTGCACAGATTTTCATAAAAATAAAAAATTTAATGGAAAACTCATCATGAATATATGTTAAAAAAAAAAAAATAACAAAAAATATAAAAAAAATATACAACAATGAATACTTTTTTATTTTTTATAAATATATTTTCTTGATGCCTTCTCTACTAAATTTTGTAAAAATGATGTGAAGTTTATTAATTTAAAAGATATTTAATGAAAAAAAAAAAAAAAAAATCGAAACAAATTGAAGCCATTGAAAAATTTAATTTTTTATAAGATTTGTGTTATATGTAGCTTGATTTGTTACTTAAGTGATATTAATTTGTTTTTTTTTTTTTCAATATAAATTTGATTAAAAAAAAATATTTCTGTATTTTTTAAAATATAGTTATATGTCATATAGATCGTCAGATAGTACCACTAATGTTATACATAGAGCTGATGTATGTGTTTCATGGAATTTATACAGCAATTGCATTTATGGAAAAACCTAATTGAAAGCTCTCTAATAAAATATTTCATAAATCCTGACATTTTATATTTTCACAAGTTACATGAGATAACATTAACTGCGACTAATAAAAAATATAATGCAAGTAATTGCGTTATTTGAACATCACAAATATATTTTTTGTGATAAAATATAATTTAACTTCGAACCAAACACTTTAATGTCCATAATGTCCATAATGTTAAACAAACATAATTATCGAGCTTTAACCTATATTCATATTTTTCGCAAGAATTATTTTTTTTTTTTTTGTTTTTTTAAGTTCAACCATTTTAATTATAATCAATCAGAAACATTTACACTTCATGTCATCGCTTCATGTTTTATGGATTTTTTTTTCCCTTTTAATAACTTTTCTTTTTTTTTGTGATATTTTCATATAAATATATGTGTAATTTACATAATTAACGTATACATTATTCTTAAAATTAAAAAAAAAAATGTTTTTTTTTTCAATAATGTTAAATTAAATTCCTTAAATTAAATTTAAATTAATATTTTTTATACATATATAATACATAATTTAATAAATTATACAATATTTATTATTATACCAAACATTCATATCATAATCGCATGCAAAATATTATTTTCCATTTTATCTCTACATTTTATATAAATTTTGTTATAAAATTAACAAAATTTTTTGTTTTAAATCTCTAATCAAATCACTGCACTTCAAACTGCAGAAGTGATGGTTGTGGTGATTCTATTTTAATTTTTTTTTTTTAAATAATATAGAATTTTTGAAAATTTAAAAATTCTAAATTTAAATTAAGAGCTAAGTAATGAATTTTTGTTCTGTCAACCATAATTTTAAGTTATCATTTCCATTATATGTATAATATGTGTTCATATATAATATATTATTTGCAATGACCACATTTTATTTGAAAATTACACACGAAAATGGTTTATCAGCTAGCTGATAATAAATTTATTAAAAAAGTAGTTAATTTATTCTCAACGAGAAATTGCAAGAATTATGAGCTTTGAGTATAAAATTATTATTTCAGGCATCGCAAAATTATTACAGAATTAGATTATCGTTATGATTAAGTCAACAAAAGCAGTGAAATTATTGATGGATATAAAATTGAAAATTTGAATTATCTGTACTTGGTGAGGTGTACAAAATCACTGATGGGTCTATCATTTTTGGGGTCACAACTCAGAAGCTAAATATTTTTCGAGGACCTCAAAATCAAGGCTTCTGATTTCCGTTTTGTTAAGGATAAATTTGAATTTAATTCAATAGTTTTTCAACAATGACTGATAAAAAAATCAAATCAAACTAATTCTAGTTCTTGCATTGACCTATAGGTAGATCCGTCGCTGACTAGAAAAAGAGTGTACATTGACCAACCCTCAAAGTTATAAAACTTATTAATTTGATGAATATTTTTCCCGAAAAATAATTTTAGCAATATGTTCACCAGTTTTCAGAAATTATGTTTTTATTTGAACGAAAAATTTATATCCGATTTTTCTATCTAATTCTATCTCTTTATGCTTAGCGAATCGTTTCTTTATAGTATTTGTGTTGATTTCTCTGTTAGTTTTATGTAAATATATTTTTTTAAAAATTTTCTAATATACAATTTAAAATAAAAGATTTAATAATTTTAAGACGTTTAATCTTATATAGAAATAAAAATGAATTATTAATATTATTTTTAAGATCATTCTTTTAATATGAAAAAAATTTAAGAATGTCTTATCAAGTGATGTGTCAAAAATTATTATTAAAGTATAGATTTTTCCACTATAATGATTTTAAAATTATTTTCATCGACCTTTATGAGAAAATCAAAAAAAAAGGAAGAAAAAAATTCATTATTCGGCTCTTTATTTAAAATACAAAATAAAGTATAAATATTATTTATTATTGAATTTATTTTGCATTTTAATTTTATTTTTTAATTAAAAAAAAATTGAATTTCCTATTGTCAACGTTTCCAAAAATAATTTGTTTATTTATATTATTTTCTTTGTTCTGTGATTTATGCCATAAAAATTTATTTTTACGAGATGCCATTATTAGATATTGTCGTTATATTTGAGTTTTGTATCGTTAATGATTTTTGTGTTATTGATTTTTCTGTTGTTGTTATTAATGACTTAATAATATGACTTCTTAATACTTGTGATATTTCTGATGAAATACCATTAATATTATTAATTGAATTATCATTAACATTAGCATTAACATCAACATCAGAATCAATATGAAAATTATTATTATTATTATTATTATTATTATCATTATTATTAAGGGTATTCCTTTTTTTAATTGAATGCAAACATTTTTGATGTTTTCTTTTTGTAATTAACATTTGACTTGATTTGACAGCTATCCATTCGTTTCGAGTGGCATCAAACCATGTCAATCCCAAATTATAACGACCATTTAAATTGGCATGTTGACAATGCGAGAACCACCACCCACCCTCATAGTTAGCAGCACAGTGAGTATTAGAGATATCGCGATCAACATCGATTGCTGAAAATTGCATACGATTTTGATAATCTAATGCATCAGATGCATTACCATTATAATCAGCAACATATAATCTGTAGCCATCGTCACGTGATGAAATATAAAATTGTTTATATTCTGCAAGCCATGTATTATCATAAATGTCTGTCATTATGATTTTCAATTGAGTACAATTATCCAATGTCAAATGATGTAACAATTCATTACCAATCCAAAATTCACCAGACGGTGAACCAAAACCTTCGGCATACGATTCCCAAGTTCGATTAAAATCTACACTACCATCATATCTACGTTGAATTGTTGTCCAGCCACCTTCACTGCAATACGCCATTGTTGGACGATGTTGACCAGCTGGTGCAATCAAATATAATCCACTTGTACTGATTTTATCTTCATTCATTTCATTTTCTACATCATTATTATTTTTATTATTTTTTCGTTGAATTAAATCATTTGTATTGTCCTCAATAACGTCATCTACATTAGCATTGGATGGCTGATTTTTTATTGACAAAATTTCCACTTGACTACAATCGCTTGGTAATTTATTGATTATAGATTCATATTGAAGCTCGACAGATTCAAGTTGTTGAACTAAATTATTTGCTTTCTCTTCTGCATTTGTATTTTCATTTAAATTGTTTATTGACTTGTGATGATGATGATTAGATTTTGCATTTATTTCCATCTAAATAAATAGAAAATGAAAAGTAGATAAAAAAAAAAATTTCGATTAATAAACTATATATAGGAATGTCATTAACATAAAAAAAAAGCAGGTTAAACCTGGAATAAATCAAATGGTGCGAATCAGATTTTTATTAAAAAAAAAAGTTTATAAATAAAAATACGAACTGTGCATTCTTGAATTTTCTTCTCAAATATGTATAATATATGTATACATAGAAAATGTTTTTATTTTGTCTAATGTTGAAGAATATTTCCAAATAGGAAAAATTCATGAAATGAGTAACTTATCAAAATGTTGTCATGAAAAGGAATCTAAATGAAGAATTTTGGTAACCTTATAGTTATGGAATATTTTTCGTGTATTTATTTTTTTTGAAATTTAGTAAAATGATGCTCCGAGATGAATTTTCACAAAAATATTTTGTTTATTTATTTTTCTAATAAATGTTATGTAAGCTTTTCTTTGAAATTCTTTTCTTTTCTTATACAAATATTGTATCCAAATTATTTTTCTACAATTCATGAATATTGCTTGTTCTATTGAAAAGAAATTTGCTAAAAGATATTTATAGAAAAAAAAAAAACAAGTAATTTCTTTTTCCAAGAAATTTATATACATGGGAAATATGAGTGCGGAGCAAATAATAATAATTTGTTTTAATTATAAAAAAAAAAACAATTTTCGCAATACAAAGATATTAATTTCCAAAATGTATTGTACTGTATAAAATATACATGTTCAATTACTCGAATATTTTTGCTAGGTGCATATATGTAGTTTTTCGTGTCATTTAACAGCAAAATTATATATTATATGTAATAATATTTCCTTACTACGAATATTTATTTTGATTTGTTTACCTATTTATTCAAAATATACTTAACAATAACATTATAAAGGTTAGCAAAAGTTTTCTATTTTGTTGACAACAGTATTATATTTTTGTTAAATTCATTATAAATATTGGTTAGCAAGAAAAAAAGAAAAAGAAAAGGAAGTTAATAATGTAAAAACCATAAATGAAAAAAGGGTAAAAATTAAATTATTTCGAAAATTATTTTCATTTCAAACATGATTAAACTATGTAATCATTAAGAAAAAGGTAAAAAAAAAAATTAGTTATTAATGTATTTTCGCCTACAAATTGTAATAAGTAATGTAATGGAACTAATATCCAATTCACATAGTAATGATTGTAAACATTTGTTTTTTTTTTTAAATTAAATTGAATGAAATAAGCTTTAATATATTAGTTTCTAGAATTTTGGTATCAATTATTGTTAAGTATATATTATTGTTAAGTAAGTTTTAATAATCCTGGATCCAAACAACTCAAAATTAAAAGGAGAAATGTAATATAGCTTGTATAAAACTAAAGTCAACAATAGTATATTACAACACATGTTAAGAAAATTTGTTATTACAACGAGTTGTGTATACACAAAAACACATAGACACGAGACAAATGTCTATGTGTTTTTGTGTATACGCAACTCGTTGTAATAACAAATTTTCTTAACATGTTTTGTATACTGTTTTAATGCACATGTGAGAGGTAGTTGCAATCAATACATTTGCAATGCAAAAATTAAATAAAAGTTCAAAATGAAGTAAGAAAATAAAATTTGAAGTAAGTAAATGAAATTTACTTAATACGGAGATTGTAAATAAAATTTACTTAATTAAATAATTACATGTGTATTGACGCATGTAATATACCATTTACCGAGCTAAATTTACGATTGTAAATACAACTTACCGATCACATGCACATTAAAGATTATAACAACACATCAAAAACTTTACAATAATATATAGTTGTTAGTCTATAGTTAAAATTAGATAATACTAATCACAAAAGACAATTAATGAGTTAATAACTTGATGTACAATGATTTACAAAGATTTAGAAATGGTTTAGAAAGATAATGAAATTACAAAATAAATGACAAGTCTTAGTAAATATTAAATAGATAACTTAAATTTAATGAAATATATACTCTAATTCTACAGAACAAAATTTCAAATTATGTCTGCTTTTTTAAAGTTTTTATGCTTAAAGTCTTTATGCTCCAGATCAAAAAAAAAATCAATATCCTTTCAATTCATAAGATCAAAATTTTCACAAGTTCTATGGTTGAATGTAATCATTTGTTTTGAGTTTAAAGTTTAATTATTAGCTTACAAAATTTTCGATAAATTATATAAAAATAAATTAATTAAGTTTATTCTAACAATATATATTTCATTGAAACCATGCTTGTGTAGGACAATTAGGTGAACGGAAATATTTTGTATTTAAGAAGATATATTTGTCGGAAAACTAACTTTATAGTGTATTGTGCGTAGTATGAAAATTGTAACAAAATGAAAAAAAAATAAAAAATTGTAGCCAAGGTATATAGGTACAAAGTTTTTGTTGTTGTTGGTTTTTTTTTGTATGTGCAAATATCATTTCGGAATGAAAAACAGGACTTTTTCAATCAAAATTTAATTTAGTTTTCAGGATAATGGTCTATTTTGTTTTTTTTTTTATTTTTACATTATTTTTTGTTCAATTAATTTTTTTTTCTGTTTCATTCAATGAAAGTTTTAACCTTTTTTTTTTTTTTTATTGAAACTGTGTGTAGTTTAAAAAATAGAGTCGAGAGGAAAGTAAAATAAAATATTTTTTTTTTGGTAGGTACGTGAATTTTTTTTCTAATTTTTTTTTTTTTTGTTTTGGTTTAGAAAATTGTATATATACAGTGTTTTAAAGTGTATATGTATATAGAGGTAAATAATAAAAAGCAAACCTTTATTAATAGAGGAGAAAATAAAATAATAATGAAATGAAACTTTTTGTGTTGCCAAAAAAATAAAAATAAAAAAAGAAAAGTTTAGTTATATTACTGGAAAATTGAATTTAGGTATATTTTAGGAAAAAAAAAACATTTTTTTTTGTTTGTTCGATCTAAAATTAAATTTAAGTTAAAATTTTTTTTTTACTCTTATGCGGATTTTCGTATTTTTGATAAGTAAAGAAAAAAAATTTATAAAAGTTGGATATACTTTTATTATAGTTTATCACTTTTATATACATGCTTATGTTATATATATTTCAAGAAGTTTAGGAAAACTCATATTCTCTAATATATATAATTTTTATATCATCTACTTAAGAAGAGGAAATCTTCAAAACATTATACACACTCTGTCACTTCATATTTTATTAAGAAAAAATTAACGAGAATGATAAATAATATTTTGATATTGACATAGTCGAGAACAAAAAAAAATCGTTTTCAATTTACTCAAAATTCAGAATAATACATTTTGATATTATTACTCCTAAATTAGTATGAGTATCAGTATATACGTTTTAATTAAGGTTTTTTATTAATATTTAAAGATTTTAAAATTATTTAATATTCATACATTGCGACATTGTATTTATATGATAAACTCTGTGTCATTAGTTCTTCAATAATAAATGAATTTGAAATTGGATTATAAGTATACATTATTTTCTGTCTTCATTGCAATTTTTATTTAAAACAAAAAATTATTTATATAATTATTTATTTATATATTAATAATCGTCACTAATATAATATAATAAAATAATAATTTGAATTATGTAAAATATATAATATATGAAATTTAATTATGACACAATGATATAAAAATTATTATTGCGATAACCTAGTTAGTTCGAGAAAAAATTTGTTCAAAAATACTCAAGTGTTAAATTCAGTTTCATACAAATTAAAAAATAGTTCTTACTTAAATAAAAAATGGAATATTTATATAAAAACTACTATGCATAGAAAATTATCTAATTCAGATTTTATAAGCGTAAAATTGAGTATTATAGGTAACTTACATAATTTTATGCTATTTTTAGAAAAAAAAAACTATATCTAATTCCTATTTATATATTTATGGGTATATATTGTACGTAACATTAGTATAAAAATGTGTATAGTGAAAAGGACATTATATTATAAAATCTAAAATGTAGGAAGGAGTAAATATATTTTTTCTAATGAAATTTTGAATGGACAAATTTTTATAGGTTCAAAAATTTTATAACTCTATACAAAATAATAATGAGGGGATAAAAATAATATATTTTTATCTATATCGATTTTATTTTAAAATTCATATATGCTATTTCAAAAACAGGATTTTTTTTTTTTTTATCTAAATTAAAAATTTTCAATTATATTTTGTTACGACAACAATATATGAATCTATTACAATATAAAAAAAGAAAATACAAAAAAAAAAGAAGAAGTTTTGATTTTTTATGCTAAAATTAAACATTAATGTTTACTCAAGTTTAAAAATAAATTTGGTCCTTTTTTGTATGTAGAAAAATATATATATGTATAAAAAAAAACAAATAAAAGCAAAAGTATCCCAAAAAAAATCAACTAGAAAAATATTTACAAAATAAATTATTGTATACGTGAATCTAATGTTTTTGAACCACAATAAATACAAAAATACATACAATAAATAATATACAGCATAGGTATTCTGTATGTGTACAAACAAATTGTTGTATTAAACTTAAAAAAATTTTTTTACTTGAAAAATGTAAACTTTTTTTTTGCAATTTTCCTGAATCAAAAAAAGAAAATTTATGTGATTAAAAAAAAAAATTGTTTTTTTTTTCTTGAAACAACTTCATCTCTTTTAAATTACCTATATTTATTAACATAAATTTATAAAGATCACGCATAATAATTTTTAATGCAAAAGTGGAAACTTTAGTTTTTATATTTGTATATTTATGTAGGTAGGTTTTATGTAATAAGAGTAGTTGTCAAATTGTGTCAAAACAGAAAATAAAAAATAAAATAATGAATTATTGTATATAAGTTAAAGTGTTTCTTTTGATTTTGACAGGTTAAGTTTTCAATTAATAATTCACTGATTTTAACATCCAAACAGGTGTCTTTTTAGATTTATGAATAACATTACATATATTTGTTGTTTTTTCACTGTAAACATTATAAGCTTTAAGCTTTAAAATGTTTGCAAGCTTTTAAATATATGTTTTCATTAAAAATGTATAATATTTTTAGTATTATTAACTAAGAAATTAAAATTCATAATAAAAACTAAACATATACCAACACTAGATGCTTATATATGTGTACCTATTTCTACCATAGCCGGACCAGTGACCAGTTGTGGTAGACAAGGGTGTACGACAAGTATTACTCAAAACAAAAAAAATACAAATAAAAAAAAAAATAGAATATTAACTGTATTTAATTCTTAGAAAAAGTCATGAAGTCAAAGTACAATAGTTCTTAAAGTTCTCAATAAGTCATTCCATGGACGTTTAGTGTTAAAATGCCAATGAGCATTAGTTGAGTTGGGGGTGTATCTTAACACCACTGCACTTCAAAACTTTACCATCACTCTCAAATACATGCTAATATGAGATTAGAGGGCTCGGTAAGAAGCATGCAATGGAAAATTAGTATAACCACCAAACGATGCTTAAATCAAGCATCAGAGAAAAAAAAAAAAAGAAGACTTATATAAAAAAAAAACATTAAACACTAAGAACAAGTCTCGTTTCTGATAAATAACGAATCACTAATGACATAACACATAACACAAAGAATAGTTTCCCTAGTAAAAAATTTTAAAGGAAGAGAGTGAATATTAGAAGAAAGAGTAAATTAAAAAAAATTAAAAATATAAATAAGAAGAAATATTAATTAAAGTCTTCCAATGTTATTAGCGCAAAAAGAATTAGTCTTTAAACCAGCTTTAAGGGATGCCTTAGAGATATTAAGGTCAAAAACATGATGATTTTTGTTAGCAAAAGCAAGCATTCGAGAAATGGGATCATTGCAACTTCAAATAAGTTAGTAGTATACGGAGGCTTCTGGTATTAACTCGAAAGTTGATCTTCTCCAGAATAAAAGGAGAAATAATTTCACCAATAATAATTTGATGAATGAAAACACATCAGCAAATTCACGTCTGTCTTGAAGAGATTCAAGCTTAATGAGATTTAAGCGATATAACTTTAATAAATAGTAAATAAAATATATACTATTGTCAGTGTAAACATAAAGGAAATTTAAAAAAATTTTAGGCAATCAAAAATTGATCGAACCATCGGACGTAACTCATGTTGTAATTTTTCTATTATTATTATAGGTTTTAATCAAAAGAGAAAAAATTTTTTTTTCTTCAAATTGGATTGGCATGGAGTTGAAATTTATTTATTTATTATTTTTTTCCAAAATTAGAAGAAACTTAAAAAAATTTGTTATGTATTGTATATAATACACATATAATATAATATATATAAGCATCGTATATTAAATATTGGGGTGTTACCCGAATCGCCGAAAGACATTTCGCAAAAAGACAATTTGCCTAATTCCATTTGGCAAAAAAGACACTTCGCAAAAGAACCATTTCGCAAAACGGATAGTTAACAAACGTTCGCTTTAGCCTAATGAGACAGTTAACAACTTTCCAGTTAGCATAAGGACATTTCGCAACTACTACTTTTGGCAAAATATACATTTCGCAACTACCCTTTTTGGCGTAATTCACATTTCGCGCGCGCGCGAAATGTGAATTACGCCAAATAGGGTAGTTGCGAAATGTATATTTAGCATTTACTAAAATATGTTGCATTATCATAAATGCATATTATTAAATTAAACAATTCCAATTATATGCATTTTAATTTCAAGAAATTTTATTGAATTTTTCTGTTTTTTTAAGTTAATACAAATCCAGTTTGTAAATATAAGAAATAATATTAAAAAATTAATACTTAATATATATTTTTTTAATATTCAATACGTACATAATCAGTATGGACATATTAGAAAATTAATATTTTTATTTAAAAAAATTATTTCAATTTTAAATTCTCAAAAATAATAGTTTGACTTCCCTATAATCGTCTTTTCTTTTCAAAATATTTTAAATTTTTTTATCTTTTAAGTAATATTTTGTTTTTTTTTACTGCTGGTGGCCCACCCATTTCAATTTTTTTTATTTCAGTCGTTACATATGTACAATATTTCTTTTCAGATTTAATCCATGAGCCTATAAAATCCTACATGCTTTTTTTTTACAGTTAAAAAAAACCTTTAATATTCTATTCATCATATTTGTGCAGTAAAAAAAAATTTGTTAAACTATACTTTTGCGAAGTGTCTCAATTAATATAATGTTGTGAATTGGTATTTTGAGAAATATCTTTTTGCGAAGTGTCGCATTAGGCCAAATGGAATTTTGTTAAAGAGTTTTTTTTGCGAAATGGAGATTTGCGAAACATACAAATTTGATAAGTGGCTTTCGGCCAAATAGACTTTTGCAATATGGAATTTGCAAAGAGGCTCGCTCCCAAATATTGTACAATATAATAAATAATAATATTCTCAGAAAATTTTAAAGGACATAATAAGAATTTCCTATATGGCTTTAAATTTAATTTTTATTTTTAATATATAGTGAAGCGTTATAGGTAAGTTTTCAGGTATCTATATTTTAATAAAAATATATTTAGGTATATATAGTAAATATTTTTGTCATGGTTCTTTGCTTCTAATTTTTTCTAAACCTTCAATAATAAAACAACTTCACAATTATAACATGTGAAATAGACATAAAAACATATACCCAAGTACGTACACATATATACATATACATAGATATTGGCACAATATTGATACAATATTGAGATAATATACTTTTTCATTTAATTAAAAAAAGCAGGCTTTATTTAATAATTGAATGATTTTAGAAATTGATTGAGTTTAAATACGATTTATTTTTGTACCCAGTTAAACAATTTTCTAAGGAATAAAGAGAAAAAAGATTGATTCATACATATGTGTTTAGAAATCTTAAAAACGTACAAAAAAAAAAAACAGAAATTAAAACATTTCTACGGTACATGTAAAAACTTTATAAAACACTTTATGTAATAACTTTGTTTATGGAATGTGTTGTATATATATATATTTGCACGTTTACTGTAAGTGTATATATATTTGTATGTTTAATGTATGTAGAAAAAAATTTTATTTTTGTAACTAGGCTAAGACAAAAAAAAATTTTTTTTTTTTTTTAAATTATGAACTTAAAGCTAATATTTAGTTTAGCATATAATAGAGTTTGTTCATTTTGCATGGGTACAGAGGAAAACAAAAACTTATATGAGAGAAACTGGAAAACTATTTTTATTAATTTCTGTATGTACATATTTTGGGTATATATATATATATATATATATATATGTTATAATTAGTATAATATAAAACATATTTTTGTGAAATTTTGTTAAGTTATAAAAATCTTTATTATTTGTTTATTTTAAGTTTAAAATAATGTTTATACATACATTTAATAACTATGTTGTGCCATATATACATAATGTACACTATATATTATATTATAAAGTGGTTAAAATGGAAAATAAAAAAAATAAAAGAAACTTTTCATAGAATAAACATTAATATTTTTGTTAACACTCTCATTGAACAAATTGAGGAAATATATTTTAACCACATAGTCTATTAAATATATATACGAATATATGGATTTTAATATCTTTAAAAACGTGCAGAACAGGTAAAGTATACAGAATTTGTAATTTGGTTTTCGATGAAAATTACATATTTTAATTTTATTTTAAATGGTAAAACAAGATGAATTCGATATTTTATAAATAATTAAAAATACATCAGCATTTTAATTTTATATTATTATCATTGATTGGTAAGTATATAAAACACATAACCTATATAATTAAATATCGTTGAGTAGTAAGAAGTCATTGTAGTAAAAACGGGCTTTTTGGATTGAATGACAAAATAACAAACTATGATATTCAACATAAATTTTTAAGAATAATATAAATTTCTGCACAAATAAAAATATATTTTTTTTTAATTTGAACTACCTTCAAAGAAATTATGTATAAATGCGAGGCAGAAGGCCCAAGTATAGAAATATCTGGCTTGACATAATTACAGGTTCAAAACTTTTTCACATTCTATACATAACCAGTTAACTTTTTGAAGAAGTCAAATTGTTATTTGTTAAAACAAAAGTACTACATGAAATATAAGATTACTGAAAAATTAATTTTCTTTCTCTGCACAAAAAAGTCTTTTTGATCTTTTATAAATTTATTAATAAAAATATATTATTTTAACCAGACAAACATCTGTTTATTATTTACAAGACTTTTGATTTAATTGTAAGAAAGAAACAAAAAAAAAGAAAAAAGCGAATCAAGGACAAAAAAAAAGTACAAGGAAAAATAATTGAATAAAAATAAAGAAAAAAAACCCCGAACAAAAAAACTTCAAGGATACATACATCAAATTTAAAACTAAACCTTATTTATATTTAATATTTTTTTATGTTATTTTTATTTTTTGAGGAGCCAAATTCAATGATACCACATTCATATATGTCTGAAGAGTCTGAATTTAAAAATTCCGTAAAAAAAATACAAAATTAAATTTGTTCAATGTGTTGTAAAATGAGATTGTAAAATGTTACTTACTAAGGATCATTCGGTTATTATTCTTTTTTTTTTGTTTTTCATCTGAATGGATTTAGATAGCTCAAACAAATTCATAAAAAAAAAAAATTATTTCTTAATGATTAGAAAACTACTTCAGAAATAAAAATCAGCAAGTGCGGTTTAATAAAATTTTTCGTTTTTAATATGAATTTTATATAAAAACCTTTTGTTGCTTAAAACATATAAACATATAAAAATTTCTGAGTAAGCTATACAGATGAAAGACTCTAACAATTTAAATTAATAATTTAATTGGTAAAAGATTTTGTCGCGTCGCAGTTAACGAAAAATGTTTGAAAATGAAATTGCTATACGATCAAATTGCCTTGATGGAGTTGGTTATTGCGACGATGATCATATTATATGTACTATACTTAGCAACCTGACATTTTTTTCATTTTTTCAAGTTAATCGTTAGACTTTCATTTTACATTTATTTTATAGGCTGATATTTGACCTAAGTTTTTGCATTTCAGATTTAAGAAAAAAAATTTTTTTTTGGGAGATATGACGATTCTTGTGGCAGAAGGCTTGGAAAATTTTGAAACTTCAAACTATCATCTCTCTGTTGTTAAATTTACAAGAATATTTTCAGATATCATTTTAAGTACATATTCGTGTGGGCTTTCTTTGCAGGTGTTGGCAACTCGGTGTTGCCAGTTTAACCAATACAGAAACCCTAAAAACACTGAAAAATCCAAAAATTTTTTTCAATTGAATGTGCTCCCTGAATTTTTAACCGATTTGGTCACTCTATACCATTTTGGATAGGTCTTTCAGATATCTTTAAAAAGCTGCATGCTCCTATTGAAATTTTTTAAGGCTTTAGAAGATAATTCACTTCTTAGGATTTCCCCATACAAAAAAATTATCATTTTTAGCCATTTTTAAAAAAGTTGTGCTCCATGATCTTACGCAGTCAAAAAGTACATATTTATACCTTTCGAAAGCATGCGCGGGTTAAATCGGTCCAGTACTTTCGGATTGGCGGCATTTTATATAAAACCAGTTTTGAAGTTTTTTGGTTCGATTTTTGCTCAGTTTTAGTGTTGTTTTTACTGTATATATTTTCGAGAACTGTTTTAAACAGACTCCCCTTCCATTTCACTTTCATACACATTGCCATATAAGCTTTGAAATTCTTTTTTTTAATGTTTCTTCCACATCAATTTCATTTTCTTTCCAATTTTCTTTTCCAAACTTATAACCTAAACTTTTTTCTATTGTAATTTGCTTTTTCAGTATTTAATCCTATCTGATTTTACAATAATTTCAGAAAGGCATATAGCAAGTTCTATAAAATCGAGTATCTCCGAGCAGGGCTGGACTGGGAATGAATTTAGGACCGGGAAATTCAAATTTTCTTTGTAAAAAAATTTATTCACGCTTAAAAAAAAAATTAAAAGAAAACATTATAATTTTAGACATCAGATTTTAGTACCGCCCCCCAAGAAACTCCTTCTAGCTTGCTAGGCCAGTCCAGCTCTGTCTCACTCACGAGTTGTTTTGAGTCGCTTTTACTTTTTTTAGTAGTAGATAATTGTTTTAAATTATTCGAACGTTTTATCCGTTCATTCACGTTCCAACATGCATTTCCTAAAAACATGTCCTCATAAATTTTGATTTTTCAGTCATTTTTGTTATGGATTCGTTCTTTAAAATTGAATTTTTGAATAATAACGGACGTTTTTTTTTTCGTAATTTTTTTAATTTGGCATACCTCTTTTATTTATTATTCGATTCTTAAAATTTTGTTGGAAAGGTCTTGAAACGGTCTTTTTTTGGTTTTATTTCTGTAGTACAAATGTTTCCCAAAAGGTGAAGTAATTTTAATTTAATACACAAAATTGGTTAAAACGCCATCTATACAATATTTTCAGGAACTAAAACTTTTTAAAAAAAATGAAGGTAAACTCCTCCTGAATTAAAGTCTAGAACATCATGAAAGGCTATTTCGAAGTTTTCATACTCAAAAATGCTTAATTTCAAAGTAACCAAAAAGTAACGGTAAAACCTAAAAAAACCAAAATGGCGGCAAACTTGTTGAACAAATATAATTTCTAATACCACTTTCTACCACTTTCAAGAATAAAAATCAAATTTTTGCAAAAAACGCGTTTTTGTCAGGTTGCTAACTATACTATCCAATTGTGTAACTATCGCATTGAATATCAACACTCATATATACGAATAAATTGGGTAAATTTAAATTATTACAATCGAATTTTACGAGTAAATTGTGAAGCAAATCTGCAGTTTTAGCTTTCGATTGCAAAATAGTGCAAAATAAATAGTCGAAAAAGTTGTTCGGTTCCGAAAGTAGTCGATTAAATCTCACCAAAAAATAGCTTAAAATCATCTACGGAAAATTACCTTTCCAATGGTACTTGTATCGCTTTATTGGTTTAGAAGTTTATAAGGTAAATACGCATAAACGGACTTATATATCGTGATTTCCTTAAAAAAGTAAGCCGCTTGTAACGCGTACGTTATTCGTACACAAATTACGCTTACTTTTTTTTATGGAAATCTCGATATATAGAAAATTAACAAATTTTAAATTATTATCATAGTACTCAGCAAAATAGCTCATATAAGATTATAATTTCAATGAAGATGCAAATTATAAGAAAATCTATATTTTATATTTGGTATCTAATTTTCACTTTCACATTCTTCAAAGCAAACATTCCGCATAAAAATATTCCACATCAAGATTACAAAAGTTCGACTTTTGTAATTTATTTTAAGTTGTAACTAATTATGACATTATAAAAGTACTTCAATCAAATTTTATTAAAAATTTTAGAATATTTTTCAAGAAACTAATAAACATAAAACTTAAATTAACAAGTTAAAAAAACTAAAATTTTTTATTGCCTATATGAAAACAAAAAAAAAAAAACAAATAAAAAATTATTCCCGGAATCATGCGGTCAATGGAAATGATTTTAATGTTCTATTTAAAGGATTTTTTTGTATTTTTTTACCACAAAATATTCTTTGAGGGATGAAAAATAAAATAATATACCTAATATATATAGAAAAAAAAAAATAGGAAAAAAAAAAGAAATGTGAAAAATAAGCACTTATTAAATCTTTTATTTTGACATTGATAATGGTCGCAAAAGAAGCAGCAGAAGCAAAAAAAATGTTAATGTCATTTCGACTTAAATTTAATTTTTTGTCTTCGTTGTTTTTTCTTCAATTTTTTTTCCGCCCCATATATATTTTCTTTTCCCTTTGAAAAAAAAAAAAAATAAAATAGAAATAGATATTACTACATAGTAAAAATTGTCTAGTGCTATATTTACAAAAAAAGAAGAAACTTGAAATCTTAAAAAAAAAAAAAAAAAAAATGTCATGTTCTTCCAACAAATGAAAATTTCGATTTTTGTCTAATGTTCAATAATGTAGTAGAATTTTTTTATTTATTTTTATTTTTTTTTCTTTCAGAAAAACATTTCCTTTTGTGGAAACACGAAATGGAAAAAGAAAATTTTTTATTTTTTTTTTACGCTTTTGAAGATGAAAAATAAATTTAAAATACTTCAATTCAAATTCTCAAATATACAGCAAAATGTTAAGCGAAAAAATGAAAATATAGTTTTTCTTTTCTTTGAATCAAATTTTGATATTAGATTTAACAAGAAACTTTTTGCAAAAAAAAAAAAAAGTACGATTTTTATATTTTCTACATTGTACCTTTGAAATAATTTTTAATTATGTAAAATTTTGAGAAAAAAAAATTCTTATCTACAAACTATTCGTGGAATGCGAATTTATATATTACTTGTAAAAAAAAAAACTGCGATCATTCTATTTTTACGTGCTACCTTTGAAATAATTTTAATCATTTTAAATTGCGAGAAAAAAAAATTCTTATATCGACAAACTATTCGTAGAATACGAATTCATATATTACACTTTTGTCGGGGTGGAAAAATCAGACATTTGAAACTTTAATTTACCTCACACAAGTCTGAAACTAGCTTTAACAAAATTTCTGAAATTTTAATAATTTAATAATACATTCTTTTACACATAATAATTATCTTTAAAAAGTTCTTCGAAAAAAAAAGTTAGATTTTGTTCTCAAGGTGTAAAACTATATAATTTTTATTTAAATTTCAGAAGTTTTGTTAAAGTTAGTTTCAGACTTGTGTGATGTAAAATTATAGTTGCAAATGCCTGATTTTTCCACCCTGACAAAAGCGTAATATGTGAATTTATATTCTACGAATATAGTTTCCCGATTAAAGAATTTTTTTTTCTCGCAATTTAAAATGATTAAAATTATTTCAAAGGTAGTACGTAAAAAATAGAATAATCGCAGTTTTTGTTTTTACAAAAACTATACTAACTATTTGTTATTATGTAGTTTTTTATACTATGATGTTCAGTAGATTGTTGAGTTAATAATGCCTTTAAAACTGTTCTAGTATACATTTTTTCAAGTAATTGTAGGATTTGAATTTTTATTTAACTTCTTTTTTTTTTAAATGATGATACAAACAAAACGAAAACATAATAATCCAAAAGCTTTTAAAATAAAAATAAGATTTCGATTGCATTTTTTTTCGCAATTTTAACATTTCTTTTAGTTTTGGTACTTGAAAGAAAGACTTACTTATTATTTACTATTTTTAAGATGTACGCAATTCAATTTTATTTTATTTTTTACAAATAAAAAATTTACATAAAATTGTTAAGTCAAGTGATGACTTATACGGTTTCAAGCCCAAGTGGAGGTAAAACTTACCAAAACTAATATCGTTGCAAATATGAAAATACAAAATTCGGTTTCAGAATTCGTTTCATATTATTATTTGATTATTCGACACTATTTATTAAAATCATGAAAATTTTTTAAAAATGAAATGAACAAATATGCATGTTTGCCAGTAAGAATTGTTTTTTTTCTATAATGCTTTAAGTTAAATCTTTGATAGTAAGTATAAGCAAAAAAAAATAAAAATCTATATAATTTTCAGTCTATAATTTATATAAAACCAACCCCCAAATTATGTACATACGTGCAACTTCTAATTTCGTAATTTAAAAACCCAAAAGGAAAAAAAATTTTACTTACAAGAAAACTTTAATAAAATATTATATACTATAGGTAGTTGTAATGGAAAAATTTAATAACTTTTTCTTCTAGATTGAACATACAAATATTTTACGGTACGTATACACAGCACACAACATATAATATGTAAATAATAATCGAAAATTCAAATTTATATAAGAAAATATTTTTCAATATGAATCTTTCTTACACACAATAAATATGTTAAAAATTCACAGTACAAAATGTTTATTTTAATATGTACATATGAAAATGAAAAAAATTGAATAAAAGAAGCATTCAGGAAGATAGAAAAATGTTACATTATTTTTACATATATAATTTTTGTATGTCAAATATACATAGTATGCATACATATATAGTTGTTTTTTTTTTTTACTTTTAAAAAATAATTTTCAATCAGATATTGATTTTTTTTTCTTCTTTCTTCATAATAGTTTTCATTGTAACACTATTTTAGTTAGTTGCAAAAAAGAATAACTTTTATTTGAAATAATTTTAAAAAGTTTTCAAAAGATAAAAAATAAAATTATATACACATATATATTTTTTTTGTAACTTTCAAACTTTATTGAAATTTAATTATTTTTAGTAATAAATTAAATTAACTTTAATGTTGAAATAAAAATTTGAATAATTTGAAAATATATTGCAAACAAATTAAGCCAAAAATCGATGATTCAATTAATTTTTACGTCAATTATAGAAAACCTTTATTTTCCCAAATTTATTTCATTATTTATACATATTTTAGAGTGAATAAATTAAAACCCTGTGGCAATGTCTTACTGCTTACTTAAAAGTACAATATATTATATAAGTATATGTATGTATGTATTTAGGGTCAATTTAAATTTGAAAATATAATTTTTAATATCTATTCTCTAAAAACGAAAAAAAAAAAATGTAGGATTTTCATGATTTATTTCCCAGAAAAAAGTTATATTTGTTTAATGCCACATAGTTGGGTTTTTTATATTCTCAATTTTGTCCTAAAATATAAAAAAAAGGGTTTTTTTTTTGAGAAATTTTCCATTACATTAAAAAAAAAATGCCTTAAAAAATCTTGTAACCCTAAACTTAAAATTTATTGTTGTTTTGAATATTGTGTGGTTGATATTTATAAGAAAAATAATAACTTATTTTTTTTTTTTTATCAACAAAAATCTAAATAAGGAACTCAAAATTTTTTCTCTTTTATATTGTAAAAAAAAAAAAAATATTGAAAGCAATATAATAATGAAGGTTATGAAATTCATTATTATTATTTAAAATTGAGATATTTCACATATCATTATTTTTTTTCGATCAAAGGCATAAAATTCAATGATTTGAGAAAAAAATATAATATTAAAAGAGCTTTGGTATTAGAAATTAACATTGTACATGAAATACAACCCTGGGACTTGGGACTTAAATTTTCATAAAGTTTGGGCGACATTTTTACTGTTCTTATTTTGAACTTAGAATTCTACCAATAGTGCTATTTTTGTGACAATTGAATGTTGGATGTCTCTCTGTCGCAAAATCGTTATAATACACACAAATACCAAGATTAATGACTCGATCACAGCTAAGCAACTAAGAGCTACCGTAAAAACTGATTTTCTGCGTTATTTCTTATTTATTTTCATAAAAATTATAAAAAACGCAAGATAATAATTTTATTGATTTTTAGTAAAAAGAATTTTTTAAAATTATTTCATAATTAATTAGAAAACTGAATTTATTTTTTTTTTGCTCCTGAAAGAATCACAAAATAATCTTTTTGTTTCTTTTTCACTGCGTTTCTTTTGCATCGAAATTTGGCTTTGCGGCATTTTTCTGTCACAATCATATTATAAAAAAAACAAAAGCAGTTGTTTGCAGTTGATTTTTTATTGCTTTCAGGTAAAATAACCTGTGAACACAGGTTACAGGAACATTCCTTCAAAAATTGCTTTGCGGTATTAGCTGTGATCGAGCCATAACAGATACGAGAAAAATAACAAAATAAATCTATAGATTTAAAGACAATAATGTCTAGATTACCAGATAACATATTTACATATATTCTAGCCCGATTCTAATATAAAATAAAATAAGAAAAAACAAAAGAATTTAAACTATTGTACAATGGTTCGACAAAATTTGAATATCTCTGATGGAAAACGACTGAAAATTGTTTTCTTTGACACATTGAAGTGCAGTGCAGTGGCAGATTTGAAAAAAAAATACATACTATGCAAGAGTTTATTGAAAATGCAAAAATGGTCAGAGTCAAAGAGCTGATGGTCAGAGTCAAAGAGCTGAAGCTTTTTCAAATTTTAATCTAAATAAATACAAAAATTAGATATCGCGATTTCCATAAAAAAAGTACTTTTTTTGTACACCGTACGTAATCCATATTTTGATAAGAAATCTTTTTTATTTTTCAAAAATGTTAGTGTTTCTGCAAAGTAGAGGAAAGTTAAACCCAACCATAGTTTAAGTTTGTTCCGAATCCAGTAAAAATAAAAAAGTTTTCCTAACAAAATATAAATTACGTACGGGTTACAAACGGCTTACTTTTTTTGTGGAAATCGCGATATACAAAAATTTCTTCCTTTTGATTTTTTCATACAACTTCGCCAACAAATTTCATCTTTTACACAATTGACAATTTTTTTCATTTACGAATAATTCAAATAATGCAATATTAATCATAATCAAGAGTTAATTTAGTTAACAATCTCTTTGAAATGTAATCTAGTTTAAAGGACATCAGTAATGGCAATTTTTCCTCAACATCATAATATTTTCCCCTCAAGGATTATGTTTTAATCTTAACTGTATATTTTTTTGATATATACTTAATATGATGAGAGATGAGTTTTCTTTTAAATAAATAAACATAAAAAAGAAAATATTCCTTAAATTTAAAGTCTCTTCAGTTTGATTTTAAAAAAGAAAATTTTTGCTTCGATTATCATAAGGATTTTAAAGAAAAATCACAAACCATTATTTATATTTTTCACAAAAATATGTTTTTTGTTGAAGTGAATTCAAATGATCTTGACAGAGGGCAAAGTGAAACGGAAATTAATTGCGTCCTGCCTTAAACTGATTACAAATAATATTTATAATAAAAAAACATAAAGATAAGAAAAAAAATTTAGCATTACGGTCACAATCACAATTAATAATTGCTAAGTCTTTAAAAAAGTCAATTATTAATTGCTAAGTAACAATTTATGCTATCAATCCGATCTTAAGAGAAGAACTTCCACATTCAACTATGCAACAAAGTATTTTGTTAACTAATTTGGTGGCTTAAAATTTAAAAAATCATTTTTGACTTAAAGCCATATTCGAGAAAACGAATAAATACTCTTAATTTCTTCCACAAGAGGATAAAATGTTTCCTTTTTTTGAAACTATCAAAATATTTTTCATCCTAAAATTTTGTTATTTAAGAAAAAAACTTTTGAGGAGAAGCTCTGTAGTTGACAATTTATATCGTACTTTAAACCTCTAATAACGTACCTCTAATAACATATGAAAATCCTATAAATTTATTTAAATTCATAAAGATCAAACGGACGAAAGACGTTTCACTTCTACCGTGTATTTATTTGGTTGAGGCATACACTACTTTTTTTTTTGTGAATAATGTATGATAAAATCAAAAATATTAAAAATATAACTTACACAAACACAACGAACGATATTTATGTAGAAATGAAAAATATGTGAATGTTTTTATTTATGTACTACATATGTTATGCTTATACTACTTATATGTATACAAACCTTTTCAATTGTACGATGTACAATTGATTTTTGTGCTTCTGTAACTGATTTTAAATGTTCAACATCCTCTTCAATTTTTTGTACATTCTTATGAAAATCTTTTATGCTATCACGTTCATCTTGTAAGGTGCTGACACTAACTGCCATTGCTTGTATACTTTTTGCAATATTACGTCCTTCTTCACGTAATAAATTTTGTTCTGAATTCAATTGTGCTGATGTGAATTCTAATTTAGATATTTCTCTTTTTATATCTGGTATAGTTTTATCCATTTTACTTTGAATTCCAGTAACATCTTCTAATAATTCCAACATTGAACTGTGCAATTTATCAAGACCAGCAATTTGACGGCTCAAATTAAAATTGGCATTTGCCAAACGACGTTGTTCCATTTCAATATTATGATAACGTTCACCAAATCTATGATATTGTAATTCATTTAGTTGATGTTTAATTGAACGTTGTGAAATTTCTAAATCATGTAATTGTTGTCGCATAAAACGTTGATGTCGCATTTTATGGTCAGCTTCAGATGATTCAAAACTATTATCATCAGAATTTTCCTTGGAATAAATCTGAAATTGCAAAAAAAAAAGAAGAGAATTTTTTATTTATTGATTCAAAGATAAAAAAAACTATAACTCTGCGGATATATAGTTATTTTTAATACAAAAACTTTTTTTTTTAATTTAATTTACAATACTATGGAAAATTTATGTTCGCTTCTTTATAGATCATGCACATATGCATTAAACATACAGATATACATACTACTATAAAATAGTGTGTAGAAAAATGTTTCAGAAAAGGGCAAAGCCGTCAAGCGCACACAAACTAGTTCTGCAACTTTAGTTATTTGACCTTTGCGTACCGTACCGTATACTACTATACACATCCCAAATTGGTCATTAAGATTATTTTTACAAATGACAATCAGAAAATATTAATTGTTTTTATTTAAGGTTTCTCGAAAAGGTAATTTTCCTTTTCAAATTAAAAAATATGTACCTAGATTGACAAATTGGAAAATTCGTGCGTTCTACATTGGCGAAGATTCAACTAAAAGATACATCATATACAATATATGTACCAACATAATTTGTTGTTATTTTACATCAATACTATGAAATAAAGAAAAAGCAACTTTCAATTTTTTCAATTTTGTTTGCAAAATTTTTCCAGATTTCTATAATTTTTTTTTATCTACAAATTTTGTTTATACCTTGGTTCTTTTGCTTTTTTATGTGTATTTGCAATATCCTTTTAAAATTAATTAATAAATTAGATTTTTTTATTGGACAATTCAACTTTTCTCTGAGCGAAATAATTTTCGTGATTTTTTCATATCGCTATTTGTAATTTTTACACGGATTGAAATATTGGAATAAGTCGGAGTATAAGTTAAAGGGTGAGAAAGATGACCAACTTAATCCACTGGAAACATTAGAATATCATATTTAATTGAGCCGACTATGATGTGCATATTATGTGAATGAATTCAAATATAACGAACATAAATGATTGGTAATGGTGATGCTATATTAAATAAACATTATTTCAGAAAAATACCGTCCTAAAATTTGTAAATTTGTTGTAAAAATTTTTAATACATTTTAGTGATTTATTGATATTGAAAAATGGTTTTTTCTTCCTTCGACACCAAATATTTCATTATTCACAAATTTTTTTTGTTTTAATACAAAAAAAAAAGACCAAGAAAACATTGTAGAAATATTTAAATATATTTATTTTATATAATACATAGAATATCTTAAATATTTTTTATCAAATTAAGCGAAACCACTTTAATTTTTTTTTTTGTACCATGTATACCAGGAGTGAAATAAAAACTCCGTGGTACTACAAAATAAAAAAACCTTGATTTATTTCTTCATTAAGTTATTTGACTTGGTTTATATATATATATTTTTTTTATGTTTCCAAAAATTATAATGGACTTTTAAAACTTTATTTTTATAGAGACTATATAGAAGAAGGATATAAAAGTCGAAAGGAAAACCTAATTTATTTTTATTTTTTTTATATATTCTTAGTTACAGAGTTATATAGTCCTTGTATCTTTATTTATTAATCAAAATGAAGCATACTGGACTATTATCCTTTAGAAACTCTTTAGAAATAATAATAATAATAAAAAAAAAAAATAAATTTAAGAAATTTATATAAAAAAAAAAGAAAATACAATCCTTCCCACTCAATTAAGATATTGTTAAAGGATTTCAATCTAAAAAGAATTATAGAATTTTTTTTTTTTCAGCTTCTAAATTATGTGAATTTTTTTTTTTTCTCGTGGTTTTTCATTCTTTAAGAATCAAGATTTTAATTTCTGTTTTTCTCGTTTTGTTCCCCATTAATGATTCTGCATTGAATTTTTTTTTTAAATATTTAAGAGTTGGTTTTCAAACCGTAATGTACATGCATAAATAAAATGAATATAGAAAAATAAATATTTTCAGTCATTATATAATTTTTTTAATGCTGTGGTTAGCATTTCATAAATAAGCTATAAATGTCCTTATTATTTTCTGCATTTATGAAATTAAATAATAGGAATTGAAAAAGGATAAAAAAAAATATAATAATTTGGTATACGTTATAAAGAGTTTTGTTTAATATCTATTATATAAGTATATTATTTTAATAAAATTTTTCTATAACATTTGGAATTAGTAAAAGCTTAAAGATTTAACAGAATTTTGATCCGATATAACAAAAATGTTTGAATTCCATGACGATTAAATTTCATATTACCAACAGCGTTGTGCAAGCGTTGTGCAGAGCTCATTTTAAGTTTTTTTTTGTGCTTTCAAATTTATTTTCAAGATTATTCAGATACATAGTATCAATTTACCTTTGACATCCATCTATTGTTTATTCGTACTTTTAAGGGAGAACGCATAATAACTTATGACTTGAATACAAAATTTATAAGAATTTATTTAAATATTAAGTAAATCATCATTCCAAAAACTTTATCGATTAATTATGCAAAAACCACAAATATTTAGATAAATATAATAAAATATTGCAAAATTTTAGACATTTTGCTAATTAAAATCAAGATTACTGAATCGAGAGACTTTAAGATGTCACTTGAAATTGAATTTATATAAGTAAAAAAAAAAAAAACATACTTGAATAAATTATGTGAAATAAAAATAAAATATATTTTCCTAAAGGATATTTTCAAATTAAATGTCTCTGGAGTATATTTATCTTTCAGGAAATCTTTTAAAAAATATAAACTTTGGAATTTATTATCCAGTTCTAGTTAGATAGTGCAACAACAAAGAAAAATTGTGGAAAATGAAAGTATGAATGCAATGTAGAAGATACGATAATTTTGTATATTTTGAAAGAACATTTCATTGATTAAGTACAAAATTATGTTTTTTAAAAATCTTAACTGAGAAAGAAATTTAAAAAAATAAATAAATAAGGTTAAAATAAAGAGACATATTTATCTCTAAAAAAGGAAATTTTATTATATTGGATTTTTTTTTTTAAATTTATGACATTAAGGTGTTGTATATCACCTTGCATTTATTATATGAAAAACTATTTTTTATCCTGACTTAAATATTATACATATATTATCATTACATTGTCAATTGGAAAATAATTTGAGATTGATATATAGGACTTTTATTGAATGATACAATTTTTTTTTTTTGCAAATTTTAGAGACATAATGAAATTTATTGTTTATATTAAAAACTTAACATTATAATGTAATTTGAAGCTTTAAAGTGAACGAAATTTAAGCAAAAATTTTAAACAACGCACTGTGGAATTAAAAACAAGTGTTCAATGCTCATTTAAGTATATTATGTCTATGAAGAAAAATCAGGGAATAAAATATAATATAATTTTTTCTTTAAATTTGTAATTTTTGAAGTCTTCAACAGTCTTTAAACATGTTCTTAAAGTATTATTATTGTATATGAATAACATTATTATTGTGTCTTCTTTATATACCATTATTTCTTTTTAATTAAACTATGAACTCAACTTCATAAAACAGACAGAATTTTCTAAAATTCTTTGCTCATTGAAAAATAGGTACAACATACTGTATATACATTTTCATTATTAATAGAAATTTTCAGCATACAATGTAACATATTTGAGATTCTTTGATGCATATAAAGTCAATGTTTTCATTTGCAGTCTTCTTATTTGTGAAAATAGAAATAAAATATGGATTTTTTTTTAAACGAGAACTTTTACAATTAAATATATATTTTTATATATTTTTTTTTATGTCGTTATACAAAATATTTTACTCTTATTGTTATTGTGCTGTTTCGTAATGAAGAAATAATTGAAATTATTTTATCCTTGTTGATATATTTTGTATGCGGATTTTAATTTTAAAATATTATTAAAAGATAATTGCATTCAGAAAGCTGTCAATTACAAATAGTTTTCTGAAATAATGTGCATTCTTGTATATGCATAACATATTAAATTAAAAATATCTGTATACAGTCAGTTTTAAAAGCGCTAATTCGCGCTAGAATACCTTCATGCATTATATGCAGTGCATTGTGTTGAAAATTTAATATTTGAAAAAAAATTTACTTTTTATCTTTAATTAGAATAAATTGAATCATTCTGTTTTTTCTGTCAATTCAATTAAAAGATCTTTTATTTATATTTATTTTGTTTCAAAATTTATAATTTTTATTCAGAATACAGAATATACATTGAACATAAATACATATAATGGCAATAAAAAAGTAAAAAATAGAATTTAATTCGAAAATATATTTTTTCCTTAGACGATTATTGAATATACATATCAATAATTTAATGAAATGTTCGAATTAAACAATAATTTTGTATATGAAAATAGCTAATACGATAGTTTTCGTAATCAATGTTTAAAAGGAAGTGAAATTTAAGAAAATTTTCTTGCGTTTTTATTTTTAAGAATTTAACAACTTTTTGACTCATAAAATTCTAAAAACAAAAATAGTTGGATCATTTCCTATATTTTTAAATAAATTTATGGTCATCGATATTTCTGATATTTTATGGAATATATATTTTAATGTGCATGTCTTCGGTAAGTTGTATTTACATTCGCAAATTTAGCTCGGTAAATGGTCCATTGCATGCATCAATACATATGTAATTATAGGGAAGTGTAAATTGTATTTACATTTCCCTGTGATATTAATTGTATTTACATTTCCCTATATTGTATTTACTTACTTCATTTTGAATCTATATTTTCCCTCTGAGCAAAAACAAAAAAGAACCAATAAAAAAATACCAATAAAAAAATAATTTTATAATTAAAATATAAAAAATATAAAAATGCGGCGCAAGGCGTACGCACTGAAATCTCGAAAAAAATGTTTTGCGACGGCGAACAAAAAAATGGTTTGCGGCGGTCAGCGCACGGCGTATAAAATTTAAGAAGATCAGCTAAATCCTAAAATAATAAAAAAAAAATAGTAATTTTTCCAAAACAAAAAATTATTCGATTTTTTTTTTCCGCAAAAAAGAAAATGAATAATTTTTTTTTGGAAAAATTACTAATTTTTTTTTTAATAGTTTAGGAATTAGCTGATCTTAAATCATCCGGTTAAATTTTAAATTTTATTTCCTTGCTTCATTTTGAACTTTTTTGTTTATTTTTTTCATTGTAAATGTATTGTTTTCAACTCCCTCTCACATGCACATTAAAGCAGTATACAATACATGTTAATCAAATTTGTTATACAGCTCGTTGTGTATACACACAAACACATAGGCACGAGTCATATTTATATCACGAGACTCGTGTCTATGTGTTTGTGTGTATACACAACTTGCAAGAATAACAAATTTTCATAAAATGTATTAATCTACTATTACAACATATCAAAAATATATGCACACAGATAAATTTATGTAATGAAATCGTTATATTATAAAGCCATGTGTAACATTATGACTTTATTTCATGATTTTTAAATATCGTAAAAATTTTTTTGAAAAGAACAAAACATTGTACATATATTTAAAAGAAAAGCCAAAATAAAATTGTAATTTCTTAAAAAACATAGTTTTTGACTTTATTAAATTAATCTCAATGTAACGTACTTATATCTTATATACAATATTAATCGGTGACATAACGCCGTACTACATAACGCCATAATGACACTATGAACCCACAATCGGCAAATTTTTTAATATGGCCTTAAGTCTCTTTGAAATATTTAAAAACTATTGTTTTTTTTAAATAAAATTTTTCACTGAGCATAGTAAAACCATTAAATTAATATTTTGGTTTCTACAGTTTTAATGGAACTGGTTTTTATTCTGATTGTTAAAGGTCTCTTTCGATTGTGCAT
The DNA here is from genome assembly GCA_964007475.1 of Hybos culiciformis. Taxonomy (NCBI): domain Eukaryota; kingdom Metazoa; phylum Arthropoda; class Insecta; order Diptera; family Hybotidae; genus Hybos; species Hybos culiciformis. The sequence goes on along the minus strand of OZ023274.1, from coordinate 64,556,726 downwards.
CGATGGCGAAATTGGACTGGCGCGGGGCCGACGTGGTGTGCATACACGACCCTCGAGCTTACACGAAGAAAATTTTGTACTCTTCTGATGCAGAGAATCATGATGAAAACAATGTCAGTGCAAAATAAAAATTTAGATCTTTGCATTATGTGCTATTTAAAATATTTGACTCAAAATATTAAGTATTTTTTTGTCCTGTTTCATAGAGCCATATGACTTTCAATCACTTTCAATTTAGGTATTTTGTGCCTTTAGGTCGATTTACAAATGAGACTTTCGGCCATATTAAAAAATTTCGCTATTATGGTTTTATGTCTCATTTGTGAATCGACTCAAGGCCATTATGACGTTTTCTCGAACCTAATTTTTCCCGACAATTATGTATTTGAAAATTGAAATTTTTCGTTGTGTTCTGAATAGGTTTTTGTTTTAAACACATATTATTTTATCAATAAAAACTAAAACCAAACTCAACAAAAAACGTTAGAATCAAAATTTTAATTTTATGTTTTTATTGCACTAAAAATGAAAAAAAGTACCTACGGCTTTATTTCTCAATTGACTAAAAAATTAAGCCTTAATCGCGAAACTCTATTCACGTCGAATGTGAAATGAAGCCATTATTGGTTTATTACATGTGGCTTTATTTCACGGCACTTGTATTTGGAGCCTTGTAGGTATCAAAAATAATTATGCAGTACCTATAGTTGTACATAAAAGCCTTAAAAAACATTTATTAAATTATGAGACCTGTAGAATATCCGTTCCTCTAATTCTCAAGAGTCCTTAGGAATATTTATTACAAACTATCTAAAGCACATATTTACTATACTTTATAAATAAAAAATAGTCGAACCTAAAAACAATTTTGCAATTTTTTTTATTTATTTTTGATTTATTATTTTTCTGTGAAAATGCTTTTTTTTTATGGATAAATATAATATTCAACAATAACATAAAAATATGGGAAAAAATATGTTCTTTGTTTTAAATCATAGATTCAATTTTATTTGTTTTTACAATAAATATAAAATCGGAAATTGCAGATATACATATTTTCTAAAGATAAAATATAGAAAAAAATTTAATCAATATTTCAGAGTAGCTGTTATCGAGTGAAAAAAAATCAATGGCTTTTCTTAAGGTTGGATGTGAATTAAATTTTTCTAACATTTTTTCCAATCAATTAATTTTTTTTTGTTGAATTTAAATTTAGAAGTCCAGTGACCACAGAATGTTGGAATTGTTGAATGAAAATATAATTTTAATGAAGTTTCTAGATTTTTTTAAATTTTTATAGAATTTTTAGAAAAGAATAAATTAATGTGGTATGCATTTTAGATACACTTCTATTTACTTTAATAAAGTCGTTACTGGATTTGATTAATATCTTCTTAATCAAAAATATTGTGCGTATAAGTATATACATATATAGAAAAAACATCTTATCTGATCGAATTGCGATCTTAATAGAAGTTTTAATTATTTTTTCGCTTCTATAAAGAAAATTTCAGATAATAACCTCAAGAAGTATTTGATTCCTGATCCCCTTTAATACAGCCTTTTAATGCAGCTTATATCAGGTTTATTTACTATTTTTGACGAATTAATAGTTTTTGCTGAGGAAACTCAGAAAACTATAGGTAAATTTACGGGTTTTTGTAAAACATATGAATCTTTTGTGAAAAGATCAACGTTCCTCGATTTAACGATATTTATATAGATGTCGGGATGTAACCTGTGTGATGAATTTCAGGATCACATTAATAGACATTTCGGTTTTCTTTGCTTATTAGGTATTTATAAGCAAAATTTTGTAGTTGAAAAAATATTTTTTAAATTCTTATTATAAATGAGTCAGAGAATATTTTTTTAATACGATTATGAGGTCTTTAATCAAAAAAAAAAATATACTCAGTAAAGACATGTTCAAATTTATTAAAATAATTAGAATATACGATACGTAACGAATTTATAAAAACAGTAACGTATTTATCAATTAAAAATCTTTAAAAGCCAGATTATGTAAGTACATATATCATTATAATAAGAACATTATATGTACAAACAAAATTAGCTTATGTATTTAGAATTGTACATCCAGGAAGAAACATAGTTTTGAAAGAATAACTTGGAAAAAAATTTTCATGAATAAATATTTAAAGCTCTCTGTCGATTCATTAGTGTTTATTATTGAATTTCTTAATTTATTTTTATGAAATATTATGATTTCTATTGTCAAAACTTCATTTAAAAAATATTTTTATTGCAGAAATATGAATTCATTAAAAATTACTTGTAGAATTGATCTTTTAATATTATAATGTTTTTAAGTCAATCAGTATTAAATATGTTCAAAAATATCTTTAGATAGTTGTAATAGTTTGAATAAACAGCCAGTCATCTCACGAGAATAGAGAAAACGAATGTAAATTAGAAAATGTAAAACGGCTTAAACGAAGTACATATAAAAATGTAGTCCTTTTTCATCATTTCGATTTGAAATTTTTTTGCGTTGAAGCAATTGTTTAATCGTACAATGATTCTAATTTTAATCGAGATTGATTTTTGATCCTTGAAGGCAATTGAGTGGTTTAGAATCGGCATCACTTCTTGTCTGTATCGATACTTGAAAAGTGCCTTTTACCATATATTAGGTATATGTTTGCAGAAGTTAACATATATTATTTTAAAAAATTATTTGATAATAGAAAAATAGAAAAATTATCTAATTAATAGATGGAATGTGTACACTCAGTTCTTATTTAATCATAATTCCAAAATGGTTTTTTTTGAACACTGTTTGATGCCTACATTGGAAGCTGTTACAAGAACAATATGATACTTTTTATAATTTATTACAATTATTATGAAATTTCATGAGTGTGAAAAAACATAATTTTTAAAACATATATGTACCTTACTTAGTTGGTATAATTTAATAAAATATTATTTCAAAATCAATAATAATATGTACCGAACATGTTGTACATTGTATACAAATATGTGTGTTAAATTGTTTGTTTAACAATTTTATAACATTTGCCCTAAAAATAAAAATATATTTTTCAGATAATATTGTTATTTTAATGTTTCCTTTATTTATATCTCTTTTGTACTTTATGTCCTGTACTAATTTTATCTAAATATTTGAAGTGGAACTTTGTATTTATATATAATATAATTTTATATATCTCCAGTATCTTGAAGTTTCTTGTTATTTTAAATATAGTTATGCTTTAAAACAATGTATTTATGTTTATTTTGAAATTAATAAATAAGATACATTTAGTAGGATTCATAGTAAAATTGAACAATAAGCATATTGTTTTTCTTCTCTATTACATTGTGAATTACTGAGTTTACACTTTAAGAATACACTTTAAGAATGTTAAATCATTATTTCTTAATTAATAATTTTGTACTTAACTAGGAGTAATTTAGTGGATTTTCGAAGCCAATTAGATTTTTTCAACTGCTTCACTGTACTCTGATTTCGGTTAATGTTATTATACAAGTTTAAATTATAACTAACTGTTTTTAAAAGCTAAGGCACGTATTTATAAGATAAAAATTAATACAATTAATTAAATAAATATTGAAATTAATTTTCAATGAACATTCTTTCGGATAAATAAAAAAAATACATTATTTCATCAAATACGTACCAGAGTATAGTCGTAGTTGTAGATAATTATATATATAGATAAAATAAATCCTCTTTGGGCGTATTTGATTTCTAATCGGTTGAAAAAGTTTATTATAAATATTGAAATTGCACTTAAAAAGTGCATACGCACATAATATTATCTTAATTATAGATCTTTTTTGTTGCATTTAACTGACCGCGACGCGTACCAGTTAAAAAAAAATATTGTTTTATAACTTTTGTTAATTTTAGTTCATTTAACAGGAAAATGAATACACACTGATATATCGAATGTCGCATCGAGACATTGAAACTTCAGTGTTTATTTTGTTGCAACCACAGTATTTTACATAATATTCACATACATATATATTTATAGTTGTTGTACATAAATATTTTTGAGTTAATGATAAATTGATATGTAAGTCAAATAAATGCGATAAAATTCTATGTTAATTTTTAATCAAAATATTATTTTTATGCGATGGAATAATTATTTGACATTTCGAACTACTTTTTATTAGAAAATTTGAATCCTTCTAAAAATTCGCCATTTTCTAAGAAGTTTTACGGTTTTATTAAAGCCCTCACGTCTCTCGAAATAGCAGCATAATTAATGTTTTCCAAAATTGGAATAAGAAAGTGGTGTAAAGGATATTAAAAATTTTAAGAATTCAACATTTTTTTGTCCCTATTTTGAAACCTATTTTTTACTCCGATGCTCAGAAATTTTGTGACTTCATTGTAGATAATTAGAATGTTTCAATATAAGAACATAAATAATTAGTGGCATTTTTAGCGATGGTCAATTCCTTTTTATATGGCGATGTGATATATGCAATGACTTAATTTAAACATCAGTGTTATAATATTGTATACTATATATTAATAGTATTATTATATAAATAATACAGATTTTTTTTTTTAATAAAAACATTATTTGGTCGCATTTTATTTTATTTATTCGTATATTAATTTAACATATCGTCGCGCCGAAATTATTTTGACGTATATCCCGAAAATCGAGTTTTGGGAAATCGACTTTAAAGTTGCAATGTAAATAAAAAAAAATTGGCCGAAAAACATATACTTTTTTTTCTTTTTGGTAAAAGCTAAAACCTTAAACTACATTTTAAGATCGAAAAAAGAAGTCCTTTAGAGTTCCAATTCTGAGCTACCACAACTTTTATTCAAAAGTATCTTGCCGTAAGCGCCACTATTGCATGAGTTTCTACCACTCTTTGCACGTACGTCACATTTTATAAGGATATACGGCACAATAGTAGAATTTTTGGCGTGTGCGTCAGTATAATGTTCCTTACTTTGTGCGTTTTTTTGTATGAGAATTTGATGTATATCCAAAAAATTGGAATTATATGAGCAAAAATTTCAATTTTCTGACATTTAGTCAAAGTCAACACTCAATATCTCAGAAACTAATAGAGATAGGAAGATTCCGATTGGACAGTTTGATAGAGCTTGAAAAATTATAAGCCTCTACATACTCAACTCATTTTTTGTCATTTTGTCATGTACGACAGTATAATTGCCGGGCGACGATATTCTTTTTTATTATCGATGTGGAAAAAAATTTATATATTTTCAATTCAATTTTATTTTTATATTATGTTTATATTTATATTTTTTTTATTTTTTTATTATTTTGTTAAAATAAAATTTTTTGCCCTCATAAAAAAAAAGAAAAAAGTAGTCTTTAAAAATAATAATAAAATAAAAAAAAATTATACATAGAACGAATAAAATATTAGAGAGACTGTGCATATATATTAATTCTACTATTGAAATGAAATTATATGTATTTTTTAATAAAATTATTTTCTTCTTTCTTTTATCCTATTTTTTTGGAAAATTTCCGGAAAACAATTATTATACTTTTGTGAAAAGCTTTCCGATTTTTATTTTTTTTTATGTGAATGAAATAAAAAAATTATGTTTGTTTTTTCACTCTACATTTTTTGTTGAATGAACTTTTATTGAAATAATAGAATGGACCCAATATAAAATCATTATAGAAATATATGTATATATTTAAAGAAGAATTACGGAGAAGGAGAATTTTTTTTTCTATATAATTTATAAATTAAAATTAAAATATTTTTTTTGAAAAGTATTATTTTCTTTCTCAACATGAACATAATATTTCAGAAATATAGGGGGGTAACAAAAAAATGATAGATAAAAAATTAATTTTAAAAGTTTCCGCATAGAGATCTATGAATAAAATATGTATAGGAAATATTATAATTGATGGAAATTTGAATGATTTCTAACATTTTATTTTTTTTTTTGTTTGAACTACAGTGTAAGCCTGTCTATAACGAAAGCTCTGTATAACGAAACGTTTTTTTCCGCGGTTTTAAGAATCCTATATCAAGCACATATATGAAATATGTAACAAACATTCTCTATACCCAAATTAAAAAACTTTGTCAATGTTTATTTTGTCCTTAGGTCTGATCACTAGTTTACAAAATCCGGCCACATCGCGAGAACTAACTTCCCATAGATTTTTTTTTATTTATTTTGGGATGCTTTAATTCTTCTGTTTATTAAAAAAAAATAAAAAAAATATGTAATTTTAAGATTTCATATGAAACAAATTCAATATCATTCCTACCCTTTAACAAAAATCTCTTTATAATGAATTTTTTTTTGGGTCCTTGAGAACAACGTTATAGAGAGATTTTACTGTATAATATGCAAATAATTGATGAGAAAACAATGAATGTAAATGCTATGAGAAAAAGAAAAAATATTACGGTCAATTGAGCTTTTCTATTTCTATAGCATATATATATAGTAGTTCATAAAGTTTTCATAAGTCTAAAAATTTGTTTTTCTTGCATATAAATTTATTAATGGTAATAATTATATAAAAAATTGATTCAAGTGAATTAATAAAAAAGATTATTAAGATTTTTTTTTTAATTCTCAAAACTTTTTAAAAGAATTTCTCTTGTTAAGTGGATTAAAGGAAATCTTTTCTTTTAATTAATATTTAACAAGAAAAAATTATTAAATCTTAATTGGAAAAGATTTGGTTAATTAAAAATTTTACTATAATTATTATAAAAGTATAATAATAATTATAAAAGATTAAGAACATATTTTAATTAATTTTATTTAAATTATCGTCTAAAGTTCATAATTACATTTTGACGTTATAAAGTGGCTTTTAACTTAAATCTGAATTTTTTTTTTAATTTGGAATATTAAACAATAAATATTGTAGAAATTATATGTACAAATGAATCAAAAAAAATTAATTTTATATATTTTCATTTTTTGTTTTATTTTTGAAATGTCAAAAACTATTAATGTCAACCGTCTTGGTTTAGTGGTGTAATTATTATCCGTGTTCGGTTAATTGCTAATTCGGACTGGAATTTGTCAATTTGTAATATTTTCGATTTGTCCACTTGATTTAGTGCTTTTTAGTTCATAATATACAGCTTAAAAAAACCGGCTTTATATTTTTAACTAGCTTTGCTAATTTTTTGCTTGTAAGTTTGATTGCTTCTTATAATCTTTGAGTATTCGCACTTAAAAATATTTCCGAAAAAAAAATGGACGTTTTTTTTTCCAAAAACTCTGTCCTTACAAACAATTTTATTTTATGGTAGATTCGGTATAGTTTCCGTCCGACGTTTATCTTTTGTGACAGTGTCAAAAAAATGATAAAAAAAGTAAAAATCTTAGTACAAAATTTAGCGATGGATTTACACGTGGGGACATTAGGCTCAGGCTCAGGGCGGAAAATTATTTGAAATAATACCGGGCGGCAAAATATTAGAAATAATTATTTGCGGCACTTAAATAATAATCTCTCAAAAACATAATTCGGATGAATTATTTAAGATTTTATTTGATAAAAATTGTATGCATTAATTTTATTTCTACTACTAATAGGATTAAAAGAAATAGGCTAGGATGTATATAAAATTATTTCTTAAATCTTTATGTTCGACAAAATAGTGCCAAAAGATCTCATTCAGCACTGACAAAATATTTTCTTTTTTCTTTCTTTTCACCTCTCAAGAATTCTTTCCACCCTCTGAAGTCCGAAAATCGACTTTATTCCGCAATATTGAAAGTGCGGATAAAGTATTAAATAAGAATTTTTAGAAAATTTAGAATAGAAAAAATTTAAAATTTGTGTCTACCTGACAATATTTTCTTTTCCACTTAATGTTTCACCAGAATGAAATTTATGTAACGGACCAATGAGCAAAAAACTATACCTTGTTCGTTTTATGCTCATTTCATAGTACAAATTTAAAAATAAGCAAAAAAATGGGAAATTTTCATTGAAAATTTGAAAATTGAGTATAAAAAGTGTAAATTTTATGGTTTTAAATCAACAGAGATTTATATTAGTTTATTTTTATTTAATTTAACTATTTTTCCCCATTTTCCTATGGGTTGTTTTTTTTTTTTTTGCTTTTATGTTCCAAATCTGTAAATACCTAAATCCAATGCATTTTGTCTGTGCAATAAATAATTTTGCAAATTTACATTCTTTTTTTTTTCTTTTTCCTATACTACAAACTTGTTAGTCGAATTTACTTTAAAAAAAATTTTTCTCTTTTTTTTTTAACTCTTCTAACCAAATACAGAAGGAAAATCTCGGAATATTTATTCAAAAATCGTTTTTATTTAATTTTTTTTTTGTTAAATATACAATTTTACATATAATTGGGCATGGTGAAAGCGGAAAATGTGTCCACATTTTGAAAATTAGAAAAAAAAAGAAACGAAAAAAAAAAAAATAAATAAATAAAAAAATGAAAATGAAAATTAAACTGCTGAATTAAATTTAAGAATAAAATGGATTTATTTTAATAAATATATATAGTATATTAGTATATAATATGTAGAACTTGAACAGACATATATGTTTTTTTTTTCAACATATAAAGCAGACATAGAAAACATAATAATTCTTTTTAAAATGTGTACAAGGCCAAAATTATTTCATATATAGGAAAAAAAAAAACAAAAAAAAAAAAATTTTATAAAAAAAAAGCATAAAACATTAAAGACCTAAAAATTATTTGAATTTATGTTTATTCCCAAGGATATGTATTAAGACATAATAAATTTTGAACTTGTCATCCTTTCACATTTATTACTATATATGCGCTTATCTTAAATAGTTTATCTATAAAATGTGCGCTAAAATTATTCTTAGAAAAAACTTAAAAATTAACATAAATGAATTCGTTTCTTCTTTATTGGCACTTTAAATGTTATAGTTTAATTTTAAGCTCATTCAATATTTTGAGACAATATAGAATATAATTAATCTCAATTTTGGAATTGAGGAAAATTAAGCGGCGAAAATTTGAAATTACGTGAATTTGGTGGATAGTTAAAATTTAATTTCTTACTTTTTGAAAGACGTGTTTTGATAACTATCGAAAAGTGTCTGAAATAACTACTAAAAATTTGCTGCGCAGTACAACTTAAAAAGTGGGAAAGGTTTTTTATTTGGACTCGGCTAGTCTGCCGCCTTGGTATAAAAGTTTTATTGTTTGTGGGTTTAATGCCGACCTTGGGCTGCAGTTTGTATAATATTTATCAAATAATCGTTTTATTTTTAGGATTTAATGGTCAAATGTTGCGAAGAGAACCCAATAGTTACTTTTATTTGGCGAATTGAACAATGCCAACTGGTTGAAATTATTTAACTATGCTTTGTAAAATTAGACTCGCTTAATATTTAAATTTAAAAAAAATATAATATTCATTAATTTATGTTATTTTAGTTTATGAATTTTTTTTTGTGGTATGATATGTAAAAAAAAAAATTTTAAATTTAAAACAATATTGTACAAAATATAGTTTTAAAATTTTTTCCAACCCAAATTTTATAACAACGAAATTCCAATTAAATTTCAGATAACAGATTGTGGATGATTAAATTTCTGGCATATTTTCAACTTGTTGAGCAATATTATTGGCTTTGAAGCTTATATTGCAATCAAATATAGTTTGCATTTAATCACAAAATATATTTCAAAGCCAAAAAATTAAATTAAGATTATTTATTGAATACAATAAAAAAACAAAAATAAAATAAAAATAAATATAAAGAAAATTAAATAAATAAAAACAATTGCTTGTTTAAAAAAAAAAAAATAAAATAAAAATCAGGATAATTTAATAATTTGCAGAATGAATTTTATCATGGTAAATCTATGGTAAATAGGATTTTTGTATTTAAAATTGGTTTAAAATAATTCTATATATACTTGTACATATATGTATTTTAGCAAAAATGAATAATAAAATAATGTAGTTAGAGATTATTTAAATTTATATTTCCTATTGCGGACGACCAATATTGTCTGTTTTATATATTGTATATAACAAATATATAATTATTTAATTTGTAAGTTGTATAACATAAAATCAACATTATTTGTAAAATCTATTGACAATTAGTCCGTATAACCTTGGAAGTTATCCAATCAACTGCATTCAAGCTTCGAAATATATTAATTCCACTTTTACTAACGCAAGCCGCACGTACTTAAAAAATAAAAATTAAGTTGAATTGATTTGACAGTTAAAAACCATTAATAAGAAAAGTTATAATTTTCTAGAAGTAGTATAAGTTTTAGAAGCATAATTCAAAAATATAAGTAACTATAAAAACAGAACTTTAAACGTTATCATCCCTTAGTACAATATCGTAATTTTCTGAATATGTTTTTTTTTTTTGGAAAAAGAAAGATGTATTTAAGAACGCTTGTACCATTTAAATGTCAACAGGGTTAAGGTTAAGGTTCTATCGTCACAGAAGCCACCTGAAGAAGTTCTATGTATTATTTAGTTTGAACAAAGTAAAAGATAAAGGACTATGACGAGTGTACGCTCCTGTAGTTTTTTTTTAACCAACTAACTATAGCATGTAATAGTTTTTTTTATGAATTTATTTTGAAATTTTGTAATCTTTTCCGATTAAAATAAGCCTGTAATTATGTTTGAAAATGTATTAAAATACAAAATGATAAAATATAAATTATATAGAATGATGAGAGATACAATTAAATGTTAATCCTATCGTTAAAACATTGATGCTTTTTTTAACAATCTAATTTTAACATTTTTTATTAATTTCCATAATTTTAATATATATTTTATAAATACAAATAAAATCTTGTATATTTAACTAAGTTTCATATTTTTTATTATTATGTATAATTTATGCAACTATAGATTTATCATTTAATAGTGTTTTGTACTCTACTCTTTTTGGATAATTATAAGAAGATATGATGTCAGTAAAAAGTATTAAACAAATTAATTAATAAAAAATTATTATTAAAATTTATTTCGTTTTCAATATTTCTGGGATTTTAATTAAAAAATAAAATCTGAAATAAAAATAAGGATTGGTCAACTGGTAAACCTATCAGCGAGAAAAACATAAAAACTTGTTTGAATCACTATTATTGCTTTTCAATGAAGGCTCCATAAAAAAAAAATCCACTGAATTTTGGCGAGATTAATGGTTCGAAAAAAACCTACCCTATTTAAAAATTTAATGAGACTTAAAATTTGTAAGCAATAAAATAAAAACAGGAAACTTAATTACCATCACAGGATTATAGTATATAATTATATTTTTTATTAAAAACAAAAAAGGTGAAAAAAAAGGAATAAAATTAAAAATACATACATTTATTTAAATTTAGTCAATCGAATAAATTAAGTTAAATTAATTAAATATTTTAAATTATTATGCATTTTTTTTGTTGAGCAATTGCGGCCGAATATAAATCCTTAATCAAGGCATGTACCAGTGATATAAGCTTTTTATATATTGAACATTATAAAATTATTATAATTACCATAAACTTCAAAAAAGTCTTACAAAAAAAATTAAAGCATCGACAATTTAAAAAAAAAAACGCTAATTTGTTAACTGGGAATGATAGAAAAAATTTATTGGAAATCATACCAGTGAGCAGATAATGGCTTTAAAATTAGCGCCAAATGATGTTAAGAGCTCTTAATCAATATTTTGCGTTTTGGGCAGATTTTTAAAACATATTTTCACACAAAAAACTTATTTTTCGGCACCTTAAATATGTAGGTTCATAAAACTTTTTTAGATGCAAACGCACCTAAAAATGCAGTCCCTAATTATAAGCAATGAACTTGATATTTTTTTTATTACTAAAAATTATTGTTGCAAAATGTTATAATTGCATCTGACACGATTTTACTTTCATTAAAAACATTTGGAAGATCGTTTACTTTGTAAGTAGTTTTAAAGTACACTGTTGTCTTGTCAGCAAGGATTTTCCTATACAATTTATTTAATAAAGGTGATTAAGAATTAGTTTTGTTGTCACCTGTTGTATTTGAGAACTTTATAATTTAAATATAAAATAAAATCAAATCGTTAACATTGAATAAAATTTTTTTTTTTTTTTTAATAAAAACCTTCACAAAATTAACTTAAACGCTTCATACATCCAGTTCGTGTTGATGAGATCTAATTACACAGATCAAAATCGCAATATTGCAATTAATAAAAATATGAAATTAAGTTGAAAATGTAAAAGGAAAATATAATTTTAATATTCAGTTAAAAGAAAAGTATCCCATATGTATGTTCAAAATGACGAAAATATGCTAATTAAGGTAATTTAGACAAGCACTTTATGAAATGAATAAAAATTGTGGTGGTTTAAAAATCAAACAAAAATTTACCCAAAGCTCGCGCCAAAAAACACCAAATTTGAAGAACAGATTTCGAAACAATTGCATAAACTTATAATGGTGTTCATATCAATTATTACTTTGCAAAAATGCAGTCATGTTTAAAAAATATTTAACCAGATTCAAGAATAAATAAACGAATTTCCAGTGCATCAATCATAACAAAGTTTGTTTCTTAACTTCGAAGTAAGCCTGAGGTCCTTATTCAACCCTCTAGCCAAAGGGCCACTCAGCTTTATTTCAGTGGTTGGAATATAAGAAAATAGGAAGAATAGGTTACAAGTATATATATTATATATATACTAACACATGTTAAAATAGGTCTAAAAACCATAGTAATAATATAATTAAAAACCTAAAAATCCACTCCGTAGTAATAATGATGTTTTAATTCAAAGTTTCCAAGCAGCACAGTTAATATAATTTTGGGTGGAAATTTTTATTAAATGCTGAAATAAAAATTTAAGATATATAAAAAATCTTGTAACAAATTTCTCAGTTAATTAGCAATTTTTACAAATTTTCTTTATACATATATCTCTTTTGATGTACACACTAAATTTTCCAATCATTCTAATTTTATTTTTAACATTTTTAAATAAAATATAATAACAAAATGAAATAATTTTAAAGCAAAATTTGTAATTAAAATTAATGATACCATAATAATAATGATAATAATAATAATTATTATTATTTTCTTTCAACTCTCAAAATGATTTTTCTTCCAGAAAAAAAAAAAAAACAAAAAAACATAAAAATAATATATAAAAAAAAAATAATAATTATCATTATATAATAAATTCCAAAAACGTTTCTAATAAACTGAAATAACACCAATATCCACAATTGCTGTTAAATAAATTTTGAATAATTTACTTTTATTACTATTATTATTATTATTTTTTTTTTTGGAAAATAACAAGAAGGTAAAATAATAATAATGTGTTGTTTTTAACTGTGTTTTTCACCATCTTAACCATATTTTGGAATATAAATTTTTATCATTTTTATGTTCTTTTTTGGCAAAGGTGCTGTATAATTTACAATAAAAAAAAAAAGCATCAGTTTGTTGTATTTTAATAACAGGTGTGAAATACGTTAAATTGAATAGTTTACATATTTTACACTTAAACCGTTTCAAGATGGAATTATATGTACTATATACGTTTTTGTATAATACTTGTTTATGCATAATAATAATGAAATTATATGAATAAAATAAAAATATAATAAGAGAGATTTTATTTTATTTTATTTTTTTTTATGTATTTTCATTTTTATTTTTCAATTGGAAAGGAAGAAGAATGAAAAGCGAATATACTTCTACGCACAAGAACGAAATTCAGCCAACAATAAAAAAAAAATCTTGAATCAATTTATTCAAAGTTTTCGAATCCAGAATTTAGATATAAGATTATCGTGTTGATAATTATTTACTACACTCTTTAAACATTTATTATTTGTGGCCTTGGATCAAGCTTCGATGCGAAATGAATTATATTGGTAAGATTCACAAAAAAAACATGTTTGAGTCATGGGGCACACCGAAGAAGTGAACCTTAACGGAGTTCGAGATTTTCACTGTAATGATGCTTAAGAATTTCGAATTATACCCTATTATTCGTTTTAATTTCGTATTATACTCTATTGAATTTTTTTCGCATTAAATGAACATTAGTGCGAATTATAAAATCTTCCGGATTATATCAGGCAAACAAACTGGAATTGCCACACTAAAACATTATGCGGATTTTAAATATTCCCCTATACTAAATTTATTAAAAAATAACTCATTTTTCTAGTTACTTTTAGTTATTTTAAGAGTGAAAACTATAATTTTTTTTTGGAATTTGATTAAACTTAATATATTTTATTATTCAAAATTATGTAATACTGATTTTGTATTACTGGATTTTAGAAAAGTCTATAGGATTATTATTATTCTTGAATTTTGAGTCGACTGGATTTTGAAATACTAGATTATGTAGACACTCATTCATATTTATTTACAACATTAAGTAAACCTGTTTATCTGTTTTGTTGCCCGAGTTAATTTATAATTATATTTATTCACCCTCAATAAAATATCGTAATGCTACTAAAGAAGTTTCACTTCAACGAGCTTAATTAATTTTCCACTTTTTATTTGAGCCTCATCCTGAGCTTGTTTGTATCAAGAACATCAAGAACTTAGCAATTTTTTTGCAAACATTTCTTAAAATAAATTTTTGTTTTTTTTTTTTCTAACCAACTTCAAAGTTATAGAATATTTTTCAGTTATATAATCTCTTACATAAGACGGTTTAATTGGAGAAGTTTTCCAGTTGAATTAACCAACAAAATATTTCAATTTTATACCCAAATATATATTGTATATGTACAACACACATAAGTACATATTATGTTTTCCTTATGGTTAAAAGTGTCATAAAAATATATGTATGTATGTATTATTATGATATATAATATTTTATATCTTTGATTATTACTCATGTGAGAGTTATTCTTTAGATTTCTTTTAATGTTGAAAAAAAAAAATAAGTAAAGATGAAGACAAAAAAAAAAGAAAATCCAACCATTTCCGAAAAATAGTAAAAAAAAAAGAAAATTTTTTTTCTTTTTGTAAATCCCATTATAAAATTTAGTATATGTCATATAATAACCTTATAATATGCTTACGTAGTGGTAAATAAAAGCAGCTCAATTCACAAAAAAAAACAGGATGAAAGGAGCACAGTTTCGAAAAAAAAAAAAACCAACGAAGTTTAATATTACATACTTTAATGGTAAATGATGGCTGGTTGCAGATAAAATATTAAGGTCTTCGTCTTTTTTATATTCATTTTATTAGAACAGATGCTTTAGATGTAGGTATATATATCTATGTACTATATACAAACATTACATACATGTACCCATGTGTACATATATGTATACATTTTTTTTGTTTTACAAAAAAGAATGTTATCCTTAGAACAAAAAAAAAAAAGAAGATAAAACAATAATGTAAAAAAAATTTTTTTTTGCTTTAAAAAACATGATTTTCAAATTTTTGGTGTATGAAAAATATGCGGGAATACAAAAAAAAAAAATAGGTATTAAAAATGGCTTAATTGAAAATAAAAAAGATTTAAATGGCTCAAAATAAAAAAAAAAAAAGGAAAGGTGAATTTGAATGAATTTCTCATGAATTTTTTTTTTGATTGTAATATGAATTAAAAAAAGAATATACATTTTAATGTCCTCGCGTACAAATTGGGGGGAATAAATGATATTCTATATATTTTTGTTATAATGTTATATTCACACTAAAAAAAATTAATTTAGAAGTTGGCACACTGAGAGAATTTTTTTAATTATTCGCAAAAAGAATAAATTATTCGTTAAAACTACAATTTGTAGCCAAATTGAGAACGTATTATTCAAATCTGTTCATGAATAAATATTAATAATATAATAATTTTGAGTTCTTGTAAATTTATAATCTCGTTGCATCAGGTATAGAGAATTTTATACACAATAATAATTTTAATACTACAGCTCAGAGGTAGAATAGTATCGATTAGAATGCTAAGGATCGAGTTTCGAGGAGGGCATAAGAAAAATAAATATCGGGAATAACGTTCACTTTCATTCAAGCTAAAGTATTAGATTCTCAGAATTCTCATTGCGGAATTAGAAGCTCTCAACTAAACAAGAATCCACAATTCTTTTCATATTTAAAATTTCTGCAATTTTAATTTTTTTTGTTTTATTAAATTCTGATGATTTATAAGATAAACCATGAATTAGTAGAGAACGTACTGTGTAATGAAATTGCCGGAAAAACTACCAGAAATATTAAAGTAAACATCATGGCAGAGGTGGTGTTAAAGTCCTTTTGTGTGCACAAAATAATAAAACATTTATTTATTTTAAATAAATTTTAACCTAAATATATTTTATTATGATAATTTAAAGAAAAAAATAGGGTGAAAACAAACTTTGTTTTTATACATAAAAAAAAATTTGTTTAACCTTTATATGCACAACTACATTGAAACTGGGACATGGGATATAATTTAAGTGAACTGAAAAATCTATAATATAATATATAAAATAAGTTGACTGTTATGACATTTTAGTTTTGTTATAATATAATGTCATAACCTTGGTTATAAAAATTTTCTATATTACTAAATAAATTTAGTTTTTAGTATACAGGTAAATTAAATATTTCAATGTCCTTGAGTGTATGATCTGTGCTGAGTTACATATTATGTAAAAATACCATTAATGAAAATAATAAGTTATTTTACAACAAAATATTTCTATATTCAAGTATTCTTGGCTTATATTTAGAATATAATTATATACTTTTAATATTATGTTTTATGTTGTTATGTTAGTTAAAAAACCGTAAAAAAAATAAAGTTTCCTCATTCAAAAATAATTTTTTTTTTCGCGATTTTAATAATTTTATCCAAATGAAAATATTAAGTTTTGTTTATTTAACTTTAATTTTTGATAAATAATATATTTGACCACAAAAAAAATGTACATAGCAATATTTTTTGAACTATTTCTAAAACTCTGATTTCAACAATTTTTTAAATTTTTTTTTTATACAAATATATTTTCTTAGAAATTATTTTGAATAAAACAAAATTCTTTACAAAATTCGCAGTTAAAAAATAAATAAAATGTGGAACATAAATTTAATGTTTCATTTTTGAGTAAAAATAAGTACTTTACATATAAATATCTATATTTAATGTTAAAGTAATGAATAATTTTTAATAATTAGTTAGGAATATATATTTTATATTTTTTATTCATTTTGTAAAAAAAATATTATAATTTTCTGGAGTCGCAATATCTTTTCTGATTATATAATAAAAAATTTACAAAACTGATTATATATTTTAATTTTCTGTTAAATCGGCGGTTCGGTGTCAAAAAATATGTAAATTCTTTTAAAAATATTAGTTGTTCGGCTGCAAATGGATTTCAAAAAAATGGTCTAAGCAGACGTTGTGATTTTTATAAGAACCTATGAATGCGGTGAGGATATACTTGAAATTGAAATATTAATCGATATGTGCGAGATGGGATTTAACTATTCTTCATTTTTGATTTAATATCAGCAAAAATAATTTATAAATATTTAATATTTTAAAATAAATATTTAGATTCAATCAAGAATTCAATCTACCCAACTAGGAATTACGCATACATAACCAGATTTGGTATTTTTTCCTTTAGATATAAGTTTTGTGGTTTTGACGGTAATAGGATCTTGATTACTAAAATTAAAAAAAATAAACAAGTTTTCTTCTTAATATTTAAGTTACATCATTCTATCCATGTACCAAAAGCCTTGGGTTCAATTCAAAAATATATGAATTAAAACAGAAAAATTCGTATTATAAACAGTTAATCTTAATAAGTTTCTTTAATAAAGTTAATGTTATTTCTAACTCAACCGAACGAAATTTTTAAATTATTCCTATTATTATACATACATTATAATCAACTTTATAATCACATTGTATAAAATTTGTCATCAAAATGTCAAAATTTTTACGTATGAATTTTTTTTAAAGATGACTTTTTTGTTGTTTTTGGTTTTTTTTTATTTTTAAGTAAAATTTATGTTGTATAATAAAAATAAAATTTAATTTAATATATCATTTTTGCAATGTTTTAGTTTTTTCTTTTCCATTTTTAGGTATAGGTATAAAAAAAATGTTATTCTCATATGAATTTTTACAGCAGTAATAATAATAATAATAATAATAATAATCAAAATTATAATGTATTATATGGTAATTTATATTAAAACTTAATAATAATACACACTGAATGGAATATAATAATGGTATTTGCATAAATATTGTACAGAATAATAACTGTACATTTATATAATACTACACATTCAATGGACATTACGAACGCTTGCTAATGTCTTTTAAAAAAAAATAAATAAAATCCCTTATTATAATAAATATTTATTTTATTAAGTCCATTTTATATTGCTAGCACTTTGATGTTTAACCACCGCATTCTGTAACATATGGTGAATGTTGTATAATAATTGTATATATACGTATAATCACTATACTTGAAAATATATATATATATATATATATTATGATAATAAAATATACCGATAATATGAATATACATATATTTATTATATATTACTAAAAATTTATAACATATAAATATTATATTATTATTATTATATACATTATAATGAATTCACAAATTTTGAGAAAATATATTATTTTCGATTGCCTTTTTGCCCCTAACCCTTACTTATAAATTATATATAATGTTATTTTAATATAGAACTTTTATTTATACCCCAAAAATTTACATATTCGAAATTAAAATTTATTTATATAATTTTTTTTTTTCCTTTTTTTGGTTTAATCTTAAGACAATTGACCTTTTCAAATAAACTAATAGTGATTTTTGGCAAAATCGTATTAATTTTTAAGTTTTTTTTTTTATTTATTTTTTTTAAATAAGGTTATACATTTTTTGGAAGACACAAATTACAAATTTCGTTTCTGAAATTTTGACTAAATTAGATTTTGTTCTTTGTCACTTTTAAGATCTTATATTAATTGTCCAATTCAATAATACTATACAGTGAGTGATGAACTATAACCTTATCGACCGGGAAGTTGTAGTGCTAGTTAGTCTCTTCGAATTTTTTTTATATAAATATAGATAAAAATAACGACAGTTGAGTTCTTGTTCTTTTTGTTTATTTTGCATCAGGCTTTTTCTGTTATTTTTTATAAAGGAAATAAATTGTGGAAAGAGGACTACTTTTCTTTCCTTGAATAAAAAAAACAAACGAAAAAAAAAAGTGATGATTGAAATTGGAAATATCAGGGTCTTCTGTTTATTTAAAACATAATATGTTTCCTCTTCATTTTGAAAGAATAACGCAGATAAATTTATTTTTTATATACATACTGTATTCTCTTATTGTCAAAGGGACATTCAATTTAAACAAGTTTTTTTTTAGATGTTGTTGCTGTTGTTGTTGTTGTTGAATATAAATGGTTTTCTTAAAAAAATTCCTTAAAATGCTTATAGCATATTTACATTAAATTATTTTTTCAGAAGTAAACAACAAAAAAAAAACAACAAAAAAAAGATCAACCTAAAGGCAAAAAAGTTCTGAATAAAAATTAAGAGAAACAAGGGTCAGTTACACTGTTCAACTGAACTTTTATTTTTTCTACTTATATTATACATCCTCTGATGATACATAAAGGTTTTTACATAAAATATAATGTATATAATAATGAATTTTGAAATACATAATAAATTTATAAAAAAAAAAAAAAAAAAACTTTAACCTCATAGGACATAAAAGCGAAAATATGCTACTCTGGATGTTATAGTTTTTCTGAGCATAAGTTTTTTGAAAGCCTGGCAAAAATTGTTACAACAAAAGGAAAACTTTAGTACTGTAATGTAATTTTTTTTTTGTTTTGTTTAATTTTGGGTTTTTCCTTTTTTTTTTTTATGAATTTTCATTAAACAAAAACCGAAAAAAAAAAAATTAAAAAATTGAAATAACACAAAAAACCATAGATAAAACTTTATCAATAAAATTTTTGAATTATTTATGAAATTAATTTTAAAACTAAAATTTTGCTTTTAATTTCTTTTTTCTTTTTTGTATATATTTTTTTATTTTTGCATTTAGGCAACTAAAAGTAAAAAAAATAATTTTAAGTCACACCATTTTATTGTTTAAAATTGCACTAAAAAGCAGATAATAAAAAAATAAAAATAGTTAATAGATCAAAAATAACAATGTTAGTCAGAAAGGTCTTTTATATAGTAACATTCAAATTTTGAATTACAGACAGGTTGGAATTGAGACTTTCAAAGGTGTTATGCAAACTGATTCGGTGTAAGAGGGTTCAAATATCAGATTTCAATGAAAAAAAAAAACAAAATAAACAGAATTTGTGAACTAAATAAAATTGTGTAAAAAATGCCAGGCAATTTTAGAAAAAAAAAAAGAAAAAAATATACATAAAACGGCTAAGAATGAAATGCATTTTTATGACAGGTAATTAATTCACAATGCTTCGTATACATAAAATAATAACAAAAAAAAACAAAAAAAAAGGAATAAAAGCTAAATAAATTGTTCAAGCTAATGAATAATTAAAATATAATGTTAAATAAAAAAAAATAGAAAAAAAATTTAAGGGAAAAAATATAAAGGAAGAAAATTTTTTTTTTTTTTTAACTTGAAATTTTTTTATGTCATTTAATTTGGAAATTTAAATAATTCATTGTGTTATTCTTGGAAGAAAAGGTATAATAAAAATTATCTTTTTTTTTAAATATATTTATGTCTATGTATATAAGGAAATTATTTGATGACAGACATGTATGAAAGACATGTATATAGCATTTTTCTATACTTCCAGAGTGTCTTATTAAAAATAAATAAAACACAAAGTCGTTTAAATGTTTGATAAACTCATTACGTAAATTTAAAATTGAAATTTTTTTACCTATAATCACAAAATCAAAATTTATAGAATTTTGCTATATGTATAAAAATCAAATTTATAGAAATATGTATATTGAAAATAAGTTAATAAAATTAGTTAAGAGCCAAAGGTATTAAAAAATTGGTTAATTGATTCGGTTGATAGTGAGACAGTTGAAGCTGATTTTATTTGAACATGTGATTCCGAGAAAAGTTTTAATATCTCTCTTTGAGAGGTCTAAGAAACCACTAATATAATAATTAAAGAATGTGTAAAATGTTTTCTAAAACTTGTTGATTTTTTTTGTAAACCATATATATGAAATCTGTTAGATATCTTTTCTAAAATTGCTTTATCGCGATTCCACTGTGACTTGTTGATGATGTGACAATATAAATTTACTATTAAATTATTAATTATGAACATTATTAATAAAATTCATCAATAAATATAAATGTAGCTTACTACCCAGTTCGAAGAATTCATAATTGGTCGTTGTGAGAACTCGAAAAACGCGAAAAATAAATTAATTTAATGTTTACTCGGTTTTCAAGAACAGAAAGATGAAATTTATCAGCACGGCACATGGTTATGCTGATGAGTAATCATAACAATAAAATTTAATAATAAGAATAAGAAATAGCAAATAAATAATTCAATAAAAATAAATAATAAAATTATTAACATTAAATAAGAAAATTATTTAAAACCTATGAATGTATGCTCAGTAGGATAATGTCAAAAAGATTATACTCTTCATCTTTTCATAAATAAATTATAGGTTTACTCCATCATTGACTAACTCTATTTGAAACTTTCTCAAGAGAGCCAAGTGCTTTGATCAGTAAATAGAATTGATATACATTAATTTTTATTTATCCGAAGCCAATCCATCGATTTTCATTTATAAAAATTTCATCTATAGATACGATAATGATAATGAATGAGATTTACTCCATTAAAATATCCTTGTAAGTATATACCTTAAATTATTCTATGAAAGAAAAAAAAAATGTTTTGTTTTTCTAAATATTCACATAACATTATTTTTTATCATATCATTAAATCGAAAATTAATGTTTTTGATCATTAAATTCATGTTCAAGAATAATATGTTTTTGAAATGAAAAAAAAAAATGAAAATACAAACAACAGAAACCAAAAGAAAAATCACAAAAAAATTCTACTCACTTCGTCAGCTTTATTCACTCGTTGATTGTGTAAAATTCTACGGAAATCTTCTTCCTTCTGTAATGCTTCTTCCCTCAATTCACGAATCAATATTTCTGAAGTTTGTTGACGCTCCTTCAATGATTCTAATTCTAATTTCAATTGTTTAAAATCATTTCTAACAGCTTCCGAATCCTCAAGATTTCTCCGACTGTGACTCAAATCTTTTGATGCTTTACTAGCAATTTCTTGTAATTCTGTTAATTCTTTACGCATTTCAGCTATTGATTGTGTTAACCATTCAACTGTTAGTCTTTCCTTATTTCCCATTGATTTACTTGAACGGATTTCTCTAATTTCTTTCCTGGAATTTTTTTTTTTTTTGTATGAAAAAGAAAATAAAAGAAAAATGTTATTGATGCTCTAGGAGGAAATTGTTTTTTTTTTTTTTTGTTTTTCTATATTTTATTGCACAGAATTGAAAAAAAAAAAAAATTTAGGATTATATTTTATAAGTATAGTTGTACAGATAAAGTTTAAACATTATAAGTAATATACAACGGAATATTTATAGTAAAGCGATTGTATAAGTTTTAATTTATAGACGGGATAATAAAAAACACATAAAAAAAATGCAATTGATATTGAACCATAACATTATATATATAATTATGTATTTATATACCATAAAGATTTCTCTTTGTAAGGTTAATATTTTTAGAGGCAAAAGAGATAAAATTGCAATCATAAATGGGTCAAAAAGCATTATCCTTTAATATTGATTTGAATTTAAAGTACCTAAAAAATTCTGTATTTGATTATATTATATTATGTTCAACGTCTATATTTAACTGTATTCAAATTATTGACAGTTTTTGAACGATATTAATAGTAGATTATTGTATATGTAAACTAAATTTGTTATTAATTAAGAGTTCTGTATACAAAAATACATTGACACGAGTCAATACTTATATCACGAGACCGAAGGTCGAGTGATATAAATTTGCAAGTGTCAATGTATTTTTCTGTAAATACAGAACGAGTTGTATAACAAATTTTGTTTACATACCCAATATACTATTTTAATGTGCATGTGTAAGGTAGTTGAGTCTATACATTTACAATAAAAAAAAAGAAAACAAAAGTTGATATACACATTTTATTTTTCATTTTTTGTTGGTATTTGTCTGTATTGAAATATTGTGAGTGATATTATTTTTGTTTAGGTATTACGCAATATTCAATACGAAACATCTAAATGATTTCATTATTCACGCTGATGCATCTAAATTTTTTCATTATATACGCTGATGCATCTAAATTTTTCATTATTTACGCAGATGCATCTAAATTATTGCATGTGTATTGACGCATATAATACTCCATTTAGTGATCTAAATTCTATAGCACTAAATACAACATACCGAGCACATGCCCATTAAAATAATAAAATGTGTCAGAACTTATATATAGAAGAATTTAAGGATAAATAAATGTAGATATTAAGTGAAGACAGTTTAGTTTCATGGTACGAGTGGCAGCAGGGAGATTTTGAGTTTGCAGATTTCTGTTGCTATAATGCTTATTCATATAATGTGTATGGAATTTGCTTACTCGGTTATTGTGAAAATTCAATTTTGATTAAATTGACAGAATTGTTCCAAAAAAGGAATGTACAACAGCTAAAAAATTTCTTCCCAAAGTTTTCTTTTAAAGAAAGAAAAATATTCTTTCAAATTGAACAAATTTCTTTAACAAACAATTGTATATAAAAGCGAAGTTTCTTTTTTAACTTTTAAAAATTAAAATTATACGCAACTTTTATTTTTTTTTTTTTCAGATTAATTTCATTTCATTCATTTCAACTTGAACCAATTCAATGCATCAGAATTTAAATTTAAGAGTTTCTTTCTAAAATATATAGAAATTTATATTACAGAAATTATATAAAATGAACAACACAAGAATGCAGCAAAATTAATTGGATTTAAATTTTGTTGAACTGGTTGTCATTTTGAGGATAATATTTTTTGAGAGTTTTGATTATTTGTTTTTGTTTGAAATTATGTGGTTAGTTATCAACAAATTAAGGTCAGGTTAGATATTAGGAAAGAAAAAAAGATTCTTTTACTGCTTTATATTTTAATGTTCAAGGTTTAAGTTTATGAAATTAGTGTACCATTAGAAATAAGTAAAAGGAAAATTTTAGTATGCCAGCTAAATTCTACTTCTGTTTTATGGATTGTGATTTGAAGAGAAGTGGGAATTTATTTGGCAGTTAAAATAAAATCTGACGAGATGAAGCTAATAATCAACATTTTAAATTCACAAAATATAATGTAATTGTGTTGTTTTTTTTGCCACCCTATGACAAAAAGAAAATTCAAAACTGTTAAGTGTAAAGTTTTCGGAATTTTGGATAATCTCCTAATATTCTATTGGTTCACAAATTCTTTATTTTTTTAAATCTATAATATTTAATTCTAAAATAGTTTCAATAAATTTTGTAAGCACTTTTAATATTTATGTATACTCATATGTAAAAAAAAAAACACAACACTTAATTCAAGTGTACAAATTGAGAAAATTTGTCGAAATTCCAGCCTGAGGTGGCTATCGAATCCACTACAGAACAGGACTATGACGGTAGTGGTATAGATTGAATTTATGAATCTTAAGTTATTGTATTTTATTAGTTTGCATTAAAATAGCATTCTGGAACAAAGCTAAAGAGAAAATATTTTTGAGACAACTATACTATATCTGTGTATATATTTTTTAAAATTCTGTAAAATTATTTTTATTTATTTCCATAAAAATCTATATACACATGGCTCTTATTAAAACCATAAGCCGTAGAATAACCTAAATGATATATCCATTTTTTGATTTTACCATAATTGAGTTATTAAAATATTTATTACTTTATATTCTCTTAATTGGCAGCTGCATTAAGGTTTTTTAGTATCTTTTGAAAATATTGAAAATTTTTAGAAATTTCAATATGGGAAAAATTTTATAATAACACAAAAAACATAAAAAATAACAAAAAAAAAAATAAAGTCATTCAATTTTTATATCATTTTCTTTTCCGTATATCGGTTTCTTTTTTTTTTTTTTTGCTTTTTAGTTTAAACATTAAGGCGCATAAAAATTCAATTTGCGATTTGAACTTATTATTAAAATGGTACATAGTAAATTTTGAGCTTGAGACATTTAGGCTAATCTTTTGTTTTTTCATCTGAAGAGTAAAAACCCTAATTTTTTTAATACATATTCTCAGAAGTAATGTGGGAGAGGGCATTTGAAATTTTTTTTTTAGCTTGATAAACATTTTTTTATTTTAAATGTTTATTAAAAACATGGAATTATGTGTGTGCCATTTATCAGACCGGCACTGTATATTTTAATTTTTGTTTTTAATGAAAAAGTGAACATTCATTTACGGATTTTTTACAAATGAATTAGGCCCAAGAAACGATTTTCAAAATTAAATTGAATTCGCCGGACTATTTATTAAAAGAAAAGAAAATAAATAAGATAATTAGAAGAAGAGAATAACATTTATAGCATTTACTTTCAAGTGTCAACATACTGTACAAGTACAGGTTATAATAAAATAAAAGTTATATTTATATAACTATATCGTTAGAAGTGAAAATATATTTGGAAAATAGACTGAGAACGGGGGAAGAAAAAAAAAAAATGAAAATTGAAAAACAAAGTAAAGGAAAAAAAAACGAGTCAACGACTTAAAATAAATAAATATTTATTTCATTTGAAAATAATATTTATATAATGAAATATATTTTTTTTCCCCATCATGGACTTAAGTAATGAATGTACGAAAATTTCTTATAAATCTACAAGATGGGTCATGCTGAATTTTAAATCATATTTATTTCAATTTAATGTTCATTTCTGTTTTTTTTTTTTGTTTTGTTTTAATGTTGAAAAACAATAAAACAAAGACACATAATAGCAATCATAATTTTGAATCCTGAAAGATATTTACAGAAAACAAACAAAAAAAAAGTTGAATGAATGAATAAAAAAAAAAACAGAGGAAAAGAAAACATTACAGAATAATAAGAGCATCAAGGAGGATGAATTTATGATATCCTTGATTTTTTTTTTTTATATTAAAAAGTTTACATAAATAAACTTTCTTAAAAAAAAAGAAGAAGAAAAAAAATTTTTTAAGTTACACGTTTTGATTATTTAAATATGTACTAAAAAGTAGAAAATAAAACACAGTCTAATTTTTCAATCCAAGAAAATAATCTTTCTTTGTTAGAAAATATGGTGACATAAATGTCAACAAATTTTTAACTTAAAATGATTATTTTCAAACATAAGTTGGAGTTTTTTCACAGGAAATAAGGGTCTGCGGAAAATGAGTTCTTAGGAACTGGGTCAAATATCAGTTGCAAGGTTTTAATGGACACATTTTGTGTTTTAAATCAAATCGTGTAAAAAAATACCGCATCCGATATAAAAAAAAAAAACGATGAGAAAATAAAGAATTTTGTGTACCAGAAAATGCGCTTGCAATTTAAGAAGAGTGTACAAAAAACCATTTTATTTGCCTTTTTTTTTTTTTTTTGTTTATTTTTATATTTTCAGTTCTTGCTTTAGTGAAATATACATTTATATACAATGTTGTATAGATATACATATTTTGCATAATATCAGGGTGAGTCAAAAATGTTAAAAATATTTGTGACATTGTTTTGAAATAATTTAATGAAGGAAGATCACAGTCGTTCAAAAACTTTTGCTCAACACTATATATAAAAATACGTTAAGTATTTATGTTTGTATATTGCTAAGTATAATTACATTTAATCATAAATCAATATTAGGCCATTTATACTCTTGAAAGTGTTATGAAATTAAATATTTTCTAAGTTTTTCAAAAACACTTGTTAATTATTTGAAATAATCACCTGAATATAAATAAAAATTCCTACGTTATAAATAAAATCAAAACAAAAAAATTAAAATTTTTTTGCCGAGATTTTCAGTTGATGAAGGAAAAATAGAGTAATTTTCTCCTTATTCCATATTAGGTTATTTTCATTACTAAAATTTAATATACATAATAATTATACATATGTAGGTGAGAACGGTAATAGGTAAGATATATAATCTAAATTAATGTTTATATGAAAAATTTCTTATTATTTATTTACAAGATTATTTATGTTTTTACACGTACAATTTCTATATAGAGAGAGCCATCCATTAATTTTTGCAAAGATGAATTTTTATTTATTTATTATTCTTGATTGTAACAAAAATATAAACATATTTTTATATTTTTTAAGAATAAACATTTATACATAATATTGAAATCTTTAATAATATATTGTCATTAATGTACACATCCGTATTTATATAGTATAGGGGAGAGGCTTGCCACCCTATAGCTTTTTTTAACCTTAACTCGTAAAAAAATGAACATATTGTAGATATAGTATATACGTTGGAAAGAAGAAGTAAAAAGTCACAATACTGGGCTGGAAATCATTTGAAATCTCAAAAAATAAAAATTATATAGCAAATTTTCTAAAGTATCTAAAATCGAACTCTTGAAATTTGGGCTTGCAGGTTGCCACCCTTTGGAAAATTGCTGAAAATGTTGAAAAACTGAAACTGAAAAATGTCTCATTTAGAAATGTATTCAAATTTATTGAATTTTACTTGCACACAGTGGCTGTAAACTTAAAGAAATAACTAAAAATTGACATAAAAAATAAAATTCATGGGTATGGTATGGAATCATTCCAAATCTTCGTCGGAATCACAATTCGAGCAAGTTTAATTACTGAAACATATTTCGCGTGAACGGCTCCTTTTCATTCGTGGCACATTTGTGTCTACTTCCGGCATTTTCTTCAAACAAATCATACAGTCATCACTGCTTTCATCAAGGTGGCAACCTGCAAGCCAATAAAGGTGGCTACCTGCATTCTGACTCAATTTTGTATAATCCATTAAAAAAAATTGTCAATTCATAATTGTCATATATTTTTAAGTCTTTTTGGAATATGTTAATTGAATGAAAAAGCAACATAACCCAAATATTTATATTGAATTGCTAATAAAAAAGTTCACTTTACGAGCACAGGACAAAAACACAATTTTTAATTTTTAAAGTTTTTGAAAATAATAATTCACACTTTGCTCAGTAAACACTGTGTTATTGCGTCTGCCAGCTCCAGAAGTATATTAAAAGTGACAACTGTTCTTTTGACGTCGATGTCACTTGGAGTTTAGGTTGTGAAACTGCTAGAATATTAAAATACATCAGTCGTTGCAACTTGCAAGCAGTTACAACCTGCAAGCCTCTCCCCTACTATTACTATTATGTGGAAAGTAACATATATAAAAATGATTTTAAAATACTTATGTATTTAATATTTTATGTTTAATATATTATTTATGAAATTTAAATTTAAAAAACAATTTTTTTTTTTTTTGTAAATTTGTAATTTAAAAGAAGTTGTAAAAGATAAAGTAGTAATAAATATATGATATACATATACTTTTTGTTTACTTTAATTTGTACCACAATATTCGAGCATTTTAATTTTATGCTCTGGTGTTATCTTACTATGTTGAAAATGAAAAATAAATATAAACTATATCTTCTATTAGTGTGCAAAAAGATTTTCATATTATCTTATAAAGAAAAAATATACATAAAATAATGAAGATAACAGTAGAATAATAAATAACTCAATAATATTAAAATATATTTTAATGTATGTAAGTCAATCAACACGAATATACTTAAATATCAAGCCTTTTAGTAAAAAAAAAACACACGAAGCAGTCATAGGAACTCCTGAAAGAAGTTAATACTTAAAAGCATTAAATTTAAACTATGAAATAACAGTGGCTTCAAATTATGGACTTTATTTCACCGAAGCTACCTATTTTGAAAACATTTTTTTTTGTATATTCTAAGCCGAGAAGACCCTAACCATACCCAAAACTTTTCGCCAGGTAATCTTTATTTCACCAAAGCTACCTATTATGGAAAAAAATTTTTTTTGTATATTTTGAGCCCGCACGACCTAACCGTAGCTCCCTATTCAAAGTTTTTCGGCAGGTAATCTTTATTTCACCGGAGCTACCTATTTTGAAAAAAAAAAAAAAAATTATTTTAAATAATTTGTAAACGAAAGATTTTTGAAAAATAATTTGATTTTAAATTTTTCGCACCAAATTATTTTGCTTTTATAAATGACAAATAATTATTGAGTGGACCACTAATTTTTTGAGTATTGAAACGTCAAAAAACCATGACGCTTTTTTGGAGTCTCTCGAGACTCGAATGAAAATTAATTTTTACCCCCTACAGAATAACCCGATAATATCATAAAACACGCCTAAAGAAGCATTGACTTCAAAAACAAAAATTTAAAAATTCGTACGGAAATGAATAGAAACTGTATGAAAAGTTCTTGAAATTTTAAAAAGTTGAATTGCTTATAGAATAAAAAAACGTTAGTTATATTTTGGGAGTGATAAGAAAACTCGAAAAAAAAAATATCGAATAAAAAAACTTCGAAAAAAAAAACCTCGAAAAAAAAAACCTCGAAAAAACAAAACCTCGAAAGAAATAAAAAAAACTCGAAAAAACCTCGAAAAGCCAGGGAGCCGTAAAACTGAAGTTTTTAAGCTAGAGTTATGTAAAAAAAATCAATTTTATGATTTCAATATTTGTTTTACAAACGAAACAACATAAAAATTTCTTCTGCTCCAAAAAAAATTATATTTTTATTCAAACTTAATGGAAAATTAACAAAAAAGAAATTAAAGATTAATATTATAGGCAATGCCGTGAAAAAAATTTAAATGAGAACGATCTTCTCTCTCTTCAAAAATTTGTAAAAGACGTTTCTCCTTTTCAATGTATTGTAGTCGAATTTTCGAGCTTTGTCCCGCTTCCAGCCTCAACAACTTAACAACTTAACCATCACCTGCTCTTTTCCGAGCAACGTTATGAGTCTGTATACCCCCAGGTGTGGCTTGCCAGCTAAAGTTTTAAGTCGCCGGTGCCATGCTTTTACGCTATTTTGCGTCCTAGGCAAATTTTGCCGAAGCAGGTCTGTTACACACCAAAAATTAGGGGGATTTGGCGGGTTTTTTATTTTGAAAATATTATGTTTCCTTTTTCAATTCGATTGAAGGCAGAAGTGAGGGCGGAAGTGAGGGCGGAAGTGAGGGCGGAAGTGAGAGTGGAAGTGAGGGCGAAAGTGAGGGCGGAAGTGAGGGTGAAAGTGAGGGTGGAATTACCTGACCAAAAATTTTGGATATGGAGCTATGGTTAAGGTCTTCCCTGCTTAAAATATGATATGAAGTTGTTTGGAGGTGTGTTTAATGGTACCTGGAATATTCGTCTAAAATTATTGGTCTATAAATAATTAGTCTAAAAACTATTAATCAAATAACATTTCGTCTAAAAGTGCAATTCGTCTAAAAACAATTATTCTAAAAATTAATCATCGCGCAATTTACATGCAAAATTTTGTTAAATAGGGTTGTAATCCCTGATTGTGGACGAATTTTGTGACTACTTAATTTTAGACGAATTGTTTTAGACAAATTGATTTTAGACTAATTGTTTTTAGACGAATTGTTTTAGACGAATTATTTTAGAGAAATTGTTTTAGACTAATTGTTTTTAGACGAATTGTTTAAGATGAATTGTTTTAGACGAATTGTTTTAGACAAATTGTTTTAGACGAATTGAGCTTAGACGAACTGTTTTAGACGAATTGCCCGCGAACCGTGTTTAATAGTAAAAGATAAGCGACTAAGAAAGAACCTCGAAGTTTTGTCATTTCGATGTTTTTTTTTTTCAAGGTTTTTTTTTTCGAGGTTTTTGTTCGAGGTTTTTTTTTTTGGAGGTTTTTTTTTTCGAGGTTTTTTTTTTCGAGCTTTTTTTTTTCGAGGTTTTTTTTTTCGAGGTAGAACCCTAGACCCTTATATTTTATATATTATGAAAAAGTAAATGGGTTTTAAGTTTCCGGATTGAATTTGTTCGATTTGTGTAAATTTTTGTTCTCAATCCTGTTTTTTAAACAAAAATTAATATTAATCATATAATAAGTTTTATTTAATTATTTATTATTACGTTCTTTTTATTTGGTTCTAAGTTTTAAACCTTTTTAACAATCAATCTACAGGTATTTTCTTGCTATGATTTTCATACCAACGAAATGCTTTTTGAATATGTTTTTTTTCTTCGGTACACGGCTTAATATTTATGTTGGTGATGAGTTAACACATTTATAAATTTTATTTTTTAATTATGATGCCTGATGAGAATAGATATAATACAAAAAAAAGATTCTCACATGAAAATTTCTAATGAGAATACAAAACACTTCAAAAAGATTCAAAAAGAAATGAAAATTTTAAGATAAAATTTAAAAATTAGAAAATAATCTTAAAGTAGCTAATACAAAATTGAATTATAAGTATAATTTTCAAATTTAAAATATAAGCTTTTAATATTAAGTTTATATGTGACATTTACACATCTTTGGAAAGATAAAAGTTAAAAGTAAAAAAAAAAAATACTCAATGTTAAAAAGATATATGTTGTACATATACAGACATAAATATAAAAAAATATGTAAATAATTTTCTTATTTAAAATTTCCATGATTTTTTTGTTTTTCACATAACACATAGTCTGGTAGTCAATTTGAATTTATTTAGCATAAACATTGCACCTTTATTAGTAGTTCTTTCATAGGCAGTCCTAATTACAAAGCACAAACAGATTAATTAATATAGCATTCAATTGAGAATCTAGGAAGAATTATTGGTAAAAAGCATTTAGCCATAACTGACGTAGAAACCGAATTATAACGTGGCCAAACGAAATAAGTTCATATAAGTCCAAAACATTTAAGAACGTTGGCTTTGGACCAAGGAAAAATTATAAAGCTTAATAGGTTTTTGCTCTCCTGAATAATTAAACTTTTTGCACTTGTCTTATTAGGACTTCTCATCAAAGAATTCTAATTTTATGAGCCTTTCACACTTAGTCTTAGAGTAAGCGTTTGAGAAAGTGTATGACAAACCTTAGCAAAATCCAAAACATAACTGATAGAAATATCGAAAACAAAACATTTTGTCGTTTATTATTTTTTGTTTGAAAGAAATATGTGTTATGAAAATGTACTACTTAGAGAGTAAGTTTGTAATGAAGGGAGTGTGATTGAATTTTTTTTTTTAACTTTATGTACGAGAAATCATGAATTTAATTTCTAGAAAAGGCGTGTTATCCCAAAAGACAGCAACGTTTCGAAACGAGTATTATGTTTCATATTCAAATCAAAAATGTTATTTGAAATTTATGCTGAAATATTTTGCATATTTTTTGTTCTCAAAACAATATAACAACACAAATAAAATAACAAGTACATTTAGTATGTATGTTTTGCAGTTTTCACTATTTTGTGGAAAGAATAAGTAAGTTTGTTTGCTTGAAAAATCTTATTGAATGAAGTATACAATTTTTTGTTTTTTATTTTTAACTGCATGAAAAATATATAATTACTAAAGTATATACCACCATGACTATTTATATAATATACATTTTGTTAAAACTTTGGCAAACATATTTTATTCCAACCAATTTAAAACAAAAGAAGAAAGAAATGAAATAAAAATTGAAAAGGACTTACTTATTCTTGTATCTCTTAATTCACTCGAAAAAAGAAGTGTAAATTTTTTTAATGTGCATGTGATCGGTAAGTTGTATTTACAATCGTAAATTTAGCTCGGTAAATGGTATATTACATGCCTCAGTACACATGTAATTATTTAATTAAGTAAATTTTATTTACATTCTCCGTATTAAGTAAATTTTATTTAATTTCTTCATTTTGAACTTTTGTTTATTTTTGCATTGCAAATGTGTTGATTACAACTACCTCTCACATGCACATTAAAACAGTATACAAAACATGTTAATAAAATTTGTTATACAGCTCGTTGTGTATATACACAAAAACATATAGACACCAGGGACGGCCCGTGACAACAGTAAGTGCCCAGGCACTTATTGGTTTAGGAGCCTATTCGACAGACAAACAAACAACATTGAGTTTTCATAATACATATAGATTTGATTAAAATGACTACAAATTAGAATTTAAGTTTGGTCAAAAACCAAAAGAATGCAAATCAAAAAGATAATTTTTTAGGAAATAACAATTTCCTCTCCTTTTTAAAACAATAACAAATAAATTTCAATATTCCCTTACTAAGCAATTTTTTTGTTGCTTTTAATACAACAAAATGAAATAGAACTTTTTTTATTTTCTCTCTTTTTTAAAACACTACAAATAAATTTCAATATTCCGTACTAAGCAATTTTTTTGTTGCTTTTAATTCAACAATATTCCATAGAACAAAATGTGTTAGAATTTTTATTATTTCCTCTCTTTTTTAAAACACCAACAAATAAATTTCAATATTTCCTACTAAGCAATTTTTTGGTTGCTTTTAATTCAACAATATGAAAAGCACAAAAATCAATTGCCTTTTTTACATCACATCAAATTTTCTTCTTTGTTTTGTTTCTTATAAGAAAAATTCTCTCTTTTAAAACAATAACAAATAAATTTCAATATCGCCTAAAAGCAAGCAATTATTTTGTTGCCTTTAATGCTACACAAAAAGGATTAAAAGAAAGCATTTGTTATGTTGTTATATTTGCATATGGCAAAAATATATAATAGTTAGAATAAAATATAAGGAATGAGGAGGAATAGAAGCACCCAGGCAATGCCTGGGTTGCTTAGTACCATCAGCCGTCCCTGATAGACACTTGTCAATATTATATCAATTGACCTAACGGTCTCGTGACATAAGTATTGACTCGTGTCTATGTGTCTATGTGTATACACAACTCGTTTTAATAACAAATTTTCTTAACATGTGTTGTAATCTACTATTATTTTATTTATTGATTTAAATAAATTGTCAAGTGACTCGTTAACCAGGGGATTATACACACATTGATGATTTTTACCATCTTCATACCATTCAATTACTACTGACTATTGCTATCAGGATAGTGAAAATTATCAATGTGTTTCCCATAATGTTGCAAGTTTAGTGTTTTATTAAGTAAGTTGAATGTAATATAAAGAAAATAATAAAAAATAATTTGGAGTAAAAATCTTTTAAATTCCCCAAGGAAAAAAGAGGGACGACAAAAAAAAATATTTTTTTTATTTTTATTTTCTAATGAAATTTAGAAAAAATGTTTTTTAATATACCAAAATAATCTAAATATTGCCTTAGGTATTAATAATAAAAAAAAAATTATAATTAAATAATTATTTTTATTTCATTTTTTTTTCATTTATTCAACTTTCATGTTTTGGAAATTGCAAAAATAAGAAGAGCTTATGAAATAATCGCTAAATTAATTGTTTCAAGAAAATTTTTTAAGAAACAATTTTTTTCTTTTAATTCTTAATATGTCGATGGCTCCGAAGAGTAATATCGTATCTCAAAATCACAAGTTTCACAGGAGGCAAAAAACTGTTTGTTTTAAAATTTTTCTTCAAGTGTGCTAATTTTTTTAAAAGCATAAAAGGATATGAAAGATTAGATAATAAATATACGGATCATATTGTATATCTAACAAAACAAAGCACAATAAAATCGTATTTTCAAATACTACAGCGATTAATTTCGAGCCAATATTGCAAGTTGGTGGTAACGGAAATTTAGGATTGTAAAAACGACTAGTTCTCATGCATTAATTTTATCTCATTATAAGAAATTTTTTTTTTTATTTTTTACTGGTCGTATTTTCATTTACAACTTTTGACCGATGGAAAGTGAGCTTGTATATGAATACATTTATACAATTCAGCTCATACTTCGATTTTCATTTTACTTACAATAAAAATATTTTTATTATTTTTAATGGGTTTTATTTCTGTTATGAACGTCAGTATGACTCAATATGAGACGGTTTCTATCGTATCTCACTTTACCATAGTACTCGCAGTCGTCGTTAAAATTTTCATCATAATTCATGGAAATAAATATATAATTATATATATGTATGTACATTTATTTTTTCATTATTATTTTTGTTATGAATGATTGTGCGGTAAAAAAGTTTTCACTAAACTCTAAATCTTCTATTTTCTTATGATAATCAGTATAGGTAATTATAATAATATACATTTTTAAATTGTAAAGTAAGTGTATCTAACTGACATTTCATTAAATTTAGTAGTAATTTAATTTTGCGATTTTATTTTTACATGCCATTGCCATTGCGTAATAGAATAAAGTGTATATGCATAATAATTTTAAATAAAACTTTCAAATTAAAAATAAGACAAAAATTAAAACATTTTGTTGACTTAGAAAATTACTTCGAAATAATAAAATATTATGAAAAACTTTAAGAACAATTTTTGGTTAATATTTGGATAAGAATATGTTATTAAATAAAATAGAAACATTTACTTTAATTTAGAATTTTATATAGTAGGACTAGAACTAAGTTTTATGTATAGACTAAGAGTTCATATGAGCCGTTTATTTTGTAAGTGGTTTAAGTCCATTTTCCAAAAAAAAAAAGTTAATGATCACAATAAACACAATCCTATATATTCTTTTTATTTAAAAACAATTTTAGTCAAGTATCATTAAAATCGCTTTGATTTTGACACTTAATTATTAATGTATGTAAAAAATTCTTTTTAAATATACTTTTAATATATCAGTAGGACGATTACAGCGTATTTATATAGTGTTTTTATATAATGTTTATAAAAGGTATTACATTTTATAATCTAACATGTTTAAGGTCATAAAAACATGAAAGCGAATACCAGTTACCAATATAATATATATATGTTTTAAATCAATTCAAACACAAACCTTTAAATATCTCAATACAAAAACAAATGGACTTAAACCACTTTCAAAATAAACGGCTCATATAGTAAAAATTTTGTAAAAAGTCAAAGTAATTATGATAACTATAAGTATGTAATTATGTATTATATGATTTTTAGCTGAAAATAAAAAAAAAAACTAAATTCTATACCGCATAAAGATAATTAATTTAAAAAGTTATAACAAAAATTTATGTTTTGTAACCAGTTTCTGAAAATGATATTTTTTTTAAGTTAAATAAAAAGTGAAAATTTTTAAATCTCGTTTTTTTTTTTTTTTGTTTTTTTTCCTATCCATGTAAATTAAACGTATGCTGTTTTTGATGTTTTCTTAATTAGGTAAGTACTTTTATACTGTATAAAGTTAAATAATGTGAAGGCAATATAATATTATTCTTTCATCTAAAACTCTTTGCAAAAAAAAAATATATTTTGTCTTTCTTTCTATTATTTTATTTTACACAAAAAACCAAAAGCTTTTAGTGTCGCAAACAGTAGTGTAGTGTTAATTTGGGAAAGCAAAGCTTGTTGAAGTGTGCAAAAGTAAGAAAAAAAAAAGCGTTAATTTAAATAGAATATAGATTTAAGAAGAATTAATTAAATTGCAAGAACGTAACTATTGAATCTATGAAAATAAAATATGGAATCGTATGTAAGTGTACATACAGAAGTTAGTATACCCACATTGTACATATAAGGCTTTTGTAAATAAAAAAAAAAAATATTTTTTTACAAAAAATATTGATTTTATATTACATGCACCTTATTTAAGTAAGTATATAACTTAAATTAAAAAATCGTATTTTTTTTTTATATATTATTTATTTTGTTAATTACATGCTCGTATTTGTTTTTCAAGTATATCCTATATATGAAGGTAATTAAAAGTATAGCACTTAAAATTAATGAAACAACATAAGAGTTTTAATTGTTCTTATAAGCCTATTAATTGAGCTGAAAAATGATAGTATTGTGAAGGTATTATGTGTGTATAAAAAAAACTGAAGCTAGATAGAAATTATCATTAAATTTTCAAATGTTTTAATACACATTTTAACAGTTTCGGAATTCATGAAAATTGATAAAGTTTGAAAACATAAAAGAAGAGCCTCTATATGAAAATGTAGTATTTAAAATATATAGTATTTAAAATATTTAAAATAGTATTTAAAATATTTAAAATATATATAATACACATTTGTTGAAAGTCCAATTGAACT
This sequence comes from Hybos culiciformis, assembly GCA_964007475.1. Taxonomy (NCBI): domain Eukaryota; kingdom Metazoa; phylum Arthropoda; class Insecta; order Diptera; family Hybotidae; genus Hybos; species Hybos culiciformis. Next base: position 64,519,441 of record OZ023274.1, on the reverse strand, counting down.
ATATAATTCAATAAGTTTTCTGACACCAAGGACTAAATAGATTTTTTATTGAAATTGCAATGAAAATATCAATTAAAATTTGGGCTCATAATATAAAGCTAAAATAATGTCATTTAATATAAAACGACAATGACTCTAATTATTACGAAATTTCAACACTATAATTTATATACATTCTTGAGTTATAATTAGAAAAAAAAAATAAGAACAAAACGGAAATCAAGTTTAGGAAGAGATTAAAAATTAAACACTGGAATGGATATTATCTCATTAAATATTCAATTATGTTCATGTCAACAGCAACAAAAACAGCAAATAAACCAACCATTATCATTTCCTTATAAAATTCTAAATATAATTATAAAAAAAAAAATAGACACCTGGCTTTATTCTCAAAGGTGTTAAAAGATTTTAACTTTTCCTTTTTCTTCGTCTTCTTTTTGGTACATGTTATATACTTTGGTTGGGGGAAATGAAAAAAAAAAAAAACCCCCGAAACTTTTATGCAAAGGAATGGACAAAAATATAAATTGGTTTCATATATTTTTTTTTGTCCTTATAACAAAAAAAAATTCTTGGATTTTGGGAAAAGTCAATTCAGCATACATTTTTTTTAACATCTAGGTTCTAGAAAAAAATTATGTAGAAAAAAATGGAAAAAATGGAAAAACTTTTGTAACAAATTTAAATTGCTTTGATTCTATTATTAAATTCCCTTATGTACCAATTATACTGCATGGGATAATAAATAAATATTTCATTTGACTTAACATAATTATAAGATTTTTGTTTTTTTTTTTTAATTTTCGATTCACCTGCATTTCACATTTCAGCACCTTGGGTTTCATAAAAAAGTTTCACGTTTTCACAAGAAATGAAGAAATCTTTTCTGTGACAATTATTTCTTTAACCTACACAGAAATACAGAAACTGATGGTTTCAGGTTAATAGAGGTTAAAGAAATACGTATTCAAAGGTAAAAAAAAAACCCGAATGTAATAAATTGATGCTTAAATTCAAAAATATTTGGATTCTTTGGCAACTTATTTAAGAAACATAATTTTATTTTTAACGCTATCTTAAATATATTCACTCTTTAAAAGCTGCACAGTTAAACAGAATTTTGAATCTTTCTATAATATTGAAAAATTTCGAAACGAAGAGAATCAGAAAATTTAAATAATATAAAATTTCTTTTCTTTTAAATAAAAAAAAAACTAATATACATACGTTTTCTTCTTATATGACGAATAAAATTCACACCGAGTTAAGTAATAGATTTTTGAAAGAAATTTTCCTTGATTACATCTCATTTACGATAATTTTCTCAATGAAACACTTTTCATTAAATAATAACTTTTTTTTTCTTCCATTATGTTTTTTTTTTTTTTTTTAAATAAGGTTGAAATACTATAATGGAGAGAAAATTAATTTTCTTAATTTAACTTTTCCTCTGTTTATATTCATATAATGTTTTTGAAATACCTATGGGATTATCCTAGGACTTTTTTTTTTTGGGAATAAAATAGAAAATATATGTTCGTACGTACACTGATAAAAGTATGTTACGAAATTATTTTATCTACGTACGTCAATTCATTATTCATAGTTAAATTTCTAAAAAGTTTTCAACAATTATTTTAGGCGGATAATCGTTAACCATAATCCTATGAATAAATCAAACTTAAAGAAAAATATTTTGTTAAAATTTTTGTAAAAATTTTTAAGCCTAAAGTTTTATTTACAAATAAAACGAAAATATTGCAGTTGCAAAAAATATGGTGCTTTTATTTTTGATGAAAAATTCTCATCAAATCTAGGTTAAAAAAAAAACAAGCTGTTAGTGTTAGATTAAAATTTCGATCCTCAATATAAAGAATATTGAGGATCAACAACTCAAGTCAGAAAACAAAAATCTTTCCATTTAGAATAAAAATTATAATATCAAATTATGGTTATTTTATCACTATCTGTTTAAGTATTATTATGAAGTATTTGAGTGAATAATCTATGTATATAATCTATCTATATAATCATGTAAATATATATGGCCATCATAATAATAATATTAATTTAAAAAAAAATGTTCCATCATTTCAGGAATTTTTATTATACTGTTTCCTTAAACTTTCCGGACAAGATTATTAAGGCGTTAAAATATATTTTGGTGATGTTATTCATTAGTCTAATTAGGTTATTACCTTTGAATTAATTTCGTAATTTATATAAAAAAAAATTATATTTTTTTACAGAATGTTTACAATATGGTGCTGGTATTATGTAACTAATTATAATTATTCAGGAAAATTAACATTCCTGAAGAAAAACATGCTTAAAAATATATATATATGAAAAAAAATAATAGAATTTTTATGTACATGAGAAAGTTGAAATACAATTTTTTTTTTTTTGTTTTTGTCTTAAAAGTAAAAAAAAAAAAAAAAGAAAGGTAGAAAAAGTTTTTCATCAACGTAAGTGTCTGCTTATAATTTTACAAATTGCGTTCGAAATGAGTTTTTTTTTTTTTTTTAGCAGAATTTTCCCACGTATTTCTTGTTTTATTTTTTGCTACTATGCCAAAAATAAATAATCGTAAATCGAACAATGTGTGTAAAATTGAACCTTTTCATTGAACTGAAAATGAACAAAAATAATGAAAAATGAAAAAGGATTCGGTATTGTAACACACTTAGAAATATCTTTTAAAATTGAGGTCTTAGTTTTTTTTTTTTTGGGATAATAAGGGAAATTAAGCATTTTATTGGAAATATTATTTCCTCAATTTTTTTCTTAAAAGCTTTTAGGTTTTTAAATGTTATCAGGTATTATTATTTTTTTCCTTTTTATTCATTATGCTTGAATTGAGAAAAAAGTATTTGTGTAATTTGTATTGAATTTGTTATATAAATTAAATTTATTAAATAAAAATAATATAACATTACAATAAAATTTGATTCTGTCGTCTAACATTTTTTCTATATAATATTATTTGTTTTTTTTATGTTGTGCCTTTAACTACAATAAAAAACTAAATCACTTTAATATCAGTTAAAAAGAATTATTCATGTTTGTATCTTTATTCAGATTAGTACTACCATAGATTAAGAATACAGAAAGATTGGAAGCTTCATACAACATTTTTTCAGTCTTTTTTGGTATTTTATTGTGAAGGTGCTAGTAAAACTAAATAAAATTCTTTTCATACATTGATAATTATCACGTATACGTTTATTTTGTTTTACTAACACATTGACTTAAAAATACCAAAAATAATGTTGTATGAAGTTCCCATCTTTCTGTATTCTTAATCTATGGTACTACTTAAGGCAGCTGAATGGCGCATTAGTCAAAACGCCTGTTTTCAATTGCAACACTGAGAGTCCTGGTGCTATTTTCCTTTGGGATAATGTAAATGGAGATAAATTGAGAAGCATATTCAGATTTGATTGAGTTTTAAAAGAAGTTGGGCAACTAAATTTTCTGTAATAATAGTGTATAGATATTGAGTACAAGTAAAAAAAAAAATTAAAAATTAGGTAACATTCAATTGTACAGTTTGTCGAAGAGGGAAAATTTGGTAATTGTTTGAAATTTTTATTTAATTTTGATTAAAAAAAATTATGTTAAACTATTTTCTCGCGACCGGTCACACGAAAACTAATAATGTTAATATTAATTCATTTAATATTATAATGCATAACAAGTTATACATATTGTTTTTGATAAAATTTATTACTTCCTATCATCATTTTTTTTTAAATTCTATATGTAATAATAATCAATTATTATTAATTAAATAATGCATCATTTGATTTAATCATATTATTAGTATTATTATTTTATACCTTAATTGATCTAATTCATTTTTAATATCCACATCAATAATCTTTGATTTTATTAATCCATCATTATTATTATTATTATTCTTATTATTATTATTATTATATGAGTGAGATGTTATTCCAGTTTCATCAATTGATAATGATTTTTTTAAAGATTTTCTTAAATTATTTTCTAATAATTTATAATCTTCGCGACGTCTCATCATTAATGCATTTAATTGTTTTGATAATAATTTAACTTGATCTGATAACGTTAATTTTATAATTTTATCATCGTCATTATTAAAATTATTATTATTATTATTATAATTATTATTATTTTTATTATCAACATTGTCATTGGAGTTTAAATTATTATTATTATTATTATTACTATTATTATTATTTCTAAAATTAATATTCTTTTCGTATGACGATAATAACGGCACGGACACGGATGATGATAAATTATTTTCATAATAATAATTTTCATTTAAATCTAATTTATTTTTATTATTTCCATTATTATTAAAACTATTATTATTATTATTATTGCTATTACTATTACTATCACGTAATACATTATCAAAATTATTTTTTATATTATTATTATTATTATTGTTAATTGATAATGAATGAATATATTGAAAATTATTATTAATTAATAATAAAGTAATAATGGTTAAATATATGGTATTATCCATTTTATTGATATACATTTTGGTAATCCTTATTGTCTGGAAAAATTTGATATTTAAATAAATTGTTAAAAAAAAAAACCAAAAATTATATAGAATAATAAAAATCAAAATTAATTATTATTTTATTATGGCTTTTTTTTATTAAATATTTTTTGTATATATTTGTAGGTATACCTATATATAAATTCAATTTCTATATTACGTGGAATATGAATAATATATTAATTTGCTTTTTTTTTCTATGAAATATCATAAAATTTTTCAACTTTTTTGTTAATATATTTTGTTTAATCACAACTTTCATAAATAGTAGAAATATATATTATTTAATTTATAGATCAACTACACTTGTCGTATTTTTACTATATTCATTGAGTAATAAAAAAAGATAAAAAAAAAATTCTTTGATAGAAATTTAAAGTGAATTAATAGAACTTTCTTTTTCTCTTAAAATTTCCATAAAATTTTTGTCAGTCAAAATTTATGCTTTATATGATTTATATAAAAAAAAAATAGCATAATTTTTTTTGTACAAAAATATTTTTTTGTTTTATTTTATAAAATACGAATAATCCTTAAAATTTTTTTTTTTTGCTTTTTTTTAATTAAATTTTTTTTATTTTAAGTATTTAACTTCTATTTTTTTTTTAATAAAATCGGATTTTACAAGTAACACCACCGTTCACGAACTAAATGCAACTAAACTTATGTATCCGTTATCGGCATCCTTTTATATCGTATTTTATTTTTTGAAAAAAAAAAAGAAGTTAAAAAAAAAATGTTATGTTATAAAACAACAGTTGGTTTTATGTTTTCGTTATAGTTCGAAGAACGAGAATAAAAAAAAAAAAAAATTTTTTTTACCTTAAAAAATAAAATATACACACATCTATAAGATACATAACATAAATACATAATTGTAATGTATAAAAAGACAAAAAAAAAAATATATCAAAAACATAAATAAGAGAAAAAAAAACAAAAATAAATTTTTTTTGGAAAAGAACATCTGTCTGTTGGGAAATGTTAACATTTTTGTTAAAAGATAAATTAATAGGTTCTGTTTTTTTTTTACTTTTATTTTACTTTTTGTTAAGTGGATTTTATATAAATAAATTTATTCTGTTAACAGACTTGAATTAAATTAACAGGTTTTTGTTTTTATTTTTTTCTTATGTTAATGAAAATTTTCTCTTTAGAAACTTAAAACTGAAAAAAAAAACAAAAAACAATTTAAGAGAAATAAAAAGTTTTACATGGTTTTTTGTTTTGGTGTCAGAAAGTATTTAAACTTTGAAACAAGAAGAATCTATCTCTACATTTATTACTTTTTTATCGATAAATTGCAATTGTTATAAAAAATTTCTAATTCTGTACTGAGAAAGAAAATTATATAAAAGAACTTTCTCACCTCCTGTCCGACAGAAAAAGCGAAAAGTATATTAGCAAACAGAAATGTTAAAAAAATTAAAATTAAATTCATCTGATAAACTGGAAATTAGGTAGAACACCCAATTTAAATAAAAATAAATGAAATATACTTTATTAGTACGGTTGAGTTCGTGCGATAAACGATAAGAGCTGATATGAGCCCTGCTGCCCCCTGCATGTGTGCTCACCTCACTAGATTACGCGTTAAAAACGAAATAAGGCCGCGAGGAATTTTTTGCGGTCTTATTTCATTTTTCAAAATGAAATTAGCCCTCCGATAAATTTTTTTTTGTCGCGGCCTTATTTCATTTTTCAAAATGAAATAAGGCCGCGAGGAATTTTTTTGCGGTCTTATTTCATTTTTCAAAATGAAATTAGCCCTCCGATTAATTTTTTTTTTGTCGCGGTCTTATTTCATTTTTCAAAACGAAATAAGGCCGCGAGGAATTTTATGCAGTCTTATTTCATTTTTCAAAAGGAAATAAGGCCGCGAGGATTTTTCGCGGCCTTATTTCTTTTTTCAAAATGAAATAAGAACGCAACAAAAAACCTATCGCGGCCTTATTTCCCGCGGCCTTATTTCACTGCGCCGAAGGACTCGTAATACAACTTTTTTGTAATATAATTAAAAAATTTTTGAAGGAAATTTTTAAGAAAAAAATTATTTTGTAACAGTTTGTTTTTTAAATTTTTTTTAAAGATGAATTCGGACTGTGTTTTGCATTTTCCATGAAAGTTTTTCTCACTTTTCTTCATCGGATCGCCTAAATTAAAAGTTCTATAAAATTATTATTTACATATTCAATTGTTTTTCAAATGATGGTATAATGGCTTTTGCGATGGGTCATTAAAAAATTCAAAATGTAGGATTTTGAAAAATATCTAACTCCATAAAAAATTTTCCTCAAATTTCGATAACTACAGACCATAAATTGACATTAAACTTATACATTAATTATTGTCATCGTCAAAGTAACATCGCCTGGACATACTAATAGAACGAAAAATTTATTTCAAATTTTTTTTATTGATTTTTACTAGAAAAGTTGTTGATTACAAAATGTCATTGATTTATATTACAAAAAATAACAATTTTCATTCAATGAAAATAGAAGAAAATTTAAAAATGATTGAATTTTATGAGAAATGTCTGATGATGATTCCAAAACCTTGAGGGGTAGTTTTTTATTTATTTTTTTAATTTAAATTCTGTATTATACAGAAAAACTAACTATAATATTATATTAGTTCATTAGTTCCTCTTTGAGATACATATTATAATTTTTTTTTGCCACAATATTTCGTTCATTAATTTTTTTTTTCATTATAGGAGGTAGATAAAATTCTGCTAATTAACATTTATTTTTTATGTAAGAAAAAAGGCTCTTCACGTTAAAACGGGATCATTTATTATAGCTCAGATTATATATAAGTATAATACTTAATATACAAAAAAAAATTTTTTTAACTTTAATGAAATCACGTTAAATTTTACATTATTTTCATTATTTGAAAAAAAAAAGTTTATTTAATTTTACTTTTTTTTTTATCTTATATTCTGTATGATGTGATTTATGTAATCAAAGTACTTCAAGTTTATATAATGAGAAGAAAACAACAAAATTTTCAAATTAACAGCACCAAAAATAAGATATGTATATAACATGAAAATTGTGTCAACATAATTAAAGTAAAAAGCAACAGATTACTTTAGCGCAGAAAATAAATATACTTATTTAAAAAAAAAAAAGAAAATTTTTTTTAATGAAATAAAAACTTATGTAAAAATCTTTTTGTACACGAATATAAACATAAGAAAAAAAAAAGGTATTTTCTTTCGTCTGCCTGGTTAAAAGGTGTTTTGTAGATTAATAAAAAAGAAAACAAAAAAAAAAACAAAAAGACTTTTATTATATTTTATACTTTATAATAAGATAATTAATCTTAGGGATAAAATTTTGACACTTCATAATGGAAAATATGAAGACTTGTTTTTTTTTTTTTAAAGAAAAACAGACAATAATATACCCTATATGTATAGATGTATAATATTTAGATACATAACTTTTATTTCTTTCTCATATTAAAAATTAGATATTTAAGTATTCATAAGTATATGTTTCAACAATAACAAGGTTAAAAAAAGGGACCAACATTATTATTATTTCTTTTTTGTTTAATTTAATTAACTTATCAAGTGTTTCTGTCGTTTATATAACCTTAAAGTTTATTTTTGTACACACACAATTCAGTAAATCTATCAAAATTAAAAGTTTAATATACATTTTGGAATTATGTTTATAGAATTCAAAAATATTTTATCATTCTGAACATGAATATTTATGCTTTAATATAATAAAATCACAGTATTTATTAGTTGGACAATAAAGGAAAACATAATGAATTCTACAGTAGAAGTAGTGCAGTAAATATTTCAAGAATTAATCTATATGAATAGATTTGAAAATTTACTTGATTTTGAAAATATTTTCTTTTTAGATGATAGAAAAAAAACCACATAACATTATTGTGGAATGTTACACAGATCTTTTGCTGGTCTAAACATTCTTTTTTTTTTTAATTCAAGTCTTTTAAACCAACTTAAGCTAATTTGGTTTACAGTAAAGCAAAAAAAAAACTAAAATGCAATAAAAATATAAACCAAATGTTACTTCTGTTAATTATTTTATCGATATAATATGTTTAAAAAAAAATGCACCTGATAATTGAAAAAGAAAATTCAACGCAAATAGAAAACATATGTTTACTTATTTTTTTTATTTTTTCAGATTATGAGTTTTGTCATGATTACGAATTATTATTTGGGAATATATGTTTTTATACAATGTTGAAAATTTACATTTGTATTGAATCATGGTTGTTGGACTCTCCCCAGAATAGCTCAATTATGAAATAAATTCTTGCAAATAAAATTCTAATGTTAAATAGATATATCTTTTCGGGATATTTTTTTTCCGGGAATTATTTTTCTTGAAATTGTCCTTTGGAGTTAGGGTTCCCAGATTTGTCCGCAGTAAAAGGAGGACATCCAAACGAAAAAAATATATAAAATATGTACACGCCAAAACGATCAAAATTTAAGATTTTGGACCCGACCCCTTCCGATTTAAATGAAACTTTCAGGGTTTTTTAAGTTTCCGAAAAAAATATACCCAACTTTTTTTTTTTTAGATCAATTCGAGTGTAATCTTCAGTGTAAGGGCGGGTTGAAAGATCCATTTTTAAGCATTTTTCATAAAAACCCATAATATTAAAAATTTACAACTTTTGATAGTAAAAACCGATTTGGACGCTTAGAGATGCAAATAAAAGATATTGAATTTGACTGCAAAAACAACATTATTATAATTTTTCTTCATGTTTTGAGATTTTGAAAAAGTGTGGGAGAGAAAAATTTTTTTTAAATTATTTGAAAAAATAATTTGTTGCAAATTTTATTACTGACGACATTACTCATTGTTTTGTTTATTTTTGTGTAGTTGTTTTTTTTTTAAATGTTTTAACTTAGCTTAGGAGGAAAAATAGAGGATAATAATGGAAAAGGAGGACAAAATGCGAAATAATGAAAAAAAAGGAGGACACTTTTTTTACTATCAAAAAGGAGGACTTTCCCCAAAAAGGAGGACGTCTGGGAACCCTATTTGGAGTTAATTACAAGAATTGTTTGTCTGGAATTATTTTTCTGGGCATTGTTTGCGCGCAATTTTATTTCTCGGAATTTTTCTTGGGTTTTTCTTGGAAAATTCTGGATACCCACTATATAAAATATTATTTTTAGTATATTTTTTTGTTGCTTGTGATTCTATTGTATTACGTTGATAAAAAAAGAATTATGTATAATTAAAAAATGTTACATTTTTGTATTATTATTAAACGATAAATAAAAAATATGATTAATTAAGTAATAAAAAAAAAACTGTTTTGCATAACCATTAAAGGCTCGCGCACAATCTATCGAAAAAAATACATTAAGTTAACCTAACATGGCCGCGTAGCCATGTTAGGTTAACTTAATTTATGTTGTGCATTAAAAAAATTTATTTTATTTATTATGAAATTAATTGTACTGTTTTTGTTAGTTGTTAGTTTATTTTCAGTAATTAGGAATTAATTATTAGAACTTATTTTATTGCATTTAATTTTTAGAATTGAATAAAATTCAACTGGAGAAATGAACAAAGTGCTAATGCAAAATTAACTAATACTTAAACTTGGAATTTTTTGGGAGTTAGTTGGTTTTTGATAATAATATTACGTTTGATTTCTTTTATTAGTTGAAAAGAAACATATTCTCATATAAATCAAATAATTTAGCGAACGCATAAAATATAGCGACATCTAACGAATTAAGCCAATCCATTATGTTGTTTATATCTTTATTATTGGATCTAAATTATCGATTGAGTTAAAGGATTAAATGTCTCTGTCATCTGAAGTGGAATTGAATTGACAAGCACCTTAAATAATTTTATTTTTTCGAAAACCCTAATAATCATCTCTAAAGTTTTTTAATTATTTTATATTTTTACTTCCGATTTCCTTTTTTAAATTATCTTTTATTATTTTACAAGTAAATTGTTAGTTCATTCATTCATAGGAATAATTTATGTTTATTCTATAAAAAGTCCCTGCATTCTTCCGACTAAAGTTTCTGCGGTATGTAGTATTTATATGTCTCTAGATTTATTTTCAAATAATTTCTATATCATCTTGTACAACATATTGATGTCGGCCGCCGTATTTTAACATTATATATTCTACCGGCAGAAAGTAAATTAAAGAAAAAATACTACCAAACCAATTAAAAAAAATATTTTTTGAAAAACAAAAAAAAAATTACGATATTTTAAACCTGTTGTTTGTATAATAATAATAAATTTAAAACAAGAAATAATTTTTGGGCATTTTTCAGATTTTTTTTAAATTTTTTTTTTAATTTTAGAAATCAAAAAATTAACAAGGTTTTATTTAAAAAAAAAAAAAACTAAAAAATTCCACCTGCTCTGATGATATCAGAAATTCTCTTTTTAGTCTGCTCATTTGGTTTATTTTATTCATTTTTTTTTTTAAACATATAAATTACATTTAAGATTTAACATACCGCAAAACTTTTCACGAATAAAAAAAAAAGAAGATAACAACAAAATATATATAAAATATAAAGGTGTTTGTTAAAAGCATTTTTTGTTGCGTGCGACAACAGCCAGTACCTTAAAAAAAAAATTCGCAGAATTTTTTTTTTTTTTTTTTATAATATCCAACATAAATAAATGTAATATGTAAAGATTGAATAATGTAAGTTCTTCTCGGGCTCAGCAATCTTATTGACAGATTTATTTTAGCAACCCAAACAAGTGGAATAAATTTTTAATTTAATGAATTGAATTTTCTTTATTTTGTTTTTTTTAAAGCAAACAAATTTTAATATCTTGCTAATATAAGTAAGGCTGGTATTAGTTTGTTTGCTGTAAGGAACTGGTTTTGCTGATAAATTGGTTCTAGTGTCTATCCACTTTTATATAACAAACTATATGTAACTATATATGGCATGAGGTGTTTGACTTTTTGAACAATTTTCCGATTATTCAAGTAAATAACATAATATTCATCGCTATAAGTCAATTTAAACTTTTATCGAAAAAGTTAAACTTAAATTGAAAGTTTCAAATCGAGATAGAATACGAAATAAATGTTTTTAAAAAAAATAAATAAAAAACAAAACTTTTTAAAACACTTTTATTAATGAGTATAGAAAATGCACTAAAAATAACTAAAAATAAAATCGTGGGGCGCTCATCATAATTCATCATGACTCACCGTAATTGAGGTACATATATATATAAAAAAAATTAAAACCCGAATCCGTTTATTCAATAAATTCATATCTGACTGGTTTGCTTTCCGTTCTAGTAATATGTTTCTAAAATATACCTTTTATTAAGAAATTTTTATGTATTTTTACATTTTTACTTTTATTGGGTGTGATAAAATTAAAATAAATGAATTCCAGGGGAGCACCTGGCGTTTTTAAAAATTAAATCATAATTAGCTACACATGTTGAGTTTTTTTTTCTTTATTAAAAAAAATGATTAATTTAACCAATCCATTCCAAATTTTAATATTAAAAAATGTAATCAAATAAATTTTCCAACCAAAAAAAAATTCAATAATTACTTCTTTTTTTTTTTTCAATTATTACATCAGGTTGTGCTTCATGCATAGTTTGTTAGGTAGATATATGTTCTCTTTTGCGTTTAATGTCAATTTAAGGTTAAAAACATATTTTACATTTGTGTTGCATTAATTTTTTATTTAAAGAATCTTACAAAATTAATTCACTGATTTATATCATAGCGACAATATTTGTAGAAAATATTTGATACTATTATTTTTCGCTAACGTCGTAGTTAAAATTCATGATTTTCAAATTAAAAAAAAAATTATGTTATCTGCAAGAGATATTCAAATTCATGACAAATTTAATTATGCTAGTTGTAAGTTAGTTATGTTTTGGTTATCATTATTTTGGGATTAACAATTTAAAAACGAAAGTTACACAATTGAACTATTGAACACAATATTTCTTTTTATTTAACTCATTAAATCAATACTTACGTATTATTTATTGCTCATAATTAATTGACTATGTTAATTATACTTAAAAATAATAGCGAATTAAAAATTAAAATAATAAAATTATGATAAAAAATTATGTCTTCATTTCTGGGCCTTTATAACGTATATCAATTATTAATTCTTCAAAATTGTAGATTATATGTCAAATCGTTCTATTTGAATAATAAATACATATATAATATATATGAATATTATGTCCTCTAATTAAATAAAAAACAATTCCACTAATTAAGTAATTAAAATGAAAACTAGAGAAAACAATTTTCATAAATGAAAAACTTATGTAAGTATATGCACAAAAATGTTGTGTGTTAATATAAAATTTTTCATTAAAATAAATTAAGAAAATATTATTATTTGTTTATGACAATAAATGGTATTATAAATAAAATAAAAATATACCATCCATATACCATAGTACAGTATATTGAAAAATTCTGGTATACGGGAGATTGAAGCATGACTAACATTTTATTTTTAATTTTTTTCATTGTTGCAAATGGGAAATTGAGCTTTCAGTTCCTAACATTTTATGTTGAAAAAATAAAAAAAAATATCACAACAATATGCTCTATCTTGCGCTTTTTATGTTGTGTACATATTTCAAACCACTTGCATCCTTTTATGTAGGACAAGTCAACTGTAAATTAAATTATATTTTCATTTGCAGTCACCTGTAAAATTTTTCATAAATCATGGAAATTCATCAGTATAGTTTTTTTTTTTCCTAACTCTTATCTATCTTTTATTAAAGTTTTTTTATCTTATTATTTAAAATGTGTGTGTGGTAATATTGTTTTAGACTTAATTTCGTACCGACGAAGATTTATTCATTGAAATGTACATATATAGTTTGTATGATGAATGATGTTCATCATCATAACTGAGATTAATCATATAATTTTCTGTTTTAATTAAAAATTATTTTTATTAAAATATTATGTGAAAGATCTCGTACAATCCTAATAATTAGGTTAAACAGAGAGTCTTTTTAATTTAAAATTATAATAAAATATTGCAGAAAAGCACATGATATAAAGTATGAGCTTATTTTTGTTATTTTCATTCAAAATAATTTCGACCTTAATAAACTAAATCTAGAGTCTCATATATAAAATCTTTTTTCAGCCATTTTCAGTCTTTGCATAGAATCTGGAACTAAATTTTTATTTTTTTTTTTATTTCAAATTTGCTTTATTTATTATTTTCTATTTTATTACATTTTTTTTTTTATTTTAATCCTTAAAGCTAGATAATTAATATTTTTAAAAATTAATTTTCTTATAACTAATGCCCCTTTTTGTCGAAGTCCCTAGTTAATCGAATTTGTATTAATTTATTGTGTTTTTCTTTTCCTTATATTTTATCAATTTATTATTTAATTTTATATTACGTATTTATTAGGTACAAAAAGTTTTTTAAAAAAAGTACCATCTCTTATTTATTTATTTTTTTTATAAAATAACTTAACCTAACGCTTAACCTAATAACTAAAAAATAAAAAAATTATTTTAGTTTTTTAACCACCAAAAATTACTTTTGTTTTTTTCATATATTTTTTTGTCAATTTCTGGTATAAATTTGTTATATTTGGTTCTATTTATTAAATTTATGTTATTTGGGTCTAGGCTTGCCAGGTGTACGTTATTTAAACGTACCGTACGTTATTTTGGCTTAAAAAATTAGAATGTACGTTATATCCGAAATTTGTAAAAACGTACCCAAAGGTACGTTTTTTACTGATTAATTTTGAAGTCGAAACAAATGTTTTAAAAATTGTTGTAATTTAAGCCTAATGATGTAATAAATACGCGCAAAGCAAAACATGTATTACGAACACAGTTTTGTTTATACTGCTGGCTCGTTTATATTATGCTGCGTTTTTGTTTAAAGGGTAGAATTATCCATTTGATTATTTAAAGGGTGCTATCATGTTTAAACAAAAATTTTGTTTATTTATAAAATGCAATTCAAATAGAAGTATTATTTTTAGAATTTATTTTATAAGCTAAGTCAAAGGAAATTAAATATTTAAATTTTCAGATTTGTTATAATTTTTCCCTATTTAGCAATTTCCAGTTCAACTTTATGAAAGCAACTTTTGTGTATACAAGTATTGTTTTTGAAGTATTTATAAAGATTTTAAAACTAAATCGGCTTTTAATTTTATTTAAGATATAACATGATGGAAAAAGAAATTAATATTGAAAACAGCGAGTACAACACGGAAGATGAAAATCAAAATATTAGTGGAAAATCCAAAATAAAAAGACGACGTCGTGTTAATCATTTTAGCGATGAGTGGCCAAAGTCTTATCAATGGCTGGTCAGAGTAGCAGGAAAACCCAATGTTGCGAAATGCAATAACTGTTGCACAGAATTTAGCATTGCCGTATCTGGAATTCGGGATGTAAAACAACACATGAATACAATAAAACATATAGCTAACTTAAAAGCAGCATCAAGTACCAATAACCTAACTTCATTTTTTCCAGCCTCGTCGTCAACAATAACTTCATTAGAGAAAAAAATTAGCGCTGCAGAGGCTACCTTTGTATATCACAGTGTTCAGCATTCTCATAGCTTCAATTCATCAAATTGTACCAGTTCTTTATTGCATTCTTTGTTTCCAGATTCAAAAATAGCATCCAATTTCACTTGTGGTCGTACTAAATGTTCGAAAATTGTAACGAACGTATTAGCAAAAGAATCCCAAAATTATATTATTGCTAGTATAAAAAACAATAATCTTCCTTATACTATTGCTACAGACGCGTCTAACAAGGGTAATATAAAAATGTTTCCTCTAGTACTACGATATTTTTTGAAAGATGTTGGTGTCCAAACAAAAATTTTAAATTTTTTTGAGAGCTCAAGTGAAACATCACAGCATATTGCTCGTTCTTTAATTAGTTATCTAAATAAAGCAAATTTAGATCCGAAAAGCATAATAAGCTATTGCGGGGATAATGCTAACGTCAATTTTGGTCGGCATCAAAGTGTTTTTACTGAGCTCAGAAAAGTAAATCCAGACATTATAGAAGTAGGATGTTTGTGCCATATGCTGTCAAACGCTGTTAAAAATGCTTCAAATTTACTTAAATTTGACTTAGAATGTATTATTGTTAAAATATATAATGAGTTCAGCTCTCATACCAAAAGGAAGCAGACACTAATGGAATTCTATGATTTTTGCGATATCGAATACACAGAAATGTTACGGCATGTTCCGACAAGGTGGTTATCTCTTGTGCCAGCTATCGATCGCCTTTACAAAAATTTTGAGCCCATAAAATCATATTTTAATTCGAAATCCTCATCACCAGCTTTAGTGATAGATTTTTTAAATAATGAATTATCAGAAGCGTATTTAGGTTTGCTATCAAATGTTGGGTCAGTTATTAAAAACGTAATATTAAAACTAGAAGGTGAAGGTCCTGTAGTAATAGAAGTATTTGACTTGCTTAAGAATTTAAGGAATTCGTTAAAAACGAAGCTACAGCAAAAATTTTATGGCACTATAGCACAACAGGCATTAGAAAAATGCAATAATGATACTGAAAAAAAATTATTTCTCAAAAGAGATTCTGCATTTTTAGAACAAATGATTCAATACATTGAAAAAAGATTTGATTTCATTAATAATAAGTTCGAAGCTCTTAATGTTTTTAAATTGGTAGAAGTTCCTACTTTTGAAGCTTTTTTAAATGTACTGAAGTTATTTCCTATTAAAAATATTGACGTAGACGGTTTATTTGAAGAGTACATAATACTTAAACAAATTATACCAGATTTACAGAACTTAACATATGAAGAAAAATGGATAAAAATATTTAAAACATTTAATTCTCCAAATATGCTTATAATTATAGAATTTGTTTTTGCGTTACCTCATTCCAACGCGATAAGTGAACGTATGTTTAGCTTAATGTTTCATGCTTGGAGATCTGATAGAAGTCGTCTCCTCATAAAAAATATAGAAGCTGAAATCGTCGTGAAGCATAATTTTAAAATGAATTGCAAAGAGTTTTACAAATATGTCATTCAGAATGACGAATTATTAAAAAAAATTAAAGGGAATGAAAAATATAACTAATAATCAAATTATAATTAAGTGAAGTCCTTGTGATTTTTTTAAAGGCAGAATTTAAGTCCTTTTTAGGTGATAGAATTAATTGATTTTGTTAAAGGCAGAACTAAAGTCCTGGTTATTTATTTTTTAAATTATTATAGTAATAACCTAAATATTAATTAGTAAAATTGAAGTGATATAAGGCAGAATTATAGACCTTGTGAATCTTGTGATTTATTTTTAACATTATTTTATTTTTTTAAATATATTTTATTATATAACATATTACATGTATCATTTGTTGATAATTTATAAATAAAACAAAATATATAATATGTACCTATATTTTGATTTCTTTTTTATGGACTTCAATTTTTGTGGGTACGTTTTTTTAGAAATTTTTATCTGGCAAGCCTATTTGGATCATACAGAATTTTTTGGTCTGTAACTCTTCTTTTTATATGGTATAAGATTGGCAACCCATCATCATTTTGAATATATTTTTTTTCATCCAGAAAGATGAAGATTTCAGGAGGAGTGAACCCTGATTCCATCGCTTTTCTGAAGTAGTTTTCATTTGGATAATATGTATGAGTTATTAATGTGTTTTCACTTTCTATTTTCTTCGCGAAATAGTTTCTGGTTAGTTTTATTATATAATTATCAATTTTTCCTAAGTTTTCGTCGATGTACAATTCTTTTATTGGGTAATATTTAGTATAATTGCTTTTGGGTGTTCTGTTTTTACCTGTTATTGTTCTAAGACATTGCCTTTCGAATAATCTGATCTGGAACTAAATTGTTTTTTAAAGTTGCTACAGGATCTTTTAACCTTGAACAAGATTTAACATAATATCAGAACTCAGAATCAAGTTTAATAATTATAAATGCATTTTAGTGACGGACGAACTGACATATAATAAAAATAAGGCAAAAGGGCCTAAGAACTTTTGAAATTAATGTAGTATAAAAATGTTTGTGGTTTTTTTTGCGTTTCCTTTTATACAATACGATTTGATATTTCAAAATTACATATATCTAAGAATTGTGCATAATTTAAGAATTATCTTTATGAAATTTATGAAATAGTATAGTAACACATAAGAAGATTGTCCATAGAATCACAGAACTTCAATTTTGTTAGATATATCACGGGATAGCTTTAGGTATACACTGTTTTTCTTTATTGCAAACCTGGGGTGGAATCATATAACAATTGTCACCGGTCGACAATCGACAATTGTCACAAAATTTAACAATTGTTGACTTTTTGCTTCATGTAATTTTAATAGGTGGAAATCACATTTCTCATAATATTATTCAGAAATTAACGAAAAAAAAAATTTTTAATTGTCGACTTCGATCACAAACACGACCAATTCGACTTTTTTGCTTCACGAAAAAATATCGTGAATTTTTAAATATCGTTTTAGCAAAAAATATAGTGTAAAGAATTTTTTTTAAATATTAAACCACATTTTTTCTCTCTCAATAATTTCTTAATTTAGTAAACAAACTCAAAATTTTATACTGTATTTATAATTTTAAAACATACACTAACAAAAGGTTTTTAGTTGGCAACGTGAAAATTGATATAGAAAATTTTTTATTTCGTATGTGGTGTGGTGTTCACTTCAATTTCGCATAAATTGTGAATTTAAGGTTTTATGAAATTTTTGAAAATTACGCATACTTATTTTACACTTTTTCATAATTGTGTTTTATTTATAATTCGTAAATCATAAAAATGTTTAGAACTCATCTATTTAACTTATGTTTTTATGTTGATTAAAAGTACCTACTTCTTTTTAAGATAAATTTTAAACAAATATTTCAATCAATTCATTAATTTTGGAAAAACAAAACCATTATTTTACTTCATTAAAATGTATTTATTTAATTAAAAAATGATTATTTTCTTAACCGATTTTATTTTATTCAGAACTAAGTACTTCTGCTTGGGTCAAATTTTGTGTTAATATTTAACATACTTCGTTTGTTCCGATTCATATTTCTTCCTTGACAATATTATCTAAGAGATAAATAACATAACAATAGAATGACTTATCAAACGTGCTTCTTTAGTTTTGCATCTTTTAGCTGAGTCAAAGCAAATAATCTTCCTTACATATTACATTGGTATCTAATTCAAATTTTATAATTTTAAAATTTAGGTTTTAGGAGCCATAACTAATTTAAATGATTTTTAGTGTTTAAAAAATTAAATTTTAATTAGAGAATAAATTATAACTATAAAACAATTGTTTAAGAATAAACAATTTATTTTAATTATTTTTATAAATAAGCCAAGTATTTTCTTTCAATAATGGTCAATCAGATAAAAATATTAAACTATCAAATGGCCCAAAAATAAAAAAATTCTATAATAAATAACATTCAATAAGGCATCTTGAAAACTGCCATTCAAGGATTAAATATTAGCCCTTCTCACCTCCTACAATTCATAAAATCGTAAATCAAAATTTTAACATGATACATTATAGTTTTTGTTAATTTATAATTTAGAAATTAATGGCGAAATATCTAGACTTTCTTATTATTGAAGTTTTTAATTCACTTCAAAAATAAAACGTTTTATTTTTTTAAGATGCTTATAGATGTTTATTCTTTATTCAACAACAGTTTGAACCTTCGACGAAATGGAAATAATTAAAAAAAAACAAAAAAAAAAAAACGTAATCCTTATCAATGGTTACGAAATAAAATCATTTGTTGAATAAAAGTAAATTGGCATTTTATAAAAAAAAAATTTTGATTTATTAATTTATTGTTTTAAAATTGACGACCAAAAAATAGCTGTCGTTTTTATTTGATAGACAATTGTCTATAATTTCAGTTATGTGAAGCCAAACTTTTTTTCGACAATTGTCTATTAAATTCAAAAAAAGTAGGTACATAATTTTTTTTTCTCCGCGCTCAATTTTTTTAAATATTTTATAAATCAAAGTTCACTCTATAAATCAGTTGAAATTTTAGGTTTTTATTAAGTTTTATAACCCACACATTTACAATTTGGACTCTTCTTTTCTTGAAGTAAGCTTTACTTTGTATATATTTTCTCTTAAAGAGAGGAAATAAACTCTTTTTTTGCCAGAAAGAAATATAATATACAACAGATTATGATGATTAAATACGCGAAGCAATAATTTTCATTGTCCATACAAATTGATCGTGTTTGAAATTGTCGATTGTCACAAAAACGACAAAGTTACATAATTCCACCCCTGATGTTTATTTTATCTGAACCTTCAGAAATTAATGTGTGTAAAAATATTTTTTTTTAAATTAATAAATTCATAATATAGGAGCTTAGAGAAAATGTGTGCAAATGTGCATTGTTTATGAAAAGGGAAGTATTTAATATTTATAGAACACATAAAGTTGCACACATAAATAATATCGTGAAATTTACCTTAATATAGTTTTTGGTTTACAATATAGTCAACGACCATATTTCCTGGTCATTCATGTGAAATTTTTTTTTTTTTGCTATGGTTATGAGCAAAATAATTATATGTAAATAGAGGAAATAAATGTAGGAGATAAGACAACTTTTTATAATAATAAAAAAAAAAAAAAAATAGAAAAAACCTATTTAAAATAAATAAATTCTTTAAAATATATAGGGAAAACCAAACATTTTCACGCTACAGTAAATAATACGCGAGCAAAATTGATATGTATATATACGAATATACCTGAGATCGAAACTATTATACATTATACCGGTTTCACAATTTTTAATCAAATTACAAAATTATTATTCACTCCTGTGAATTTTTTTTTGTGCGGCCATTATTATTTGTAAATATTTGTGTTGTTTCAAATTTTGTTCTTGTAGGTTAGATAAAAACATGTACGTTTATATATAAATATAAGTTGGAAGTATAGTAAGATTTAAACATTATTGCTTAGTAGCGAGATATTTCGAAGGGCTCCGCGTAGATATATTTTTATTAAATTTAATGACCACTGGAAGCTCTTACTTAATAATTACTTTAAGACACTAAGATTTTCAGGATTTTCTACATCTTGTTATAGTTTCAGGGATGAATTTCCTAATTTTAAAGGGAACGCAGCATCATTTATTTACACAATGTATCTCGCAAAATAAACGATGTTCTCGAAGTATTTGAAGTAAAATCACTTTAGTTTTATAAAAAGAAATACACTAAATTGTAGAAAAAAGAAATGTTTATATTTTAAAATCTTTTTAATATTACCCGTCCTACTTTTACTACTATTGGACTATTTGGACTGTATTTGGTATTATCTATAATTTCAGTGTGTACGAGCTACAAGATTTTAATTTCTTTTTATTTTTATTTTTATTATATTAGATTTATAGGGATCTTTTTTAAAACTGATAATGGAAAAGTGTAATAAAATAAATACGATTTATTTTGTTCTTTCCTGTATATAAAGAAACTTTGCACACCTAGTTTTTATTATAAAATTTTCTATAAAGTTTACTATGCTAATAAAACTTTAAGAATAAAATATAGAAAACTAAAAACAAAAATCTGAAGATTAAAAATATTAACTTTAATTCCATTAAGGAAAAAATAAAGTGGCAGATGGTAAAATTTATCTTCTTTGTCCTGGAATAAGAAATTTATTTTATAAAATATTTTTTTTATTTCTTGTATATACGTATAAAAAATACCAAAATGTATCTTATTTTCATTTCGCGCATTTGAAGTTTAAACCTTTTTTTTTCACCTGAAAACTAAAATTAATGTATTCACTATACGTTTTATTTGTATATAGTGTTGTATAAACATTTTGGATTCATATGTATATTAATACTACAAGCATATACATATAAATAAGCCAAACATTGGTATTTTTCAATAGGCATGGTTTTAATGGTTATAATTTAATGTCTATAAAATTTACAAATTTTACTGAGAATTTAATCAAAAAATGTAGTGGTTTTTAAATGAAAGTATTTTTATTTATGTTAACTATAAGTTAAATTATATAGAAATGCCATTTAGCTATATGTTTATTTTTATACGAGACGAGACACAATTCATTTTAGTTCTATGTAATAAAAAATTCTACTTTACCGACGGTATTAGAGCCTTATATATATAGTATACATTCTCACATAACTTTAAAATTTGAACACAAGTTATCCTTTTTTCAATAAGTCTCTAGTACTATGTGATTATTACATAAACATAGATATATTTCTATGTGATAATAAATATATATAATTAACAAGAAAAAAAAAAGGACAACAAATTACATTGCATATCCTTTTGGAGAACAACATAAATAATGCAGTCAAATGGATAATGGCATTCAATATTATATCCTTTTCAGCGAAATTTGTTTTTAATCACCTGGAGCAGATGGAAGTTTTAATGAAATGTTTTTATTATTTTATTTTTTTTTTGTTAATTTTATTTTATTTTTTTTTATAATTTTTGTTTTGGAATTTCGCTGCATTGCAATAAAAAGAAAATCGTTAATCAAAAATATAAATCTAACAAAAAAAAAAAAAATTAACCTGCATTTGGCACAAGCTGGGTTACAAATTTGACAACAAAAAAAATCAAATGTATTTGTTAATGTTCTTTTTATTTTTTGTTGTCAGAATTTAATATGGTCTATGCAGGAAGGAAACTAATGAGGGCTGATTAAGATATAAATCTTGCCGCCAATAACCAAATTCATAATCTAAAATAAAAATTTTTGGAAACCATATTAAGTTTTCATACTATGGTTTGAAAAATCAATAAGAAGGCCCTAAGATGTTTGAATTAGGCAACTTTTTAAATTTAAAAAATGCGAACTATAATATTTCGAAACAGTGTTGTAGGTCAAACATCCCACCCAATTGACCACGTTTGGAACATTTTGACCATTGTACTCAATATACCAAGAATACAAGAAATCTTCCTTCAGAAAATCCTAATTAATTAGGTACATTTTTCATTTTTGACCATTTTCATATGAAAAATATGTAGATTTCTAAAAATTTTCATTTACAATTTCCATGGAGATGCAATTGGATTTCCTACTGAAATGGTCAATTTGGATATTTTAATTAATTAGAAGGTGTACATTTATATAATTTTTTTTAAACTTATCCAATTCAATTTAGGCATAATTTAAAAATAATGTTAATTTGACTTCAAATAGAGCGTAAATGATTTTCTTTTTTCTCACGCTTTATTTGATCCTAATTCCTTTTCGCAATACTAAAAAAATCTAAAAAAATTTAAGTGTTAAAGTCATCCCGCATTTAGTATTTTGGTAACTAATATATATATATATATAAAATAAAAAAATTTACTTAACTAGAAAACTATTTTTTTCATAAAATTGTAAACCCATATAATCCTTTTATTCAGGAAAATTTTTAACTCAACTATTTTGGCCATTCATGTGACAATAGCTATTTTATATTATTCCAACGGACCAAAACGGAACACTGAAACATAATTTTTCAATCTGACAGGTATATGAAACTTCAATGATCTATACTAAAAACAGTCTTAACACTGCGCGAACGGGTTATTTAATTTTTTCACTTTGATAATATAATTCATAGATCTGTCATATTATTATTTTATTTAATATTAATTTTAATTTGAAAATTACTTCTATACACGGAGAAAAATAAGGTCGTAACGTTTACGTCAAAAAAGTTCGTTATTGAAAGTCTCGTTGAAATAACAAAAATTTAAGAAAATGTAGGTTTTGATAACGTAAATTTCGTATTTTTTCATATTACAGAAAAACTAACCTTTTTTAGTACTCGTTAAAAAAGTTCGTTAATCGTTAAATACGGGAAACAAAAATTTCATTCCATACAAAACTTATATTTTCCATTTTACACATTGCCGTACATTTAGTTCATAGCTCAGTGGCAGAGTTGGTGGATTGCAATGTTTAGGACAGTGGTTCGAATCTACAAGCGGACATAAAAAAAATTATTAAAAAAGAAAAAATAAAAAAATTTAAAAAATAAATTAAAAAAATAAGAAACCTAAATAAAAAAAATTAGTAATAAATAAAAAAAATAAATAAATAAAAATTAAAATAAAAAAAAAAATAATAAAAAAAAATAAAAAAATTGAAAAAAAAAAAAAAAAAATGAAAAACAAAATAAATAAAAAAATAAATACAAAATTTAAATAAATAAAAAAAAAATTTAGTCTAGTAAATTTTTTTTTGTATTTGCGGTGTTTTTGCTGAAGAATTTGAAAGGTTTTTGGTTTTGGGGTATAATGAACTTTTTTAACGAACAACGTTCTTTTTTCAACGAAATGTTCGTATGTGCAATATCAACGAAATTTTTGTTAATTTTAACGCATTTTTTAGTTTTCAGTAAGAGCAAATTTCTTTCTGTGTAAAAATAAACAAATAATAAAAGTTTTGACTCTTATTTTTTTTTTTTATTAAATTATTGTTTTTTTAATTCGTTTTTTAGATTGTTTTTCTTTCAAATTTACTATATTTTCTTATTGTTTCGAATAAATAAATAAAATCAAAACTTTTGCAGAATAAGTTTTCTAAAAGTTTATTTTTTTTTCAATTTAAACCATGGAAAAAATAAGAAAAAAGGTAAAAAAAAAAAATTTTCTGAGTTTATGTTTCTTTCACGAATATGCAAAGTAAAGTTTGTTAACGACAGCGATGTAAGTACTAAATCCAAAATGTTGCTCAAGTTATTTATGCTTATACCATACTATACATATACCGCAATCAATATTTTCTCAATGAAGTTGACAATCAGTTTATTGAATTTTTCTCTGCTGAAAATCTATAAGTAAAAGGTAAAAATTAAAAAAAAAAACAGAACACGCATTATAGTGAGTTATAGACCATTTTCCGATATTTTACATTAAAACCCAATATACAATTACAATTAGGCCTTCGGGCTGCCTATACAAAAACTTAGAGCAGACATATCTATTCAACATTTTTTCAAACAAAAGAATTTTATGTTTAATTTTTTTTTTCCAATAATATACATATGTATTTAATCTAGTTGATATAATAACTTCATAGTTTTATTTAAGTTAACTTGCATAGAAGAAATCGTAAAAGTCATAGAAAATAATAGTCTTATTTTTTTCTAATTTCAAAAATTTTAACACAAAAAATATAAAATAATGATAATAATAATAATGGAAAAGTATATGCTGTAAGTAATAAATAGAAGTAATGAAAATTTTTCCCGGTTTGCAAAAAAAATTATGAAAAAAAATATCTACTCTTTGTTTTTTTCCTTAAAAAAAAATATGTCTTTTATTCAATTTGTGTGTAATTAGAAAATGAGTAAGAAAACAAGAAAATACTGTTTTTGTTTTCCGCAACATTTATTTGTTTTATTTTATATTTATATATTTATTTCTTTTAACTTTGAAGGAAAAACTTAAGGAAAATCTTTCTCACGTTAAAAACATAAATCAACCCCCAAGTGGATAGTTAGCAGCAAAAAACATAATATGTTCTTATATTATATAGAAGGTAATTACATTTTGAATTTTATAAAAAATTTATTTCTTAAGAAAGAACATTTTTTTAATTTAAACAGAATACCTATAATATATAAAATAAATACATAATTTTGCAGGGCAGAATAAACATTTAGTGTATATTAAGAATATTAAGAATATTAAGAATAATGTCTAATATAAACATATAACGGGTTCACAAATTCAAAGGAAATCGTTGGGAGATTATATTTAGACAAAGCAGAAATCTGACTGAGCCTAATTCATTTTTTCACTTATTTAAAAAAAAAATTCAATCTTTATCAATTTTTTTGATAAAATCTATTTTATAATTCAAAATAAAATTAAAATCAAGAGACTAAAATCATATCAGATCTCTTTAATTCTTTCAATATTAATGTTTTTATGGTTCATTGTTTTATACATAGCCACATAAGCAATAATTTAGTTAAATTTTTCAATTTTGTATAATCGACATTTTTAAATTTTATAAAAGTAAATTACGCTTATGTTTGAATTTTCTTTTTAAATAAATTTATACTGTTGAACTAAAATTTTGGCATTTTTCAGAGAAAAATGAAAAATTTATATAAACTAAAATTTCTTTTGTAATATTTTCTGGTGTTATGAAAAATTTCCTGTTTTATACGATGATGGCATAAAATATTTATGTAAAGCTTTTATGGAAAACATTATAAATTATTCCGTATATATACAAAAAAAAAGAAGAAAAAAACAGTGTAAATATTTTGGTACCTTTTTTTTTTGTTTTTCATTCAAAAAAAAATAAAAAGCTTTTAAGGACTTCCTGTTTGTTGGTCACAAAAATTTTAGTTGTAAAATAGGATGCAAAAACAGTCGATTTAAAAGCTCAACAATTTGAAGTTTGTTAAAGTTTGATAAAATTAATTACATATTCTCATATTGTTGATAAAAGTCGATTAATTAACATTTCTATATAATTATTTGAATTTTAATCAAAAAAATTAGGTTTTCCATTATTTTTGGCAACTTTTGTAAACTTAAACATGCTTACCCTTTTGTAAAGTTTACAAGAAAACTAGTTCGTCCTGTTACTTGCTTATACTTATTTTAATTCAAATTATTATTCTTTTGGTTATTTTATAGCAAATACCACAAAGTGTATTGGAAAATTTTTTTATTATTATTTCTATACGATAAAAGAAAATTTTTATCAATATTTTTCTGTTGTAAACAAACAAACACATAAACTATAAAACAATTTTGTTATTTTAAAGGAGTTTTCAAAATTTTATATAGAAAAACATGTTGTACGATATAGATGTAGAATTTATAGAATAATTATTCTAATGTAAAATTCAGCAGCTAGATTTTATTATTTTTATACATACAGTAAGTATAATACAGAATTTATTATTTTTTCTTTATTTTTGGCAAAATTTATAATGGTTTATTTCATGATTTCACAAAATTTACTACATAATAATAATGTATGTGGAAAGAAATAATTTAAATATATTGTTACACCATATAAAAGTCATTGACGCTTGTATTTATTGTACATTTTATATATTTTGCTTAATTACTAAATTTTAGTAGATGTTTTGCAAATTTTATTCTGAGGTTTTGGTAATAGAATTTTCCTATAACAATGTTATTTTTTTTTTCTGTTAAGTTTAAATTATTTTACTTTTAAATTGTTTTTAATATTGTATCCTAGGACAATATAATTCAAATATTATTAGTTTGATTTGAATATGGTGCATAAAAGTTAAGTACACAAATTATATATATTTAACACATTCAAAAGAAATGAAATGGCTGATGCAGAAAAAAATATTTTAATTAATAACAAAATTTTACATAAGGTAGAAAGAGCTATAATTATGATGAATGAAGTTTTTAATTATGCGGATAGAAATATGTATTTTATTTTATAATTCATTATACTGAGAAAAAAGACAGTAGAGGCATATATATTTTTTGTATATATAGTCAAATCGAACTAGTGGAAGGCGTTAGCAAAATTGTCTGTTTGTCAAGGAAAATAGCTAATAGTTCATATGATTAAAGCAATATTTGTCATAAAAATATCAGAAACTCATATTGTAAAAAAAAAAAAGTATATATAGAGTTTATAGCTAGAAAAAACAATAAAAATTATTATTTTTGGATAGATAATTTTGGTACAATTCATTTGCTGTATATTTTTGGACTGGTTATTATATATTTTATAATAAATGCAAGGTTTTGATCACACGCTATTAGAAAATATTGCAGTTTTAGTTATAACTTAATTTGTGGTTCTCATCGTGATTAATAAGCCTCATACAATATTATACAATTTTTCTTTTCTATACGTAGAGTACGTGCGTGAATTATGTCGATAATATCTGTACTTATAACAATAAACAATAAAAACATTTGAGTTTAGAATTTTTTTCAAAACATTGATAATATTGTCGTAATTTTTGAGTTACTTGAAAAATGAAAATTTCTTGTATCCCTACAAGCCTGAGATCAGTTCGGAAGTAGTTTTTCATCACGTTACTATATGTTGAAACTGGTGAACAAAAGTTCTTATAAATATTATTACTCAATGGTATGTAATTAAACATATTTTTTGGAAAGATCGCTTGAAGGCCTTGGTTTTTTCAATTTTTAAAGCTTCAAAGTTTAATATTAAATAAGGACGTTTCCAAATCGTTTCACTCCTTCCATTCCATTCTAAATTCTAAGGTTTAAAAAAATAAAGCGCTCTATACATTGATTGTCTTCATTTTCTGATAAATCCAAATTGTATTTCTTTTTATTTTCTTACTTATATCTAACTTATATCTAACTTATATCTTACTTATATATAAACAAAATAAGATTTTATCATCTAAGAATAAAATAGATAATTATAATGTATGTAAATATTTATGTAATAATCTATAAAAATTATAATAAAAAAAAAATAAAGATATGGATGCTTTATATATTTTTTTTTAATGTATTTCTCAAAATTTCTGTTTTCACATAGTTATGTTTACCATTCATTGTGAATTGTTATAATATCCCTGTTTTAAACTTTGAATGAAGGTTTTACGCTTTTTGTACATTACTAAGATATCCATTATTATCCTAATTTCAAAAGTATTGTATCGTGTGGTGTTTAATAAAGTACTTTAGTTCTAAAATTTTGAATGTGGGTTCAGTTCCAGTTGAGTGGGTCATAATTCCATAATTGAGTTAAAAAAATTATAGGAACCTCTGGCTAAGTGAGCGTTTCCTTCGGCCTTTGCTCGAGTAGGTTCAGCTGCAAGAAAGGAGATTTGAAACTCTGTAGCCAAAAATTTTTAATTTTTTTTAAATAAAAGGGCCCAGACTTTATTACATATAAATACAAATTTCCCTATAATATAAAGACCAAAATTTTGCATCACGTTTTAAATTTAGATGGTTTTGGTTAATGGTTTGTGGGATTCATATTTAGTATATAGATTTTTTAACAATTTTAAAAATTAAGAGTATAAATATATGTATATAATTATATTTCAATTTATATTCTAAAATACTTATTTATGTGAAAATTAATGGTCTATTGAATTACAAAATAACTCAAATATGAAATTCTTGATTTATATCTTTTCGTTTTTCTATATTCTATTTTGCTTCGGTTTTACATATTTTTATTTTTCGCTTAAATTATAAATTTTACAATTTTCAAAAAAAAAAAAAAAAAAACATGTAATGCGAAATATTTTGTTGATTTTTAAATATACATACATAAATATACATTTTAGCATAATCGAATTGATTTATGAAGAAGAATTATTATTATTATTATTATTATTTACAAAGTCAACAAAAGTATTATTTGATGATTTTTATTTTTTTATTTTTTTTTAACATAACAAAAAGAAAAAAAAAAGGAAATTCAAAAATCCATTATTATTATCATTTTGATCTCATATTCAGGAAAAAGCTTTAAGATAATTTTTAAAATTTATGTATTTACAGGATCCATTAAATGTTGATGTTGTGATAAAATAATAAGGGAAAATATTCAATTCATAAAAAAATATTATTATTGTTAGTTAGTTTTTTTTTTTTATATTACAAATAAAAAGAGCTTGACAACTGAATAGATTTTTTTTCTGTTGTAAAGTTTAAGGTTTAAGAAAGTCGTTAAGTGTTATAACAACTTTTGGTTCTTTATGTTTTGTATTAGGAGTCTATTCAGTAAAGTTCTCTTTTTATTTATAGCTGCGGCAGCTATATAATATCTATGTGTATCCATATGTATCGAAATAGTGAATGACTTAAGAAAGATAAGTTCTTTATCATAGCAAGAAAAAAGAGCTCTTACATTTGCTTTTTAGTTCGTTTTTAGGCCGTACCACATATTTTAATTTTGTGTCTGTCCCTCTCAAATTAAAATGCTCATAAGTACGAAACTAGTTGGCGGATTTGTATGGTTTTAAATATTAATAAGCAATTTTGTTCACTTTCGAGGTTTGAAATCAGAAGCTCTCAACCGATCAAGGATCTAAATAACTTTCAAATAAAATTTATAGAAATTTTTCATATTTATAAAATTTAAGTCGATTTCGATTATGTCAATTAGATATTAGATTTCAATCATGTCAATTAGCGGAACCTAAAAAAAATGGTCCCGGATTGTGTCCAAGGACTCCAAGGGCTGGGGACTGAAAACGGATGTTATTAAAAATCGGTATCGATTCAAAGAATTTTTCACATTTGTGTATTTTCATTTTTCACTTTTTGCTCTTAGTGAGTTGCTAGGATGTCGGGTCGTCGCCAAAAAAAAAATAATAATTTTTGGAGGAAATTTTTGATAAGATAAATTTTTTGTAAATATTTTTAAGTATTTAACTGAATATAATTTACAGAACTATGAACATATAGTGCGTATTAGCTGAAACCACATATAGTGAGTATTAGCTGCCAGTATATTAAATCAAATTCAAGTAATAGAAAGATATACTTGAATATTAAATGTCAGATTCCTTATACATAATTAAAGCATTATGACAATTTTATTAAATCAAAACTTTTAATATCTAGACGGTACAAATGGAAAACACAAGTATTTGCGGTGATTATTTGTTTTTTTGTTTTGACACCGGAAATATTCATATCACTTTTGCCTCTTACTAAAAAAAAAACTAAAATAAAAGAACGGAAAAGCTTAAAGGCTGATGTGTGATTTTCTTCTTTTTTTTTGTTATTTTTGCACATTTTTGTTTACGTTTTTTTTTTTTGATTCCATAAGCCCCGAAAGAAAACCTAGTTTATATAATTTGAAAAAATTTTTGCTTTTAAATATAAAAATGTATGAAAGAAACGTAAACTTCAAAAAGAAGAAATCAATTTTGTATTTTTTTTTTATATTTTTATGTTATTTTTTGTTAATTTTTTTTTTTTTCGGGGTATACATAAGAAAAAAACAAAATTTTTATTTTTTCAAAGTTCTCTTTTGTAAATTTCCGCTGTTTCATTTAGCAAATACAATGGGAATAAAAAATAAAAATACGAAATATATTTTATATATAAAAAAAAACTTAAAGAAGATCTTTCTTTTATTTTCAAAATATTAAAAAAAAAAAAAACAAATAAAAAACACCGGAAACAAATTACTTATATAAAAAGTTTTTTTTTTATGAAGTACATATAAGCAGAGAAAGAAGAAAAAAATTGAGGTGCTCTCATAGTAAATTTCATTTAATTTTCCTTCTTTAGGATATAACACCTTCTGTATAATTTTATCCACTACAAGGATTCAAAGACAAAAATAATATTCGTATTAACAAAAAGAAAATCAGAAAATAAAAATGGGATAATAATTTTTTTTTAAGTTTTTTCTTTATTATTAAATAATGTAAAAAAGGAATTTGTATATTATCTCGTAATTCTAAACTTAATGCAAAAGGTTAGTGGGGTCTCTTAATCAAAAAGTATTCCAAAAAATTTTTTGAAACAAAAAAGTCATGACCCTTCATGGCTAGCCCTTATCATGGAAGGCGCTGTCACCGTCGCCAGTCACCAAAAGCGACAATTTGATATCATGGAAGTCGCTGTCGCCTTCAGGCGACTTGTCGTCTAGTCACCTGGGCGACACTAGACGACAATCAATTGAAAATCCGTATTATTGAAGTCGTTTTTGTCGCCTTTTTATTAAATTTATTTTCGCCTGCTTTCAATTAGACGACTAGTATATTATTTTGATGATTCAAATTTGTAAATAAAAAATTTTTTGATAAATATGTTTTGAAAAAGTTTGAAAAATTCTTATTTAACTAAGAATTCTGAAAAATGAGGAAAATATAAGTTTTTTATTTATTAAAATCAATTTTCTTGAATTTTAACTTCAAAAATTTTCGGAATTTTTGCGTTTTTAATTTAGGTGTTGCTGTTATTCACAAAAAAAACAAGTGTTATCGCCAAAAAAAATGTGTTATTCACAAAAAAAAACGTGTTGTCGCCTGAAAATTGGGGGCTTTCCGTAATTCGAAAAAGAGTCGTCGGCGACTCTAAAAGACCACTTTGGCGACAGGCGACAGCGTCTTCCATGATAAAGGCTAATATAAAATCATCCATATTTCCAAAATTCTGCATATATTAAACAATTTAGATATAGAATTAAAATATAAACTTAAGAAAATACAGTATTTTGTAAATACAGAATTGGAAAAAAAAGATGAGCTTATTGAATAATAGAGAATTTCTGCATACAGATATACATAATATACATTCAATACACATATTTATTCATACAGTGTGTATACTGTATATAAGTCTCTTTCATCGTTTTGATAAGATCAGAATGAAACAACGAATTCGAACCAAACATTCGCAAACCGTATAACTAATTTATAACTAAGGTATAACGTATATAAACATCATGACCTAAATCATTCATCAGAAAATAATTTAAAATTAATTAAAAATTTTAGAATGACCACTCAAAGGATAATGATTTATTTTTTTTTTTAAATTTTCTTCGAAAAAATATTTTTTTTAAAGAACCTCCGGATGATTGTTATTATAAAGGACTTTAAGATAAAAATAATAAAAAAAAATAAATGACAAGATTACTGGGTAAGATATACGCACAAATAAATCTATAATATTTGTATAAATTTATTTTATCGATAAACAATATAATTCTCAAAGCATTAACAAGAGGTTCATTATTACACATTTTGTGCTTTTTTGCACTTTCATTTTCATTTTATATCCTTAAGTTATTTTTCTTGTTATTATTCTACATTTATTTATTTACTCATGTAAATTCAATGAAATCACATTTTTTGTTGATATTTTTCTGACAAGTATTCACATATTGAAACTAATTAAAAGAGATTTTTCTTAAGAATTGAAGTTCAATTAATTAGTTGGAAAAATCAAATTTAATTTTTCTTAATGGACTAATTTTAATATTTTTTTTTTGTTTAGTTGTATTTATGAATAAAATAAAATTCAAATGCGAAATTTGAGGTTTGGTAAAATATGTAAGAAGTCGGACTAATAAAATAAAACACGAAATTTTGACAGTTAAGTAGAAGTATAAAAAAAGAAGTAAAAGTATTTTTGGAAATACAGCGAATTAAAACACGGTCATTAAGCTCATTAAGGAATAGGAGTTGAAATTTGCTACGCAAGATTCTTTTTTTAACGCCGTGTAGAATGAAACAAGTTAGCTATAGATTCTTGTTAATTCGGCTGATCTGATCTAAAATATGCGCTTAGCCAATTTAACAAGGATCCAAAATTAACTTATTTTTAAACACGGATACCACGTAGCAATTTTTGATCGTATATCGGCTAGATTAAAATAAATAAAAATAGCTTAATATATATTTAGTTGTAATTCTTTTGTTCATTTAATTTTGGGATGAATATATACCATGTAATTCACAAAAGATGTTCAATAGCCAAACAGATCAATTCTTCTTATTTTTGTTGAAAAATGATTGCATTAACAAAATTTCAAAGAACTTAACTTTATGAAATTGCTAGAAAAGAACTTTCTTCATATCCGATATATTATGTCAGATTATGTATGTTAGTAAGTATTTTTATTTTTAATGTTCCCGAAAATTCTACATACATTATTTTTTTATTATTTTTCTTCAGTTTATTTGGAAAAAAAAAGAAAAAAATTATAAAAATATTATTAATACATATAAATTTTTTAAAGCTTTAAACCTAGTATGCACCTCATGTACGCGTTATATTTTTATGGGCATCCTATTAATTTTAACAATGTTTACATT
Organism: Hybos culiciformis; assembly: GCA_964007475.1. Taxonomy (NCBI): domain Eukaryota; kingdom Metazoa; phylum Arthropoda; class Insecta; order Diptera; family Hybotidae; genus Hybos; species Hybos culiciformis. Next base: position 64,485,993 of record OZ023274.1, on the reverse strand, counting down.
ATTTAACACATTAACATTTTCGGTACTCAGTTCGTTGTGTCAATTTATCATGTTTCGCCGTACTACATTTTTATTCGCCGAACTACATTTTTTGTGGCTTACTATTTTTTTTGCTTGTTATGTTATCAAAATTAACAAGACATTAAAAAATTATTTTAATGTGCATGTCTTCGGTAAGTTGTATTCACATTCGCAGATTTAGCTCGGTAAATGGTCCATTACATGCATCAATACACTTGCAATTATAGGGAAATGTAAATTGTATTTACATTTCCCTGTGATGTAAATTGTATTTACATTTCTCTATATTGTATTTACATTCTTCATTTTGAACTGCGTAATACTGTAAACAAAAATAATATCACTCACACTCACAATATTTCTCTTTTTTCCTTTTATCTCTAAAAGAAAGAAATAAAATAAATAAAATTAACGTGGAACATTTCCCAAAGCTTCTTTTATCTGTAAAAGAAAGAGAAATTAAAGAAGAATTAACGTGGAACATTTCCCAAAGCTTCTTTTATCTGTAAAAGAAAGGGAATTTAAGAATGATTAACGTGGAATATTTCCCTCGGTTTTTTTATCTGTAAAAGAAAGGGAAATTAAAGAATGATTAACGTGGAACATTTCCCTCCATTTCTTTTATCTTTATTTTTTATTATAAATTATCTCTATATTCTCTCTTTGCAACGACCTCTATAATGCACATTAAAGCAGTATAGAATACATATTAATCAAATTTGTTATACAGCTCGTTGTGTATACACACAAACACATAGACACTCGTGATATAAATATGACTCGTGTCTATGTGTTTGTGTGTATACACAACTCGCAAGAATAACAAATTTTCATCCATGTATTGTAATCTATTATTACATTGTTAATGGCTTATTTAAAACAACTGACATTGGTTGAATGTACAAAATTTCTAATTCCCAAAACAGGTTGTCATTTATTTTAAATAATAATAATTTTAGAAATTAATATTACTAGTCGAAACCCGTGAAATATTCACGGAAGCTAAATAAATTTGGAATTTTTCAAATACATTTTTTAATCATATTTTCCGAATTTCACAGTGTTTACCTTTCTCTATACCGTTACTCAATGAACTTATATATAAGGAAGAGTAAATTATGTATTTTACTATGAAAGCAAATGAAGCTTTTTTATTTTTTTTTCAAAATACCGTATTTGCCTATTTCAATTGTCAAAAAAGGAACAAAAAAAAAGAAAACATTCATAAAATTTTTGTTTTTGTTTTTATGAATTTTTCTTTTTTTTTTTGTTCCTTTTTTGACAACTGAAATAGGCAAATACGGTAATTTGAAAAAATGAAAAAGCTTCACTTGCAATAATAATATACTCTTCCTTATATATTAGTTCATTGCCGTTACTCTATCTTACTCACAAAATGTTTATTTTTAACTCCAAAAAAAATATTATTAATGTGTGAATTTGTGAATACTATTTCTATATCATTAAATTTATTTTGAAGAGATATTTTTTTGAAATATATTTTATGAAATTTTTGACAACAATAACTATTATTAATTCCTCAAATTTTAAATCCAAAAAAAAAATTACATTCATAGATACATGGTCGAATGCCTATTAATATTATGATGATTTTTTCATGGAAAATTCACGAAATTTTAAAGTAACTAACTTTTAGTATCAGAGGGCGCAAATTAGTCCAATTGTAAGGATAATAAATATTATATTTTATTTTTATTTGAAAAAATGTTGTTCTGGAATGCCAAATTTCACAAAGGCAATTTGCCTTTATTAAAATTAACAATAAGTTATTTCACTGAAAAATTAACACCTTGCGTGCGTACTAGCCTTTAAGTCTGAAAAATATTTTACCATAATCATTTATATAACAAAATTGTATGATCATTTTCTCACGTATTGTGAATTTCAAGCTTCAAATTTTATAATACAAGTTCATGTAGATGAAAATTAAAAATCATGCTTTTTGTATTATCTGACAGATTAATAGTATGTGTTTGTACAAAGGTTTTTTTTTTATGTTAAAAAATTTTAAATGAATTATTAATGCACTTTATAGAGTGTATTGCATAAAAATGATTTATTTTATATTATTAAGAGGGTATATAACGTTGCTATAAAAAAAATTAATGATAAAAGTGAGTTTATTTTTAAGATTGCAAAATAAAGAAATGATGATTATGGTAAATATCATGGTAAATATATTTTTGCGTCTGGATTACTTCAATTATTGTTTCTATTTTATGAAAATAAATATATAATTTTTTTTTTTTTTGTAATGTATACATAATCTAAGTTTCCGAATGATATAGTATAATAAAATTGTAATAACTTCAACAATTTTATCTCGAAATATATTTGGAATTAGAGATCAATTTGAAAATTAAAAAATGATTCAATTAGAATTTTGTTTGTGTTTATTTCAATATTTTCAAACATTTTTTGAATAAAATACAGTAATAATTTCCAGATTATAAGTTTTTGATTAAAGGAAACAGCATCTAAATATCAATATAAAATCGGGTTATTGATAATGACATTAATATACAGAGATTGCGTTTGTAAGAAAAGTAGTTTAATATACATATCTTATTTACATACCTTTAATCAGTCAAATTCGAAAGTTATAAAATAAAGCATTATTAACAAAATTTTTGTTATAAAAACATTTCTATAATCCGCACGCAATAAAAAAAAATTACAAGCGATTTTACAATTTTATCGTGTTCAAATTAAAAAAACATAATATACGTAACGTATAGTATATATTTACATAGTCTATAGTGCAAACACATTTCCAAAATAAATAGTAAATAAATACCTATTCTATATTAAAATAATTTGCACTTTCACGATTTTAATGTGAAATTCCTTTATTTATTAAAAATATCAAAATGTTCAATATTATTTTTATGTATAAGTATGAATAGTTATTATTTTAATATCACTAAAAAAGGAAAATTTATGTAACATAAAAGTAACTTTCTATACTGAAAAACAAATAAATCTGTCATCGAAATAGATTTAGGTTTATTATTTTATTATTAGTTATCAATAAATAATATTCATTTTATTTGAAAATTCTAATATTCAAATAAATGTGGTTTTTGTTGATTTAAGTTCATATGAATTTTTTGTTTTTAATTATGTAATGGCACAATATATCTAGCCTCTATATATTAAGAACAGGATGGTATTAAGACGCATATAGAACATTCGGGGTTGTGATATTTTTGAAGTTATATATTTGGGACTGGAATTTTTGTTGTTGTTGTTTTGGATGCAATAAGAGTTTAATTTTTTTTTTAGTCTCACATGTCCTTTAATACTTTAATATGATAAAAAAAAATCAAAAAAATTGAAAATTTATTGTTAATTATTCTCTTTTTAGTTTTATTAAAATTATCAACCTAGGTGGAATTATTTTTGATTATTTTATTTTTTCGAATAGTAAGTTGATTGATGGTGTGATGTGCATTGAAAATTATTTTCTTACATGTCACTAAAGTAATTAATTTATCAAAGGACGAACAGTTTTGGAATTTTTTCAATCATAAGTATTTCATTGAATATTTTAATAATTTCAAAAAATTAACAACTTTTGCTTTAAACGGTCAAATTCTTTCATCGAAATGTCCTTTTAGACTTTTTAATATTTTTTGAGATCCTTTTTTATCATCCTTTCACTATGGGTCATCGTTTATATAACGGAAATCAATACAATTATATTTTAAATTAAAAATTCCGCGGCAAAAGAATTCATTTTTTTCTTTTGGGAATAATTTCCTTTTTTCCACATAATATTTTATAGGAATTTTTTTGTGCAAAAAATTAATATAAGAATTATCTGCATGATATGTGTAATTTATTTAATTCCTTGCTGAAATAAAAATCACTTTAAATTAAAAAATTACAGAAGATTTATTTACCCATCAGGGGTACCTGAACCCAGGCAATAAATAATTATTTTTTTGCACTTAAATTATCACTGCATAAATGACTGTAATTAAGCCTTTAAAGGATTGCAATATTTTTAACCAAAAAAATACGAAGTTTGATTGAAAAGCAGTGATTCAGGATAAAAATTGTTATCAATCTTGACAAAATGTATTGATAAAGAGTTTCAAAATATTCGCGCTTTAATTTTAATAGATATTTTGACTGTATCAACAATAAATTGTATTTTCTTATAAAAATCTGTTCATTTAGCATATAAAAAATACAATTTATGAAAAAAAATTATATTTATGTTTTTTTTGACAAGTTTTAGATATGTTTTCCTTTTCGATGTTTTGTAAATGCAAATACATACATACAATACCTGGTCAATTTATCAATAAATAAAATATTAGTTTGTTAGTAAGGATAGAAATAATTCCTTTATGAAATAAACCGTCAATAAAGTAATGCCCAATATTCACTTTGTCGTTTATTTACTTAGATATTCTAAATCTCTTTATATTCACGCATGTATATGATGTAACGCCAAAAAAAATTGTGTTAATCAGGGTTACTGTATTAAATATTGTCCTTAAATTATAAAATTTTAAACTGTTTTACACGATCGTATAAGCTATAACAAAAGATAAAACCATTTTATGTTATTTCTAATTATTATGAAGAAGTTTTGTCAACTCTTCAATTTCAATTTAAATCTAGAAATTCAATTTTAAGTAAAGTATTGTATCAGTTAGTCATTCACAGAAACTTTTCATCCATGTCCATAATTTTAATATATGGTTTTATACGTCGAGCAAGCAATTGAAAAAACAAAAAAAAAATCGATAGTCAATTAAAATTTGTTTAACACAATTATTCGCTTTTTTTTCGTCCTGTTTCACATCCTGTATTTATAGTTACAGCTACATATTCTGATCGAATTTTAAATAAATCAAAATGAACAAATAATTTCTTAAATTGGAGACTTTTATTTGTTGTAAATAAAAGCCATAAATTTTTATTTACGATTTTATCTATAGTAAAAAGATTTTTTTTTTTATTTTTTCCAACAGTTAATAGTGCTTTCATTCAATAAAATATAGGGAAGTTTTATGTTTCTTTTTTTGTTCAATTTCATGTGCTGAAGCTGAACCATGGTGAAATATTATTTAATTTATAAATTGAAAATATTTATAAGAATAAATTTTTGAAAGAGCCTCTACGTCTGAAGTTTATGAAATTAAATTTTTTATTTCAGGAATGTTTTTCGTATATGTATATTATGTGGGGAATTTAAAAAAAAATTTTAAATATTTTTTCGAGTATCTATATATACAAAAAATACTCGCCCTGCTTCTATTAAATGTTAAACAGATCGGATAAATACCTTCAGCTCAGAATAATTTTATTTTACTGAGTAAAAGTGAAAAAAGGGAAAAATTTTTCATCGGCATCTGGTTCCGATATTAAATTATGTTGACAAAAATAATCTGATTAATTCATCTTGAAGCTTAGGAAAACGATTTTTTTTTTATCCAAAAATTATTATACCGTTGAAAATATTTGTAAAGCATGAGTTTTGAGAACAAAAACATTTGGTTATCTTGTGCCCGCCTCTTCAGATCTAGAGAATTTTCAAGACATCTAAACACCGACTGTTTATTATTTTCTATATAACAATATTATCATATGAATTAGAAATCAAAAATTTTATATACAAAATTCTTTAGAAAACAAATAGTGGTCCCATAATCTTTCAGGATCAAATAAACCAATCATCATGGGAACAAACAAGCAAACAAAAAAAAAGAATCAAAAAACTATAAATAATTCTAACACTAAATCTGAAAATTACTTGACATTGATTTCTTTTTGAATTTCTCTGATGATTTTATTACCAAATTTTTATTGCCTTCTTTTTTTTTTTTAGTTTATTTTTATTGCATGTAAACACTTTCAAATTACAATTTAATTCATTTCCTATATATTTGTATTTATAGCTATGCTTTTTTTTTATTTATTCTTTAATACTTTGTCCTTTTATGTGCCACCTAATTCTGGAATAAATCGGATTTTATTTACTTTTATTTAGAAACATACACTTTCTATTTTTTTTTACTCCAGATTTGTATAGAGAAAATTTTAAGTTTGAAAATAGAATTAAGTGTACGATTTTATGTATTGTCCTTTTTGCTGTATTTGGTGAGAGCTGATTTAAAGAAAAAACGAATAAAATATAAAAATTTACGATATTAAAGACATTGGACTCTTAAACTGTATATTCATTCATTTAGGTAAAATAAAAGAGAATATGGAATAAAAATTTAAAAAAAATGTTGAAAGGAAAATAATATTCAAGAAATAACAGAGGCTGTTAAAGTTTAACAGTTTTTGTAGATGTATTTATAGTTAATTATGAATTATCATTTTATTAATGTTAATTTTGTTTTACACTAATTTTAGGTGAAACTTTATTGCTAAAGAAGAAATATTTAAATGCAGAAGCTTTTAACGGAAAATTGAGTTTACCGTAGGTATATATATGTTTTATCTTTTTCCAATGAATTCTATATTTACTAACTATATAAATTATGTTAAATAATAAATAAACATTAAAAGAATAAATTCGCAGTAAATTGTAAAATGTAAACAAACATAAAATTAACATTAAGAGCCCGTTCCCAAACTGAAACTTTTTTAGAAACTGAGAAATTATTTTAGTTTCTAGAATTTCTAGTTTTGGAACGACACGATTTTACAGCTGTTATTTTACAATTATTTTACAAATCAAGATTTTTTGACGTAAAAATCGTTCCGAAATGATATTTTATATTTTAAAAATCTGCAAAGGGAATTTTTAAATTTTCCATAACAAACTCAGTTTATAGGTGTACTTTTTAGTGCACCTCATTTTTAAAAAAGCAAAAAATTGAAAATGGGTAAGCTAAAAAATGAAAATTAAAAAATAAAATAAAAATTTAATTAATGATTTATCATGTTTGTTTCCAGAAAATTTTTATGGATTTGTTGAAATTGAGCCCGTTGAAGTAGTAATGCCAGATATTCCAAATAACTAAAATATTGACATAATTGGAACTCAGCTTTTTATAACGTTATCCCATTTTTTATTTTAGACCTAATAATGGAAATGACAGAAATGATAGAATCAACCTCTGATGTTCAAACTAATGCTCTCTTGCAAAAAGCGAAGTGGACTCACTTCGAAGTAAAAGCATTATTGGAACATTACAAAAATAATATTGATAGATTCAAAGATACTACCACAACAAATTCGAAGATATGGGAGGATATTTCTAAATCTATGATTAGTCAAGATTTTAAATCTAAGCCGGATCAATGCAGCAAAAAGTTTACTGCTATAAAATATAAATACACCAGAACAAAAGACCATAATAAAAGAACTGGAAATGATCCGGCTTATTTTAAATATGAAAAAGAATTTGATGAAATGTTCCAAAAAGAGCATTTTATGACCCCGTCATCGGTAGTGGAATCCAGCTCGTTCAACCTACCTTCACATTCCACAGCATCATTATTTTTTGAACCAGAAGAAGACCTGGATCCACCTACTAAAAAAAAAAGATTGTCGAATTCAGATCTTGTTTTACAAGAAATGAGATTAGGTAGATTAGAGCAGCAAGAAAGATTCCAATCAAAAATGGAAGTTAAAGAGAGGCATCACAAGGAGCTTCTAGAGGTTATGACTCAATCCATGTCAGTTTTTAAAACTACCATGGACAATTTAATCAATAAATTATAGTTTTTCATTAATTTTGCAATAATTTCTTCATAATTCTTAATAATTTCAAATTAAATTTAAATCAATCAAAGTGCATATAATAAATTTTAATGTTTGCTTAGTCAAAAACAAATTTCTAAGACAAAACTAATTTCAAATTCTCAAGTACTACTGAAGTTCTAAGCTCATCATCGTTTTATTATTATTATAAAAATTATATCAAAATAATTTTGTAAATTTTTATTTATAAAAAAAATTATTAGTGTAATGTGACATGTAATGTGATATGGTTTAACCAAAATTAAAATGTATTAAAATTAAAACTAATTATTTTGTAGGTTTTTAATTTAAAAAAAAATTTAATTTTCACTATTAAAATAAAAATGAATTAAAACTGAATGAAAATTATAACTAATATTTTCTTATGATATGGTTTTTTATAATAAAAAGTGTGAATAAATAAACTAAATTGATATTTTATTTATCTTAACTCTTTAACAGAAAATAATAGATATTGGAGAACATACTAATTCCCAAAAAGATTCCAAACATGAAGAGAAAAAATTGTTATAAAATTATTGGACTTACTAAAACACAAAATTAAACAATTTACAAATTTTAAAAACAAGTCTTACCCATGTAAGTAAAACTTAAATTGGCCTTTTACGATTCTTATATATTTGAAATAATTAAGAGTTTTAAGGTTTAGTACGGGATTTTGATTTAATTTACAAATTATTTTATGTCTTCTATTTTATTTTTTTAACTTATCGTTTATTAAATTCAATAATTAAATTTTTTATAAATTTCTTATTTCATAATTAAAAAAACAAAAACATTGAAAATACTGGTTCACCGTCTAAGTTTAAGTAAAATGCATTTTAATGAAATAGCCTCATGGTTAATATAATTTTAGCGAATTCGACTTAACATCGAATTACGAACAGCTTCGCCTTCTTGACGCGAGTTATCGTCATCATCATTTTGAAAAATTATATCTGAAGTGTCTTGAGAAGCTTGGCTAATTCCAATTTGCACGTAAGCTTCAATTAACTCATCGTCATACATTAAACAAATATTATGTAACACACAACAAGCTAAAATAGTTGGGGCGTACCATTCACAGCAATTCATATTCAATTGTTGTAGTCGTCTAAATCTTCCAAATAATAAGGCGAAAGACCTTTCGACTACATTTCGAGTGCCTGAATGTTTTGTATTGAATTTTTTTTGATCACTATTCAATTTTCCTCTATCAATAAATAGTGTTATGCACCATTTCATTAACGGATATGCTTTATCACCGAGGATCACTGTATCGTTCGGGAAATATACTTCGGGGTTTGCTGAAGCTTTTTGATATATTAATGACTTCTTGAAAATCCTGGCATCATGAACTGAACTCGGATATCGAACAGAACAGTCCAAAAAGCTCATATCGGCATCACAAATCGCTTGTAAAGTGATGAAATGGAATTTGTTTCTGTTCCGATACCATATGGCCTGATCCGATGGAGGACTTATCGGAATATAAGTACCATCTATAGCCCCAATCACATTATTAAATGATGATTTCCGTTGGAAACCATTTATTTTTGAAGTAAAGTCTCTTGCACTGGGCCACTTTATTATTTCGGAGGATATCTTATTTAACGCTCTTATTATTCTAAAAAAGAAACGGGATAAAGTAGATTTGGAATAATTTAATTTCTCTCCCACTGATCTAAAATTAAAGAAAGTTTTAATGTTAGTTTAGATTTTAGAATCAATTTATTAAAAAAAACAAACCTGAAAGAATCTGGAATTGCTAATAACCATATAACCGCCAACAATTGCTTATTCAAATCAGTTTGGGGACGTCCCGTGCTAAACAAATCCAAAGTATTAGATAATTTAGCAAGCAAAAATTCGTAGGACTCCCTTGTAAGACGAAATGCTTGCTGGAATTCGATGTTACTATAATTACCACTCTTTCAATATACCCCTCCTGCCTAATCGGTTGATTTTTTATTAATGATACGCCTTTAATTGAACCGTCGTAATCGGAATCTGAATCAGAATCTTCTTCTTTCTGAAAACATTTTTTTGTTAGTATTGTTATCCATTTAACACCGAACTTTATCAATATTTTTACCTCCAAAAATGAAATCAATAGGTTATTCATATCAACAAAATGCCTTGTAATGATTGGGACAGCGATATCCATTATTTTTTTTTGTTTTATTCATTATTATTATTATTTTTTTAATATTAACAGTAGAATATTTTAATTTTTTTTTTAATTTTTATTTGTTCAATATTACTTATAATAACAATATTTGATTTAAGCAGACTGTGCAGATTACGCAGATTAACTGTCAAGCCTATTTCAATTTCTGAAAAAAAGGAATTTTCTTTAGCAGAAAAGGTATATTTTACTATTTCAAATAGTTTCAGTTTGGGAACGGGCTCTAAGTACTTATCATAATTAAAGATACAAAGCCATACTATCGACAATTATAGGTGTTTGTTTCCAAAACATGCCATAGCTACTCAAATCTATTTTTCTATTAATTATAAGTAGAAAAGTTGCCTGGATACGTTGAAGCAGGAATAAAAAGGATTTCTGAAGAAAAGAAACAAAGAGATGCATCAAAAGTGAAGCATTTCGTTTAAAACTCATTAGTTTCTTATACTCTATATTTTAAACTTTAGAGTAGGTCTATGGATATATTTGTACATCAATGTAACGTTTTGATATTTGAGTTTGTTAGACAGAAATAATATTCGATACAGAAAATCAAGAGAAAAACATGTATACTTAAAATAATATTCAATTGTTAAATCCCTATGGAGAATCACATAAGGAAAATTAAAATTATTGTAAATGCGAATATTTTTACATTAACCTGAAATTATTGTGCAAAAGTTAAAGGTTTACTAAGTAGCAAAAGAAAATTATTACCACAAATGCAAAAGTTTAATTTTTTTTTGTTTATGAAATAAATTGTGGTTTAAGACCAATGGACACCCAGCACAGGTTCTTTCATTAAATAAAGTATTAATTGAAAAAATGATACAAAAAAGAAAAAAACTTTTTAAGAAGCTTTTAGACCGATTTTGTTTTTACTTTGCGGTATTTTTTTTTTTTTTATTTTGGTAAAATTTAATCGGATAATAAATTTAATATTTTGCTTGATTTTTCATTTTATATGTAGGTAAAGCATGGAAGTAATTACTTGTTAAAATGTAAAATACTGCGGAAAACTACACCTGCTGTTAATTGGTATTCATGTTGCGAAAAAAAGAAAAAGATTGTCCAGAAAATAAAATGAAAAATAAATAAAAAGATAATAATAAAATAAACATATAATATGATAAAATTAAAGTAATTTTTGATATTTGAATTTCGTTTAATATATTATTTGAAAATAAGGATGTATATAGTACGAGAAGCGACGTTATATGAAAAACTTTGAAGGTACGATTCTGAAAAACCCTGAGGTCTTATCTTTTAAGTATTGTTGAGTAAACAGAAAATGCATTTAAATTTTGACTTTTTTTATATCCTGATAGCGCACATCGTCCTCAAAGTTTTGGATTTTTCAAGTTATTTATGGTTTTTGTTCAATTTAAGCATTCGTCTCAGTGAAGCACGTATTTCAACCGATAAATAATTTCTAGAGAAATGTGGACCAAGAAAAAAACCATCATAAAACTTTTACAATTTTGTATGAAAAATAACAGATTTCGTAAATAAAACTAAAATATAGAAGTCAAAAACCTCGTTTATTTACTACACTGATGCCCAAGCCTATGCTCGCGAGCAAAATTTTTTTTTTTTATACTCAAATGCATAGGAATAAAAAAATGTGTAATCATTTTCAATGAATAAAAAAAATCGTATACTCGCATACAAAATCGTATACTCATTTCATTATTTCGTATGCTCACTTTGATTCACAAAAAAAAAAAAATTTTTTTTTTCCTTTTTATTTCTAGTTTTTTTTAAATACACTGTTAAAAATATAAACTTTATATTTCTTACTCTTTAGACTGGAGGGTCTTTTATACAATTTTATTTTAATTTTTTAAAATTCCGAAGGAATCACTTTTTATATAAAATACTAGAAAAAAGCCTGCACAGAAAAAATAGTGCAGGCCTAGCCTAGTAAATATGCGTTGATTTTTGTCATTTCGAAAAGAATCCTTTTATTTTTTTATTGATAAAGTACGCCTTGATTTTTTTTGTTTATATTTTAAAGTTTTTATCAAAGTACGCCTTGCATTCAGTGTTGCATAGTCATTCGGTTATTTTATGTATTATTTACGTTTAAAAAAATAAATTGAGAAAAGTGCCAACACTGTCAAGGTCGTTTAAGAGGTGAGTTCACCTTTTATAATATTAGATAGAAGATAGATAGAAAAAAGCCTGCACAGAAAAAATAGTGCAGGCCCTAGCCTAGTAACTATGCCCTGTTTTTAGTCATTTCGAAAAGAATGTTTTATTTTTTTATTGATAAAGTACGCCTTGGTTTTTTTTGTTTACATTTTAAAGTTTTTATTAAAGTACGCCTTGCATTCAGTGTTGCATAGTCATCTGGTTATTTTATTTATTATGTACGTTCAAAAAAATAAATAGAGGAAAGTGCCAACACTGTCAAGGTCGTTTAAGAGGTGAGTTCACCTTTTATTATATTAGATTGTTAGAGTACGATTTAAATCAATTGACCGTTGAGTTTTTATGAAAGGGTCAAATTTGAATAAATTTTTAAATCAAGCTTTTTTCTTCAATCATTTCTCCTTAATTTTATATCTCTATCCCTTTCTGGCTCATACAAATTTCTGTATTAAGTAAAACAAAAGATATCAACGACAGGTTTTGAAATAAACATTGACAAAATTATCGAAAAAAAAATTTGAGCTGAACAAAACTAAAAAAAATAACAAGAAATACCTAATTAAATAAAAATTAAAAGAAATAACCTAATCAATTATTATTTTAGGATTGAATTAAAACCGAAAAATAAAACGTAATTTTATTCAAAAAACATACAACACACAATTTAGTTTTCTTAATATTGTCTTTAGAAATAATTTTTTTACAGTGAATGTTTTTTAAATAAAAATTGGGTTGGTGTGATATGAAAAAAACCTTAGTATTTTCTATATGCTCTAAATTAGTTCTAATTTGGGCTTCGCTGTTACTAGATTGCTTAATTTTATCAAATTTTCTCAGTGAAGAACTTGTTCGATGTAAAATGTATGTTTTACGAATAAAATGGCCTATAATTTTTTGCTTTTCTCTTCTTATTTTCGGCTTCTTACATCTACTTCGTATGTAATTGATACTTTTTTAGACTTTCAATTTGTGAAAATAATATGAAAAAATGGTTGACTGCACTTGGAAAGGCGAGTTGTAATTAGTGCTATTCACTGATAATCATTCATATTGTATTAACATTTTTTATTCCGGAATTTAAAAAAAGGAATTGGAATGCATTCGGTTCACTAACATATAAAAGAAAATCGAGAAAAAATTTTTAACTTTCGAGACAAAAAGCCTTTTCCTTTTATGTTAGTTCATTGCTTTATTTAAAGGATTTAACTAGCAATAGAAACAATAATTAACTTTACGATCTTGAAAAATAATTAAACTTGATTTAGTTTCAGTTTTTCTATATAATCACAAAATAATTAATATAACGCTGGTTCAGTAAAGAGATATCTTTCTTGCAGTGTTCAGATTATTAAGCGCTTAATATCTTAATATCTATTTTAGAGTAATTACTTCTAAGTTTCATTACTATAGTCGATTCTAGTATATAAATAAGAACTTGAACAATTTATCACTTTAAGAACCTCACTAAAATGATTCTATAAAGATAGCATCGATTGTCTTTCAACTGAATATTTTGAAATTTTTTTTTGTGTATCTGAAAAATCTGATATTTCAACAAAAATTAATTTATTTGAACAAAATTTCTAAAATTGGATATGTTTGCCGAATCTTCATAATTTTTCCAAACTTATTTGGTTTTTTTTTTTTTTTAATAAAATCATGTTGTGTGTTATAAAAAGTAATATAAAAATACTTAGATCTATATGTATACCTAATATGGATGGAATCTTGCAAAAATTAAAAATTTGGAATAAAAAAAATCTTAATAAGAAACAGATGACTAAAATTCACAAGAAACTTAATATAGCCATATGATATTTTTTTATGGTGCGTGCGACAGAATATGACCAGAAGGTCCATCATAAATAAAATTATATGCTGATATGAAATTATTATTGTAATATATATATTTTTTTAATAATGAAGCACCTGGCGATATTATTTTTTTTTTTTTTTTTTTATAAATTCTCTGAATGGTTCAGTTCATTTTTGAATATCAAATTTAGTACAATTTAATTCTTTATAATATTTTTTTAAGAATATTGTAATGATATTATCATTACCAAAATTAAAATAAAACTAAATTGATAAAATTATTAAAATCTTGTTGAACCCTAAAATAATATAGAATTAAGATTACGGTAAATTATAATAAATTTGATTGGGTGACCAATCACTAATTAATAAGTCAAAATAATAAAAATAATAATTTGGTATGAATCTGATATTAGTAAATAATATTGTATATAAAAATTTATTATTATGTAGATAAATTGTATATAGAATTTAAGAATTTTTAGTATATAAGATTTTGTATAAATATGATAAGTTTTTAGAATAAAATCCAGATTGAAATTTGATCTCAAATAGATATCTCACTTTTATTAAACGGCTTCCCTGAGCTATACAATACAGGTAAGATAGCTTTCCGAGCAATATAATACGGATAACAAGGCTTGGTAAGCCTATCAAATATACCAAGCTGTTCCAAGCTAAAAATGGAATATCCGGCTCTTAAGCCAAAACGAAAGCGCGTCCCGCTCTAATAGGACATACGGCTGAATACAGCCTAAACAGTAGGATCTCCATAATGACATGCTAGTGGTCATTATGGATTAGGGAATTCATTAGGCCTTAGATGTCTTGGACAGCACAGATGTCCATCCCAAGATCCATCAACAAAAATAACCATAAAGAAGAAAGACAATAAAAACATTCCATTAAATAAAAACAATTTTTTCCTTTACATGGCGATCCTGCAAACCGCAAATTATACAGTACAGAACCAAGATAACATAGAACAAAATTTTAAAAATGGAACAACAAAAACAGCAATTAACCAAAATCACAATGGAGGAATATAAACAACGACAACAACGACAACAACAACAGCAACAACAACAACAACCCAAGAAGCGCCAACGAGCGGGGAAGTTAGTGAAATTCCGCAAGGAGCTGGCAAAATTAGAGAACATTTTACAGACCAAAACAAACAAGACACAACGCAAAACAATTATAGACGAAATTAGAAAAATTAAACAAGACCGACATTTACACAAGACTTCGACAAAAATGAACAAAATGTTCAACAAAAATTTCAATCACATAGAAAACACAAAAAATAAAAATTAAAATTTTGTAAATAATACGATATATTGTCAAAAATAAAAATTTTTCTATGAAATTATAAAAAAGAAATGTATAAAAGAAATTCACAAGAAAATTAATTATATATAAAAATGAAATTTTACAAACAAAAAAAATAATTATATAAAAAAAAAAATAAATGAAATTCACAAGAGAAATAATTATATGAAATTTTACAAAAAAAATGTATATTACTTTATTATTATAAAAATAACAAATTTTTTTATATATAAATTTTACATGAAATATATAAATAAAATTTTTAAATCAAAAAATTTTCAAAAAATTATAAGAATGTTACTTAAGAACACCCTAAAAAATTTTAGAATTAACACAAATATAAAATTATATTACGAACATCCTATTAAATTTTTTTTCAATAGACAAAAAAAAAAAAAAAAAACACTTGTCTATCAAATTCTTTTAACAAAAAAAAAAACTTTCTTCTTAAATACAAAAAGAAATTACTCATTATCTATCCATTATAAAAATTTTTAAATGATACGTCACAATAATATGACACATCAAATATTTTCACTTAGACAAAATTATTTAATATTACGATTGATTTGAAATTGCATATCCCTAAGAATAGTTTACACACAAAAAATTTTTTTCTCTGAGATCAGGAAACAAACATCACTGATCAAAATCAAATTTAAATGCCCACATTTATATCCAAATGTATAAGTTAATCATCATTATCCAATAAAATTCATAATTGATACTGGAACAGATAAGTCTGTCACCAATGAACTATTTACGAAATTTATTGAAAATAAGAATGAATAATTTAGGATATTGGCAATAAGAGTCATTAGGCACTCTTTTATTATTGTATAAATTCCCAATTGATGAAATTTCCAATTGACGGAATATTTAGGCCGAGATTTCTAATAGATGAAATTCTCCGCATTAATTAGTTTTGAGATTAATGATTAATTCAAACTAAATCAGTCGACTAGAGATATTAGCACTGAATTATATGTCCATGAGACACTTGTCCTGAGTAAATAGATAACTCTAGGAATAGTTATATAATTGATATACCAGAGATATAATACACAAATTAAACAAAAAAAAAAAAAAAAAAAAAAAAAAGGGAACATTCATTAAAAGAACAATTATAAAAATAAAATAAAAATAATAAGATTCAATTACAAAAAAAAAAGTTTCAATCGTAACATTAATCATTGTCTGTAACAAACACCACAAATTCAAATTCAAAAAATAACATTAACATTAATTATTATTTGTAACAAACACCACAAATTCAAATTCAAAAAATAACATTAACATTAATTATTATTTGTAACAAACACCACAAATTCAAATTCAAAAAATAACATTAACATTAATTATTATTTGTAACAAACACCACAAATTCAAATTCAAAAAAAATTTTAAAAATATAAAAATTTTCTTATTTCCTAAAAAATCATAAAATTTTTTTTTCTAAAAGGGAAAGGATGTAATGATATTATCATTACCAAAATTAAAATAAAACTAAATTGATAAAATTATTAAAATCTTGTTGAACCCTAAAATAATATAGAATTAAGATTACGGTAAATTATAATAAATTTGATTGGGTGACCAATCACTAATTAATAAGTCAAAATAATAAAAATAATAATTTGGTATGAATCTGATATTAGTAAATAATATTGTATATAAAAATTTATTATTATGTAGATAAATTGTATATAGAATTTAAGAATTTTTAGTATATAAGATTTTGTATAAATATGATAAGTTTTTAGAATAAAATCCAGATTGAAATTTGATCTCAAATAGATATCTCACTTTTATTAAACGGCTTCCCTGAGCTATACAATACAGGTAAGATAGCTTTCCGAGCAATATAATACGGATAACAAGGCTTGGTAAGCCTATCAAATATACCAAGCTGTTCCAAGCTAAAAATGGAATATCCGGCTCTTAAGCCAAAACGAAAGCGCGTCCCGCTCTAATAGGACATACGGCTGAATACAGCCTAAACAGTAGGATCTCCATAATGACATGCTAGTGGTCATTATGGATTAGGGAATTCATTAGGCCTTAGATGTCTTGGACAGCACAGATGTCCATCCCAAGATCCATCAACAAAAATAACCATAAAGAAGAAAGACAATAAAAACTTTCCGTTAAATAAAAAACAAATTTTTTCCTTTACAATATTATCATTATAATAGGGGTAAGTAAAAGAATAAGTAATTCTTGATTCAAAAATAAAAAAAAAATTTTTTTTGCAAAATATTAAATTTAAAAATAAAACTTAATTAATGCGTGGTTTAATATGGAAAAAAATTTAAATATTATTTTTCTTTTGAACCCTTCTGTTAAACATTATAAACTTATAGTTACTGTGTTTAGGAGCAGAAACAAAGTCCCGAGGAATAAAACAAATTTTTTAATTTAAATTCTTTTGGTTAAGGTATGTAAATTCTGTAGCCAGGAGGAAAAACAACATAAGTAAACATTGGTTTGTTTAATTATAATATGTAATATATAATATGTAATTAATAATTTTAAAATATTCATTTATCTCAACGATTCTAAATTATATCTTTATTCAATTGCGTTCCCAATGGCCTTATTGTTTAATTTCTGAGATGCATCAATATAAACTTTTATATAAAATTTCCGACAAAAGTTGAATCGGAATGAGAAAAATATAAAATATAAAAAAACTGAACAAATTCGGTATTAAAAGATTTGAAATAAAACCTATATAACTATACCTTCAATTTATATTTATGTAAACTTTACAGTTATAATATAATATATGTACAAAATTGTTCTTAAATAGAAGTTATAGTTACTTTCTATGACATTCTTGTTTAAATTAATCAATTTTAGTAATATTAAAAAAAAATATATTAAAATAATAAATAATTGTGTGTAAACTTTTTTGAAATAAAATATCTTCATTAAGGCAAAATATAGCTGCACGTATACTTAGTTATAAAGTAATATTTCGTAAATATGTTTTTAACACTTTTGACAGCATGTAAAAAATAAAAATAAAGAAACATGTTAACTTCTATAAATTTCGCATAATTGTTTTTGATTTTATTGTTCCACATAAAATTTTAAATTTTCTAAGAAAATACTGTATAACATACATTATGGTTTAACTCTTAAATAAATAATTTAAAATATATTAGAAAACGGTTTGAAAAAATTTCATTGACTGTTTTACTGATAAGAACTTTTTTCGGGTAAATAAAAATGTTACTTGACAAGTATGCAATGCATACACAATGTATACTGTAGTAGGCTTTTAGTATTTTTTCAACAAGTAAAGCATACCATCGATGATAGTAATTTCGTTTCATATTCTCGAATTCTTGTAAAAGTTAAGTAACATTTTTTTTTCAATAAATCCTTAACTCACTTTATAAAACATTTAAGAATGTAAACAGGCCTAGATATTAAATTTAATTAAATTTGGGGTTAAATGTGTTAAATGTGTATATTTAAGATATTCTTAAATTTTAAATTGAATATTGTATCTAAATTTTTAAGATAATCGAATTTTTTCTTCATAGAAAATACATTAGTGCAGTTCAGTTTGATTTATAATTTATTTGTTTGAAAAAAGAATTTCATAACATTTTAAAAAAGCAACTCGAATTTTAATTGGCAATTTCATAAATTATACCAAAGAGTATGTATAAGTATATAATAGATGTTTCAGTCCCGTACAAAAAATAAAAATTTGGTTATACTGAACACTACCATTATATTCTCAATTTGTTATACTTCTGACGGCATTTTATAAGGCCACAATCTATAACGATAGTGTTACTTCCCAGCATGGGTGTTATTAAATTTAATTAAAGAATTTCTAATTTCAAATATAGTACCAAACTCGGAGTATTGTATATATATAATATATATATGTATTTATATGTGTATTTTTCATAAAAAGATAAAAAAAACTTTTAATTCACTTCAAACAAAAATAAATAACCAAAAATAAATCTGAAATAGTTAGGTTTTCTCAAAAATTAATAAAATCTTATTTACCACTTTAAGGAAATTTTCTTATATACTACGTTTAGACAGGGATAAAATTAAAAAGTAAAAGCTTAAACTAGTGTAGTTTTGGTTTCTACCATACAAAATTTCTGTGGTTAGTTACACCAGTTTAAGCTAAAACAACTTCTTAAAACTAGAAAATTAAAGCAGTAAGCAAAAGTGAAATAAGTTATTTGTAATAAACGACACATGCATAATCTAAGTAGATGTAATGTATGTCTGCCAAAATAAAATATGTGGTGAAAAACTAAAAAAAAATTTCTGCTCATACAAAAAAATCTTAATTAAAAATATAAACAACAACTAAAAAAATTTTTAGTTGGCAAAATCACTAGTTTAATTTTGTTTTAGGTCTGAACGTCTTAGCTAAAACTACAAAATTTTATAGTTTAAATTTTTATGTTTGAACATGGTATTACTAATGAATTGATTCATCATTCTCTTTAACGAAATCTTTCTATAACGAAATTTAACTAACTTTGGTCTCGTTAGAATACGTTATAGAGAGATTGTACTGTATTTGTATTTAACACGAGGAACTTTATTATTTTTAAGAAAGTTTAATTTTAAATAATTTAAGAAAACTTTCAACTTCATATCACATACTGTTTAGTTAAAAAATTTGATTTTTTTAATTTACTTAGGTATTTATTATATAAATAATTATATTTCCTGTCAGCAGCACTTTCTGATTTTATATAAAATAAATCTTCTAATCTCAGTTAATTTATTAGCAAAGAATATATGGATTGACGGTGTTTAGATAAATTATTCAAACTACATCATGGCCTGTGGGAAACTAAATGTAAAAAATAAGACGAAAATTTAAGATTTTATTAACCTTTCAATTACAATGACACACTATTTTGTTTTTCTATGCATATAGAATAAAACTATGTATATTGTCGAAAATAAATAAATTATGTATTATCACAACTAAAAATAAAAACAAAAATGCTAAGAATTATATAGCAACAGTTTCAAACTTTAACTTGTCATCTTTTATTTTGTACATTTTCAATTTTCCTGCGGATATATAATCAATTTCCTTAAAAATTTCAAAAAAAAATAAAAAATAAAATAAAAGACAAAAAACAAAAGAAACTTTTCTTTAGAAATTTAATAGTTATCTAAGAACGATAGAATCCTTAAAACTTCGTAAAGTTTTGAATTATTCTCCACTTTTTTTTTCTGTTGTTTTTATTTATTAACAAAATAATAAAAAAAAATCCCATTCAAGTTATTCTTCTTGAATATCATATGTGGTTAAGTTCATTTTTAAGACAAATAAAATTTCTTGCATATATTGTATATGATTAAGAAAATATTTCGTTAATTCGAATATATGTATAAAGGTTTCAAGGTGATTGGAATTCGACTTCCAAAAATTTTCGTTCTAATTTTTATGTTTTTTTTTTTTTGTCATTTATTTTTTTAAGTTATATTTTGAACAAAAAATTATTTTACATTTATATTTTGGATTTTGAGCATTTTATTGAGCCGTCGCAGACATATACCAGTAATGTCATTTGAAAGCGATTGAACGAAAATATCAAAATATCTGATTTTTCTGTTTTTTGTCTTTTGTAACTACAATTTGTCATATAGAATTAAGTATTTTAACGAAAACATTAAAAAATTAAATAATTTAAGTTAATGTTTTACTAGTTAAGTCATTTGAATCAAATAAGTAATAAAATGAATCTTTTTGGAAAAAAAATTTACCAAGTTCTTGTAAAAAAAAAAAGTTTTATTATTAGTTTGAAGAAAATAGTGTTTTTTTTTTTTTGGTAAACATTTTTCTATTCATGTTTTTTCTCTCGTGATAACTTTTTCAATTCCAGTATTACAAAATTAAGGTAACACTATCATGGAGCATTTTCAAAAAATTGTCTTTGATTTCTTTCGCTCTTCTGCGAACTAAACAAAGTAATAACCTAATCTAATTCTTACACTTTTTTATATAAAATGAATTTTTAACTTTTTTAATAAGAAAAACGTCAAATTTCAAAAGAAATTTAAAAAAAACTTTTTTTGAGGCGTTTTGTGCACAATCAAAAATAATATTTTATCCTTAGATAGTATAATAATTTAATATTAAAGTGCTTTAAACTTTCAGAATTTACTTGCAGATGTATGAAATTGAAAACACGAAAATCTCGAAGGGCCGCATTTTGTATTATATATTCACTCTGGTTCTTCTAAAAGTAATTAAAGAATCAATGTAATAATAGAAAACTGAAATGTGACACGAAACCATTAATTATTATTCTTTAATAATGTTGCCATGAATTCAAATCGTTTCAGTAATTTGAAACCGAATAAAAAACGTTGACAACAAATGTACATTTACAATTACAATATTATATATGTACATATAAAACAACTTCTTAAGTATAAATAATAGTACATAAATCATCACTATTCATGATTGTTCAATATTATTTTCTGT
The DNA here is from genome assembly GCA_964007475.1 of Hybos culiciformis. Classification (NCBI taxonomy): domain Eukaryota; kingdom Metazoa; phylum Arthropoda; class Insecta; order Diptera; family Hybotidae; genus Hybos; species Hybos culiciformis. Next base: position 64,464,249 of record OZ023274.1, on the reverse strand, counting down.
TTTGTTATATTGTTCAAACTTTTATCCAAAATACCCTTGTCATCGAGCCTTTTCAGTGCGAATTTTGCTGTTTCCTGATATCTCGGTGAATTAAAAACAACATCAAATTTTTTTTCTATAGTCTCTCGATCTGTGAATGCCTCCAGACTATTATCTTGAGAATTTTCTTTATCCATTGAAATTATTGGAAAAATAACAGCTAACGCAAAAAGTCCAAAAAATTCTTTTCTTTCGATTTCATTTTGAACATCATCCCAAGTCGGTAATGTTTTATAATCTAATAATTTTAACGATGATATTAATGTGTCATAATAATATCGTAAAAGTTCATCACGTTTAGTTTTTAATACCTCTAATTGGATGCTTGTATTTAAAAAATAATTGATATCCAATCCTAAACTTGCGTAAACACTTAATTGTAAATCTATCTAAAATTTAGAATAAATAATAATTTATAATCGTAATAAAATTGGAAAACTTAAAATTATTAGTTCTAATAGTTTTTCTAAGTTCCATTATTTATTATCTTTGATACATTTTAAATACGAATATTATTCGTTTTCACGTTAGGACCGAATCTTTCATTATATTTTCTCGATTTCCTCTGAACAAAGAAAAACTTACAACTTTTTGATTAAAAGATAATATATATCTTATTAAGGTAAGAATAGAATGTGGATCTTGCCTTATGGTATTAGCATCGTCTCTCTCAATATCAAATGAAATAATTTGTAGAAGTACGATGTCACAATAAAACAATGACTCAAATTCCGTAACCGAGGACAATATCGATTACATTTGATTTTTGATTTTAATGCCGAATTTTTTTTTTAAATAGAGTTGTAAAAATTATTTTTATTATTTTTTTAACTTAGTTTTTTAACTTAGTTTTGTTCACTCGTCATCGTAAATTTATTTTATTTTACGACATAAACTAAATTTTCATATACCGTATTTATAATTAAAACTTACGAAAACGATATCACTGATTTCATTATCATTATATTTGAACATAAAATTATTAACCCACAAGTCTCCATGATTTATAACTTTAATCTTATCATTTGTTGTCAAAACATTATCATAAGCAATATCAAAAAAGTTCTCACTTATTTGAAACAATTTCTCAGCAATTGATTCAAAACCTTGTTGGTTTGAAAGAATTTTTGAAAGTTTTTGGAAATTAGTTTTGTAAATTGATCTCCTGGTTTGTCTTTGGCTATTTGGTTTCAAAATTCCATATTTAAGTGATTTTAAGTATTCAGGTTCCTGTAAAAATACAATTAGTACAATAATATATTTTGATATTCGTTTAATTGAAAAATTATATTTTCACCTTTTCTGCTAAGACCATAGAGCCAGCATGCATTTTTGCGATTTTTTCTAAAACTTTTTTCGAATGCTTTTCATCTAAACCCACAACTCTATCACCAAGTTTGAAGCCCAATTTCCCCAAATCTTCAATCACTAAAATCTTTGAGGGTTCACTAACTGCTTGTAAACATCTATAAAAAATTATGATTATTTTACTCGTAAATTATTTTAAAATTTGATTTTTGGCAAAGGTTTTTAACTTGCACTTTTTTGTTAGCTATACGACAGTAATTTTTAAAAATATTTTTTTTTTTTTACTTTGGTTTTTAATATATAGGTATAGGTTTTTTCAAATCATTTGGCTCATGAATTCAAAAATTTTTTCAATATTTCTTCCAAAGTATAAGATAAAATAAATTTCATATATTTTAACTTTTCTTAATAGGGTTTTTATTTTTAAATTTTATAACGATTTAAAATTTACCTTGGAGCGAGTGTAAATCCTTCTTCGCTGAATAGTTTCACAATATTTGGAATTATATCGAAATACATTTTTACTTCTTTTTTGAACATATCCAAATCTTCGATTATTTCAGTTCCTGTACCAGAAATTAAACTTTTTATAATCAGTGAGGTTTCTTCATTAATTTCCTTAACACCATCATCGTCAGCATTGTATGAATACAATATTAAAACTCTGAAAATTTTACTACAATAGTTTTCACCACCAGAACTACCATTTGTAATGATTACAGATTTAATATTAACATTAGTAATTGAATAACCATTTGATATGACTGTTTTTAAAAATTCAGTTTTCAGATAATATGGTTTATCGTTTTCGCTAATTATTACCTTAGACATTTTAGAGTTTTGCTTTCATGAATTTCTATTTAAATACTAAAATAGAATTGCAGGGAAAAACCAAAATTACTATGTCATTTTTAAGCATAAAACAAAAGATTAAGTCAAGTCAAGTGATGGAAGTCTTTTATTAAAGAAAATTAAAAAAAAAAATAGAAAAAAATAATACTATATGAGATAAAAATGTTAGATAAGAAAAGATAATGACAAAATTGTGTGTGCTTTTTTAGTATAAACAAGTTTTTTTTATTTATTTGATGATTTTACTTAATTTTATCCATATATTAATTTTTAACCCCAACGAAAAATAAAGTAGTAATAAAAAAAAAATTAAAAACATAAATATCATTTCCCTATTGACAAAATTTATTCAAATTTAAAATCCCTATATTTAGCTTACAATCATTCACCAACCAATATTTTAACTTTTTAAATCCATTTTTAAGGTAAGGTTTGTAATTTTTAAATTTAAAAGTTAATGTTTTTATGTTTTTTCATAGTTCTCTAGGTATAGAGCTATAGAGTATTAGCTGAAGTCAACTTAACAACTATGTTTGAGTTCTTTTCTGTATTTTTATTTGAAGGTTTACTGACAGTGTTTAGCAGTATTTTATTTAAATAAAAAAAGTTTTATGAAACTGACAATCTTTTTAGTATTATTAATCAATGGTTATGGAACAAGTTATTATGTTCATTGCATGGGCGCCGGCAGTATGGTGCAAGGTGGTGCAACTGCACCACCTTTGTTTGATAAAAATGTTATTAAAATTTTGATAAAATTGTTAATTTTAACAAAAGGATTCAAAATTAAAACAATATAATTTTTTTTTATTCAGAATTTTTATTAAATAATAATTGTAACCTACGTGGCTTCTCTGCGAACTTTAAATAACTTCGGTTAAAAAATCTTCTTTTTTTATGGAGACTCATCATACATAAGCCCGACAATCGGGGTTCGCACATAGCTGATCTTGTCCAAGTCTTCACCCTTCTCAATGTGCTAAATGAGCGTTTCACCTGAGGAAATTTTTAATTTCGGGAGAAAAAAAAAATTAAAAAAAACGTGGGCAAAAATTTGAGGAAAATATTTTTTTCTGAGGAAAATTTGAAGAAATTCATAAATATTGTGCTAACGTTGACAGTCAACAATATTTAAAATTTCAGACTCGTAAATTTTTTTAACCGATATCATTACGATATTCTTCTACGTACGTTGAACTCAAAATCCATTGTTGAAACTAAACTTTTTGATTTACAACATATAAGTACCGCATAAAATCTGAACACATTAAAAATTTGAGGAAATCTTGCAAAAATAAGCTGATGGGGAAAAACTGCAGTGAGTAAAACAATTTTTTTTCTAATTTAGGGCAAAAAAAACATTTATTACACAAAAATATAAAAAAAATAATTTGAGGAATTTTTTTAAAGAATTGTCTATTTTGGGGAAATTTCTTAAAAATTTGAGGAAATTTCATTTATTCCATCTGGCAGCCCTGGTGAGAGATAATCTTAAAAAGTTCATTGCCTTGCATCAGCATACTGAGATGAATTTTGTCGTGAATTCAAAATATTGTTTTGCAACTGATTTTTCCTAAAATCAAAATTTAATTTAAATTAAGGTTGTTGGAAATTGTAACTAAGTGATGAACCCGCAATATGTCAAAGATTTCGTAAAATCAAAATAATATAATTTTCACATGCACCACCTTATAAAAAATCCTGGCGGCGCCCATGGTTCATTGGGTTGAATTCAAATTCTGGTTAATTGATTAATTGCAAGTACTTAAAATTATTCATAATCATAAGCATTTTTTTTTCAATAAAAACTGATTAATCCCGTTTTAATCAATTAATTTGAAACACATAATGTATACATGCACAATTTACTTACGAAAATGAATAACACATTATACTGAACAGACTTGAACTGAAAAACCATTGAGTTTTATAGAAAAATTTTGGGACGAAGAAATTGTTTTGCATTTAAGAAAAGAAATTCCACTAAATTACGATTTCCTTCCAGATTCATGTTATCAGCTGGGTGCTGGTTGGTACTGAACATATAATATAAAATATATGTAAATGTAGTTAAGTTTAAAAAAAAAAGATAATAGACTTAATTTTAATACATTTCCTTATGCTATGCCTTTGTAGATATGTATACTCGTATATTTTATTTCTAGGACATTTTTTACAACGACTGACTATAACTATGTTTTATTTTCTGTCTGTTCATCCGTCTGTCGTTTCAAAAAAAAAAAAGTGAATTGGCTCCATTTTCGTAGTAATTGTGAGGTCAGGATTTAATTTTTTTTTTAATAATAAAAAAGGATTCTGATAACCTGTTGCATGTTCTTGGATTTTTTAAAATTTTGATTCTCCTTCAGAATAACACGGTTTTGGGAGTTTAAAGCACCTAACATCACTTAATACACTATAACGGGGTACTGAATTATGACCGCATGAATTATGACCGCGGAAAAAGTTTGTATGGGCGGGCAAAATTCATTTTTAAAATGAATTTTGTCCGCGCAACAAAATGTCTTTTGACCGCGCGGTCAAAATTCATTTTATTTATAAATTGAGTCGCGGTCAAAATTCATTTTGAAAATGAATTTTGCCCGCACATTTTCTCGCGGTCAAAATTCATTTTTTTTAAATTGAGTTGTTGCCGGGAACGCGAGTATTATGCACAAAAGTTATGGAGAAGATACAATTCATTTTAAATGACTTATTTTGAAAAATGAAATCAACCCTCCGATAAAATATTGTGTTCTAAGCAAAAGGGCAAGGGCGCCAGCTGCAAATCCCACTGACCAACCGCTCGCCCGCAGCCCTGCTGCCCCGTTCCCCTTTTGCTTAGAACACAATATTTTATCGGAATATATTGTGAGGTACACAAGGGGAAGGGGGGGCAGCAGGGCGGCGGGCGGGAGGTTGGTCAGTGGGATTTGCGGCCGCCCTGCTGCCCCCCCTTCCCCTTGTGTCTACCCCACAAATATTTTATCTTTTTTACTCACATACGATAAATAGTGTCGTTTTAAAAATGATTTTAGGCCTTTTCCAAAAGGATGCCGTACAAAATGTATGAAAAAGCTGTTTTTATTTTCAATATTTGTTAAGTAATATTTTTGATGAAACTATTTCTGCATAATACAGCCGCAAATTTTGTCGCGGTCAAAATTCATTTTTTTTCTAAATAGAGTCGCGGCCAAAATTCATTTTGAAAATGAATTTTGTCCGCACATTTTGCCGCGGTCAAAATTCATTTTTTTACTAAATTGAGTTGCGGCCAAAATTCATTTTAAAAATGAATTTTGTCCGCACATTTTGTAGCGGTCAAAATTCATTTGTTTTCTAAATTGAGGCGCGGTCAAAATTCATTTTGAAAATGAATTTTGACCGCCAGTCGCGGTCATAATTCATGCGGTCAAAATTCATGGAGCCCACTATAACTTTTATAATTTGGTATATTTTTGTTGCTGTCTTTCTTTTTGCTATACATTTCATAACTCTAATTGTTTTTTTAAGACTTTGAAAGTGAACTTTAAAAGTTTTATTCCCTTTTTTTAACGAAACTTCACCATAATTCTTATAGAACAGCAACCAGAATTATTAGCAAGTTAACCTATAGGTCATTATAATATTTTCTGAGATGGATTATTAAATAACTTTAAAGAAAACACAGATTTTTTGTTCGAGAAAAATTAAATTTATTAATAAAAATTTTTAATCTAATTTTATTTAGAAAATTTTATTTATTTGATCGAAATTTTACTTATATAGATTTAATTTTGAAGTTTTATAAATTTTGAATTAAAATTATTGAAATTATATTATAACACGTGTTTTATATAGAGTAAATTAAAGTAAGATTCCTACAGTCCTACATTATTGGAAGGTTAATTCATTTAGTAAATTTGGAATATAATGTGATTGGTTAAGTACACTAGGTACATCGGTAACATGGTGAGACGAATTATCGCATAATGTCATAACATATAAAAAAATACGAATTATCACATAAAAATCGATTTGTATGAGATTATGCAGTAATTCAATTAAATACGAATTATCACATAAAACCAAAATGAATTTGAAAATAAATGAATTATCTAATAAATTTTATGTGATAATTCGTTTTTAAATGAATTAGTGCATAAAATTTTCGTTAAAATTTTTTTATGCGATAATTCGTTTTAGAATTTATGTGCTATTTCGTTTTCAAATGAATTATCACATAAAAACCAAAAAACACATTTTATGTGATAATTCGTTTTTTTACGAATTAGTGCATAAATTTTAAAAATGCAGATTCAAACGAATTAGTGCACAAATAATGACTCCGTCAATTATCGCATAATGACATATCACATAATTTTTAAAATGAATTATCACATATTTTTTTTATGAGATAATTCATGTACTTCCAGTAATTACCGTGTCCCATTCGCTTCGCGCGAAGCGCGCCAAAAAAAAAACACTAGGGGGTTCGGGGGAGGCGGCGGCCGTCCCCCGTTCCCCGAAACACTTTTTCCACATAAAATAGGCCAAATCGGGTAAAAGAGAAAATTGTCCGCACAAAATGTATGAAAAAGATATTGTGCATGATAGAGGACCGCTACCGCGTCCCATTCGATTCGCGCGTAGCGCTTCGAAAAAAGAAAAAAAATGTTGTCTTTTCCAAATAAAATAGAGCAATATTTCAGAACAATCGGAGGTATGCGCTTTTCGTAAGCTTATCCGGTAATTCGTTTTAAATGAATTAGTGCATAATCTCATACAAACCAATTTTTATGTGATAATTCGTATTTTTTTATATGTTTTTATGCACTAATTCATTTTAAAATGAATTAGCTCATAAAATATGAAAATATAAATTTATGTGCTATTTCGTTTTCAAACGAATTAGTGCATAAATAGCAAAAAATATTTTTTATGTGATAATTCACTTTAAAATGAATTAGTGCATAAAATTTTTGTTCGAATTTTTTTCTGAGATAATTCATTTTTTAATTTATGTACTAATTCATTTTAAAATGAATTATCACATAAAAATAATTTTTTATGAGATAATTCATTTTTCAATTTATGTGCTATTTCGTTTTTAAATGAATTATCTCATAAAAAAAATGTATGCGATAAGTCATTTTAAAAATTATGTGATATGACATTATGCGATAATTCACGGAGCCGGTAACATGAAGCTATGTTCATATTTTCATGCCAGTTTTACTGTTTTTTTATGCAATTTTCTTCTTTTTTTGTATTTTCAGATGGTTTTATTTTGACAAAAAAAAGAAAAAATATTTATTAAGATAAAAAATATGTCAAATTATATCATCTACAATCAGCTCTATACGACCTCCAGGACAAACTCTTTGTTGCAATCGAGTATTAATGATAAAAGTTAAATTTAATCTTACTTTACGGTTTGCGTTTTAAAATAATTAAGTTATATTATTTATTATGTAATTACTTATAACAAAGAACACAAATTAAAAGCTTATAAACAAATGTTGAGCTTTTTCGCTTAAAACAATTTTAAATTAATTTTTTGCATTCCATTCTAACACCTTTGTGAATTCTTTCTCACCAAATGAAATTAATCGAGCTTGTTCTAAGCAAATATTTTGCCTTTTTAAATTATCAATTAGAAATAATTGTTTCTTATAAGCTTGCAATAAGTCACTTCTTTGCTTTTTCAATGTTTTTATTTGTTTTTCTAGCAATTCCTTTCCATTACGTGCTTCTTCTTTCAATTCGCGTTCATTATTTTGAAATATATTTAAATTATTTTTTTGATTCTCAAGTTCTTCATTTGCCCGGTACAGACGTTTTTCTAAATTAGTATTGGTTTGATTAATTATTTTCAGTTCTCGTTTCAATAACTCTGACTGACGATTACTGGACGCTGTTTCGGTTTCTTTATCTTTTAATTTCAATTCACAACTGACCAATTTTCCTTCGAGTTTTTCAAGTTGTTCTGTAAGGGAATTATTTTTTGAAATTGCTTGATTCAACTGTGATTCGACCTTCTTTTGAATTTCAAAGTGACTTTCAATTTCTTTTACTCTTTTTGTCAATTCACGTGAATTAATATCTAATTCATCTTGTAAAATTGTTATTTTGGATTTTAAAAATCTGAAAAAGAAAATCGTTAGCAATTTTGTTTAAAAACTAAATTATAATAAATTTAATATATAAAATTATAAAATATCGTGAAGCACCAAAAAAAATACTTTGAAATATATTATGAATTCATTTTAATTCAAAATAAAGTTTTATCCGGACTTATTTTAGTCATTAATTTAGACATACCATTATCATAATTTACTCACTTTATAAGACCTTCAGTACTCAAGTTTTTCCTTCCAATTTTTTCCGTATAAGAGCTAGAGCTTCTCGTACTTTTTAAAGATGAAGAATTACTTTCTGTTTCAGTTTTATATTCTCTTGACGAGTGCGGTAGTGCTATAGTGCTGCATTTAGTTGAGTTTTCATCAGCTTCTTCTGTGACTTTCTTTTCAGATGTTTGTTCATGTTTTTCTATGGATTCTGATAAATCAGTCTCATTTTTTTGATTTTCATCTGTAAGATCAACCTTTTCTATCGATCTTGTGGTCCATTTACCAAGATTAAGAATATTTTTATCTTTCTGTGATTTGCGAGTCGTCAATACGTCACGAAATTGCCTTGGCAAAGTACTTGATTTATTTGTCCATGTAGGCTTAATTGGTGGTTTTTGAGTAACGAATGGGATTTTATCATCATCTGATTCTTCATTTTTTCTGAAAGTTTCGTTTAATTTTCTAGAAGTTGTCGGTTTTTCATTTGTTTTCAAATTTCTTGCTTCTGCTACAAATTTCGATCGTTTATCAAGCTCTTCGTTTAATTTTAAAAATTCTTTTTCACGTGAAATTATATCCGACATTTTCAAAAGTTTTTTCGATAAAATTTCAATTCAAAAATTAAATTGTTGCTAAGGCTTTGAAAACATTTATTTATTAATTCATTTTCCATAATTTTATTTGCGCATGCATAATGTTGTCATAGATATTCAAACAGAATTAATGTTGTATAAAATATACAAACAATTTTTATGTTATGTAACTTACTATTTTAGAAGATTGTTTTTATTTACACGTAACTCTTACAAATTTGGTGTTATACCTAGTCTTATTTTTGGAAAACTTCCAATAGTCCAAAATAAAAGTTATTAAAACAAAATCAAATTCCAGAAATTGGTTAGTTATTATTAAAAATATTTTATTCTACGCAATCTTAGTTACAATAAGCAACTATCTGATATTTCTTTAGTTTTATAGGTGTGCAAAAGCTAATTTGTTTCAATAATTTTTGATGGTCTCTCTAGCCTAGTCTTTATGGTCTTTATTAATAATAAAAATTGCAAATATCGCATAAATGTTTTCAAATGGTGCAGAAAAGTCGAAAAAGTTGTTCAGCGCTGAAAGAAGTCGATCAACTCTCATGAAAAAATCGCCTAAAATCATCTATTGGGCAAATAAATGTTTTCAATGGTACCCGTTTCGTCCAAAGATTCATTGGCTTAGAAGTTCATAATTTACATCATAAAAGAATTTAATTTGTGTTTGTAATATGTATATAGATAAAAGATTTCATTTAGTCAAGACTTTAGATTTTGTTGTAGGACTTGGGTTAAAAGTGGATATTGTATTCAACACAATGGTTTATTAATGGATTGGGATTTACTTCATAGAAATTTTGGATCAATAATCATATATTTCTAATCTTATGCTGAACATCTTATAAATGTGGGTTAATGATTCCTTAACATAACAACAACCTGCATTCTGCATTATTTATCAGTAAATGTCTCTTAACATTTTCTTTTATTTAATTTCACGGTTCATGTATAGAAGTTATTGACCAAACAAACCAAATTAATGTTTTATAAAATTATAATCTGTGTTTTTTTTTAATAAACAAAGTTAATTAAAATAACAATGAAAATTTTCGAGGTGAATATTTTATTTAGATCATTTTACACATCCAAAAAAAAATCGTAAATAAATATAAATTAACGCTAATTAAAAAAGCGAACATTATTTGCAATTCAAAGTGAGAATCTGTGCGTTCGCTTTTTTTTATGATAATTTAAATTTAAACAACACTGTAAGGATAGAAGTCTTTATTTTATTGATATTAGGTTGTAAATTTGTTTGTTAAAAATATGTCGTTTTAACAAAAATTCAGGTAATTAACCTAATCACGTGCGATAATGTATCTTGGTTTTCATAATTATACGAAACATATACTTTTTTGTTTTCCTAAAATTGCAAAATGTTAAATAAATAAAGCTGATAATAATAAATATTATACAAAATATATATAAAATCAATAAAGAAGGCAGTCGTTAGTACAGAAGGAAACAAAACGTTAATATGCGTTCGATTATGATTTTATCCTATAATTATCTTAACAGCAATGAATGAATGAATTCTTAAACTTAAAAAAAAAAATTAAGTGTATCAAATATATTTAATATTTATGAAACAATATTAATTGTATATTTATTCAATACAATCTGCTATTTTTTCCAATCAATCCGCTATTCTCGCTGATTCATATAAAATTTTCATATAAAATAAAAAGAAGAATAAAATAAGAATCAAATATTTAATAGTTAATATCCAATTTTATGAGTGCAAGTTTAAGTAAATTACTCTTAAACTATATTTTTCTCATAATTAAGTCATATTGTGTGTACTGTGTATTTATGATAATTTTAATTTATAATCAAACAACTGCTGGTGATTTTATATTTAAATATTATTTTTTAATTAGTAGCATTTCTACATGTGTTGTTTACTTTACTATACTGTGTTTTTTATTTTTATTTTTTTTTATTTATTAAAATCTTAATGAACTTTTAGGTTACAATTCTTTTCGTTTAATAAGATAAGAGGGATTCTTCGATCTAATTAATTTTTTCTTAGCTAGAGAGGATAGTTCTTATAAAAAGATGATATAAGATAGTAATTGGCTGTATAATTTCTGGCCAATTGATTTAACTGATAAGACTTGATTCTCGGATGACTGTAATATTTTATTTTATTTTTATTTATTTCGATTAGCTCAAACTATTACAAGAAACTTATTTCGAAAAGAAGATTAAGTCGGATTAAACATCTTATCATCAATGAGAAATATAATGAGAGAGAAGTGTTCCAGCCTCATATACCTAAAATACCTAACTTATTAGAAAAATTTCTGTAATTTATAACTAACAACAACACGACCATGTTTTTCTTAGTATAATGCAAATAAAAATATACTTACTGTAGTTAATTAATTTTTTCAGTAAACATAATTAATTTGTTTATTTTCTGGATAGAGCCGAAAACGTAGAAGTTATACGATTATTTATTATTGTATTGAACTCTAGTATGTACAAACAAAGTTTTTTTCTCACAACAACGGAATTGAAGAATCGTAATGCAGTTTTAAAAATTTTCCCTGATAAAATTCTCTTTCTGGTCAAATCCGAATTATAGCAGCAAATAACAAAAAATTAATTTAATTCGAAAAAAGATGTTTGAAAAATTTATATAAATGCATCAATTTATGAATATAATAAGTGCTTGACACAACACACAAAGTTTTTATTCTTCTAAAGAAAATTTTATTAATTTATTTTGAAGACCTAATTATTAAATATGTATTATTTTAAATTCAAAAGAGAAGATATTATTTTTCTCTTCTCTTAAATTTGTAACATTCATTCATTTAAACAAAATAATCCAATGAAGAAGAAGTAAAATATAAAAAAGAACACACGAAAATGTATACTTTTTTTTTAAAGAACTTACAGACATATAAATTTACATTCATATGATAATTGTTGCTAATTTTTTAATATATACATTAAGTCCATTCATGTGTAAATATAGAGCTTGTCGCAAATATACAGAAAACACAAATTGAATATTTAATTTTCAAGTAAAAATTATTGAATTTACAAGAAAAAAAAAATTATGTTAGTTTAAAAAAATTATATAATTTTTCGGAAATGATAAAAGCAAAATATTTTATATTTATTTTTATTTCATTTAGTTGACATTATAGTAATTGCGAGAGAATTTTTATTTTATGCAGGAAAATTATTTAACGTTTCATACTATCAACATCTACTAATTTCCATCTAAATCTATATTAGAACTCAGATTAATTATTTTTTAACTTACTATTTTTTAGAGTCAAAAAAGCAGCGAGAAAATTAATAAAAAACGCATAAATCTTGCACTTCTTTACTATTATCCAACTTATTTAATTTTTGTTGACACTTTGGTTCATGGTAGAGAGAAAATTCGCCAAAATTATCTAATTGCATCCTATTATTGCCTTTTAAATTGTATTAATGTTAATTTCTAAAAATATTTCTTTTATACGCAAACTATAAAGGGCCCCTTTAAATGCGAAAATTTTCAAAAATTTTAAAAAATCTAAGGAAAACTCAACAAGAAATATGGAAATAGAGAGAGACTAGTTGAATTTTCTTCGGATTTTCAGGTAAATTAAATAAGCGGGATATAATTTTTTTTTTATAAATTGTTAAATAATTTTTACTAAACATTTAATTTGCGAAATAAAATATATACGCATATACAAATATTGGTATATATATTTAAATAAAGTTTTAATAACTATTATTGTTATTATTACATCGTATATTATTGTTTTTTTTGCCTCACTTTTTGTTTACCTCGTGAAATGTAAAAACAATTTTTTTTTTTTTAATTTTTTCATTATTATTTTGTCTAGGTATATAATAATATTAAATTACAAAAATTATTTATTATTATACAATCGAGAGAGAATATTAAAGTGACTGTAAAGTAAAGAAAACAATAATAATAAATAATTTTTTTTTAACAAATATTGAAATATAATTTAATTTTTGAATTGGTGGTAGTGGCTAATAATAATAAAATCATAGGATTGTTTTTTTTGTTTTTTTTTTTTATTTTGACTACCGTGTGTCTTCAAAGATATTCTAAAAATTCAGTATTTATTTTAAGCTACGCGATAACAGACGACACAAAGTGTGACTTAAAATTTTATATGAAAATAAAAATAAGGAAAATATTCTTACCAATATAAAAATTAAATAATTTATATTAAAAAAAATATCTTTTTATTATTTAAATTAAATTTAAAAATTATAATAAATTGGAATTTTGTTGGTACAATAAATTCAAATAATGAATAATTTTATTTAAAATCATAATATAAATATTATGACTTAAGATATGTCAATCAAATTGGATTAGTGCTTTGTTCTTGCTTCTGCTATTGAGAAAGTAAAAAATAAACAAATACATATAAATATAAAAATGAAATTAATATACATTCTGGACAATAACAATAATTAAACATGATAAAGATTATAGTTTTACATTAATTTTAATAATTTATTATATTATATTACTTTGAATTGCTTCTTTTTTTTTTGTTATCTATTTCAAATATATTATATGTACATTATAGAAATCAGTAAGTATAATATTTATGACACAACGTATTAGTAAAGCCTGTTAAAAATTAACCTGTGTCCAAGTTCATTATAGATTTACACGGTGAGCCATGTGATATTAGACTTGGATCTAGTTATTAAACTAGATATAGCTGTGTAATACTTTTCATTCTGCTTTAGTTACTTAATTAAGACTTAGTGGGCTTAGTAGTGGCTAAAGAACTAACTTTGCAGTTATTTGACATATTATACTACTGCAAAATTGCAATCATTGCGAAGAAATCGAAAGAGACAGTAGTTCACTTTATTTGCAAATACAACGACGCTGGCGACGGGGTTTGCAAGATTAAGAAAGAACAGATTAGGTGACTATTCATCAAGGATATTAATGATTTTATCAAGAGAAAAGAAAGAGATTCTTAAACACCTTATCGCCGTTAGTCTATGGTAACGTATTTCAATGCAGAAAAAGACGCGCAGCGCTAATTGGGAACTTAATTATCCTTATCCAACCAATTTAGTATCCAGAATAAATTCTTCCGATACATAGTAGCTAACTATTCCAAAAGAATCAAATTTTCTTTTTCTTGATTAAGCAACAGTTTTATGAACCTTGTCTGGAACTAAAACTTGTATTTTTTTATTTATTCGAACCAATTCTGCTAGTTGAATAACCAATTTCTTACCCTAACAACAGAATAATAACCTTTTAGTAATCAGAAAGCTGTTGAATTTATTTAAATAGCTTGCAAAGCCCTTAATTTTTACTTTTCAAGTCTTTCAGTAAGGTACAATAACAGCATGTGTTTGCGGTGTTTAGAACAGATTTCAACGAATTACGTTGACCCATTGACTATTAGATTAACATAATATGTAACTCTATTATTACTTGTAGTGATTTTGTTAAACTTTATTTTTAACATTTTAAAACAAAAAATTTGTGAATAAATAACAAAGTATATCTTATTTTTGGAAGATAAAAAGTAAAAAAAAGAAAAAAAGTAATTAAATCAAAAAAAGCAAAATATCTATATGATGACATAATAAAAAAATAACAAAATAAATAAAACAAAAAAACAAAGCAAAAATGAGTGCTAATAGCAATAATTCATTAGTTAAAGACTTAATTAAGGGTAATGATTCAAATTCAATACCGTTTGTTGATTACGATCAAACGGATATTGATAATAATTCAGATGAAAATTATACAAATGATAATATTATGTTATCACAGATTTTAAATCTCAATAATTCAAATAAAATACAAAGTATTGTGAATGATAAGCCAATGTTGAGAAGAAATTCAATATCACTGCCACAAATATTTCCAATTCCTAATGATGTAGAAAATAATGAAATAATTCCAGAAATAATAGATGAGCATCCAGAAATTGGTATTAATTTCGAATGCACTAATGTAAGTTAACTAAGAAATGTGGTTTTTATTAAAATCATTATATAAATAGTTTGTGTTGAATTATATAGGGGAGAGGGCTGTGTTGTCCGTCGGGCTGTGTTGAATGTCAGGTAATTTTTTCTGTCATGCTAAGTAAATTGGCGGATCTAACTACTGTCAAATTTTTATTTTGACCCAGGGTAGTTTTTAAGCGAGCACCGTGCTCACAAAAAATGGTCATAAAATTTTTTGAGTTTTCTGAATCACTTCACTATACTTTCTTCCGAGAAAAGTTGCGTAAGAACATAACTTTCCAACAATGTACAACACTACATACTTTATTTTGATAATTTAGGACTTATAGGCCAAAAACAAAACCCGACCCACAACCAGCCCTCTCCCTTACATGAATACATAGAATTTGTACAACAAAAACATCTTCCAGTGACAGTGAGCACATTCCTTGTGTGTTTTTCTTTCTAGTTTTTTCGGGAAAAATTAAAGACCTAACTTATCATATTCTTCAAATACTGAGAAAGTATAGCAACTAGCTAATATCGGCCAGAAACACAAGCATCTCCCGTTTCTTTTTTTCGTTTTTAATTTAGGAACTCATATATTTGTTTTATCCGAAAAAATCAAAGACAAAATAGTTTGATTTAGCAAAGTAAAAACTGAATAAAACCATTATAAGTAATTGTTGCCATTAAAGTTTCAAAACACATCTAGTTTCTACAGGTTTATAAAAAAATTTATTTTCTTCAAGTATGTACAAACAAGTTACCTATATAAAATTTCGTTATAAATCAATTTTTATAAATAAACAACAAAAAAAGATTAAAGTTAGTATAAATTAAAAATAAATTCTCACGCATTTTCTGTTTTCAACTATAAAATATTAACACTTTTATACTGATTATTCTATTGATTAACATTATATCGAGATATTATTAATTTACCCTATATTTACAGAGTTCTTAATTAGACTGTTAATGAAATGCGGACACTTGAATTTTTCTTTAATTGTAAAGTAAAATCGGATAACTTCAAGTTTTATTTGGCACCGATAACATTTTTCAAAAAACTTAAATGACTCTCGTTTCGATCAGATATATAATATTGGCTAGTAGTTAAGCAAGTGCAAAAAGAAAAAATGATTATAATTCTCATATATATTTAAAATTTGAAGTTTTAAAAATTATGATATTATATGTTCACCAGAATAACTTAAACTGAAAGTTCTAGAAGTCAAATATTAGATATAAATAAAATAATGTTCGTATACAGTTTATGGAAGTTTTCTTTCTAATTTTTTCCTTGAAAGTCGTTCAAAGTTGCCATAAATATGAAAAAAACATAAATTCTTCTCAAAAATAAATATAACATTTTTTTCTTTCTGGGCACATTTTATACATGGTGCGAAAGTATATGGTCCCAGCTGATTAAGAAAATACAAATAATTTGTATTTAAATTTTTAATAACTCATTTTAAAATCTAATTATGTACATACATAATATTAATATTTTAATGACATATAATTTATATTATTGGCGCGTTCAAATTAAAATTTATTTATAAATTATATAGAAATATATTTTAAATTAAAAAAAAAAAAATTATAATTCTATCAATGACATAAATTTTCGCACCCAATGAGAAGAAAATAAAAATTTATTAGGCATTAAGAAATCAATTTAAAAAAAATAAAAAAATTGATAACAATATTTAAAAATTATTTATGTTTATTTTATTTATTTATTTTTTTAAGTAAATATAATAAATTGTATATTATTATATATATCAAATTGTCTGTATCTACACTGGATATGAAAAACATTAAAATAAATTTATACCAATAAATTTGCTGGTTTTTTTTTTAATTAAGTATGTAGGTAAGTGTAAATATTTAAACTTTTTACTAGAAACTAGAAGATATCAATGACAGTTACGTAAAATATACAAATACTTAAAAAAAACTATTATTGATTCGGTAATTAAATAAAATGCATTAAATTCTTTTATAATTAATACTTATAGTTTTATTAAAAAATATGAATTTGAACTCACGTATTTTTTGGAATATTCGTTATTTAAGTACCTTATTCGCAATTACATATGATGTATTAATTGTAAGATAAGAAGACATTTGTGAGTTTCATTTTTTTTAGCTAACTGATTGATTCTAAAAAAAAATTTAGCCTTACCTCTGAAATTATTAATGGCAGAATGAAAAAAGAAAAACTCATATAGTCTGAATATAGGAACAGATAGGTCGTTTGCAATTACGACGACAGTATACTGCTATAACATAAAAATATTTGCTGGGGTCTAAACTTTTATGTTATTTAAATATAATCCGCAGAACCAGAATTAAAATCTAATTTTTGGGAAATACTTTCGTAGGTATCTTTAATAATTTTACGAAAAAGTATTCTTTATTGTTTTCAATCAATAATTGTAGGAACGTCTAAAAAAGTATTTTGCTGCTGCAAGACTTATATACACATATACATAAACATATTTAATATAACTATATTTAAAAAAATCGTTTTGTTCGTTTTAAAGCTTATCTTTTTTTTAATTACTTCAACTTTGGGTATATAAACTTTTCAAGTAATAAATTTAACATATAATTATATATGTGCAACATAACATAAATATATAAGTATTTGATGTGCATAGTATATGTAATATTTGTAAATTTGTATATCCGTATGCAAAATGTTAAAAAATGTAGAAAAAATTTCAAGTTTCAAAATTGCTATCGAAATATTAAACTTGAAAATGATTTTTATTGCAAAATTTAAATATTATGGTTGGTTCAATATTATGTAGAACTATCTGTGTATTTGAAATAGAATTTGATATAACATAAAATTAAATGGATGATTTGATTATACTGTTTTCTGATCCATTAGATTACCCGTATTCGACTTTATAAGTACATCTATTTTGCGTTATTGTATATTTTGCGGGCACTTTGTGTGCACTATGTATAGTATTATATATGGATATGTATGCAAATGATTAAAATTAAAATATTGTAGGTATATGGAATTTCATATGAAAATATTTAATTTCACCAAAAATTATTGTGATATTTTTTGCAATAAATTTTTTTTATTTTTTTTTTCATTCTAAATAGGAAATAATTGGCCTTTTGAACATATTCTTATCATAATAATCTTGACTGATTTTGAAGCCAGCCAAACTCTTATGTTTTTTTTCACAATAACAGTTTGAAATGATTGTGATTTACATTTTAAAGTAATCAATTTACCATCATATATGATAGAGACTATTTTTACTCGAATTTCGAGTATGGGATATTACTACTGAGTTCATTTTTTAAATTTTATTCCGTACAGAATTTTAAATTAAATTTACTACCTTAGAACATTCTTATTAGAATATTCTATACGGTCCATTCTAATTAATTTTATAGTTTAAGTTGATTTCAATTAACTTTCATGAATGCTATTATTTTTATAATCTTTATCTTATATATAGCTAAAATATATTTAGTTTTATTGAGAATATAAGTTTACTTGACAGGTAATTAAAAAATTTCTTTAGAAAATGAAAATTATTGCTTATATTCTAACAGGTATCAATTTTATCACAATAAGGAATCAGGGGATTTTAATTTAAAAAATATTCATATACATAATATATTTTTAGATTTTCTGTTTAAGGTAATTAATTCTAAGAAAATATAATAAATACTTCATTTAATAATATTCAATTAATAAAATTCAGAATATTTTTTTTTGTTTTTGCTTTTTAAATTTTATTTAAAAATTCTACAAAAAATTTTATCCAGTTTAGTTGATTCAGTCTAAATCAGCGGATGTTCAGTTTTAAGTTTTTAACGTACGCATTAATTAAATATACTCAAAAAAAAAATAAAAAAAATCTAGTAAAATAAATAATATATTTTTCTTTTTAATTTTTGTGCTTAAAATTTTATTTCTTATATTAATTAAAAATGTACAGTATCCGTCAATTAAAAAACACTTTACAATCAAAATTTAATTTATATTGCCCAACTGATGGCGAACTATTACCTCTGATTCGGAACAAACATAACAGAAAAGTAAAGTTTTTAATTGATGGAATGGTACATCAGGTAATCAGTAGTAAATTTGGAAATTTTTTTAACGTGATACAACTATTATGTATGCCGTTTAGAAGATATTATTCAGTGCGATGTCTAAAATAAACAAAAATTTGAAGTGTAGAAATTTTAAAGTACGAAAAATTCATGAAAATTCAGAATGGTTGAATATAAATTTAATTAAGGTATATACATTTTGTTTTTAAACTTAAGTATAGGTACATACTACGCGCAAAAATAAAAACTCAAATGTTCGTTGTAAATCAATAAAGCAAAAATGTTTTAAAAGCTTCGACAACAGGTTCAAATATATGTTTATGTATATTATATGTTTTCTAGCATGTTGAAATAATTTTAATTAATAATATTGTTTATCTTACTATATATAAAAAAATTATATCCTCGAATGACATAGAGGTAGATATCATTCAAAACAAATTGTTAATCTATGTAGTTACTGTACAATGTACAGTACATACATAATTTATGTGGTAGATACAATAATAAATAAAAATTTGAATTGAGTCACGAAAATATTGTTTGAGAAATCGAATTAAATTTCATTAACTACACATTTTAATATCAATATTACATACGAACAAGATTTCAATATTGATTTTAATTTTTCTAAGTTATGTTTTATTTTCTTTTATAAAATATTTTTGAACTAAAATACTGTATCTTAGTATTGAAACGAGGGCAGTGGTGGTAAAATGGCGCGAAAGTGCTAATTGGGAAATCTTCAGGTCGAGGGGTTACGCCACTATAACCAACCAACTAGGATTGAAACCTTGAAACTAAAAGGTCAACAGATTTCTTTCATAATCTTTGATTCTTAATCAAAACCGAATAAAAACACTTGTTAATTATACAATTTTAATTAATTTTAATTCAATTAAAGGCATAATTAAAATTGTAGAATTAACATGTGTTTTTATTCCGGTTCGATTCAGAATAAAAGATTATGATGAAATTGTACCCTGAATCATACATCAAAGATTTCTTTCAGTTTGATTTTAAAACATAATTCAGTGAAAGTTTGGCAAGATTGCCTGTTAGTTCAAATATAAGTTGAGTTCGAAAACATTTAGTAATTAGTCGATTTTATATTTTTCACAAAATTTTCTTTGAAAATGCAACTTAAATCATAGTCATATGGCACACATTTTGCACTATTTTTTTTTATTATTTGTCGATTCAAACATTAATAGATTAAAACAAAAATGAGAAAAAAAGTTAGTCGATAGTTCTGCTTTTCTTTTTAGAACTTTGTATTATTATAACAACATCGAAATAAAAATAATGTTGTCATATTCTTGTACTTGTTTAAATTGTACGTGAACAAGTGCATCAGTCCATATGTTATATGCAGTCAATATTAAGAATTAAAATTATTTTGTATTTCAAAAAAAAAAATACTATCTACACATATAAATATATTATGTAGTGTAATATTTAGAAAACTGGAAAACTGTGATTTACCCAAACCAAGGCTTATTTGGTTTTACAATTAATTGAATAATAATAATTATAATAATTAAGTAATTCATCGATTTAAAAAAAATAATATTTGTACATTGTTTTCCTGATTTAATACATTATATTAAATATTTGAAATATAAATTGAATACATATAAAATTGTTAATTCGTTTTATTTCTTATTTTTTAATCTGATAGTTTTTTTAATGCGTAGAATGGGGTCCAAACGAACGCTCTTTCTTCTTCTTGAAAGTTGTGTACCATATTTGTCGTTGTTTCCAAAGTGTTCTTTCTATCCCCGGTTGAATGATTTCCCAATGACTCATGGAAAATTCAAAAACATAATGTTTAGTAAAAATTTCGATAGTCGAGTACAAAATACCTACATCTCCAAAAATTTAAGTTGAAGCTAAGTTAAATTAATTATTTTATTGAACTTAATGTTTTCCGATCCGCGAATTGACTTCGGAATAATATTCATCATCGCAATAAAATTATACTTTTGTAATACTCCTCCAATAAATTTATCATCTAATGAAGCATTTCAAACACAATTTATATTTATGTATCTACCAACTAGTTATTTTTAACATAAAAAAATTAATCAAAGCTTCAAAGCGAAAATGTGTATTATTTTATCTACAAAGAAACTTACTTATTTACTCATTTTATGAATATATTGTCAAGGATATAAGGATACGAAAAAACATCAAAATATTAAAAACGTAAAAACTCTTTTAAATGTATACTCAGGAGTAAATATATAATATTGCATCATTTGAAAATATGTTATTATAATGGATATTCATTATTTTCAGATTACAGATGATGTAGAATCACCTAAGGAAGTTGATGATAATCAAAAAAATCTTAGAATAATACCTCAAATAAAAATTGAAAATGATTTTGATAATGAAGATGATGACTTTTTAAATAAACGTAAACCAGTTTTCCAGTAAGTTATTTTATTTTTCAGGTTCAAACTTAAACATATCCGATTTGCTAACAAATAACAAATAATGAAATTGTGAATTAACTAGATCTTATTTATTATTCCATAACTGAATTTTCAATATAGTGTTCTGTATTTAAAATATTTTAAAATAGTTACAATTTGTTATGTAAAATGAAATATTACTTCAGACAATTTGTTAATAATTTATATTCAGAAAAAGGAAACAAGATCTTGAAAATCGTTTAATTATCTCGTAAAAAAAAAATTAAAATTATATTTTAAGTTCACGATTCACCGATAAACTCTGCAAGAACCTTAAACTGAATGTTTAATTCAACCAACATTATTTTCTAAATGTATTTAAAAAGTCAAAGTTAAATAACGCCAAAAAGTATGCAATAAAATATTAACTAATGTGGGAAATAAAGTATAAAGGGAATTTTAATCTCATTCCAACTTGAAATGTTGTAGGATTTGAAATTTCATATGGGATTCTTATCATCTTATTGGATTCATTAAAATGAGAGCGGAACTATTCTAAATTACATCTGAAAGACATAAAAAAGGAAAGAAAAATAGATTTTTTGTTTAGTCGGTGGGTGCAAGGATTATTGTCCGTCATGTATGATGTATCCCAAATTATAATTTCTTTGTATTTTTGTAATTTTATACTGATTTACGTATTTATCTACTTATTTCGGAAATATAGTTTTGGATCATAAATTAAAAATTAAATATTTTTTGAGAATTAATTGGAATCAAAAGTTATGCTTTCCAACATTGACGTTTTGGCGATAATTCCTCAGATACATAAAAATTCTTATCATTATAATTAAGTATATAGTTTAAATTTCAACTTTCTAGCATTTAACATTTTTAAGAGAATTTTTTTTATCTAAGCCGGATGCTCTTTTTCTTTACTGTTCCGTAAGAGATTTCAAATTACAATTACAAATTATAAATAATTATATGAGCACATTAAAAAAGGAAAATAATTCACATAAGTTGTTGTTTATGATATTTGAATATAGTAAATAATACTCTGTGATTTAATATTGCAGACAATTGGACTATTATATTCTTTATATTTATGAGAATTTTTTTTACTCAGCAAAACTTTTCATTTACATTTTTTCGTATTATGATCAAATATTATTTAAAATATCAAGTATCTTAGTTAAGCTCTTATCAAAAACTTAAAAAAATGTATTTTTCTTTCTTAAGTCAGTCAATAAAAGTTAGTGAAACGCGTTTGTTGTGTTTTTATTAATTTTTTTATTTAAATAAAAAAAAATTTTTTTTTAATGTGTTTAAAAAAATTAAATAACAGATAAAATTAATTGAAGGTACTATAGGGTAGAAATAAAAATAAGATTTTGAAAGTTCAAGGTCAAATTTTCGTTTTTTGTTACTTTGTGTTAATTAAAAATAAATATAAAAGTTATAGCGGCTCTCAATTTAAGCTTCAATTCAATTCATTCGATTATATTTTATATCGCAGCATGCACGTATAATGTATACTTTTTGCATTTATTTTGCCAATTGAATTAATAAAACCAGAAAAAAAAACAATAATTTATTTTACTTATCTCATTTAGAAAATATAATAAAATGTCAAAATATAATATTGACGGTGTTAAGCCTGTTAAGCTTTGATGTTATTAATATATATTGTCTTAACGTGTATTCAGGTGATATTTTATTGAAAATATTTCACATGAAATAAATTGTGACCCAAAAAAAAAAATTGCTTAAAAACGTCTATAACATATTTAATTTTATAATCTTCTGACATAAAATGCCATCACTATAGTTATAATATTCATTTTGATTCTTTAATTTCGATTTTACGTAAAAAAATAAACTATATAGATTGTTGTAGTTAACTTTATTACATTAATCAATGATGACATTTCATTTTAGTTTCTTTTTCACAGTTTCATAGTTTTGGGATGAATATAAATAACTATGTATGGTAAAAGCTATAATAATCAAAACAATTTTTATTCCTGTTTTTTTTTTTGTATTTTGAGTAGGACATGAAATCTTATCAAATATATGAATATAATGTTTACATTATCAAAATTTATGAATATACTGCAGCAGCAATATTATATATATATGTAAAACATAATATATGCAACTATGCAATTTCGATGACTACATAATTTTCTGATTAAGAAAATTATAGTTCAAAACAAAATAAATTTCATTTAATTTATCAGATGAGTAATAAAATTTATTTATCAACGTCTAAAATCAACTATTTTATTAGGCATTATACTTATTCTTCATTTATAGTTTAAGCAAATATAAATGGATTATATGAATGTAGTTTATAAATATTTTTAAAATTTTTATCATATGACATGATAATTTACACATAAATATAGAAACTTCTTAAAAAATAAAAATTGAATTATTTGCTTTGCATAAAGTCTAAAGCACAACAAAAAAATATTCAATTTACTTTAATAAACAGATGATTTTAATGAATGAATATATTCATATTTAAACCGGCAAAATTAATGCGAGTTATCATATTTATTTTTCTTATTTTTTTTTATTCGACATTTTTTTTTATACCTATGTTTGTATTCAGAATAAAATATTATTTATAAAATAAAAAGGTTTCCAACTTTTTTGAATTAATTTTATAAATTTAAAAGATAATAACATAATAATTTAATTAAACATATGAAACGTACCTATAAGACTTTTTTCACTAAATTTACTTGATCTTGAAATATTTTTAGGTTTATTCATAAATAGCTATATGATCAATAATTCAAAACTAAAAAAAAAATTAATTAATTTTATTTTCTCTTTAGAAATAAGTTTCGAAGTAAACGAAGACTTTCTGTAGCTCCATTACCAGCATTAAAATTAAATAACAAAACAATGTTGGCAAATGATTTTGATAATCAAAGTAATCAAACTTCAATAACGAGTATTAACTCGATTGCTAGTTTGTTGAAGGAGAAAATGCAGGTAATATGATTTATTTTCAAAAGTACGTTATATTGAATAATATTCTCTTTTTTTTCAATTTTTTAGGCAGTTCCTCAAATGATCAAAAAGAAAAAACGGGAGACAAAGGATTATAAAATAAAAATTTTTGTAACTATTCTGTTTTTCATCATTTCATTTTTGGTAAATAAATGTTATAAGAACAAAAAGTTTCAATAAATATCTTGTATTTAAACATATATATGTACATAGTCAGTCTGCAATGTCAATATTTTTATAACAATTTCTGCACTATGAGTATTCAATTGAAAGAAAATATTTTTGATCCCGAGATTAGAAAACAAATTAAAAAAGGTTTTTTAATACTGTGGTCGTCTCTCCCATAATTGAAAAATTAAGGATTTATATATAACAAGATCTTCGAAGATGTCTTGCAAATGATTATACACAAAATGTATTTTATTTTAACATTATTTACTTTTAAACATGTTTGTTAATGTATTTTTTTGATTTTTAGATTGGATATTCTTATGTCATGTACCATCAGAAAATTCTTACGAAATTGTATTTCGATAGTGCTAAATTCAGCGAAAAAGAAAGATTTTTAAGAATTTTGAATCAAAATGGAAAGCTAGTAATCACAGGAGAATTAGCTACAACAATTGGTAATGACAAGAAACCGTACGATTGTCTCGACGACGATATGTCAGATGATGGGGGAATATGTTTGGAATGGAATCATTTGTCGAGACTTTACATGAATTATGAAAATTTTGATGTTCACCGCTGCTACACAATTAAATGGCAATCCTTAGATGAGAATATATATCCTACGGACTGTTATGATCTAGGAATTGATAATAGTCATTGGTTTGGTGGTAGCATTACCAAAAATCTGGACTGGCCGCTCAATAAAGCGGACTTTAATTTTTCTCCTCTTATTAGCGGTGATTCTCGAATTCATCAATTTGGTAATGCAATCAAGCGGTATTTTATAAATTCATTAGGTGTTGCAATATTGGTAGATGAGAAAACACCATTACAATTATCCGTGAATAAAACTAGTCAAAAATTATGTTTAAGAGCTATGAATGATGATTTTGCTTTTGTGAATAGATTAACCCCATTACCTGAACTATCGTACAAAATTTGTATTGCACAAGACATTAAAATTTTGCATCAAAAAATGATTCAACAACATTTATGGGATGGAGTTACTGAAGCACAAAAGAAGCTGAGAAATTCCTTAATTGAAGAACCAATATGGAAAATTCCGTTAAAAAATGCTTCATTTAATGAGAGTACAATTTACAGCTTTTCCGAAAATGTTATTGCAATGGGTTTTATGAGGCTTGGCCACATATTGTTAAATGAATTTTGGCAAGAGAATATTGGGGACTTCAGTTTAGACAAAGAAAGGTTTCCAACATTAAAAAATACAGTCGATATTTTGCATAGAAGAGGATTTAAAATAACTTTGTCAGTTCAGCCTTTCATAAGTACTGATAGTATGAATTTCAAAGATGCTGTAAAAAAAAAATTACTAATTTATGAAAGATATTCTGAAAAAAGTATACCAGCTTTGACTAGGTATAAAAGTTCTTCAGCTTCTGGTGTCCTAGATATTACAAATAATGCATCGATTCCTTGGTTATACAAAAAATTAAGATCCGTTATTAATGATTATCAAATAGATAGCTTTTATCTTGATATGGGAATAGCTTATAATATTCCACATTATTATCAGTGTTTTAAAAGTTTATCAAATCCAGATGAATATGGCAAAATATTTTCAAGTAGTTTTAAACAAATGATCGATTTTATAGGAGTTTCAACAGCAAGTTCAGTTTTAAGGCCTCCAACATTTTTGAGTTTGCCACCCCTTAATTCATCTTGGGATGGTTTGAGGGAATTGATGGTATCAGTTTTGACTTATGGAATTTTGGGTTATCCTTTCTTACTGCCGGGACCAGTTGGAGGCGATTACTATCTTCCAAGTGGAGTTAATAAAATGATATCTTTTTATTCACTTGAAGAACCACCATTACCATCTCAAGAATTATATATCCGATGGTTTCAATTGGTAACATTCTTGCCATCAATTCAATTCAGCTACTTACCGTCAGCTTATAAAAGTGAATATGTGACTGAAATAGCTAGGGACTTAACAGCAATCCGGCAAAAAACTGTTATACCATTAATTCATAAATATTTGGATCAGTCTATGGATGATGGATTACCGTTAATTCGACCTTTATGGATGTTAGACCCTAATGATCCAGCTTGCTTAAGCATAGACGATCAATTTTCAATAGGTGATGAATTGATAGTAGCACCAATTTTGGAGGAAGGCAAACAAAGTAGAGAAGGTATAGTTATTTTACAAGATACTATATAAGTATTTGAAGTATTTGATAGACCGGAACTTTGATTAATTCCAGAATTTTTATTCCGAGTTTCTAGATTCCAAGAGTTTGATTTCGAGATTTTGTAATCAGCGAAAATAATCTTATTTCTTGTCTAATTACAAATATTTAAATAACTTATTTCATTATGAACTTATTTCAATTAGGACAACCAAAACCAATAATAAATTTGAAAATTACTCTTCTAGAAAATTTACAAATTGAAATTATTGTGTTTTTTCGCCACAAAATTGTTTCCTTAAAATAAGAATTTAGAAAAGAAAACAAACATCTACAATTATACATATATAATGCTTTCGAATACATAAATATGTATATGTTCACCATATTTTAAAAATCTACTATTTATTCTCAACAGATTCATATAATAAAATAAAGATAAAGTTTTTGGGTTCAAAATATTGTGAAACAGGAAATACTATTTGCTTGAATTATTTTAACATGTTTCTAATTTTCTTAATTTTCATTCATGCTTGTGTTATTAAGCTTGTAAAAAGAAAATTATTATATAGCAAGGATAAAATTAAAAAAAAAATAAAAGAGAAAAAAAAAATTGTCATTTTATAAATAATAATATTATTAAATGATAAAAATACAAACTGAAATGCAGTATCATTGAAAAATATTAGATATCAGCCTAGTATAACTTTAGGGTTTATGAAAATGAAACTCATTTGCTACACTCACACTTTTGTATATCATCGTTATATTTTGTATATATTCCATTTAGAGAATAGAAAATTTACCAAAAATTTGATACCGGTAATTCGGTAATTTAAAATTTCATTATCGGGTTTACCGGTAATTTACCGATAATTTAAAAATAATATAAAAACTCATTCAAGTAACAGTATTAATCACTTTATTATAAAAAAAGAACAAAACCAAAAACTTAATATTCATCATATATACAAAAACAAAAAAAAAACCATTATTCTGTAATAATGTAATTAATATTTACATAATGATATAACAATCATGTTCAGATTTGGTACAAATCTTTTTGGTCATTAAAATGTGCTCGTAAAAACCATAATGTATCAATACTTTCGTCGTTTAACCTTCTGCGAATTTTGGTGCACAACAGCCCAGCTGAGGAAAAAGGTCTTTCGGAGGCGACGCTAGTTGGACGAATAGTCATTAGATATTCAAACGCTAATTGCAAATACTTTCCTCTTTTTTTTTCATCTTCAAAAAATTATTTCCTTACGAAGAACCTTAGTCAACATTTTGTTATCATTGAGAACAATAGCTGAAGCTGATTGTTCTGGATTTACATTTACATTTTATTTTATTTTTAAAAGAAGTCTTTCTTTCATAGTTAATTCAATCTCTGGTTCTAGTTCTGATTCAGCTTCAACTAAAATAGTTTCATTGGCTATTTGTTCATCATTTTCACTGACAATGAATTATGTATTATAAGAACTTTGAAGGCGTTCTATCAAATTAATTATTATTTTTGTAATTACAGTTTTATTACTAATATTAAAAATATTATAATTACCGTATACATCTGAATCTGACAAAAGATTTATTACAAAATTTCGAAATTAAAAAATTATTTTTGTTTTATTGAATAACCGGTAAAAAAAGAAAATTACCGGTAATACAGAGATTAGTTTTCAGAGCAATTTACCGGTTACCGATAAAACCGATAACCGGTATTGCATTCTCTAATTCCATTCAAGCAATATTTTTAAGCAGTTAATCATTAGATAGTTTTTGAAAGTTTAAACGCAATTTCCATTATACAACTAATAATATATTATATATAACTTCTAAAAACGAAATGTAGTTTGAATTTATCTTATATCAAGTATAAACTTATAATTATTAATGTTTTACTTCTATTATTCTATTTTCAGTATACCTTCCACAGGGTGTATGGAAGGATGGTATTGACAGCTCTTTTAGAAAAGGAAATAGATGGCTTCATAGTTATCGAGTTCCAAAAGAAAAACCAGCTTATTTCATAAAATTACCAGATAATACTAGATATTGACGGAAATTAATTTTTTTATTATTGTTAATTATTATATTCATTGCATACATCAAAGACAAAGTATTATATTTTAAATAATTGATTTTTTAATATTTATAATCTTATTTTAAAGTGATATTTATATTATATGCTGTACATAGTTTTCATGTTATTAAGTAAAATAATAAAATAAAATTGAATTAAGTTTCATTATTGTAATCTTGAATTGTATTGTATGTTGTATGTAGTTTAAAAATTGAACAAAAAAAATTTTTTAACATAGTTTTAGGTGCAACTAATCTGTTTTTTCTTTTTTGGATTGAATTAAACACTTTAAAAAGTTGAAAATATTGCAAATATAAGAAAAAATACGAATACTGAAATCGTATTTAAATTTTTTTTCATTTCCTGGAGAGTTTAAAATAATAGGATATAATGCGGTTGAAATGAAATTTATTAGCTTTTTAAAGGTGAAACTTTGAACCTTCCTTTATTCAAAATCAGGAGCAACTAATAATAATAATTGGTCTGATTCTCTATGTAGCCCAAACGCTAGCTTTTTCTAAATTATGCTGAATTAGAGTAAAAATATAAGGTTATATCTAGCTTAAATAACTCTAGAACTCTTATCATAAAACTCGACTCGCCTTTCGCTTTCGTCAAAAAGCGAGAATCGGTAACATTGAAGTCGATTTTTGCAAGACTCCTTCAATATAATTTTTTTAGAAGTTATTATTTAGAACTCCACCTAGGATTATAACAATTTTCATCAAAATCGATTTTCAAGAGGCCTCAAAACAAAACAAGAGGGTTTGTGCCGACAAGCCCCCGTTTCAGAGATATGGCCGATAAAGTGCGCAATGAATGATGCCAATGGTCTACCAACTGAAAAATAGATTCATAAAAAGAATATAAAAACATTAAAATGCTAGAATAATGGAAATATTTGTTAAGAATACATTGTTGAAATATTATTTTAATTAAAGGATATACCAATTATATTTTGATAAATTAAATGAAAGAAATTTGAATTGAACTTAAAAAACAAAAATTTTTTTAACATGTATCAAGGTCCGTCTTAATGGGAAGAATGTAAATGTTAAGATGTATATTATAATAGATTTACAGATGATTTTACCATATAGTTCCAAGAGTCGATGCTTTGCTTTAGCGATTTTTTTGTTTCCTTAATTCATTTAATAATTGTAAATAAATAATCTCTCACTTATTATTTTTCATTTTATTCTGTATACATACATAAAGTACATATACCTATGTATTTATAAACATATCCATGAGAGCAACTTAAACTAAAACCAATATTTCACGAAAATTGCATAACTGCAACACAAGTCATTAAATTCAAATTAAATCTTAAAATTAAATCATAATTATTAAATGAATGAAATAGTAATAATTTTATAATATCTATATAGCACACTGAAAAGTGTGCTATTACAACTTATGTTTTTCAGTGGATTTT
Source organism: Hybos culiciformis (assembly GCA_964007475.1). Taxonomy (NCBI): domain Eukaryota; kingdom Metazoa; phylum Arthropoda; class Insecta; order Diptera; family Hybotidae; genus Hybos; species Hybos culiciformis. The sequence continues at coordinate 64,433,741 of OZ023274.1, read as the reverse complement.
ATAAGAGAATTATATTTAGAAGAGAATTAAGCAAAGTTGAGTGGGTCTCTCACAAAATGTTGTTAAAAGAAAAGTAAAATAAAAATTTACAATCTTGACTTGATCTTCCAGAGAAAATCTATCATATGAAAACATGTTTATTCTCAATAATAATCTGATCAATTTATATTTAGTTTCCTATTTTAAAAGAAAAAAAAAATATTAGTAAGAATCAAATTACAAATAAGTATCAGATTTTGAAAGTATATTTTCTGCACCAAATATTAAGGAATCTTATATTAATATTATGCACAGTAAAAATTACAATTTTATTGATCTCAGAAAATGTGTTTTTTTAATATTAAGATACCAAACTAAGTGAATACACAAAAAAAATTCAATAAAATAAATTCAGAGACTTCACATATACTTGATAAATACATGTAAAAACTCTAATTGTATATCAACTGAACTAAACAGACAAAATTGAGTTTTCAAATGATTTTCAGCTAACTACTAAAAATCATTACTTAAGAGCTAACATACTTACAACTTGTCCAATTAAGTTCAAATTCTTTATAAATTACAGAAGTCAGTTCTATAGTAATTTATAAAACAGACTCTCAAATATTTATATTTTATTGTTTACGTGTTGAACTTGAATATGAATTTTAGACTTTATCTTTATAATGTGAATCTTTTTATTACAATCCGTAATTATGTTTTATTTACATTTTTAACTTCTTTGTAGTTGTTATTAACTATATCTTCTAACATTCGCTGCCATTTTTAGTTCCATGAAAAAAAAAACTACATAAATACCTTAATCATAAAAAAAAGTGAAGAAAAGTCAATAAGTTAGAAATTCTTGAAGAAATATAAATAACTTATTCACAATGCAATGGTAACACAAATACCATGAGAACTATTTTATAGTGGTGTATTAAATATTATAATATGTAGTATAGGGATATTTCAGAAAGAGGGAACAACTTTTATAATCACTACTATATACATAAAAATATATTTATTCAAACATTTATTTTTAACTCAACAAGTTATAAATGAGTAATTGGTAAGTTTAATGTACACAACAAAAATAATGTTTTATTAAGGAAAATTCATAACACAAAGTTGTTGATAGGAACATAAAAAAAAATTTGAATAAAGAAATACCTTACACAAATAACAAATTAAAAAGAAAAAAAATATGCGTGGGTGACTAATAACCTTTAGAAGAATTTTTAATAAGATAATGATGCAAATTTAATGTTTCTTTATTTACGTATTTGAGAGTACAATATATATTCAAACCAAGAAATTCACTGTCAGCCTATAATAGGAATCAATTTAATTGTGAATATTATTTTAACACGCCTTTAGAACCAAATGATTTCCATTATAGTTCAGAACTATCAAAACTCTGAAAATTCCAAAATTTAAAGGTCCGTCCATATATAGTAAAATTCCAAATAGGAGTCTCTCTAGTTTGTAAAAAAAAAAACCATTATGTGTATTGATTAAAAATATATTTGTTTTGACATAAATTTTTGCATAAATACGTACCGATAAATACGTACCCAAATACTATGAATAAAATTTTCCTTACAAACTAACTATATAATTAAAGAGTCACACTAGATTTTAAAAACAACTTCTAAGGTTACCTTTGTTCGTAAACATTAGTATTTTAAGAGGCATTAAAAAAATTAGTAAAAATAAATCAATCAAAAAATTTAAAAGTTTGTCTCTGATTTTTGTTAAGAATTTTTCATTTTCTTTTCCTCTTTCACTTCGTTATACCTAAAAATATAAATTTTGTAGTTTATTTCTTCTCATTGGCGCTTATTAGTCCAAATTTGTTATTTGACCTCTGTGAAGTGACTTTTGAAAAAGTCAGTAACTTTTCTTTAGATGCAAAAATTCAAAACTACAACAAAAATAACTTTTGCGAATAATCCACTTTGGCATATCTAATATTCTAATAACTGGCTTTTCTAATGTTTTCAAAATTAATAATAATTAAAATAATTTCTATATTTAAATGAAAATAGAAAAATTCAATTGTCTTGTTTTTGTTGTTTTTTTTTATTATTCATTTTCATTATTTAACATTGATTCACATTATCTTCAGTATGTAAAAATTTACCAATTTATAGAATATAATATGTATATGTAGATATAGCGATATTTGATTTTTTATTTTTATTTTTTTGATTAAAAATAATTGATTCAAATCACATAATAAGCTATTAATAGTACATCACGAAGTTCTGTTTCAATGCACACATTGTAACCGGGAATTTTGTTGTTATTTTTCTATTATAGTTTTTTTTTTTTAATTTTTCCTTAACACATTTTATTTATTTACTTTTTTTTTTGTATCTTTTTTGTTTTTGTTTTACTATTCAACATATGGGTGTCTCAAGGTATTCTCATGTGAGTTTCACATAGAAAAAGTATATATAGCTATATCTAACAAAATGATTACATATAATAAAACATATAATTCTATAGATATTTTGCAAGTCAACAATTGAAAAAAAAAATTATTATGAGATTAGCACTAGGTATAAACATCAGCATAGATTTTTGTTTAATTTTTTATTTTTTTGAAAATCTAAAAAAAAAAAAAGAGCGCAACAAGTCTTTTATCATTATACATATATGTATATTCTTTCTCACTTTGGTTGTATTTAAAATGCACATGCAAAATATTTTATTTAACTATAACTCTCTTTTAAACGACAAGTAAACAAAAGTATACCTATTAAATATATCTTGTAGTTTTAATATCAGGGTTCTCGATCATATGATCTTTGCGCATTATAACATAAATAATATACAATTTGTAAATACATATTTATAATGGGAAGTTAAGCTCGACATAATATTTGCATAAATTTTAATAGAACAATTTTTAATTGACTAGTTCGTCTATTCATTTAAACAAATTTTTTGTTTGTTATTAAAATTTTGTATAATTTAACTTATTTACGTAGTTCCCTTTAAGTGCGTCAATTAACCTAACTCTAAACGTTTGAATTTCAGCCATTATTGGAAAATGTTTTAATAAGATAATTTTAAAATTTCTTTATAAGTATAAATTTAACTAAATACGGTGAACTGACATAACCGCGAATGTCATAACCGCGAAAAATTTTTGTCATAACCGCGAAACTAGAATTTGTATGAGTTTCGCGGTTATAACAAAAATTTTTGTTATAACCGCGAAACTAATTTTATTTTTGTCATAACCGCGAATTCGCGCCGCCCTGCTGCCCCCCCTCCGTGTGCTTATCCCACAACATTTTTTTTTCGAGGTCTGGTAAGCACACGGAAGGGGGGGGGCAGCAGGGCGGCGGGCGGGCAGTTGGCGCCGCAAATCCCACTTACCAACCGCCCGCCCGCCGCCCTGCTGCCCCCTCCATCCTGTGTGCTTACCAGACAACATTTTTTTATCGAGGTCTATTTCATTTTTCAAAATGATCGGGTTTTTGTGTTTCGTGATCGGGTTTTTGTGGTTATAACAAAAATTTTTGTTATAACCGCGAAATGAAAAAAAACGAATTTTTGTGTTTCGCGGTTATAACAAAAATTTTTGTTATAACCGCGAAATGATAAAAATTGATTTTTTGTGTTTCGCGGTTATAACAAAAATTTTTGTTATAACCGCGAAACACAAAAATTCGATTTTTGTCATTTCGCGGTTATAACAAAAATTTTTGTTATAACAGCGAAATGATAAAAATCGAAATTTTGTGTTTCGCGGTTATAACAAAAATTTTTGTTATAACCGCGAAACGAAATTTTTTCAATTTTTGCCATATTTTTTCGCGGTTATGACAAAAAAAAATATAAGACATTTTTCGCGGTTATGACACTTTTATTTTTTATTTCGCGGTTCTGACAAAAAAGTTTCGCGGTTATGACATTCGCGGTTATGTCATGTAGCCCTAAATACTATCACCACCACTAATGTACCAGTTAATATTTTCGATTAATTTTTAGCTTATAATTGGAACAATATTTTCAATCTAATATCTTAGAATATTTGTTTATGATTTCTTTATTAGGTTGTCGATTCAATTTAAAAAACGTCTCAAACATTTTAGAACCCTGTTTTTGTTAACATTTCATAAAATTACTTATAATAAAGTTACTAGTATTGATTCTTCACTAGATTGTTACGAACCTTTGGTTCTCTCCGAACAAATTTCTTGGCTTATAAAAAAATTACATTATTTAGCGGGGAAAATGAACCGAAAACCGCGAAATATTTATGATAATTTTGTTTATTACAATTAAAAATTAGAAAAAAAAAAACTTTAACTATTTTTATTCTCTTTCGATGAAATAGTTACTTTGTAAACACAAGTTTATTCAATAAGTTATAAGTATATACTATAGTTAATATTTTGTTTTCTGTTATTTTCTATTAGAAAAATATTACATCACCACATAATATGTTTCAAAAAAAAAAAAAGTACTTACTTTACCAACGACACAATACAAAAGTAACAATATCTTAAAGATACAATTTTATATTAATACATTGAAAACACCTGTGTAATGGTTAATAAAATATATAAAACTCTTTTTAATTTTATTTTTTTTTTGTTATTTTGTTTTTGGTTTGTGTTAAGTTTTTCTAAAACTTGTTTTGAGATTTTCATAAAAGAAAAAAAGAAAAAAAATTTTTCTTACTTGAATTTTTCAAATAAACATAGTTGAATCGAGAATTATTTAGCGAGCGGATTAATCGCGGTTTAATTCGCGATTTTATTTTTAACTTGAATAAAAATAAGAAAAAAAAATATTAAAAATTTTTTTTTTTTTATTTATACAAAAAAAATAAACGCAACTCAAGGATATTTTAATTAAATATCCTATAAAATATTGAGTATATTTATGTTTATTTTATATTTTTATTTAATATTTTTTTTTAACATTAATATTGAAAATCGGGATCTATTGTAGAGTCAAGGTTATTTTTCAATTCGAATAAAAAAGGTTTATCGATTGGTTTTTAATTTGTGTTGAATTAAAAATAAAGTGAAGCCAAAAGAGAATGTGAAGTAAAAGACGGGTTATAAAACTAGTTTTTGAAAATTGGTAAAATATTGCTAAAATATTAAAAAATAAAAACTGAAGGCATGAAAGATATCGAAACGACGATACGCATTCATGTCTGAAAAAAGTTATTCACTTCTCGCTCTCTTTAAAGAGGAATTTACTAAAAATTCTTTGTTTTACCCTTAGTCAGATTGAAGCATATATTTATTCTCGAAAATTTCCTTTTAATGTTTTCTTAATATTTGAATAGAATTTCAAAAAATTGCCGTTTTGGATAATTAAACCATACTTTTTTAAAGAGACTTCTTTCTTAACTTTATGAATTTGAGGCATTAAATGATTTTTTGGAATCATGTACCTAAACTTATATTCCAGAAATTGAAGAAGATATTTTGCTTTGAAAATGAGGGAGAGCTTAGCTCACCCATTTTAGCATTTTTAAAACCATAAATCCATTAAACCATCTTCTGCACTTAAAACGTGAAGATATTTGAATTTTTGGCTAAAAAAAAATTAAATAATTTTTAAAACCTAAATAAATATGCAAATTTTCAAAAAATAAAATAAATAAAAATTAATAAAATCAATATTTCGTAATAAGATGTAAATTTAAAATTTATTTTATTCCGAAAATGTATGTTTTAAATATTTAATTTTTTTTTATTTTAGTTTATATTTTTTAAATGTAACTTGAGCAAAATTAAATAATTTAATTTTCTTGCATTTTATATTTAAATGGTAAATCACGCTTAAAAAATTAAATAACATGCTTCACTTTTGGTATGTTTTTATGATAGATTAGATAATGAAAAAAAAGAAATAAAAATTAATTCCATATACATAAAAATATTTTTTATTTTTTTCTTAATTTGAAATTATAGAGCGACAGAAAGTGTTGACAAAAATAAAAAAATAAAAAAATTGTTTTTTTAAATAATAAATAAAATAAAATAAAAGTGGTCTCAGTTAATTTTTGCTAAAAAAAATAAGTAAATAAAACCACTTTAAGTTAAGAAAAAAAAAATTTAAAATAATAAAAATTTAAACACACCGCCAACACAAGCTACATCTGTGATATAACCCGTTCATCTTCACATTATTTTTTCAAAAACTTCAACTTTTAAGTATTGGATATTTTTTAATTTATTTGGACATAAATATATTATTTTTTTACATATATGCAAATAATAAAGGTAAACATTGATTTTATACATATTTTGTTTTTCTGTATACATATTATATTATATAAACATGTAAATATTATTTTGTTAGTTCTTATGATTCAATAGACGAATAATGATGAAATTAGCACTTAAAAACACGTATTACTTATTGGACTTATTCAAATTATTAAAATATAACCTCAACCCAAATAGAAATTCGAAACAATTGAATAGTTTTTATATTAAATAACGATAAGAGGTACTTTGCTGCTCTAAAGTGAACTAATAAACTATGAAGTTACTTTCATTTTAGCATAGTTATAGTCAAGAGTGTTTTTTAAGACAGATTTTTTAAAGTGTACAGATTCTTTTTAAAATTATAAAAATTTATGACTAGACTATATATCATGAGATCACTACAAAAACAATATTAATCGATATTAATAAATTTGCAAATCAAAAGACTTAAGACAGAAACTTTTATTAATGTGTTTTAATGCTGTTAGTTATAATAACTATCAATTAGGTTGAAAACGGAATATATAAAATTCAAATAAAACTAAACTAGAAAGGGAACATTTCAGTAAACTAATTATAATGAAAATAGATATAGCACAGCAAAACGGTAGAAACTTTTATTGTACTACTTTTTTTTTTATTATTTAATTCCTCTGAATAAAATTTTAATTAAAAAAATATATAGATTTATCTTTAAATCTTGTAATTTAGCAATTTTTGATTATTAATTTTATCGATTGTATGCTAATTTTTCGAAACTAACATTCCTTGTATATGTGTAAATTGCAGATATTTCAAATAAACTTTATATATATTGTTTAGACAGTGTTGTATAAAATTGAGTAATTTAATACTTTTATTATGAAAAAAAAAATAATGATTTGCTCAAAAAGTTCGATTTATTGTTATGTTTAATGATAAAATTTTAATGAATTTAAATCATATATTTGTTTTTTTTTTTGTTGTTGTTGTTTTTTTTATAAACAACAAGTGCTTACATTAAGTCTATGGAAAATTTGTATAACTTGAGTTATGACATAATTGTATGTTATTTTATTTGATTTTATGTTATTCTTAGTTTCTTAATTTCATACAAATTAACAATGATGAAAATTGATATATAATTTGAATTTATTTTGAACATAATTTTAAAGTACATACAAGATTTCGATCTATAGTGTGGTCAACAATTTATGTTTTCTATGATAAAATGATACATTACTATGTATTTAAAAGTTAACTGAAATGAATTTTATCACGTCTAATTGTTGACAAAAAAGAATTTATCATATAATTTAAAAAAAAAATGTTTTTTGTATTTATTTAAGTAGGTTTATGTAACTAAGTAATTTTAAATTATTATTACGCAATATAATTGCGCAAGTAAAGTATCTAATAAAATATATGATTTCATGATGCAAATTATAATAGACATTTAGTATCTTTCGTGCATCAAAAAAATATCCTACTAACAAGTTAATAAATCTTAAAACGAAAAGAAGTTTTAAGCAGATAGAATACTGTCTAATTAAGGTATAGGTATAATAATACTAAATGAATGGAACACCTTTGATAATCTATGAAAAATAACCATCATTAATTCATTATTATTATTTATTTCCAATAATTTATTATTTTTATTTCCTTAATACTCATTAGAATGGTTCATAAAATTAAATTGGAAATTACAAAATTAATGTATGAAAAACCTAATTGTAAAAAAAATAAAAATAAAAAATATAAAAATTAAATGATTTTCGCGTAGAAAATTAGAAACAAAAGTTAAAAATATTATAAAGTATACTAGTCTGGTTTATTGGTCTGGTTAATTGGTTTTATTGGTATTTGTTTTAATTCCATCTGCTTAGAAGATTTATCTCGATTGTTTTGCTTTTTGGACTTTGTTCAGTAGCAATTAATAAAGAAATGACCTAAAACCTTCTCCAAACACACAATATATTTGATATATAATTAGTTCTAAAAACTAATTTTAACCACGAACATACGAAATCTAACTTATTTATACATAGTGTAGAAGAAGATATTTTTTTTATCATTAATTTTTTTTATTGATGAACTATACGTGAGAACATTTTTATAAAAGAGAAAAAATAGTTATAAATTAAAAGTTAAGTTATGTTGATGTGAAAAAAAAAAATTAATGAAAAAGTGTCAAATTTTAGTTCCGCTTTTATCCGGGGTAAGAACTTTTTATGTACATACAGTTAGGATAGAATTTTGAATAAAAATAGTATAAAATAAGTTATGAAAAAATCAAAGTTTATCAATTCAACTTTATTATTATAAAAATTCAACTTTATTATTATAAAAAAAAATATTTTAATCAGATTTATACAATAAAAACTATCTACACAAGGTAAGATTAACAAAGCAAAATAATCTTACACTATAAAAATAATTATACTATGTAATTTAAAATTCCATTAACACGAAATATATTGTCTTGAACCCGACACAAAAAATATACTTAGAAGAAAAAACCTTTGATATTCTGTACTTTATAAAATAATATAATTCTATATTGGTGTCTAACTTTAATAATTTGTTTAAATATTATTTAATGACTTTGTTATAGAGATTGCAATCGAAAATATAATCAAATATAATTATGGTATACATTTTCGTGTAATAAAATTAGATAGAAATAGAATCAGTTTGATATCACAATATACACAATAATTACAATTGAAAATTGATGAAATTAATTTAAAAAAATTTTTTAATTTAATATGGATTAAATAAAATAATGAATTTGTGGTTTTCCTTGCTAAATTATATTGAATGAAAACAAATAATAACTATAAAATACTTATTTTATGGCATTAACATAATTTGAACTAAATAATTAGGAAAAACAATTTTAATTAATAGTTAAATTTCGAAATGAAATTGTCAAAATGAAAATGAAATTAGAAATTGGTACGAGTCATCAGAATTTTAAATTCAGAAATGCTGCTAAACTTTTTTGTTGCTCACCAGTACAAATATAAATGTAAAATATTTAGAAATCACAGAAGAAACTTTATTTTATAGCTACATTAGTAGTTGATATATGTAGTGCTGGTGAATTTATGTTATGCTATTATGTTTATGTTGTAGGATTTTTTACCTACTAATAAAAAAAAAAAAAAAAAACCTAAGTTTGGAGATTTTTTTAATTAGAGTTTCTCTTATCTATGATATTCTATCTAATTCTACTAAACTGTCGTGAAGATATTTGTATATGTAAATGATTAATTTTATATGCAGTAGTTATAAATATAATTAATGAGTTGAGAAGATTTTTAATATTATTTATTTACAATTTTATTTATAAAATGTCATTGCCATTTAACCAAAAATTTTGAAAGTCATTTAGCGTTTGTCTTGCAAATTAGTTAACTTTATTTGTTAAATATTAATATTCATTTTGTTGTACTTAATGCATAAAAAAAAATTGCATTAATTTTATATATTTATACATTATGTTTTACTTTTACTTAATTTCAGTTATTTGTTGGGTTCAGAACACAGCAACTTCGCTTTAATATCGAAATTATCAATATTATTATTTTTAAAATGGCCAATATTTATATGTTTTATAGCTCGTTTTAAATTAAAAACGAAGAAACGAACTACCTATGTGTTTTCGTTTTATGTCTGTCCGTCCATCTGTGTGTCTATCTGACCGTCCGTCCAACACCAAAATGCTAAAATATGCGCAATCGCATTCACTTTCACAAGCTTAAGGATAAAATTCGTTAATTTCGTGTTTGAAAATTTGACGCTCTCAATCGACAAAAATGTTTATAAAGTTGATGAAAATTATTAGTTGAGTTGTAGAGGAACCTTAAAAAGAGATTAGTCCTTTATTATGTCCAAGTTTTCGAGCTGAGGGCTAAAAATGGATTTCGATGAAAATTGGTACAAGAGTAGATTACGATTGTAGAAACAAAAACAGTGAAGTCCCCAATTGTGCACCAAAGATTCCGACTGGGGGCTAAAAGCGGATTCCGACTAATATTAGTATATGAATGAAGATCGAGTGTAAAAAAATGTATCCGAAAGTACTTAAAATCTAAATATTGAAAACTGACCTTTTTTTTATTACAATGTCATTTGCTCAACGGCACTGTTTTTTTTTTGTAAGGTTCTTTTAAACTACATACATCCAAATTACGTAATTTTTTTTAAATTTGAAATGTAATCACTTGAGATTATTTTATCATTCAACATTTTGGAATTCGAATTTTTTATAAATTCATCATTATAATAAAATCGAAATGGCAGCTAGTATTTTATTAAGTTATCCATATTTTCATTTATAAAGGGTCATTAATTACTGAAAATTCAAATGTATATATGAGCAAGAAAGTTAAATTAATTATATTTAAGAAAAACTCATTAATGTAATGAATCTTTAAAATTAATTTACCTCTTCACTTATACATATGTGTGAACATCTTCGGTGAGATCAGAGACCTTGAGAATTTTACATTAAATAACAAAATAAAAATTAAAAAAAAAAATATATATATATATATATATATATATATATATATATATATATATATATGTATATATACATGTACATGAATATACAATTATACATGTATATTATATATTATACACATAAATTTATTAAGTATACATACATTATACATATATTTTTATTTATATATTTTCTTGAAGAAAATTTAAAAAAAATAAATATTGTCATGCACATATTTTCAAGCAATAATAATGTGATCATTCAATATTTAATCATAAAGACTTATTTTTCAAATGAAACAAGTCACTTTTAATATTTTTTAAATATCAGTGTATGTATAATTCTTAGCATTAATGTTCCATCTAGAGACTTGAAATTGAAGTAATAGAAAAATTTTGCAGTTTTGTTATATAAACGAAAACTATTATTGTTATTGTTAGAATACATATACCATCAAATACACTCGGAAGGAAGTTTCAAGCATATTAAAATTTTTAGATAAAATTGTTGTACTTATTTTAAATCTATGATTTTAAAACATGTCATGAAAGTTGCGGAACAGCAGTAACGGAGGCGAAATTCGTAAAAAATTATGACCAAATGATTGGAATCATATTCCGCAATTAACCCCGCTTAAATATAAAATAATATCAAAATTTTTCATGTCCTTATTATTTTGATTCCATATATCCCTCAGAATATCAATATATCGAACAAAATCAATATAATTGACATTGACATTGTAAGGTATGATCAAAATAAAATCTTTGACAAAATAATTTGAAGAAGAAATGACTCCAGGTCGTCAGAAGTGTGTTAAAATTTCAATTTTTATCTTACCAAAAATAAATTTCTTTTTATTTCTAAAATTGTGATATTTTTTTATTAACTTGATAAAATTTTAATAAAAATTTATTATTGTTTCTAAAATATATAATTCTTAAAAAATGAAAGATACCTTATGAATGAACTCAACAGATTTTATTATTTATATTTTCTTTAATATTGAAAATCATTAAAAACGCCTTAAAATCAACCACTCAACTTTTTGTAACTTGTTTTTAATTCGATGGCAATGAATAACATTTTTGGCTTTTCAATGAATCAACAAAAATTTTCATAATGAGTTTTTTAATTTTTGCAAAAAAAAATTAATTTTTTTTTTCTTCAATTCTATAAACATAATTATTTATTAAATAATGTAAACTGTATAATGTTTTAATTTAAAATTTAAGATAACGCTAAAACTTATCTTTGACATTTATTACAGATGCTCAAACATTTCACCGTGTTGGTTCGAAATTTTATATCAAGTGTAAAATATTATTGAATAAATAAAAGTTGCAAAAATTGATTATATAATATTTAAATTTAATTATTAATTTAATTAAAATATAACCTTACACAATTCTAAAAATAAATAAAATAAAATAAATTATTAATTAAATAATTACATAAAATGTAATTTGTCCTTTAATTCATAAAGTAAAATGTCTATATGTTTTTGATACTTTAAAAACTTTTATAATAAATACTATAATGTTAATAAATATTTAAAAAAAAATCTTATAGTTAATACCTTGTTCGTGAGCATTAAAAATTTTCCATTAAATTTATTTATTTATTTGATAATGAATTATTATGAAGTATAATTGAGTTTTATTTTAGCGCTTTGTCGAATGTTAAAAACCTGAAACGAAATATATGTAATACTAGCTCCTATAATTGTTCATCAATCTGGCAACAAAAATTTCACGTATGTTCCACAACAACGTGTGTTCGGGTAGGAGGTCCCTGGGTAGGAGGTCAACAAATTTTTTGTTACGAAATTTGTGTGTAATCAGTTCCTCTATTTACGTACCAATTTTTGAAGTCCGCCCCCGGGGGAGGTCCCTGGGTAGGAAGCCTATCAAATTTTAAAATAGCCTCTAACGACCCCCGACCTGACATAAAGACATGGTGTAGGTTTGAAAACGATCGGTTTAGCGGTTTAGGAGCCTATTCGGAACAGACAAAGAGACAACTTCGATTTTATATATATAGATAATTACAGAGTGGATCATAAGATAGGGCATACGTGAAATTTTAGTATAATACGTTTTCAATAATTATTATTCAGTATTTTTTATTTAAATTATATAATGCATAATACCCATTCATATTAAAACAAATGTAACGTAAATTTAAATTGAATGGTGAAAATTGCAATTAGACAGTTTGTTTTGTATACAGGATCATATTATAAAGCTGATTATATCTAAATTTTATTAAGTACATATATGATACTTTACTATTGCCAAATGAAACTTAAAAATATATTTACATATATTCTATAAATTTTTTGTTTGTTCAATACAATTTTCAATACAAATTTGAATCACTAAATTAAAATATTTACAGCTTTGGAAGGCTTAAGATATTAAAAGCTCGTTTCTCTGATAAACTGTCAAAAAAACTCCCCATAAATGGCATTTTTTGGAAATTTAAAGTATATTAGATAATTTCTTAATTGTTTGTAAATGTTTTCATATTATATTTCATCTTCATAATAATTTGCACTTTAAAACATTTTTTTTTTTCAAATTATGTAAAGCTTTTAATTAATATGCAATTCAATTTAAAATTACTTTATTCAAATTTTCGACTTAAAGTATATCTTTGAAAAACTTTATTTAATTATTAATTAAAAGAATAATATTATATCATTTTCGCTTTATAAAATAAGAAAATAAAATAAAAAAAAGAAGTGTTAATATAAAAATTGAATAAATTTAATTTAAATGATGATGATGTTGTGTGATTATCTTTTCTTTTGATCAAAGATTGTGAAGACACGAAGTTTTATTTAATTTTATTATGACATGAAAATCATGATGGATTCAAAATGTTTCTTTAAATTTTTTTTTTTCTTCTCTTAATTTGCTCTTGTGGGTTACATTTATTATTTTTTATTTTTTTTGCAATAAAGAAGAAAGAAAGTTGGACCAAAATACAGTATCCAAAATACAATTTTCAAATAAAATATCTTTTTATTAAATTTTATAACTTTTGTGATAATAAATTGAAAATATTTTGCTATTTTAACAACTACGAAAACGACTGATTCATGTTAAACAATAACTAGTTAATATCTACATCCTATATTTTATAATTTATTATTAATTAATTAGCATAAAATTATCTTAATGTAGGTAGTAGATTATGCTTTCTTCGTATTGTTAACATTGATGTAGATTCCTACAATTGATTTTTATTCCAATATATTTTTTTTTCCAAGAAAATCAATTTTTTGCATTTAGTCCAGAAGTCTGAATATATTTTGAACGGAAATAGTATTTTATTTAAAACTTTAATTAGATTCTGAATTCAATCTTAAAATATAAAATTTTTACATTACTTTGCTAGTTTATAGTTTTCATCTTATGGTTAAAAAAGTGAACCAAAAAAGAGCATATTTTAGCGTTCATTCAAATCATCAAAATTGATCAGTTCTAATTTTGAATATTTTACTGTGGAACATATTGAATCAAAATTAATATTTATTTAATTACAAAATAAAGAAAAAACATTATGTGCTTACTGTTCGACAAAAAAAAAGTCTTAACACCATCTTATCAATATCAATTTAGCTGTTTTCATTTGAATGAGCTGTTAAAAATAAACTTTTGAAAGTTACAAGGAAAGAAGAAAAAACAAAGTTTAAAGGTCAAATCAAATTTTTCTTCCAACTTATATAATTTACATAATTCAAAAAAATTTTAATGCTTCATAAATACTTTTCGTTTTTTTTTCCATTATGATTTTCTTTTTCACAAAGTTTTAGAAATGTTTTCAAAAAGATTGTAAGAATTGTAAATTTAATAAAAAAATAAAAAGTTATAAAGCGAAAATATTTACTATATGAAAATTTTGACTTTATTTCAAAACTTTAATGGAAATATTTATCCGCACAATTTTCATGAAAATATTTGATGTACAAAAAAAGTTTTAGAAATAAGGTCATTTTATTTTTCGAATGAATAATTTTTATAATTCTGACCAATTTTTAAAACTTCCACTGTTCTTGTTCATTTGAGCACTTTTTTTTTTCTTTTTTTTTTTTTACATAAAATGCGATAGAGAGATTATTCAATCGTACGAAATTCCTTTAAATTGACATGAAACTTAATAGGATTGGTAATATGCGGTTTGAATATTTTTTTTTAAATTTTCAGATATACTTAATAATGTATTCACTCTGAAAGTACTTTAATAAAAATGGTGTCGAATGTTTGTAATTTTTTTATGCAATAGAAAATAAAAATTGAATTATTTCTGATAACTTAGCCAAATATTAAATTTTAAGTAATATCAATCCAAAATTATGATGTTGTAACTGCAAAGCTTACAAAAATGAACTAATATAAATTAATTTTTTATTACTCGAGAAGATATTTCGATATGTCGATATGATAAAAATTCCTCACCAAGGTAATGACATCATTTACAACACAATTTTGAATAAAATAACTATGTATTTTATGTCTGCTTCTTATGTCTTAAGAATATTTCTGTGCCTTGATGCTAAAAGCTCCTATGTGCTAACATCAAATTTTGTGTAAAATGAATTAAAACATTTCCGAAAAACAATATTTTCATATGTGTTTCGAATGGCCAAAATATTATTTAAAAGTTTGTAATAGGGCTTTTAAGTTGACTATTCTTGCAAATGGTTGGGAATAAATCACGGCGTTAAGTCATTTCGGACCAAAAATGCACATAGGTCCTTTTAGCGTCAAGACACAGATTTATAATAAACATACCTTATTCGTGTGTTTTATTTAATTATATTTAATTTAAGACGAATGTTAAGTTCAAGTAATCTGGAATACCATTTTATTTTTACCAAGGAACAAAAAAAATTTACCTTTCCTTAAAGACAATTGAAATTTTTAAATAAGTTAGATTAAGTTTTACTGTTCTCCCCTCAACTGTCGACCGTCATGGTGTAGTGATATTGCCATAATCCTACGGAATTTTCAGTTGTGAGTTCGATTCCGACCTCAGACTAGAATTTGTGGTTATTTTCCCAATTTGTCCACTTTAATAATTAATTGTTGTGTTGTTTAAAAAAAAAAACAATAACTTTTTGGTGTACTATCTCTGTTTGTTGTGAGTTTTCCGTATACTCATAAAATTAAATGATTTCATTTATGTCATACCGCATTACACCATGGGATTAAAAGCAGATTGGAATAAGTAATATGTATGTCCATTGTCGGATTGAACTTGAATTTTAATTAAAAAAAATTTCTGGGATTGCAAGTCGTATTGACAGTGTTGTAATTCGGAGAGAATAAAATAATTAAAATTAAAAACAAAAATTTTAATAAATATATATTTTCAAGCCATTTTGGATTACACATACCCAGTCTCACTTATTTTAGTCTATGTATATATGTTAAATAGTGATTAGACAACTCTTGTAAAACATACATTTTAAAAAAAAAAGAAATCTTTCATTTAACTGTTTAAAATTAGCATTAATAATAATAAATTTTCTTATCTTACTTATGTGAAGAAAAATATATTAAAAAATCCAAGAATTTGCATAATTTATGCCATAATTTTTTTTTTTTTTTTTTAAGTGTAGTACATACATATTTTTTAAAATTTTATTTTTATATTTTTTTCATTTCTTTTTACTTATTATTTATGTTTTTTGCATATTCATAGTAGGTATTTTTTTTTAATGAATTAAAAAAAAACCCCTGCCACGCCTAAAAAAATACCTATCTCTCGGTTTTTTTGTTTTGTGCAAAATTTTTAACATTATTAATAGTTGTATTATTTTTGTTGTATTTTATAATAATCGTACTAAATAAATTATATTTACTTGCTAGTTGCAAAAATATATTAAATATAAATTTTGAATTTTGTCATAAAAATAATAAATTCTGTCAGTTAAAAATTATTGTTTTATTCCTTTATGTTTTTAGTAAAGAATTATGAATAAAATAAATTTAAACAGATAGATAGAGAGGTATAGTCGAAAATAATAAATATTATAAAATTTGTCGCACCCAAAAAGGAAATTCATTAAATTGAACAGCTTTTTTATTTTTTATTAAATAAAACATTATTGTTATTATTTAAAAAAAAAACTACTTCTTTTCTTTTAATAATAATAATAATAATAATTAGATACACATAACGTAACATATTTACATAATTATTTCACTTAGCTATTAGCAAGGCAAATAATTTTTTTTTTTTTTTTTTATTTTTTGTTTTTTATTTCTAGTTTAGAGATTAATGCTATTTACGTATGGAAGGCCCACATTTTCTGTGTTATGAATATTTAATTGAAAAAAAAAAAAAAAATAAATAAAATATTATTATTAACGAAAATCATAATTACCATAAATTATCTTCACTTTCTTCGAGGTCGATCCAATACATTTTTTTTATATTGCAAATTAAATTTAAAATCTATTTTAATTATTCAGTTTCCATAAATCAAGAAATAATTATTTATTTATTTCAAATACTTATTACGAACAACTTTTAATAGAAGTATAAATTTTAAAACTATTTGAATATTCTATATGCTAAATAGCTAGATCTTAAAATTTTGATGACATATAAAATAACTTAATTTTCAAATAAAGAAATATGAAATTCAACTAAATTATATTTAAAAACAAAAACAATTGTATTCAATTCAAAATTTATTAATATTCATATAAAAAATAATAAAATTAAAATAAACAAAAAATTGCATTGAACAGTCATTTTAAAATTTCGTGAATAGAAATTTAACTAAAAATTCATATTAACTTAACTATATTATAAATATATTTGATTTATAGTAGGTATTGCAAAGTGATTTAAAATCATTAACTGAAAATAAACAAATATATAAACATTATTTTATATAGTATATATACATACATTCATTATAATTTCTAATAAATTTTCAATTTTGAAGTATTAATTGGAAATAATAATTTAGAACTTTCTATGCAACACAATAACAAAAAATAAAAGAAGACACATTAAGTTCAAAACTTATACTCTTTATGTTCTTATGTTAACAATATAAATTGAAATATCGGTTATAAAACTTATCTACTGACATTTTTATTTATTTTTAAAAAGCTCTTCATCAATCTTCGATATTTATATTTTATTGCATAAATAATAATAATAATAATAATAATAATAATAATAAACTGGTTTACCTTGAAAATCTATTAATTTCAACAAGAATATATATTTATTTGTATTCATATAAGCATAACAGAAAAAAAAATTGTTTTTTTTTTTTCATTTCTGATAAAATAAATTAAAAAATATACATATAAAATAATAAGAAATTGTAATTAAATACTTTATAAAGAGGTTTTAATTTCAATTCAGTTGAAGTATTTAAAGCTAAATAATGTAAACTCTGTAATTAAGAAGCTTGCTTTAAATTCATTTACTTTTTTTATTTTGCACCCCTACATTATTTCAGATTTTTGTTACTTTTTATTATTTTTTTTATTCATATTGAAAATATTTTCTCATTGTTAATATTATTATTATTATAATCTCATAATTAATAAATTATGAAGATAAATTTGTAAAATAAAGGTGTATAATTTAAAGAAGTTTTAAAAAATTAAATTTCAATTATTTTTTACATAATTTTTTATTATCGCTTTTTCTTCCCTCAAAAATGTTTTTTTCTAAGAAAATTTAAATTCATAATTATTGAAAGAAAACTTCAATTAATCATTACAAGAGATGAAAATTCATGAGAAAGAGATACTAAATTCCAATATTAACCCAAAACCATCGTTAGTGAAACGGCCTGTCAATAATAAAATTGATAAAGTAAGACTGTGTGTAGGGCATAATGTAATACCAAAAAATAAAAATGATTGACCAGTAAAAGTACAAAAATTAAATAGTAATTCTATACTTGAAAGAGCAATTAAATGCAGATTTAAGTTACTTTAAAGAT
The DNA here is from genome assembly GCA_964007475.1 of Hybos culiciformis. Lineage (NCBI taxonomy): Eukaryota > Metazoa > Arthropoda > Insecta > Diptera > Hybotidae > Hybos > Hybos culiciformis. The sequence continues at coordinate 64,415,023 of OZ023274.1, read as the reverse complement.
TTGATTTGATGTCATAATCTTTCAAATTGGCTGATTTTCGCACTTTTAACAAACATATTTGGTGTTTTCCTTCATCGCAGCACAAAATTTAAGTTGCTTAAATTATTTGTAATTGTAAATTTTCCTTTTTCTTGTACAAAATTTAATAATAAATTCAATAATGGTTCCTCTAAAATGTAAAACAAAAATTATGAGAGCTTTTTAATATTCCTAATTTTATAATGTACGGGAAGAAATCAATTATTTATTTTTAAATAATTAATTCATAACCTCGTGGTATTGTATTTTACAGAAAATTTTATTAGTTTGTAAAATATAACAAAGTTTGCAATTATATATAATACACTTGAATCTAATATCACTTTTAGCCTCCAGGTATTATTAGTCGCACTTTACTACTCACTATATTTAAAAGATTTACAAAAAACAAAAAACGATAATAAAATTTGATTTATTAAAATTATAATGTTAATCCATCAAAAAATAAAAATTTAATTAATATTTTGGTTTTACACATGATATTGTAAATTGAATTAGATTGAATCATTTCACATACATGACAAAATGTTTCTAGGCATTATGGTTATTTCCTTTTTTTTTTTTTTCAATTTACGTCTAAATATGACGTTATATAAAAAGACGTAATAAATTTATGATAATAAAAATTATGCGAAAATAATATAATCACATTTCACTATTACTCAAATTTAAATATATTTTCTGCGGGTAAAACATAAAAAAATTAAATTTCTTTAATAGAAAAAATGACTGCAAACAACTAGAAAAAATTTTGTAAGTTTGTTGCTGCCACTCATAGTATATCAATTTTATCTCTGCAGCAGTTAAAAAAATAATTAAAAAGTATAGTAAGTGTTTCTCAACAGGTGGTGGTGACTTTTTCAGAAGTTCGCAAACTTCTTTATATTTATTACTAATTAGGAGTTTTAATACAGTGAAAAAACAGATAGCTGTGGAACCTGTATTTTCTGCTATGTATACAACTCAAATCCAACGAGTGGATGACATTAGCAAAATTTGCTATTTGTCATTTCAATTTTTTGTAATTTAGATTTTTTAATTTAATTAGTTGCCGAGATTTCCCAACCTTCTTTTCGAAAGTTAAAACTTTATTAAACATTCATTAAACAAGAATAAGAAATGGTATTGCAACTTATGGTCTTTTGCATCTAGTAGATTTAATTTTGGCATTATTTACTCATATTTTCACGCTTTATTATTAACACTAATCTTAAGAAAGAAATAAATAAAACTATTACCTAGCATTAAATGGAAAGGAAAGAAATATTTTTTTTCATTTTAATATCAGATAGAAAAAAAAATTTAAAAGAAATATTTAAAAAGCCTATACATCATAATTGATATTAAATACCTATTTTCGCATTTTATTTTATAAATATAGAAAGACATATGAAAGAAAAGTTTTTATACTTGAACTCGAGTTATACATTCATGTACTGAAAAAAAAAAACCCAATTGGAAAATTAACTTTAAGAATCAGCTATAAAGTTAAAAAAAAAATACAATATTTTCTGATAGTATGTGCTCAAAATCTTGCATTTATTATAAAATGTATGTAACCCATCCACAAATATATAGCAAATGAATTGTAGGAAAATTTACTACTCGAAAATTATAATTTTTATTGTTTTTTTTTCCTAGCGAAAAATAAATAACAAAAAGTGTTTTTTTTTAAGCAATATGAGTTTCATCAAATTTTATGACAACTATTGCTATAATCCTATGATATATTAAATACTAAAACTATTAGATATTTTTCCTTGCTATGACAAAATAGAAAATTTATGATAACGCCATTTACTATAGTTCGATTTGAACTTTAACTACATACAGAAAATATAGCTGCCGCAACGATCGGTTTTTTCAGTGTATATCTGCACATTTTTTCTTTGTAAATTTATAGACATAATCAATTTGATTTATTGAACTATAAACTAAAAGTAATTTTCCTAACTTAACAGATTTTTTATTTCGATCAACAGTGAACATATTATGACGAAGTTTTGAATACATTGAACATATTTCAGAAATAAGGTTTAGAAATTTATTTTACCAATAAAAAAAATTATTCAGAACGAATTTCAAAGATGTAAAAACTCTTACGTATAGCTTACTCGATGATGGTCGATTCACCACTTGAACTAAGTGTACGCGTCTCGCAATAAATTTTTTAATATAATATCCTGCACATGTATCTCTCAAACGACAACAAGTTAGTATATTCAAATTTTGCGTAAATTTTATCTATAAACTTTTCCAATTTGAATGTTCTGTCAAGGGAATGTCTTAAATCGATAATTATATTTTTCTGAACTTGTCAATCAAAATTTAAGTTCAAATTGTGTAATTTAAATAATATTATTTAATTCGTGTACGTATTAAAATGAGAATTAGAACTTGAAAATATTATTGTCTTCTTTTTATATTTAGTATCTAAATGTATAATAACGAAAAAAAACGTTCATTAAAGGAAAAACATTATGTATAAGTATTATGGTAAAAAATATGAATTCTATTTTTTTTTTAAGTTTTATGTCGTAAAAATATATGTATTATTGAAAAACTTTTGTCATATGAGATTTAAAATAAAAAATTAATTTATTTTCAACTCACCATCACTGCAAAGTTTTAATGTAACAACCTATTTTATGTACACAAATTTGTTGTTAATATTAGTAGTCAGTAACATTTTGTGAATAAATTTTATTTTTCAATAACATTAAAAGGGTGTATTTGATGGACTAAAAAAACCTTGTGACAAAAATGTCAGTCAAACTAAATTATATATAAATGCAATTTAAATGTAATACATATATTATTCAATTAACTTTTTTAGATTTTATTTATTTATTTTTTGTTAAAAAATGTAACCTAAATGCATCCGAATTTAACTGCATATATAGTTAAATATATCAAACACAATGGATATGACACTATATTTAATTGTTATAATAAGGGGTCAATTACTGAGTGTGTATAAGGCAAACAAAATATTAAATAATTAAATTGTATTATTTTTTAATTAATTTTATGAATGACTGAACGTAATATATTTCTAGAATCTAAAAAAAAAACCATTTAAAAATTGGTCAGCGTGTCATTTTTGTTTTATCTGTCATGTCATAAGCAATAGTGATATATATTAGAACATAATCTTTCTTATACCTTCTCATAAGACTTTTATGATCAAAAATCGGGCAATAATTTCAATAAGAAATATTATTAATAACCATTAGAAGGAAGCATATTTAAATTGAGAGAATGAAAGTTTATTAAAATGTCAATTTCGATTGTTCTTTTATATAATACATATTTTTTTTCAATTATTTTTTATTTATACAGAAATATTTTTCAATTAAAATTTCCTATTATTATGTAGGTATTGTATTTGCCGTGTTTGTCGACCATCATGGTGAAGTGATTTTTGCAATTATTCTACAATGTGTTCAGTCAAACATTCGATTTTTCTAAATTTTTTCGTTGTCCACTTGATCTAAATGGAAAATTTCTTCTTTCCACTATTTTCGGTAGTCAATTTACGTTGAGTGGATACTATGGTAGCTAATTCAAAACTTAACACTACATACCACAAATACAAGTTAACATTCATTATTTTTATTAAAATGAATAATCAACTTCCTACAATAAAAGTAGTAATAGAAGCTCAGATTTTTAGAATTGAAAGCATTTCATGATCTATTCCTAAGATCAAAATTCAAAATTCTAGAGCCGAATATGAGATAGCTGGCTGAAAACATAAGTTCAAGACAACTTGCCAAATATTTCTTTAAGCTAAATAAATGAACTATTTTTTGTTTTTATGCTCTGTAAGAAGATTTTAATTTTCTGTGGAAGAAATTTAATAATTTATTCTTGTAGTTAGAGAGAAAAATAAAACTATTATAATTTTAATGTTACAAGGAAATCACGATTTTATTTTGTTCAAAAAGAATAACATTAACTTGAAAAAAAAGGGATTTTTATACTTTTGAAAATTTATGCTAAGAAAACAAAATTTTCTAATGTAAATTTTTTAACATTTTTTTCTTCTAAATTTTGATGGTTTAATATGTAAGTAAATTTTAGATTTACCGTTAAAGATTTTCCTCTTGTTTTCATTTCTTTTTTTTTTTATTTTGCACATTTTTAATTTTAAATCTATGTCTTAACTACCTCAAGCTAAATGAATAATTTGCTGAAAAATTATTTTGTATATTCATAAGTATTAGTACGTAGACATTTTGAGCCATATGATTCTTTAAAACAAAAAAGATTTAATATAACAACTGTGTGAGCGTATGTAGATATAGTCAAAATTTATAAAAAAAAAGGTTATAATAAGATTCCTAACTATGCTTTCTTAGATAAAATAATTTACAATTTACAGCTTATCTTAAATAAAATGCATGTTCATTTCTATATTATATCTTTAGTTTTAAAAGTTATTTTAGTAAAACAAAAATCTAGAATATGACTAAATTTGTTACAAATCAGGTTCATAACATTTATTGGTCCAAATTTGAGGATGAAATAGAAAATCGAAGAGCTTAGTTGCCCGTAGACGCCTATTGAAGTAAACATTAATTTAATATTACATAACCAAGACTTTTTCTGGAAAATTGCTATGCACATCTGACACAAACTTCTTTTTACCTGTCTTTTAAGCCAGAACAATTCTCTAACAGTATTGTTTTATTATTTGTATCTATTCAAGGAAAATCAAACTCTTTCTAAAAAATTTTTTTGGAGCTTCAGATAACAAATGAAATCCATTGAAGACCACGATAGATGCTTTTACGCAAATTATGAACAACTTTTATGTACACAAAGAAAAATCCTACATAGAGAAGCCTTCATGCAAGTTTTCATATGATTCAAGAATTATATTTTATTTTTTTGATTATTTATTCTTCGTTGGAAGATATTATATGTGTGTAAATAAAATCTTGACCTTTATAACCTAACATCAAACGGTGATCGGGAACTGCCATGGCAGTTTTAAAACTTTGTATTTAAAACGAGATTGTATGAATTAAATACTATACTATCTATTTTTTTTATTTTTATTTCGTTTTTCTTTTCATGAAAAATCTTTACAGATAAAAATATAGAATTCCTAGCATTTTATATTTTTAAGTAAATAACAGAATACAAAAAAAAAATAAAAAATTAACAAATCTTAAACAATCCTGCAGCAAAAATGCATTATGTAAGTTACTTTATTACAAAATCTAACTGTTATGTTTATCTTTTGTAATAAATTTTATTATAATAAAAGTACAAAACTTTTTAAAATTATTACTCACATTATATTTTATGACAAATTGTATACATAAAATTGTAAAAATGAATTTTGATTTCAACTTTAAATTATGTTAGTTTTAAACCTAATTGAATCGTGTTTATTGTTTCATCGAATTGTGTAAATTCAAAATTAATTACTCTCAATCTGCCCATATTTGTGACATTAATATACAAATATTAAGTTCAGCAAAATTCAGCCTATAATTGCCAAATAATGAACAGTTCTGTTCATTCAATTTTTACACAAATTGAATCGAAATAAATGTGCAACAACTTTAGTCACAGAAATTAAAAATAAAAAATTTTTATTTATTTTTTGTTATTTTCATCGATTTTCAGTTTAATAATAATATAGTTGATATCATTGAAACATCCAAATTTAGAAAAAGCCTTGTGACAAATTGTGATGCGAAAATAAAGTTACAAATGTGCAATTTTATTAGATTAACTTAATTTCATACAAACCACTGTTAAATAAAATAAAGAAATTTTATTTATGTTATTAATAAAAATATGTAACATTATAAAATTGTGATATCGATAGTGATTTCAAGTTTTTTCATAATATATATGTCTCAAAATGTCAAATATTAATTTGTTGACTCATTTATTGTGATTTAAATAAAACTACGGTATTAATATTGTTTTTTTTGCTAAATAAATTATACTAGACATTCATATGGTAGCCCAGTGGTCAAAGTGGCTATTTTCTGTGTCTCGATTTGAATCTAGTCTGATCCTAAATTATAAATTTATATTCTTTCGGTGAAATATTTTGGTCTAGAAGCCTTTGGTATTGTGTTAATGGAAAAAAAAGGCACACTCAAATTTAATTGAGTAGGAGATGAAATGTTTTAGTACAAGGATATTACGCCCGGCTATATATAATTCAATTTAATATGGAAAAATACTTTTCTGGTACAAACAAAACAAGTTAAGTTCATACTATTAAAAAATTTAAAAAATAACAAAAATAAAATTTTATTTCCAAATATAAGTTTTCTGAAGAATATATTTTTTTATAAACAAAATGAATATTGGATTCAAGGAATTTACGACAACTACGTTATAGTAGTCATGAACAACTGAAACTGAGTGCAAAAAGAAAGTATTAAATTTAAGAATAAAATTGAAGAATTAATAAAAAAAACTTACAGGTCGTCTTATTAAACGCTAGCTAAGCGATAATTAGAAAGGAAATAATAAACTGAACATTATTGAAGAATTCTCGTAATTTGTATTATAATTTAAAAGCGACATAAATTGCTTTGGTTATCTGCAATTAGAATTAAACATAAAAGTTACATTAAATTTTTTTATTCTTAAAAACGTAATTATCATTTTATTAGATTTCAATCGTTTGGTAATTAATTATATAAACTTCATATGTAAACCAATAAATGCTCTTTAAGTGGACTAATGGTATATTACTCAATTTATTTTGTCATCATAATAAAACCGCAGAAAAAGAAAATTAAATACTTTTTAATTGAACATACATGTTGTTGAACACATTTTTACTTATGTATAAATTGTAAAAATTGGGAAAATAATTTCATGTAAAAATTATTTTTTTTTTGTATTTTATAAGTTAATACCACAAATTGGTGGCATTATGTTTTATACATGTGTAGTTATAAAATATTGGGTTTTTTTTCTACCAACTTCTTTTCTATACAATAAAATTCCATTTTTATATCATAAAAAGAAATGGGCACATGTTTTTTTCTTTAAATCAACAACAACAAAAAAATATATATAAATTTTATGAAATTCTTTTAATTTCACGTAACAGTTAAAATAAAAATTGATTATGCTTAATTTATGATTGATTGACATTATTATTTTTTTCCTAATTTTTATTTTATTTTTATTTAAATTTCTTTTGATAGTTATGCTTTTATAAAAAAAAAAAAACTATACCTAACCTATTTTAAGTTTTATGCTTCCTATATAATAAATATATAAATAACATTAAAAGAATTTTAATTTCTTAAATTTAACCAAGAACGTGTACTAAAAAAAGTGTTTTTTATCAATAAAAAGAAATAAAATATTTCAATTACTTGAAAAATTTAATATTATTCCAATTTAATTTCATATTAGATTCATTCGAGCTAAGAAAACTGAAGGATTGTTGCATAGATTTCAAGGCTAATTAACTGCAATAGCCTGGGGAAGACGAAATATATCTTAAATAAACAAAATTGTGAACTTCTAAGGCAAATACTGAGCTTGTCGGGTCCGTGCAATAACTCATCGGTACTTAACTCATCGGTCGATTTTGGATAAGTTATATCCATTTTAACTCATCCGAAAATTGGCCGATGAGTTATATCCTTTGGAATGACATAACTCATCCAACTCAATGCTTATTTGTGATTTGTGACAAAAACTTGGGTATTTACTCATTGGCCGATAAGATAAATACATTACATTTACCGACCTGATTGGCCCCATTTTTGTGTTAGCAGTATTGGGAGTGTCCCAGAACGCGAGAAGGGGACGGAGAGTGAGGGCTGCGGGTGGGCGGACTGGTGGTTGGTCAGTGGGATTTGCGGCTGGCGCAAATCTCTCTCCCTTTTCTCGTTCTGGGACACTCCCTCTACTGCTAACACAAAAATGGGGCCAATCATCGGCCAAGGAATAAGTACCGTAGTGTTGTCACAAATAAGCATTGAGGTGGATGAGTTATGTCATTCCAAAGGATATAACTCATCGGCCAATTTTCGGATGAGTTAAAATGGATATAACTTATCCAAAATCGACCGAAGAGTTAAGTACCGATGAGTTATTGCACTTCGCCAGCTTGTCTTTGATGGGGAAAAATACCAAACTATTCAAAAAATGTATGATAAATGCTAACAGTTAACACGTTTAATAAATTAATAAATTGTAAAAATAAAATAATTGCAATCATTACAAAAAGTTCAATATTTTCCTTTTTTTTCGACATCCCATAGTTACTAACTTTTGTGTAGTACATCAAATAGAGAATTGCAGCAGAACCATATTTATTTATTGATTTGTTTATTATGTTTCAAATTTTTGAAACTTATTTAACTATTTACAAGTTACTAATTAATTAAATAAATTCTAACAAACTATTTTTATAACAAAAAAGCTATTGAAATGATTGAATGATACTGCCAAGCTACACACTAGAGTTACAGGTGATAGTAGTGTATATAATTTTATGTCTGCTATAAGTAATATAGAAATAAGTTTTGATTAAATTAAATAATTGGATATTTTATGCACTTATAATGTATACACATATGTTAAAAATTTTATAGTCAGTGTCAATACAAATCAAATTTCGAATAATACATAATTTTATTTATATGAAAATCTGCAACGATCCATTAAAAGTTTTGTAATAATTTTGATATTTTTATTGTTAATACGATATATTAGTCCCATAAATGTTAATTTGATTTACATTAACAATTATTAATACCATTATTATTTTGATGGTCTGACATTCTTTTGAAAAAATATTTTCTTCTTTCCATTTTAATTACTCGATTTCTAACCTTCAATAGGAAGTTTTTAATGATTATTAACTTGGGCCATTTTGGTTCAGCAAACGAGTAGATAAATATTATAATAATATGATATATGGATATATCTAATACAATTTTAATAACAATTAATTTACGATTGTGCATTTATATAGTAAATGTTTTTTTTTATTTCGAAATATATTTGATAAAGATTATACTTTCAACGAACTAACTCAGTTGGAATTCTGTTCATAATTATAATTATTTTTATTATATTATAATATTAAGGTAAACATATCCGCATTACCAATAACCATATACTAATAAAAACATTGATTTTAAACAGAGAGAAAGAAAAAAAAATATTAAAATCTTTTTATTTATCTATTTAATTTTATTCCTCAGAGCAATATTATAGTCATTTAAAAGAAAATGAACTTCGTTATTATATATAAGACATAATTAAAATTTTAGCCAATAATAATTATAGATGAGATAAATTGAAGTTTGGTCATAAAAATGATTAATAAAAATTTATTTTCAAGAAAATTCTTATCTCTTTTTTGTTTATTTTCGTTATCCTCGTTAATATTATAAATACTCTTGTGAATATTTCTAATGGCAATATTATTTTTTAGATAGATAGTTGAATAATTTTGATTTAACTTAAAAATAAAATTAAAAAGATCTTTATGTTATTTGTATATTATTCGTAATATTAACAAAAATAAATAAAAAATATTTATTATTTATTAAGCTGTTTATTTTCTACTTTCACTGCAATTAAAAATTTAGGAACCAAATATGGGAACAAATTAATTAATTTACATTCCTTGTAATCACGAATTATCTTTGGCAATTTTTTTTTACACATTAAACCCTTTAAAGTATTGAATATCCTGTTTTCATCATTTGACTTTGATTAAATGTTATAATTTAATTTTCTGTTGTTCTTAGTTCGAGCAGTTTTAGAGGCAGTTTTGGGAGCAGTTTTGGAACCTTGAATTTTGCCAGATTTGATGCTTGAATTTCATAAATTCATATCAATGCCATTTAATAATATACGAACGGGAAACGGACGAACGGACAAAAATGTTATATGATATATATATACACGCAGAGAAATGCCTTTTCATTCAATATGATTGTATCAGTCATAGACTCCTAATCATAACGAAAAAATAGCCCTATGATTAAAAATCTTCGCGCAAGATGAATAATCTTTGCATATAATTACTACGTTATACATCGTGATTATCTTATGATTTACCTGAAATCATAAGTTATGATGCTTAATCATGCTAGTCATAAGTTATGATTAATACAAAAACTTTTTTTTTTCACTTTTTATTTTATTTTCGGTGATTAAAATTCAGATTATTTACTTTAATTACTAAAATAATAGTACATAGTTAAATTTTCTGTAATGTCGCTAAAAAAAAATAAAAAACCAACATTTTTTTGCTTTCTTCGGGATTCGAACTTGCGTCCTTAACATTACAAATAGCCAACACACCACACAGAAAATGTGTATACCAAATTTATATTTTCTATTCTATGTACATTTTAAATTTCAATACCGTAGCTGAGTGGTAGTGTTGGCGGATTGCAATGCTAAAGACCCAGGTTCGAATCCGGAAGAAGACATAAGAAATAAAATTGTAAATTTAATAAAAATATAATAAATAAAATTCAATAAATTAAAAAAATATTAAAATAAAATAAAAAAAAATTAAATAAATGAAAATTAAATAAAAAAAAATTAAATAAAAAAAAATAATAAAAAAAACTTAAATTTTATTTTCTTATGTAAAATAGCAGCCATTACTCGCTTTTAAGACGTAAGAAATGAAATCGATATTATTGGGTTGCAGGATTTATGATTTTGCAGTCATAGTGATTGTTTTTACCCTTAGTCATTGTTTATGATTAATATTTACGGTTTATGATTAGTTATTAAGAGCTGAGTTCTCTGACTGCTTTACGCATATGTACAATCGTCATAATCATAATATCTGATTGGATTTCTCTCCGTGTATATATATATTTTGTGTCAAATAGTTCTCTGAATTTAAAAAATTTCGGTGGAAGTTTACACAAAATTCGTTTCAAAAAAGAAACCATATTTTAAACTTTGAAGGATTGAGAACAAATTTATTGAAATAACATTTTCAATTAGCATTATCATTTCAATCAACTTCCTTCTTCTTACTGTACGAATTTCTGTAACGTGTTGTAGAATAATAATTAAATTGAGAACCGTTAAATCACGAATAATTTTTTTTTAAATACTTAATCAAATGATCTAATCTTTATTTAAAAAAAATTATTATTACTATTATTATTATTAAATTTTTAATTTTATTAAAAGGTATTTGGTTGTTAAAATTTTTTCTTACAATAAGAATTCTCAGTGTATATAAAGATAATAATCCTATTGAAAGATTTTATAATACATATAAAATAGCAATGATTTCATCGATGGAAATTTCTGTATTAAAAAAAAAACATTATACTCAACAACTACCTAGGAATATATATATTTAATGAGTTGATGTACATAGAATATTTGACATGTTAATGTTAATATATTATGTTCGATGACACAGAATAATAAGTTGAATATATGTACAATATAATGCATAATACAATATAAATATGAACATGTTATGTATTTATATACCTACGTATAACGTTGTATCTTTTAATGAACTTATAAATTTAAAGAATTGACACAACGGTTGTTAGATGATTAAATATAATTTTCTTTAAATATGTACATATTTCGTTTTTATTATAATATTATAAAAAAAAAATTATGATTTCATAGGACTTATGCTTATCTAAGACAATTCATAATTTAATTATATCTTTGAGATACTATTTCTTTTCGAATTTATAGTACTTTTAAAATTGATAAAGAATGTACAGAATATTGTTTCTGAAAGACAAAAATTTGAAAAAAAATCTTTCAAAAAGGGTTGAAGTTTATTCTTATTTTATCAATTATAATTCTGGCTTAACACACGTTCTTACGTACATCATTTACATGAAGTCTTAATAAAAAAAATATAACACAAACACTTGATTCAAGTGAGACAAATTGAAAAATTGACACAAATTCCAGTCCGTAGGATAATGGCAATACCACTACACCATGACGAAAATAAATATAAGTCTTTTATTAAATTAAAAATAAAATATTTTATAACCTTTTGTATCCGAGTTTGATTTGTAACATTAAGTTATTATTCAAAGACTTGTTCCAGAAATAAAGCGTTAGTTTAGTATTATTAGCCTTGATAAATTTTGTGTTGAGATAAATAAAACTTTGACATAAAATAATATAAATAGTCCGTTTGTCAGTTTAGTGATAATCATACCCATCAAATTAAAAAAATTAGTTAAATTTTAATATTTTACATCTTAATATTCACATCTTAATAATCACATTTCTAGTGTTGGTGAATATTTCGTGTATATCTTTTTTTGCATTACTTTTATTAATTTCCAATATTATAATAGAAAAATTATTCTGTTCGCAAATCTAAAATTTCATTACCTTGTTATAGTTTTAAATACTTTCTTTCTATCATGCAAAAAAAAAAAAAAATGTATCTTACACGCTTACCATATTTGGCTAAAATAAGCATATCCAAACATTAACCTTAGCATATAATATAATAAAAAAAAAAATTATTGAAAAAGAATAATAACAAAAAAAAAAAAAAAAATTTATGATTTAATAATTTAAAATCAACTTTTCAAGTACACTGTAATTTAATGGTAATTGTTATTATGAGTGTTCTTCTTTCATTTTTTAATGTTTTTAATTTTTTTTTTTTCAAACGATATTATTTTATTCCCAAGAAAAGAACCAATTATTAATTTTTTTTTTTTTTTTGATATATATATATATAAAAACTCAATTATTCTATCTTACTTTTTCAACCTAACATTAAATTAAAGTTATATTTTCTTGAAAAAATCTGAGGGAAAAACAACAAATATTATACACATAGTATTATATTTTTTAAAAATACTTTTTTATATAGAAAAATCTATAAAGTTCTGTTTTTTTTTTTTTTTTCTTATAAAGAAATTATTAGCAAAGTATATTAATAAATCATGAGAATAAAATTGTTGCAAAAAATTTTTTTTAAATAGTTTTAACGATAAAAAAGAGCACACGGTTTTCTTTATATTTTATAACAATTATAATATTCTTAAATTTTTATAATGGATTAAGAAAAAGTTCTGCACTAACATAACAATATTTAATATACTTAGTTAGTAAAATATATATATATATATATATAAAAATATTTTTCCATCTTAATAATTATACAAAATTAATATTACAGTTTTAAATAGTAGTTAGTTACTAAATATAATATAAAAAAAAATGTATATCCGAAAACAAATATATTTGTTTGTTAATTTAGTTGCACCATACACAGAAAACATGATAATTATGGTTTATTGGAAAATTTTTAATTTCAAATTTATATAATTGAAAAAAAAAAGAAAAAAAAAGAATATTGTGGATAAAATTAAAAATAATTTAAAGCAATTTATTTTAATTTGGTATTATTGCTATGAACTTTGAAGTATATATATGCCTACGACAAAATGTTTAAATAAAACCAATAAATTATTTTTAGATTAATGTTCTTTTTTTTTTAATTTTCAATTTCTGATTTTTGTATATTATATATTTTATAGAACAAAAAAACAATTTTTATTAAATCCTTCTTTGCTAAGGAGTTGAAAATATGTTGTATTAGGTATAGTAAAAATCAATTAAAATTTTTTTTCATATTTTTCTTTAATATGAATTGATTTTCTTAGTTTTGAATTAAACCAGATTTTGTTTAAGAGTTATTTCCTTAACATATTCAACCGGAACCTACTGTAGTTTCGTTAAGTTTACGATATCATAGCATTTTGAGTTAGTATTATATAGTTTTATATAGTCCATATGCCAAAATCAAAATATTGGTGAGAACTTTATTAAACGGTAACGGAATGTCATTATTCTCAAAATAGTGTAGAAAACACTATTTTACTTTTATTAGGCAATAAATTTTGAGCAAAAAACCGTAACACAAAAAAAAAGGAATAATCTTTAACAAACTATCAACTTTATTGTCTGTTAAAAACAAAAATTTAATGTTATTGAATTTCTTTCTATTATACATTATATGTGAAAATTCTTCAAATTTTCTAAAATCAACAAATACAAAATTCTAAATTAGCTCTTAAATAAAATATAAAAAAAAAACTATACCTTACAACCCTACATATTTTAAATATAAATTTTTAGATATGCAATACAGTAGAGATTTTTCTTTTTAAAAGGACAAATAAAATGTTTTATATACATATTATTTATAGGTATTTCTTCTATTTATCATATAAACTTTAAAACAAAAAAAAAGAAATAAAAGTAAGGAAAAAAAATGTATAAATTTAAGTATTCAATCTATTCGTTTAACAAGATAACAAGTACCTAATCGCACACATAGAATTACATTTATACACATACATTATAAATGTAATGACAAAAGTGCATCACGTAAGAAACTGGGTTCTTTTATTTAATTTTATATATATATATTCTTCTTATTATTTTATTTTATTTTATTTTATTTTTAATTTCACCATCATCAGTTTTACTCTAAAAGACATTATTGATATCAATATAAATGTATATAATATAAAATTCTTTGGGTATAAAAATTAAATTTTCTATTTGACATAGATGTAATTTAAAAGGGAATAACATTTTTAACATCAGTTTGGTGTGTTTTAGATATGTCTATAAAAAAAATAATCACAAGAAATTAACTCTGTTTACGCCTTATGTTTGATGTTTTTAAATTACATAAAATCATAGAACATTATTTTTAATTTATTTCTAATTTAGTAGGAGGTACATGTATAAAAAAAAATTCTTCATAGAATAATTCTCTTTAAAATAATTATCTATTTTAAAAATAGTGCATATTCATTATGAATAAAGGCCTAAATTTTATTACTCTCTATGTGCAAGAAATACTCGTAAATTTGATTAAAATTTGAAAAATAGACGCATTAAAAATGAATTTTATTGTTTACTTTAAATTGCGTTAATTAATAAAATTGTTTAGAAATCAAATTGTAGAAATTAAGTTGTATCATCTATTAAGTGTATAAGGATATAATTCTGTACAGTTGGTTTGTTTTGAACAGTTCTATGAAAAATAAATGTACAAAGGTGGTAGATACATACATTTAGGTATATATATTTAATTTTATTAAATCTATGTATTGGAAATGTTGTTTAAGGAATAAAAAAAAAAGAAAAGAAATAAGGTTGAGATATTTGATCCCACAACATATTTTTAAAACCAATAATTTTTTTTTTCCTTTTATTTAATGTGTTTATCTACTTTTAAATTTAAATTTTTCTATATAAATTTCTTTTTATGTTCTGTGTATAGCTTTTTTGTTGTTTTTTTCTTTCGTTTTTTTTCCTAGAAATTGTTTTAAAAAGAAATTCTGAACATGAAGTTCGTATGTCATGCCTTTAAAATTAAACCTATCATATCAAATAAGTTATTTTTTCAGTATATTATTGAATTTTTAACTTCGTTATAAAGAAATGAAAGAATAAAAAAAAATTCCAATTTTTATTTGTTCATTTAAATTTAAATAAAAATGAAAAAAAATATAAAAATAAAAAATAAACTTAAGTAAAGTAGGTATATATCATTAGAAACACAACATACAAAATTGGGCATATATTATATTTGAAAAATATAAAAATATCTCAACCGTATTGCACTTGTATACCGTTATGGCACAATTCTAAAAACATAAAATCAAATATAAGAAAAATTGAATTCTGCAAAAAATGAAGCTTAATAGTTCAACAAGAGTGTATCTTTTTTAAATTTTGCTTATAGTTTACTTGAAAAATACTATAAATAATATAACAAATTTGTATGAGGCAATAGCCTTAGTTAATAGTAAATTACTCAGTATGAAATTGCTTTGTGAACTTCTTTCAAAATCTAATTAGTCTAATTCTATAAGATTATACCACAAAATGGTTAACAACATTATATGTTTAATGTTCTATATAAAGTCATATGGCGAATTGTATACTAAAATTATATAGTTTAAAAATAATAGCAAATTTACGTCGATTGATAGAAGAAATTAACTTGAAAAGCTCTAGATTAAGATTGTTTAAAGATTCGCATCTCTAATGAAAATTTTCAGTTACCATATTCACGAAACAGAAACCTTAAAACGACAGAGAATTAAAATAAAGTAAACTATCTTAATTTATCTAATTATAAGAATTTAATTTGTATATACGTGCAAAACTCTATTCAATTTTAATGTTTCACATTCTAAATCTAAACCAATAATGTTGATTTCTATTCCGTTGGTGAATTTTTTTTTTATATGTACATATATATATATCTTGCCTCAAATACCTATATCGCGGTTTTCTTACAGTTACAAAAAAATAAAAAATAAAGCAATATACATATCGTTTTACGAAAACCTTTAAATTGAGTATAAATAGGTTTTGAATTTCTTTGAATTCTTGATTGATTTTATATTATGCTAAGACATTTAATGTATACCGATTGACTAGAGATATAATTTTATGTTAAAAAAAAAAAATTGTTTTATTTATATTGTATATATGTATATTGTATATATCAGAAATTTAATATTAGAAGTTAATCAAGGTAATTTTAACGTTTTAAATACAAAGAAACATTATTTATGATATTACTTACGTACATACATATTTTTTTTTTTTTAATATAATATTAAATTTCTTTTCATAAGAATGTGTAAAAGTTATGTAAATATAAAATTTAGTTCAATAAGAAAAAAAAGTCCCTGATCAACAAGTTCTTAACAGTAGCATATTGTTAATGGGATTGAATTAATATGATTTTTATTATGCTTTTCAACGTGAAATCATGTGTTATTGTCAAAACAATATGAATAATTATAATTCAAATATACATAATAATATAAAGCTTTTTTTGAAGATTTGTGGAAAATTAATATCTATGGAAATTACATCCGAGTCTCTTAACAAAAATTCATATCATTGCTTTAATTTTGTAACGAATTCCTAATTAAGTATAACACTTATCGTTTGATACATTTTTTGATATTTAAAATTTGTGAAATAAAAAAAAACTATTCAAAAAACGGAATTATTTTTAACACTTTTTTTCATCAAAATTAAAAAACGGACTATGTATCTATTTTGATTAAATGTCCGTCCGTCGGCCCCTATAATCCTTATAGCTAATGAAGTTGTGTCTAATTGATTTCATTTTTTTAATGAAAAAATAGGAAGAAGTTATATGACTTTGGGTTAGTTTAGGATTAGGATGCTCTCAACCAGCGAAGTGTTTATTTTTTTAAAACGATAATCTGCACAAAAATAAAAATTGTATTTTTTCGGGATTTCACTAGAATGCTTTTCTGTATTAAAAATTTATGGAGTTAACCTTGTAAAATAAAATAAAAATTTTTTAGAAAAAAAAAACTGAAGAGAAGCAGGAATTTCAGAATATAAAACTTGAGATAAAAACTTAATTAGAAAGTTCATATTTTTTTTTTTTTTTAACAGAATTAAAAACAAAAAACTAAACATAAACTTCAAAGTTGAATAATAAAAAAAGTAAAGCATCTTTTTTGATAGTGTGTTTTTCTATAGTATAAAAATTTATTTTTGCAAAGTAAAAGGGATAATAAAAAATAAGTTATAAAATTTAATTTTTTTTTTCTACTTAATTTGGAAGAATTATTCTCGAAAGATTTTCAACAAAAATAAAAAACGAAATTAAAATGTTTTGCAACAAAATTTTAATATAATTCTCTATGGTATCTTAATAAGGCTTCTTAATATCCAGTTTTTGAAGAGTTAATTGTTTTAGTTCTAATGATATAGAAATTAATAATTCTTCAATCGTAGAATTTTTCGAAAATCTAATGTTTTCTTTTATTCTTTAGTGAACAAAAAATTGCATATTCATTAAATTGCGTAAAAAACCATCTTGATAAAAATCATGAGTATAAATAAATGAAGAAAAATCGATAAATTCAATAAACTATCAATAAATATGAATTGTTTTGCTTGTCCGCAAAACTTCACTGTATTGGCTATTATAACTATACTTTAAATGCATTCGCTAAATAATTTGTGCTTGTTAGAAAAATCGGTTAAGTAAATATTACTTTATTATTAACTGGAAATATCTATAATTTGGAGTAAATAGTCGAAACCGGTCAAAAAATGGCCTTATTTTATTTATTTACAAAACTACCTCCATATATCAATGAAAAATATTTGTATGGGAAATATTTGCAGTACGTACAAAAAAACAGTTCTTAATTTTTTAATCGATAGAGCGCGAGACATCTATCACATACTGTATGCTAATTATACTGATAGATATTAATAACATTAGCAGTTTGCAAACATATAAACTGTTTAAACCGAAACCAATTCGATGGTTATAAAATTTTGTGTACTTAAAAAAGTTGATTGAAATTATAATATTAAGAAGCCTTATTTTTTATATTTTATATTATATATAAGAAGTAAAATAAATATTTTGTATATAAATATTTCCTATAAATTTTGTTCAAGTTAAGTCCATTTCCGATATACTTTATATACCCACGAGAAAATTTCCCCAATAGAATATCTAATATTATTTCTAGGTGAATAAATTTTATCAATTGAAATTTTACTTATAAAAATATATAATAATCATTATTATTTAGAATGATATGAAAGAAGGTATTAAATTTACGGTATATATACATATACTACTAAGTACCTCTTATTAACATATTTTTAATAATATTTTTTTCTGTGTGTTATTTCTGTCTCTGATAAAATAGAAAATATTATTATATGATTTTATACAAAATACACATAAATTTTTATTTTATTTTATTTTTTAACAGAAATATACAAATGTTAAAATTCTATAATAACAAAAGCATATTTTCAATAATTTTACAATTTTTTTTATTTCCCATTAAAATGTATTTTTTTTAAATTACCTTCATTATTAGGTATAATAATAAAAATATAAAATTAAATATAATTTCTAGTCTATTTCATCATGAAGCTAGAACATAAAAGATTATAGAGAAATTCAGTAAAAGGTAAATTATGTATACAGAAGACATATAACTATGTATGTATAAACATTGTTGCTTGTTGCGGCTAAGACCTTTCTAAATTTGAAATGAATTTAGAATGAAATAATTATTCTAATAAATGATGACTAGCTATGAGGAATAATTCGGAGTTACAAAACAAAAAATTTTAATTTGATAAAATTGTTGTATGAATAATTTTCTATCCAATTATATTTAATTTTTATATATCTGACTGTGCCTAATTGAAATATAAAGTCCTATACGTCTAGAACTATGCAGACATGTTATATTTCATTTTTGTAACTTGTTTTGATTCAGATATTTAATTTATTTCACTTAAGGATTCATACCTAGTAACATCACATTATTTGCTATTATTTAGTTAATTTTTTTATTGTTCCATTTGTTAATATTGTAGAGCAATTAACCTAAACACACCTAACTATTGTCGCAACCTAAAAGGACATTTGCTTTAAATATAAGAAGTCATTAAGTTGAGGGGATGGCTGTGATGATGCCACATAGAAATGCTCGCACCGTATATTTTATATATATGTACGATATTATTATCGTCAAACAGTCTCTTTATATCTAAGATATCATATTATATTAAGCCATAGCATATTATAATATTATATCATAAAATGGCCCTTTCAATAGTCAAACTATGATGATTTATAATAAGTTTAGTGATTTAAATTGTTAGAATGATATTGATTATTATTTTTATCCACAATATGTCGATATTAGGTAATATTATAAACATTTTTCTGTACTTAAAAATAATATATATGATTACTTCACAAAAAAAAATACGTTTTATCATCGGTCTAACACTGCGTAGCTACACTATTTAGCCATCAATAAAGCAAAGGAGAATATATTAAACTGTGAGTTCTACAATTCCCAAATCTGCCTAACGACTATTTTTTACATCCTTTGGTATTAAATTTTTTCATATTTTAAATCCAAATCAAAATTTTTAATTTTTTCACATTTAACTATTACAAAGTTTAGAAATGTAATTTGGTTTTACAAAAATAACAAATTTTTGGAACAAAATTTCTGTTGATTATTTTCTTGTTGATTATAATAGGTACCTCTATATGTAGTAAAATATACACTTTGTTAAAAGAATTTACAAAATTTCATTATATTTATTTTTTACATACAATGAATTTTTCTTCTGTCAAAATATAACATTTATCATTGTTATGTCAGAGAAAAAAAAATCATAACTTAAAAATTTTAAAGTAAAGCATTAAAAAAAAAAAAATAAAACAAAAGAGGAAAAATTAAAATTTTTCTCATTTGTAGCAAATTTTATATTTAACAAAAAAAACAAAAAAAAAAACAAAAAAGCAATAAAATATAAATTAAAGAACTCTGTAAAATATATGTATGTACATACTTCATTTTAATATCATTTTTACATTATTATTATTTTTTATTTTAATTTTTTTTTAAGTATGAAATTGTATAATTTTTTTTTTATAAATTAAGTTTTTTTGTTTTTTTTCTCTCTACTTACTTTTTGATTACAACAACAACAACTTAACATCTGTTTGTTACACTTGAACACATTCACGATGACTTCACAAGACATTTTAATTTAAAAAAATTGATGAGATACCTGTACATATTATATTTTTTTTTAAATAAATAAAAATATAATACTATTTTGTTTTGATGAAATTCGATTTGGATTGCAAATCTTATATTTATTTTTTGTTTGCTAAATTTATAAAAATTAAGAAGACATTAATCTGAGAAAATATAAAAAAATAAAGAATTATCATTATTAAAATATCTTCAACTATATTATAGAGAAAAAATGATGATTTTGATAATTTCATAATTTTATCCACAAAATAAAAAAAATTTATTAAATCTTTAATGAAATTTGGAAATTTTATTGCTTGGCAATTGAAAATTTTATTAAAAGGTAAATTTTAGTATACACTGCAGGTTCAAGTCAAAGTAAAGTTCAAATAAGAAAAGATTTCAATTTTCACTTTATTCGGTTACTATGATGAATAGTAATTAGTAACTATACTATATGGTAGGTGCCATGCTAAAAAGGTTAACGAAATCAAACCTAATAGGTTTTATTTCACATTCAGATGAGAAATAAAGCCTAATTCGCCGATTTTTTAAATTAGGTTTTATTTCTCAACTGAATGTGAAATTAAACCTATTTATTTTTTTATAAACTTTAGTATTAAGGCCTAATTTTTTTTTTCGCATAGGATTTCAAAAAAAAATCGACATGAAGAATTAACCATGAAACTATGCATACGGAAACTGTGCATGCATGCACACTTTCAAGAAGCAAATGGGTCGCGGCAGCGGTCCTATATTATGCACAACAGCTTTTCCATACATTTTGTGCGGCCAATTTTCTTTTTCACCCGATTTGACCTATTTTTTTAAATTTATTCAACTAACCTGAGTACAAAGTTTTGATATCTATAATTACTTACTTGATTTAAAGTAATATGTAATTTTTTTGGAAAAAGTCAAATCACTTACTTGATTTCTATTCTTTATAAATTATCACAAGTTATAATTATAATTATCATAATTAATTAAAGATTGTTTATCAAAATTAAAAGGGATTCAATTTTTTTTTTTACTCAAAAATTCGTCGTTGATTTTACGCCATTTCCAAAAAGATGTTGTTCAAACAACTTTTTTTAAAAGTTTCGTACAACTGTCCCCTCTGCCCGCACAGATTCCGTATGCACAGTTTCTTGGTGCCATGTCACCAGTTAATTCTTTTTTATTTCAATATATTTTTCTTTTTAGGAAAAGAATTATGATTGAGAAATAACGCCTAAGGGCTTTATTTCACATTCAGTTGAGAAATAAAACCTAATTTATAAAATCGGCGAATTAGGCTTTATTAGGTTTAATTTCGTTAGCCTTTTTAGCATGGCACCTATATGGTACAGTATTACAAATTTTGTATGCGCAGTTATTTCCTATCTTATTTTTCATTTATGGCTGTCAACCTATCCTTTATCCACTTAAAGTAAGTGTTTTAAGTAAATTTTCGAATATATTAAATGAAAAATAGAAAAAATTAAATAATATTTTTCAAAATTTTGCAATTTTTTAATAATTTTAATTATAATATAAATTTATGAATACACGTACTAAAATAAAAATTATTTTTATTTTCAGGCAAAATGACGTCAACACATCTATTTTATTCAATATTACAAATATTTGTAAGTATATAAAAAATATTCTCTTCATTATATTTTAAATTTTTAAAACTAACTACAGACATTTTCGGTAATTATTCTTACAATATGTATATCGTAAAAATAGTCATTTACAAATTGTTTGATTGTTAAAATCGTCTAAGTACATTTTTTTAAGCATATTTTCTAAAACAGTCAAAAATATGTCAAAAATGGTTTTCTCTTTTTCAAAATATAAAATTTAAATAAAACAAAATTGTTTCACGAAAATTATTTTTTCTTTTTTATAAAATATTTTAGATTATTTCTTACGTGATTCTTAATTAAAGATTCCTTTTGAGTGTGCGAAAATTTTTGTTCTTGTACTAAAAGCATTTTTTTTTTACAAGTACATTCGTCTAATATTATGCGAAATGTGTTGATAATATTTGACCTGCGCCTTAGCGACATGTTTAACCTATTTTATACTTGAAACCTGTAATTCCCAGTATCATTAAATATCTTTCTAAATAAATTTTTTATATATGGCTGTATATTTCTGGCATTAACAAGAAATTTAAATACTTTACATGATCATTAAGATGCCAAATTAAGAAAGATTTAATTTGAGAAAAATAGCCCGGAAGAAAATAAGCTTTATAAAATTATAGAAAAGTTGATATTTTTTTTTGTTAAATTTTATGTTAAAAATTTAAATTTGACTTTAATTTCCCAACAAAATAATAAACAATTTAAATACAAACTTCTAGGTATATAATATTTCCCAGTTCATGAAAAATATTGTAATTTTTTTTGTATGTTAAAAATTCAACATTAATTTACGTTTAATATTCTTAGTTTTGTGAAAGAAAATATTATTCTTACCATGGTTATATATTATATTCGTCAATAACTCAGTATTATTATTATTATTAATGTTTATGTTAACTATATATTTTGTTTAGTACTATAATAAATTATGGTACAAAAAAACTTAGAAGCAGAGCACTTTTGACTACTAAAGTTTTCAGCTCATTATAGGCATGTAATGAACATTAATCATTAATTTTGTTTAAATTCTGCGAACATTTATTGTATATCATAAACAAAGTATAATCAAATCATTATTATAAAACGGTGATTATATAATCAACATGTTTATTACATACAATGTGTAATATTATCCAGAAAACTCATTAAGAATAAGAATAAGCGGTTTGCTTTACTACAGAAAACTTTTAACAAGGATCTTTATAGCTTTAAGTGTACGAAAGTTATCTTCGTTTAAAGCTCAAAAATAAATTTTTGTAATAGGCTCTTCTGTATTAAATACACAGTCCTGCACAGAAATTTGTTCATAATTTCGATTTTTTATTTTCAGACAATAGCGACTATACAATCGAATGGTGCACAAATTCCAACAGTAATAAGTGAGTATTGGTCAATTTTTTTTATAGTTTTAGCATGTTTAAAAATGTTAGTGCAATTGTAAAAAAAAAATTGTTTGTCTCTTGCCTTTCTTATTATGGATTATCTACCTGACGTTTGAAACGAGTGGCATTTTATCTCCGTAGGTATTCTCAATCTTAAATAAAAAATGATTACCATATCGAAAAGAGCCTCGAACAAACAATTTCCGACACTGGAGAATCCCTCAGATAAAAACATGATCATTTTCATTGGTCATCACAACCTTTTTATGACAATTTTTTTTTTTTATGATAGTCAATTATTTTAATTGTTAATGCAATATAAAATCTAAAAACGAATTTTCTAAAAATAAAAATAGGTACATAATTATTTAATTTCAAGGTAAAATTAATCGGCATTATTATAAATTTAATCATGCATATTTTCTGTTTTTTTTTTTTTCTATTTATATTTTATAAAATATGATGATTTAATATTGAGAATAGAAATTGCATTGAATCAGGGCTGTCCAACTCGCAGCTCTTATCGAAATTGTAATATAGAGATTTGTATTCATCTATGTACGTAATTTTTTTGTAATATGTAGTCTATTTATTAGTTCCAAAGGCCTACACGAATTAATTTCTAGTGAAAGTGACTTGATCAAAAAACAAATTCTTCGTTCTTCGATAATCATGTTTTGGGAGTTTAACAGTTTTCAATGATTTTTGATTTGTATAGTTAAAAAACTCTACTTATCTTGTTTACCAAGAAGAATAAATTTTGCGTTTTTAACCATTTGAGTGCACTTCCTCTGATATTAATTCAAATATATTCTATTAGCAGCAAGAGTCTCAGTTGCTCAGATTTAATACCCCATATTTCATCACAGATAACAAATTCCATTCATATTGTTAATCGCGTAATTTTAACAATAAAACTATTTTATGTTTTTTTTTTTTTTAAATTATAATTTTTATTTTTTTTAACTTGATATAATAATTATTTTTGTGTGCAATGATGAAAATTTTTGTATTTTTTTTTTCTTCTCTTGTTGTTATCTCCATTGAGATGTAACGACATTTACCTTGGAATCGATAATTAGAAAAGTGTAAAAATCATCACATTTTTGCTAACTAAACTACATAAAAAAAAATTACACTCTTTTTTTTTAACTTAATCGCATTTTAATTAAGTATTCAAAGTGTTTGTAATTATTGTAAAATTATACAAAATTAGAAGTGTTAGTAGTTAAAAAATTTTAAAATATAAGATTAAAGGTATATAGTTTATTATATTTTAAGAAAATCTATTTGATGAAAAATTCCATTTTAATGCTTGTCAAAAGATTGAAAATAAAAAAAAATTTTCTTCAATTTTATTGGGAATAAATATAAAGTTTTATTTTGACATGCAAAAGAAGAAATTTCAAATGATTGATTTCCCCAGATGATAAGAATGATTTTTTGCTTTTATTTCATTAAAGTTAAAAGGAAAATAAAAAAAAAATAGTTTTCCATTTCCAATTTTTTAACGATTATAATTTAAATCCTAAAGAATGTTATAACATATATTATATATGATACCTGCCTTTTTTGCCAAGTAAATAGCAAAAAAAAATTATTCATAGTATTATGTTCTCATGACAGAAAATGAATTTGAATTAACAAGAAGAATATATGTATGGGAACATATTTTGGCTTAGAAGTTTTTGGCATATGAAACAATAATTGGAAGCAAGGGAACCTAGCTTACATACATAAAACAACTAAATATTGCCAGTTTTATTTGATTGGTGTGTGTTTTATTTGATTGGTGTGTGTAAAAAGAATTCTTTAGTTCCATCAAGATATAAATATTAATAAAATATTGTTGGAATAAGTGATTTTATTAGAATTTTACTGGCATTGGGCACCTAATGGAGTATTCCTATTCTATACAACTTATTCAGGGTTGAGACACTAAATTTATCCACAATTTGTATACTTGTATTTCTACATTTTTGAATTATGTTATGGTTAGGGAATAAAGCCCTGTTGTCGAAGACAGCCGAATTAAGTTCATTAGAAACTGAAACTGAAAAAGAATATTGGAATTCAGTCCTCCACAGCAACTGAAATTGAATTCAGTATTTTAGCAACCGAAACTGAAAAAAGTATTTTCGACTTGTTTCAGTCGTGAATGACAGTCACTTTAAGTCTCAGTTTCAGTTTCAGCTATATGCGACAACAGGGCTTTAGGTCAATCATAAATGCGCGGAAAAAATCTAAATTTAGTTTATCTTTTTATTATACGAATACGCTACTATTATAAGATTTAATAGATTAAGCTAGAAGTAAAGTATACTTGGCATTTGGCAATGGAAATATCTTATTTTCTAATCACAAAATTTTTTCCATAATGTTTCTCTTTTAATCTCATTTAATATTTTCAAAATTAACCCTATCCTTAGAACATTGAATACCAATTATTAAAATTGGGTTAATTAACATTTATTTTTTATTTTTAAATAAAGAAAAGTTTTTTTTTTTTTTTTTAATTTTCTGGTGTTGCTTATTCAACTTTTCACAATAATTTTTACTAAAAAATATCATTTGCACAAAATAATGATATTTTGTTGTTGATTGAAAAATAAAGATAAATGAAAATTTTTATGATGATGTTTTCCATTTTAACTTTGGACAACTTTCGGCTACAAAAAAAAGAAAAAGAAAAAAAAATAAATTTCTTCTATCCCCTTGAACTTTAGTTAATGCTTTTAAAAAAATTTGCACATTTGTTTTTTTTTTAAATGAAAATTAACTTATAGAAAATTCATGAACATATTCAAGTTTTTTTTTTTTTTAATTATGTATATATTTTTTGTTTGTGTCTTTCATCTTTCAATTTTTATATGCATTGAATCGTGAGAAATACAAAACTAAAAAAAAATAATTTTTTTTTTATTTTTTTTATCTTAAGTTCAACATTAAATATTATATACAAAAAGTTATTTTCTTTTTTTAAATTTAATTACTTAATTGAATTACGTACTTAAGAATTTATATTGTTTTTCCTTCTTAAAAAAAAAAAAAAATTTTTTTCTTCTTCAATTTCTAACTACATATTTTTGTTATTGTTTATTTCGTTCATCTTGAATGAATAATGATGATAGACACCCATATAAATAAATATTCTCCCACAATAACTATATGTACATAAATATTGTATAGTTAGACAATTTTTTAGACTTTAAAATAAAAATTAAAGAAAAAAAATAAAACAAAGGAATAACAACATTATTTCCGCATTACAATAAATTAAAACTTTGAAAATATAAGAAAACAAAATTAACATTAATGTATGTAGATAAAATATGTACGTATATATATATTATGTGTAACTAACTACCTTTATATTTTGAGAAAAAAATATCTATTAAAAATTCTTGAAAAAAATTCTAATTCTTAAAATTCTTTTAATAAAAAGTATAGGTATACCTTACTACCGAAATACATTGCGACATTATTCCGTATACCTTACTTACATAATTATACTTGGATACTTATTACAAATGCTTTTAAGATTTTATGCAGATACTGATAACTTATTCTATAATATGTAGTTTGATGGGCGATGTAGTCGAATGTAGAAACAAAATAATAACCAGTGATCTACTAAAAGATGATAATTATATTCTTAAATGTAATGGGTTTATATAATGAATGAAAGTGCGCTTATATACTATTACGATCATTCAAAAATTAATGTTTTTTTTTTTAGCTTTCCTCGACAATCAGAGCCGTATCTAGAGTTTGCGGCGCCTATGGCAAACATTTAAAATGGCGCCTAATATCTCATTATTATCATACAAAAAATTAACTTCCAATTTTTAATTTTGATCTATTTTAGATGTTATTATACGAAAAAAAGATAATATAAATTCTTTATTAATTCAACATAACTATTCAATTTGAAATTAATACATTTGTTGATTTTTAACAAATGCAATAATTTCAACAAATTCAATGCTTAGAAATTTTATTATTTTAATTTAATTTTTCTTGCTTTAATGTTTGCGAATTCGTTGATTATTCCATCAAAATTTGCTTCTTCAAACATTTGAAATATCATATCCGATTTACAATATAGCTAATCCACTTAAGGGAACTTGTATCATTATTGAAGGCAGAGTAATTTTTAATGAGCTTAAGTTTGCTAAAACTTCTCTCCACTAGCCAGCCACAGTTACTGGAAGTGTAAGTAAAATTCGTGAAGCAACATAAATATTTAGAAATGTTTTACACAAATCAAGTGCAACAATTTTCTTAAAATTTCAAAATGATATAAAGAGTTTAAATTTTTAAACAGCTCCGCACTTTGAAATTTAAAGCATTCGATTTCATTCAGCATCTCACCGGAATCCAATTCAAAACAAAGATCTTATAGTGCTTTATTTAATTTCATCATGGATCTAGTCATTAACTTTTCTCCCGACAAAAATTCAATAATTTTCAAATAATTTAGCAAATTAACAAAAATTAATTTGAAAAAAATTACGTAAATTTACTAGAATTTTGAAATTATAGACAAAGCTGTAATAAAACAAATTTACTAAGTAAAAACTGTGTAAAATTTGAAAAATGTAAAATGAGTGAGCGCCTTTTTAATCACGCGCCTATGGCCGGGGCCATGTTTGCCATACCCTAGTTACGGCTCTGTCGACAATGTATCTTTTTAATGATAGGACGAAAATTCATAAATCAATCATGAACCCTCAAACTGTCAGGCTAAAACTTAGTTCCTTGTATAATAATCCTTTAAAATAATTTCTAAAATTATTCAAATAAATGTAATATATAATTAGTCTGATGAATATTAATCGAAAAAATTATATACATAATTGGAAATTTTTCACTAATTTACTATACAAAATAATTACCATTATAAAATTTTGAATTTTATACTACATATAACAATCAATATTTTTCTTTTTATTGGTTTTTATATATATGCAATTAAACCTATATTTACATTAAGTTCTTTTAACATTTATTCAAGAAAAAAAAAACGAAGAAATTATTCAAGTTCAATGAACACAATTTACTTTAATCATAAGTAAATCCATTATATTATTTTCTTATAAAAATTTATTCTTTCATACCTTGTGACGACGACGACGGTAAAGTAAAGTAATACCATCAGAATATATACCTTGGGAATATTAACCATATAATACCATAGAAAATTCATTGTATAAAATATAAGGTTTTTTTTTATTCATCTATCTCTAAGAATTTGAAATCTATTACGAAAACAGAATAATTTTATTAGTTTTTTTTTTAATGTTTTTTGAAGATGCATAAAAATGCTACTGGAATAATAAATAATGAATTTTTGCATATTGTGAACTTTTTAGCTACTTGTGCATCTTTTATAAATACGTAATGATGTAATGTAGAAAATTTTGCTAATATTAAATATGAATATAAAACCATTATTCGTTTAAAACAGTGAATATTTTATTATTTTGCAGAAAATTTAAAGCAAGTAAAATACATTAAACTTGGTAGAGCACCCTTCGGAATTCTTTTTTAAAACGAAAAACCAGCAAAAATATATGATGACCGGAAATTTAACTTGAACTCTGAACTGTTTAACGACCCTATTCATTTTTTAATTCGAGCTAATAAAAACAAATTGAAATTGGAGAAACAAATCATCAAAAACCTTTGACCACACAAACTTTCTCGAATATATTTTTCAATTTTGTTTACCTAATATCTATACAGTTTTTACCCTGACCCTGTAGTATTTTTTGAAGAAAGATTTCTAACTATTACTGTATTTCCATACTCTCTTGTATCCTACGCCAATTCGATTTTATCTTTCGATACTGATGTTTAAACAGAAGAGAAACCGATGAATTTACCCCAAACTTAACCATAAAACAATAAAATCAAAAGAAAATTACGAAACTCAATTTATGCAATTTTGAAAATATTCATAGAAAATCAGTATAATTTCACATTAAAAATATAATTCATGTTTATTTATCTATTCTTAAACCATTTACATATAATTATGTATCTTTACAACATGTATATAAGTATATATATTATATTGATACAGCATATACTCACAATTTATTCTTTATTTAAATAAAAAAATAAATCCTTTAAAATTTATAATTCATGGATATATATTTATGTAATGCTATATTAATATAATATTGCAGAAAATTTGTAATAAATATATGTTAATAGGATGCAATAAAATGTTCTAACATGTGTATATAATATTGAGTTAAAAATATTTTTCTTAATTTCAATTTTATACTCAAGTTAATTACTTTTGAACTACAGTTTAAGTCTAAAGGTATTGGATTTTAAGAGAATTAAATTTTATTGGCAGAAAATTTATTTGTTAATAAAAAAATTTGTTTGACAACTTTTTTTTGTGTAGCATGTATAAATGCTTATAATGGGCGGTAGTAGTATTTCTATTTATAGAAAATTAGTTTTAAATTTATCAAAAAAAAATAAAAATAAAAAAAAAATTCTCAACAAATTAATAATATGTATTTCCATTAAAAATTATTTAAATTTTTAGCAAACATTTATTATTTGTCATCCAATACTAAAATTATCTTATTTTATTATTTAAAAATCGTTTTTTTGTGATTTTGTGTAATTTTTAAAAACTGAATAAATTAAATAGGAATTTTTACTACTATAGTTATATATAGCGATGCTGAAATTAACATATTAATTAATATTAACTCTGATAGTTTTCCAAAGAATTCTTTATTTTGTGTATATAATGTAACAATACAATCACATTACATTTATTCGGAATTCATTATAATAAAAGAGTTAAATTTACTTACAAAAATTATTATTGTAGGTTTTCACAAAATTTCTGAAATAAAATATCATCATCATCGTTCTCTGAAATATCACTTACCTCAATTTAACAATAATAGTATGTATTTCAAAGTCCTATACTCATCCAACAATTGTTGAGTTTAATAGAGGAATAAATTTAACCGTGGAATTGAAATGCATGTTTCAAAAACAGAAAAACTTTACATAAATACAACATAAAGTATAAATATAAAATTTCAGAACTAAAAGGGAAATAAAGTATTTTTGACGCTGAAAATATACTTTTGATAACATTAACTATAATTATGTCATATTTTAAATTTTTATTTCATCATATTCAGCTGGTGAATGATAAAATTGATATCTATTAGGATATTGTTTGCATACTAATTTTTCCATGAAAAAAAAATTCATCTTTCAACAATAATTTATATCGAAAAAAAAAAAAGGGTTTAGATCTTAACATTATTTTCACACTTTGTATTAGGAAAATAAAATTTAATTTTGAAAAATTAAGGAAAAAACAAAAATTTAATCTAATTATCTATAATCTAATGTTGAAAAAACTAATTTTGACATCAAAACTATATTCTTTTAATGTGATAATGCATATTATTAAATGTTTCGAAGTACTTTTTTTGAGTATGATTTGCAAAATTGAACAAACAACCTTCGCAGCGCCATCAAAATATATATTTTTTTTTTATCGAATTGCAAAAACTAAATCTTTATCATTGTTTAAAAAACATTTTTTTAAACGAAATATATATTGAAAAATAATTTTTAAAATATATTGAAAATTATTCAATGTTGAAATACAATTTATTTTTATTTTTTATTTTTTATTATTTTTTGCTGTATCTTTAACTATTTCTTTGTAATTTTAATTGTAAAAGTGACATGCATTTTTAATTAAATGAATAGAAAAAAAAACCGATTTATTTTTTCTTATATTTACTTAACTTTAATGATATTTCAATTTTTAATTCTAGAACCATTAAATTCAAAACCCAGCATAGAACCAACAGTCAAAATACAATGTTTATCCGGTTCTATGGTAATAACAATTAAAAATGCACCACCAGGTCAAGATGGTTTATTTAGTGGAAAAATTTATCCAAAAGGATTATCAAAAAATTCAACGTGCCTTTCTGAATTCAGGTATAAAATAACATTTTGTATAAGCTTTAATTTAATTTAAATGAATTTTTTTTTTCAATTTTTATAGATATCATGACGGTATACTTAAGTATAAATTGCCATTAAGAAGTTGTAACACCATGCCAGTAGAAACGGTAAGCAAAAACTATTATTTTGGGCGTCAATTTATATTCTTTGTCAAACGTTGCACTAAAAGTTCAAAAAAAAAATTAAAAATATTCTTAATTAAATGATTATGGAAATTAGACTATCGTGGTACATGCAAACTATTTTCACCAAAAACTAATGAACAATTCTTGTAAACAATATTATTCTAATTATTTTCAATACTGCCAAAAAAAAAATTATTTATAAAATGAAAAAAAAATAAATTTTGATAAATTATTTTGATTCAAACAGTGGGAAACTTTTAATAGCTTTAAAATAATATAATGAGAAAACTGTTTTTATGAACATAAAGTTTCATTTACATTGAGATATATATTTCAATACAAATTTTTCTTTATTATAATGAACAATAACAAACAATATCAGTTTTAAATATAATTAAAAGTCAAAGGCTTATAGACGACGTCTTGCTGTGTTAAAATTAGTCTATTCCACATTTGTAAGAATTTTAGATATATATTCATATACATTATTATACAGCTACGTGAACGTGGGCTGAATAAAAGATTAAAAAAGAATAATTTATATGTATAAAGCTGCTTGGAAACAGATTTTTGTTTGCAATTAAACGAAAATTTAATATGTTTTTATTTTATTTTTAAATCATATATGTTTTTACTTAAGAAGTATTTGTGAACAAATTACGGCAAGGTCATTTAAGTTGAAGAAAAATTACTTTTTATTTTGTTCATATGTGATTTGTAAACCAATTAATATACAAAAAACAGTATATATAATGCTCATAAATGTTAAAATAAGAAGAAAAATTTTATATTTCCAAAAATATGAAAAATATTAAAATTTTATTAAAACACAAATAAACATTATTAACAATTTTGAAATTTTTATATTACTTTGCTTTTTAGTTCGTTTTCGGTCAGAAATAAAGGGCTTTTTATTTTTATTAATTTTCCATCCGTCCGTCCGTATTTCACTAAAATTCTTATAACTAATAAACTGCCTAATCGATTTCAATTCTCTGAAAGCCAAAATGTAGCGCTCACTTTCACCTGGATTAGAGGATTACGACTTCGAGTTTGGGGTGAGAGGCTTTCAACTAGTCAAGAGTCTGAATAATTTATTTATTTTAAATCTTTGTAGGAGTTATAATGGATCAGGAAATGTAACAAAATGTTGAAAATGCACTCCATACTTCATAATTTTTAAATTTTATTTAATAGACACGAAGTGGTGCGTGGTTCTTAACTAATTAGTCAACTTACAGTATTTTTGCCTTATATTTTCTTAACTTTAAGTTTATTGTTTAACAAGGAACCTTAACCTAAAATGTTATTCATTTGAAATTTGAAGGAAAAAGTTAGAGAATTAAATAAAACTATAGTAGAAACTTAGAGAATAAGTATCCTAGCTACAGTTAATAATGAGTCAATCATTATAAAGATATGATGACAAATAAAGTTTAATTTTGACCCATCAGATCTTGATGACAATCTCTTTATACAAAAAAAAATTCCACTGAAATTAAATATATTATATTATATTTCTTTATATTTTTATTAGTTTTTTTTAGCTTTCCATTTTACACTATATTAAAAATCTAAAAATCAGAATCCGAAATGAGCAAAAAGCATTTCAAAGCAAAAAACATTATATGTAGAAATAAGATTGTCATGTATATTTTACATATTTGCAACAACATATAAAATTATTCCTGAG
>OZ023274.1:64139323-64381301 GCA_964007475.1 Hybos culiciformis | reverse complement strand
AATCCCACTATAGAACCGACCAAAATATCGAAACTAACAAACTTTTGAAAAAGGGAAAATTGTTTTCCTACAATTTGATATTTTCGAACTTCTGTAAGTAGGAAATAAACTTGAGAGAGAAAGACAGCAACAACGAATTAGAATTCTTTAATGACCATTAAAAAAAGATCTGATGGTCTGAAAGAATTTTTTTTACTATTAATTATTAAGAAGCGGATTTTTAGAATTTTAATCTTTTTTTTTTACTGATATTTTGAATTATATTAGTTTTGAGATAATTTGCATTCGTTTCGGAAAATTATAAGAAAAATAAGCCACATTTGTTAGCAACTTATTTTACGTTTTTTTTGGTTTTTAGGACCTTTTTTTAGCTATTTCGAGGTTTTTTTTTTTTTTGGAACCTTTAAAAATAACTCAGCTTTAAGCTCAAGTCAATTTACTTAGTGAAAAATAATTGAAAAATGATTTAAGAAAAGTTTTAAATTACTTGGCTGTTCCTTGACTTTTATTGAAAAAAATGTCAAGACTTTAAAAGAAACCTCAAATTTGTTAAAGGGTAATGCCACCAAGAATTAGATTACACCAATTGGGAAATCATTGACTAATATTGAGAGATCTTTCTCAATTGTAGTGTAAATAATACAATTAAGTCTTTTTAAGGCGGCAACACTGAGTAGTTGAATTGTGTTGCCGCTATCTCCATTATTATTTTTTTCTTATTTTAATTGAGGTTTCTTTTTCGAGATAGATAGAAAACTGATTTTTTAGCACCTACTTAAGAATCTTTTATGCAATTTTTTACAATTTTTTTACGTGGCTAAACGCTTTTTTTTTAGAACATTTTTGCAAGTTTTTACAACTTTTTTAATGTGCCTAACGCTATTTATTAACACCTAAAAATCCGCTCCCTAAGTAGTAATTATAATAATGAAAAAATAATTTTCACATAAAAATATATTTGTATGATTAAGTTTAACAAAGTTTTGTGCTTTTTTTATACATATAAACTACACGTTTAAATGTTATTTTCAAGGACGTCTGCTTTAAATATTTTAACAGTTCTTAAACTTTATATTATTATTATGACCAAAAAGTTAACTAAAATGGTATCATCTTTAAAAAAAATAACGTTATTATAAAAAAAAAAAAGTTTTTTATTTGATTTTGAATATTTTAATTTTGATTATAATTAAGATATTCGAGTATTCAAAGCTTTAAATATACACCATTTATGTAAAAAGGAATTAATACAATTAAAAACGTTATTATGAACTTGTGACTTTTTGGTTAAAAGTGAAAAACAAAATTGATTTCGACGAAAATTATTAATTATATAAGTAGATGTACAAATTTTAGGAGCGAAGTACCTAAATGTAGTATTTAAATGAAATCCATTTTTAATTTACATAAGATGGCCCAGAACTATAATTTCATTTAAGAAACTTATCAAAATTATAAATTTTTATTTCAAACCTTATTTAAGCATAAAAACTTATATTGAAAAGGGTTCAATTGTGTTTCAACGTTGTTTAGCCATCAAATATATCGTTATTTAAAAGTTTATTAGTATGTATATGATTTACCAATAATTTCGTAACTCTATATTTTTCTGGTCATTATCGCATTATATAACCATGTGTTTTCTGGTCATTATCGCATTATATAACCATGTGTTCTAGGTAAAATAAAGTTGAAAAAATTAGTAATAATAATTTTAAAAGTTTTCTGAAACACTAATCAATTTTGTGAAAAAAAAACTTAACAAAAAGTTAATTGTATTTCAAAATATTTATTTTATACTTTCTTTCTTTTAAAGATTGTTTCAATAAAATAAATTAATGACATAACAATAAGTTTAAAATATAAAACAAATATAAAACTAATATATATAATGTAATAAATATTATGTTATACACTGAAAATTGGTGCAAAAATCCCACTGAGATAAAAAAAAAACTTGCTGAAGTAAAAATGTATAAAATCAAATATTTTCTTCAACCAAAACCATCCACGGTTGTTATATTTTTTATTTACTTATTTAAATTTATTTTTTATGCCCTTCTACGAGATTTGAACCTCGGACTCTAGCGTTTCAATCCACGACCTACCTTTCGACCACAGAATATTAAAATTAAGGATGTACATAAAATAGCGCAGCTATAATTTCCATACAATCCGTGCTATGTATATAGGTCAAATCGAACTAGTGGACAACGTTAGCGAAATTAGCTAATAGTTTTCTTTTCAATATATCTGTTCATTGTTCATATGATTATAGCAATATTTGCTATAATCATATGTTCATTGTTCATATTGTATAAAAAAATATCTTTTGTTGTTCATTTTTCACTAGAAAATACAATAAAAATTATAATTTTCGATTAGCAGATTTTGCTATATATTTTTGGACGAGTTATTATGTATTTCATATAATAAATGTAATATTTTGATTACTAATTATGAGAAAATATTGCAGTTTTAGTTATAACTTTATCACTGGTTCTTATAGCTAATTTACCAACGAGTTTCTTTTTCAGTATATATATATTTTGAAATCTTAAATTAATTTCTATAATTAATTTTTCTTTCTAACTATTAAAAATAGAGCGCATTGCAATTTTTATTTTGAAGTTTTTTTTCTTCAATTAAAAAAAATATATATGTCGATAGCTAAATTAAATTAAAATAGAGGCGTGGAGATTCTTTTTTGATGAAAATAAAACTAGTTAAGTTAAAATTAACCATTTCAAGACAATAAAATGTTATATATAAACTTAATATTATATAAAATGTGTGCATAATAATATATACAATATAATAAAATTATAATTCTAATATTTTAAATGTAATTTGCAACATATGCCATCTATAAATTTTGTAGGAAAATAATTTCAACCCTTGACTGGTTGAGAGCTTTCAACTTCTGAACCTGGAAGTATTTTATCTTATTTTTTAACTAATAGTTTGTACAGATTGCACAGTATATTTTTCTGAATAGTTTATCGTAATCCAGGAATTTGTTTCTTAATTAGCTGGTACACTGAAAAGGATATACAGCTGCAATATTTTCGGATAGTATGCACTCAAAATCTTGCATTTATTATTAAGTACATATATAAACTCATATATAGAAAATGAATTGTACCAAAATTTGACAATCGAAAATTATAATTTTTACTATTTTTCTAGCGAAAAATAAATAACAAAAGATGTTTTTATGTCAAATATTGCTACACTACAGTCATATGAACAGATTTATTAAAAAATAAAACTATTAGCTATTTTTTCTTGCTATGACAAAATAGCAAATTTTGATTAAATCATTCACTAGTTCTAATTGAACTCTGTACATAGCAAAAAATATACAGAAAATTTAGCTGCAGCTATAATTTTTTCAGTGTAGTAATAAAACAGACCATCCCACTGTGAAGGGGAACTAAACTATGTTTAAAATTTTGTTTTATTTATTATTTTTTAATTTATTTGTTTTTTGAAGTTTATACTTCTTTAGCGGGGTTTGATGAATTTTGGTAGAGGGTAAAAATCCATTTTCATATAGAATTTTTCTCAGAATCGTCATCATTTTTCTCAGAAAAATTAGAATAAGAATACTTATTTTTTTTATTATATTTAAGAAACCCAAAATCATATGGACAATATGGCTTAGTGGCTAGAACATCAGACTGTAAGTCTGAAGGTGCCTGGTTCGATTCCCAATGACAAGATTTTTTAATTTCAAATATATGTATATATAGGGCCCAATATTACAAGCAAAAAAATTACATATTCTACCAATAAAAAAATTATGTTCAAAAAAATTAAAAATTATTATGTTCAAAAAAATTAAAAAAATTAAAAAAAAAATGTATTGATTGGGGAATCGAACCTGACACCTTCACTCTTATAGTCTGATGTTCTAGCCACTAAGCCATATAGCCCATATGATTTTGGATTTCTAAAATATAATAAAAAAATTCTAATAAACCATTCATTTTTTTGTTTTTATTTTATTGTAGAAGAATAAGAAAGAATACTCAAAAAAGAAAATAAGAAAAGAATTAGAATACTCAAAAAACGAATTTGAAAAATTAACACAAAAAATCTTTATCAATTTTATAAAGTATGCCACAAATTGAGATTTAATATTATTTAGGAAAACAAATCAAAAATATTTTTTGTATTTTTTTAGAAAGCTAAACTCATATAGACAATATGGCTTAGTAGTAGAACATCAGACTGTAAGTCTGAAGGTGCCTGGTTCGATTCCCAATGACGAGTTTTTTGTGAAATATTTTAATTTTTTTTTTTTATAATAATTAGTTTTTTTGAGATATTTAAACAAACCAAAATGTTTTTATCAGCCACTAATTTATCTTTTTTTTTTTAATTTTCTATATACATATTCTATATACATATTCTATATACACATTCTATATACATATTCTATTTTTGAAGCAAAACACAGAGCTAAGTAAAATTGTAGCAAATTTGGTGGCAAAGGTTATTTTTTGGTTCAAAAAAATTTGCAAATTAGGCGCTATTTGATTTTTTATTTTAATTTATATAAATAGAAAAAACTTTTAATTAATAAATAGTGTTTTATAATTTTATAATACATATTATAAAATTAAAATGTAGCTAAAAACTTATTTGAGAACTTAGTTGAAAACTGTAAAATTTCATATATGAATTAATGCAATTGAATATTGCTATAAAATGGATGTAAAAAATATTGGAAGCGTTGACAGATGCATAAATTTAAGTATCGAGATCCTATTTCATTTTAAAAATTTAATTGTGAAAAAAAAACTACCCTATTCAGAAATCAGTTTTTTAATAGCGAGTTGAATGAACTATTTTTCAATATTGTGGGCAGCGTTCTGCAATATTCACAGCTTTTTCGTGCAAAATTTAATTGTGAAAAAAAAACTACCCTATTCAGAAATCAGTTTTTTAATAGCGAGTTGAATGAACTATTTTTCAATATTGTGGGCAGCGTTCTGCAATATTCACAGCTTTTTCGTGCAATAGAATTAACAATATCTTGTGATCATTCATAAAAAATTTAGACACCGGATAATAGGTATATCACTAAAGTCCCAACTAATTTTCAAACATGTTTTACCACTTACTATGACAAGACAGTTATATGTATATGTATATGTATTTAAACAAGCATTTGTTAATCCTGTTGTAGTTAATAAGATAATAAACGCTAAAAAAAGTACAATTTTCCCGGGAGAAAAATAAGTAAAATTATAAACATTATATCCTATAAAACAAATTTATAATATTGGACGCACTAAACTCGTTACAAATAATTTTATTATAGCCTTGAGAAACAACATAGGTATATTTTGGCATTGATAGTATAGATATCGATCAAGTAATTTATCATTATAGGTTTTCCCGGCTCAAAATATGCAAAAAAAAAAAAATTCAAAATAGGTAGCTCTGGTGAAATAAAGATTACCAGACCAAAAACTTTCACACTTTTTTAATTTCAAATATATGTATACATAGGGCCAAATATTACAAGCAAAAAAATTAGATATACTACCAATAAAAAAATTATGGTCAAAAAAATTAAAAATTATTATGTTCAAAAAAATTAAAAAAATTAAAAAACACACGAAGCAGTCATAGAACTGCCTACAGAAGTTTAAACTATGAAATAACAGTGGATACAAATGATAGGCTGCTGAGTACAAAATGTAAATTAAAATAAAAATATTTTAATTTACATTTTGTACTGTCATTTGTCATTTGCCACTGTTATTTCATAGTTTAATTTTTTGAAGTATAAACTTCTGTAGGCAGTTCTATGACTGCTTCGTGTGTTTTTTTTTTTTGTATAAATTTGTGTATATCGAGGACTTTTGAACATTTAATTTATATCTCCTCGTAAAATTACAGCTTTACGTTAGTAAGTATTTGGAAAGAAAGCTCGTTTTGGTTCTTATTTTCTTAAAAAAAAAATTTACGCATTTTCTCCATGCATCAGAGAAAATTGAAATAAAATTATAATCAAGAAATTCATTAACATTTTATTAACACAATTAGCTTAATGTTTTGCGAAAGTATAGAACGAGCAAAAATAAATTGCTAAACAAAACTATATTTACTATTTTCTAATAATATATGCTTGCATAATACTGAAAATATATATATAATATATATTTTCATTATAATATATATCTTTCTAAGTTTCAATTTTGTTGAGAATTTTAAACAGAAAATTGAAGATGTTTCTAATCACGTTTTCATTTTGCATCACACACTATATAAAAAGGAAATTGTAAGAAAGAAAAAAAATTCCAGTTTAATATTTTTTCAACTCATGTACATAAGTAATTATTATTATTGTTATTATAATTATTATTATATCTTTAGAGTATATTATTAAACTTAATGTCACCATCAGCACAAATCAATGAAGATAAGTTGTTGGTTGAGTATTTGGTGTACATGTTCATGTATAAATAAAAGTCTGCATAAAAAAAAATTCAAGGTAATAAAAGTTGAATATTCAAGTGAAAGTATAATATCCGTAAAGAACAAAAAATAAAACCTTGATAAACTGAATGAAATTTTAAGAAAATTGAATAAAATTTAATTAATTTGATGATTCAATAAGCATCGAACTTTTTAATAGCCCTGCCATACTCACAAAATAAAGTATACAGTACACCTACAGTCCTACATACATTTAATATGTATAGTTTTTTGGATTATTTTTTTTGTTTAAAGAATTTATTTTACACCCCATTGAATATTTAATGAAAAAAAGGATAAAATGGATAAAAATGTATAATTTTTAATGAATAAAATACTTTGTTCACATCCTACTAATGTTTTTAGTTTAATGTTTGGTCGTTATAGAATCAATTTTAAAGAAAATAAATAGTATTTAATTTTTTTGGTTTGAAATAGTAAAAAAAAATTTCGCATCCAAATATTTTCGAAGAAATTTTGATATGTAAATATTTTGGAGCACAGAAATTAAAAGCAGACAAAAGAACTTAAGAACCACAGACAGGATGGACTAGGCACGAAGATTTTGCAATGCTTTATAAATAAAAAAGAGACATCAAATATGGAGTCAATACGTCAATTTGGAACAAATTTGTAAAATAAAGCCAACATTAATTGAAAGATTACGAATGCTAATAACACGTTAGTGTGAAAAAATTTAAAAATGTCTAAAATACAGGTCTTGCTTTAATTAGCTAAT
Organism: Hybos culiciformis; assembly: GCA_964007475.1. NCBI lineage: Eukaryota > Metazoa > Arthropoda > Insecta > Diptera > Hybotidae > Hybos > Hybos culiciformis. The sequence continues at coordinate 64,374,067 of OZ023274.1, read as the reverse complement.
CTCACTCTGTAAATAGCTGTAGGCCTAGCTAAATCTATTATTGTTTTTTAGTAAATCCTATTTATATGAAAACTAAATATTTAATACAATGTTGAAAACCTTTGGTATAAAATCAGCATTTAACTTTAAATTGAAAGAAATAATATAATATATAAAATATAAAATATAAAAAAAAAAAATTTAACAGAGATTGTTAATTTCGATTAAATGTATATAAAAGAAAAAGTCTAACTACGCTAAATTGACTTCCTGTTTAATATGCTATTTTGTGAAAATTCACTGCACATTGGTAATATTATGTACACTACATATTGTACAATCGATACACAGCAATAAAATAAGCTCAGTTATATGCATGAATCTTTATTTTCAAATTGTTTGAAACTTGAAATAAAATATATTTATAATGTTACCTTCATGGAATATTATTATCGATTAATATTAGTTTTATTGATGCGAAAAAAAAACTGATTTAACAGCAATATAATTATTATTTCAAGATTCATAAAAATGATTAATTTTACTCTTCAAAATAACAATATTTATTATATTGCTCTCAAGTGATTGTTTCAATATTTATTATAAAATTTAATTTAAAAATACTTAAAGCTAGTTCAAACATTAATAATAATGGCACATGGCAAACAATTACAACTAAAATGTTCATAAAACGTGAAATCATTTAAAATTTAAAAATTATAAAATTTCTGATGATTTTGTTTATTTTCAATTTTTCTTATTAGATAATAATATTTTAATTAAAATAACTACCATTATTACAATACCACAAATTCACGTTTTTGACATACCTATAAAATTCATTAATAACAAATATTTCCCAGTCAGTTCAGTATGCTACTTTTCATTGAAATGAATTTTAGCACTTAGTTCAAACCCTAGGACACAAACGAGGCTTAAACATTTTTACAATTTACATACATAACAGAATTTCATGAAATCGTTTTCTAAATATAAAACTTTTGTGTGAATCGAGTTTCGAATTAGAACTTCTAATTCCGTAATAAGGACTCTTAGATGAAAAGTTAATAAGATGTCATATATTTGGCAAATATTTGGCCAAACTGACGTTTTACGCAAAGGTTAGTTATCTTTTTCCCTTTTTTTTGTATGGGAAAGGCCTGTTCACAGGTCAGTTTACAGGTAAGTTCTTCTCTAAGGTCAGTTTTAAGGTCCAAGTGCAGATAAGGTATAAAGTGCGCTCTCACAGATTCTTGCAAATTTTATAAAATAAATACGGAATTAGAATTAAATTCTCTTATCAATTCATGCAAATAAATTAAATAAAAGTTTGTTCAAAACATTTCTAAATTTTCAAACAATATTTTCAATATCAAAAAAAAAATATATTTTCATTCATATGGGTCCCGTATTAAAATAAAAAACTAAATCAGGTTTTATACTTACAAAAATGCTCTATATAAAAATTAAATAATTTTTAATTTAATTTCAACAAAGAATTAAGAATAAAAAAAAATACATATATAAATTAAATTAAATAAAAATAATATAATATTCTCTTCTCTATAATATTTAATATCTTATAATTTTTTTTCTTATATGTACAAGTAAATCATAGTTATAGCTAAAACCTTGAAATATAACTTATTGTTAACTTTCGTCAAAAGTACATACATATACTATTAAATGAAATTATTAATAAATAAATAAAGAAAAAAAAAAGCAACATGATGTCATATTCTTTTAAAGCTGCTTAAAGGTGTGAACATTGCGAATATTTATTTTTTTGTTTTATTTTTATCTCTCTATGTCATAAATATATAATATAATATAATATTTATTATACATAAGAAAATACATACTTATGTTAAACAACATCTGTACTAAATACTACAATAAGACAGAAATCCTGATTGAATAAGGCAGAACGAAACTACTGGAATTAGAAACATTAGTTTCGAATATTAGGTTTATTTTGTGAGGTATGTAAACAAATTTTCTGAAGTTTTTAAGGCACTTACACGTGATGTTCACAAATAGTAGCGAAGCATGAGTATATGACTATTAGTGTACCGCATTAGCCCCAAGTGAAATAACGCCGAGAGAAAAATTTAAATAGTGCCGATTTTTTTCACTGCACTAATTAAATTTTTTTCGTTTTTGCAAGATCGACTCAAATAGAATTATAGAATTAACTCTTTGAAAAAAAAAATTGTATTATCCTAAAATATTTTTTACAATATTGAAAATTTATAATGGTTGATAATGTAATTAATAATTCAACTTTATTTATTGATGCCTATTAAAAGTTCTCCTTAACTAAATCATATTAACCTCTTTTATCTAATGAAAATGTACAGGAAAATTAATTTGTGAATACAACACAACGATGTATATAGAAATATATATATATTCCCTTTAACACGGATATTTTAAAAGCCCAGGAGTTCATTCAATATTAAATCATTAATTTTTATTGTTTCCTATAATGAATGTTATATTTTAAAAAAAAAAAGTAGATATAATTATTGGTAATCAATTTTATATTAGCGGTTTCAACTTCAATTAATATATCTTTAATTAAAAACCGCACAAACAGCTGGGTATACATGTTTTAAAGAAAAACATTTTTTATTTTGTTTCTCATAATTTTAAAAAGTGTATATTCTTGACGATGAAAAGTCTATAAGAACTATGCAACTCAAAGACATAATTAAAACTTGAATCATTTATTTCATTTATCATCACACAAACTTACAAGTTAATTTTCTTTAAAAAAAAATCTTAAATATTAATTGCTTTTTTATTTTTTAAATTGAACGACCTCTTAAATTTTAGAATCTCTATATTCTGTACAAATTGTTAATGATTGACTTTTGAATGAAGAAACTATTATTAAAATTTTAATATATAATAAATAAATATTCGGTAAAAACAATTTAGCTTCTAAGTATTTTAAAATAAAATTAAATAAAATTTTTTTTTTAATTATACATTTTATAACTATTATATTATTCGATATAGTTCTGAATTTGTAAAAAGTAGCAAAAAGGAGACAAGACACCATACAAAAGTTTGCCAGCAATAATTTTTAATCGATATGAATTTAATTTAATTGTAGTTAACTCAATTTACACAAGACTCTTTAGACACAGTACTGATAAATCAAAATTTATGATAACGTATAACTTAATAAATAAAAATATTATTTAAAATACTTATTTGAAATAATTATACAACATTATACACACATTTACCATTTAAGTAAATCAACTGCTTATGTATTAATAATTTAATAATATACTCACTTATAGGATAAACATAAAACTAAAATTTTTCATTATGTTCTGAATTATATGGATCTATATTATTTAGATCTCTACTTTTTCGCATTACACCCAAATTATAATTAATATTTTTCATAATACTTTTTCTTCTTTCATAATTTTCCCATAAAATTCTTTCAGATTTTTTTTTCTTAAAAAATATTCGTATCATAATGAAATAAATGAATTCAATACAAGATGTTACTGAAATTCCAAGAAAAAATGATGCAAGACCACCATAATAGGCTACAAGAAAATAAAAGTAATAGTTTTTTTTTTTTTTAGTATTTTTAGTCAATGATTATTATTAACTTTTAGTTTTCTTTAAATGCAATCTACTTTTAATATACAATCTACTTTTAATACTTACTTATATAATCAAACCAACTTCTATCTAAAGTAGTTGTAAATTTCAGTATATTATCTTGTTGAAAATAAATATTCAACAGAGTGACCATTTCATTTTCATTTCTGTATAAATAAAGAGAAGAAAAATTAATTTAAAGTTATCATTAAATCAAAGAAGAAAAAAAATATTTCATTTAGCCAATAATAAATTCATGGTTCAAAAAGTTATATATTTGATCATTAATTTATTGATTTATAAAATTTTTGTGTTATTTTCCCACAACTTTATAATAATATACCTTGATAAACTCTCTTGTCCTATTATTGGTACAATATTTTCACTATTCACATTATAATTTATAGTTGTTACGTTCTTTAAACAGAGGCAATCTAATTGATGCTCTAAATAAATGTGGTCATCATGACTGTTTTCTTCATCAAATCGTAGTTTTCTGCTTTCAAAGTTAAATTCTGACATATAATGAAAAAAATGGCAGATTTATATATTATAATGTAGTTCATAAATGAAATTGATAAAATTTATATTTTTAAATTAAATTATTTTATTACCTGCCAAATTAGCCAAGCATTTAAAATGTAATGCACTGCAAACAGGATAATTACCAGTTGGAAACAGAAAGTCTAAAGAGCAATTACATTTCTTTAATAAAAATTCTTGATAACATTGTCCCATACAATTTGGCCAAGAATATATTAAGTCTGGTAATTTTTTAAATAGTGGATCATTAATTTCATCTGAATATATAATTGGCCTGTTCGATGTTGGTAGTTTTTTCACTTGCTCTGTAAAATCGAAAATTTCGGGTGCAATACTAGCAGTAAATAATGAATTTATTGGAATAAAATTTTTATGTCCTGACCAATCGTTCGGATGATGAATTGAAACCTTAAAAGAAGAATAAAAAAAAATTAAAAACTGTGGCCTTAACATAATTTCACTCATTCCGAGAAATCTAATAAAAGCATTATATAATTAACAGACGAAGGCGATAGAACAGCAACACACGATATACATAACCTAAGGGTGTTTCTTATATTCATAGAAAAATATAATTATAAAACTTTACAATAGAAATAATATAATGATCCCTAAAGTTTATTTTAATCGCACTATATAGAAATTATATGATTTCAGATTTAAGGAAATTAAATATCCTTGAAATTTCTTACACTACACATACACATATTATCCTCAATTCTTTTTTTATTTTCGTTCATTTATTATGAAACTTACATAAAAACCTAATGTTACTTTTTCCTCATCATTATTTTCATATCTTCTTAATTTATTTTTATTAGTTTTAAGTGTTAGTTTAATGCCATTCTGTTGTCCATAATATTTTGATTTTATTGGATATTGCTAGAAATATAGAGAAGATAATCTATAAGCATATTTATTTTAAAAATATTTAATATTTTATATACTGACGGGATTTAACTCTGCTACTCTTTTTCCAAAATCATTCACAACTGAATTAAATGAATAACAAAAACCATATTTTGATACTTGGGGAACAAAAATTTTGCAGCAGTCATTTATAATTCCTTCAATAGAACATTTTTCGAACACATCAGGACAATCTAATAGTAAATCATTTAATAATTCTTTCAAATCTATATGTTTCATAAATTCAAAATCTAAATCACTAAATTCTTTGAATTTTTGAAATGTCGCTAAATGAAAATTTTCCAATTTAGATATAAAATTTGAAAATATTTTCATTTGAGTTTTATTATTTAAAATATTATCTGGTAAATATTTTTCAGCTATATCGTCAAATTTTTCCCAATCTAATTCATATTTTGGGCATATTGAAATCGCAGGAAATGGTATGCTCCCAACAGAATAACTTTGTACTGTAGTTACCATATTATTCGGTTTATATTGAAAATCCAATATTATCACAGCAAGACTTAACATAAAAATTATTCCAAATAATATTGTTATCCATATTCCCCTTAGAAATAAAATAATAAATAATATATATAGTGTTTGGCATAGATATTTCTACGATTTGGTGAAACTTTTTAATAATTCATTGAAAATGTTATCTATATATTAACTTGGTGTTAGTAGTACATTTTACGTCATTCATATTGTCGTGTCATAATTAAATTAAAAATTATGATGTCACACATTATTATAATTGCAACACAAATTACTATACGCTTAATAAAATGTTCGTTGGTCGGAAAATAACACTAACACCGCATTATTTCCAATACTATTATGTATGTACAGTACATGCTAAAAGTATTAGTATATTATATATAGATAGATTAAAAAATAGTTATTGCACAATTTGGATATTAGCTATGGGCTATGGCTATAAGTTATACTACATCAAAATAATATACCTTTCCCAGTGACAGAAATCTTTATCTACAAGATATCGCATGCCATGAATTGAAGTTTTTTCACAATATTCTTTCCACGATGATTCGTAATCTAAATCACTTTGAATACTTTGGATTTTTAGCTTTTTATTTAAAATAATTGTGTCATTTGCATCCATGTTGAAAGTAAAAGTTGATTGAAACCAGACTAATCTAAATCGTAAAAATAACTAAATAAATTTTATTTAAAGTAATACATTTTTAACAATTATTCAATTTCAGGGGTGGGGTTTGACATTTATTTATGTCCTTCTTACGTGATTGTAAGCAAAATCGAAAGCAAAATTTTAACATTTCATTCTCAACTTTTGATATGTAAACATGAACTTAAATTCTTTATTCTTTAGACTTAAAAAAAAAGAAAATATTTCCTAAATATTTTCATTCGAAAAATGAGGAAAAATTTAAAATTGAATTTCTATGTCGGATTTAATGTCTGTTTAGCTTTGGTTGAAAATCCGAATGTCAATTAGTCAACACAGAAACAAGATTAACTAAAGCATTTTTTTTACTTTATTGTTTCCACTTCATAATAGTTTTGCATAGGTACATAAAAGAAAAAGATATTATGAACAAATGATTCTAATTTTGGAAAGTAACAAAAAAATAATAACTCCCAAGAATTTATTGAAGCGCGCTCTTGAAAATAAAATGCAGGTTTTTTTTTGTTTATAAAATATAAATTAAAATTCAATTCCAACTAACAATGTTATCAATTTAGTGGTTTTTTGCAAAGGAATTAATTAAATTTTGTGTGAAAACAAAATGTTAAATTAATTTTTTCACTAGAATAATAGTTTAATTTTCTTTTTTTATAAATTAGTTTGACGTCGCGTGTCCGCCGCAATACACAATCACGAATTCTCGAAAAATATTTTAGTAATAAGAATTACATAACTTTAAAATGGAAATATTCTAGATCCAGATATTATTATGAATTTAAAAAATTTTTTGAGAAATTCTGCGTTATCTAAAATTTAATACGTAAAATACGTTCTCAAACCTTAAATGAGAATGTTTACAAAAAACCTACCTTCATAGGTTATTACGAATTACTTAAAAATCTTACTGAAAATTTTCGAATAATATTTAATTATTTACGATCGATGGTAATCTCTGTGTATTTAAATAAAATATAATTAAAAATTTTCTTTCAAATGCGTTGATTTTATACCACTTTACAGTGACTAAAGACCCTATCGATGGCATTCATATACCAATCAGTCAAATGGACCAAGACATAATAATTGAAACAAAACAAAAGTCTACAATGTTTGTTTATTTTTTCTCCAACAATATATCCAAAATTATGTGCAAAGCAAATTCTTTATACATAAAAATGAACCTGTCATGCGTACAGTACTTCCTTTTTCATGCCTAAATAAATTATACAACAGAAAAACTTCTAAAATACGTTTTTTCCGGTTAATCAATTTATTAAAGAATTTTATTCAGTTTTTAATTTAAAATTATAATTAAAAGCTACCCATATGTTATTTCAATTGTATTCACTTTTGTTGAAGTCCCTTTCTTGTCATAAAAGTAATAATTTAATTTTAGACCGAACATCGGTTTTAAATCATATAATATAGTGTGTTTGTGCTGTTAGGTATACCATAAATTTTTGACTATAATTTCGTTTCTAAGAAAGTAAGTAAGAATAACAAATTTTAAAACTTTATGCATTGATGCATTGTTGATCTCAAAGTTCTAAACTTTCGTCATGAAATGAGTTTTGTCTTATAAAAATATCGGAAATCCGATTCTCCTTTCTATTGGACAGAAAAACGAAACGCAATCAATTCAATTGGATTTTCGGAAGATTTTCACAATCGATTATGTAATAACAAATCTAGTTAATTTTAGGTTTTGAAATTTTTTTGAACCATAATAGAACACAAAAAAGGGTCTCTTAAATTATCTATAATAGAATGGTTAGCCTAAGAATATGAATCATTTCTTGTTATAACATTTAAAAACAATCATAATAAAAATGCACTTTAGAGAATACTTATATACTCAAGAAAGTTGAAAGAAATTTCAAAATTAAAATCCAAATCACGTTTAATTTTATTTTTTCTGCGTCATTCATTTTTTTTTAGTTTTTTGTTTTAAATTTGAATTTCATGAAGTTTAATGACTTTTGAAAATAGTTTTCTATAGGTTAATCAAGATTATGACAAAAGTTTTTCTTTAAATTTAAATTCTATATATAAAATAAAAGAAAAACGAATTAAATCAATTTTCTGTTATAATCTGAATATCAATTTCGCGCTTGATTTTTTTTTTTTAACTAAAACGCGTTAGTGAATTAGCATTATAACAGCCATTTGAAAAAGCAGTTTATATCAAAATTTGCTCCTTTCTTTTCCATTTGTCCATAGTAGTTTTCAGCTCTGATCTGATTTGCTTAATTATAAAACCTTGGACTCTACAAATTTCCTGCTTTTTTACAAATTTCTACTTACTATTGCTATTAATTATAACAAATTATCGACTCATTAGAGTCGATACTTACTGAAGGGCAATATTTCTATTTTTATAACAAATTGTAATTCTGAAGAATATTTAAGGAATGAATGAGTTAATGAAGTGAACTCTAAAATTAAAATAAATATGCACACATCATTTGTTTAATAATTATTTTAGGAATAGGTAGTTGAATGTTTTTCACTGCACTATATGTAAAGCCTTAAAAAGACTTTCAGATATGCTTGCGGATTATTTGAAAAAAATATACTAATTTTTTCTTAACTCTTTATAAAAATAAATAAAAAAAAAACTTATAAAATATACTCTAATAACTATATCTTTAAACTTGTGTCCATAAATTATCTTATGAACTCTATGTATAAACTTTTTAACAATAACTAATCTTTAACAATTTTTCCTTGATACCAACCATCCGTTTATTGAGAAAACTATAGTAGAAAAAAAAACATAAATTTATTGCATCTTCATACTTTCATATTTTTCGAGTCCTTAAATAAGAAATAAAAAAAACTATTGAAACATTGTATTTTTATATACTTTTTTTTAACTTTCTTTGAATACATACGATACATACATATACCACACATTTGCTTTAAAAAAAAAACCTATTTATATTGCATATTATACATACCTACATAGATATAACCTAAATACACTTTATATATATAATTACCATTTTTTTAAGCTTTATAGAAAACAGATCAAATTCATCCTTTTTTTATAAATATTAGTTTCTGCCTTATTTGATTTCAAAGTGAAATTAAAGAGTTCTTAGTGTACATTTATTATGTAGGTATATTAATTTTGTCACAAGAAAAATGTTACTTAATTTCCCAAACTTTCGTCAACATTTATGTTGTGTAATATCATTTTAATAGTGCATTAGCAGATTAGCTTAAATATCGTATACAACTATTATAATGTTGTAATATATGAAATAATGTAGACAAAATTACGTATTATTAGATTAGGACTAAGAATTAGTAATATTAGATTGTTTTCATCTTATAAATTGTAATTTTCCGACAAATATGTACTCAACAAATTAATACCATAGCTTCTACATAAATTTTGTTGAACATTTTTAAATTTTTTTTCTGATTTAGATTGAACTTTTCAGTGAAAATTTGATCAAAAAAAAATATTTTCTATTAGAGTAAATTTCGCAGCTTTTTACATAGATGGGTCGACGAATTTTACCCGTAATGCCATGTGAAAGACAATTGAAAGTAGATAATTAAAAGGTTTTGAACTTTGGCACTGCGACGAAGGAAACTGCCAGGATACAGGGCAAAAATGCAACAATGAGTCAATCGGAACTGTTTTTTTGCACTTTCAATGAAGATTTTCCCTTTCTTTCATCATCATTAAATATTGCATGCATATAAAGTCATTTGGATTTTATAAAATATTTATAACGACAATTTAGTTAACTTAAATTTATAAGCAACAAAATCCTTAAACTTGAGATTATTCTTGAACGAAAGTTTTATTATTATATACGACTATCAATTAAATTGTATGTCAAAGTTGCCGTAAGCCAATTACAAACCTGATGATTTGTAATTTCAAATAATTTTTGATTAAATTTTCTTTCAATTTATATTGTGTATCAAAAAAATATTATAAAAATATAAAATGTTAAATTAAAGATTAACTATAATATATTATCGAAATTTCAATATTTCATATTTCATTGCAATAATGTTCAGTTTCCCAGAAAACATAAAATGAACAAAAAATAAATAAATAGAACATATGTTTTTTTTAAAATGTATGTAGTCATATAAAAATGTTTTGATTTTTTTTTTGTTATATGAATCGTTACAGTATTATAAGGAATTAAATAAATTTTATTCAGAGAATTTTATTTTAAAGTATACTTACATAGTATATTAAAATATATCCATTTTGTATAGAATTAAACATAAATTTCAGATTATTGAAGATTTCTCTATTCGAATAAATTATTACAAATTTAACATAATCCTCTTAAGAATTTAGTTCGAATAACATAATATTTAAAACGTAGAAAATGAATCATATTGAATATTAAATTCGCCATAAATATTCATAAATTTGAAGATATTTATAAATATATATGTACAGCATCTATACAACTATAAGATAAGAACATAATTGATACAAAATTTTTAATTTTTATACTTTATTGTTATTATCATTAATATTATTATTACTATTTTTTTTCGAATAAAATAATTCAAACTTTCCTAATTATCAGAAGGGCTGTAAGATAACTTTTAACACAAATGTATATACAGCAAATAAAATAACTATATGACTATGTTAAAATAAAAATAGCAGTTATTGTACTAGGTTCAGTTTGAATTCTTAACCACAATCGGAGGCTACAAATTTTTTGGGCATTTGCAGCGAACTCAACCGACTGTTAACTATTTTTTTAGATTCTTCTAATCAACATCTCCATTATCTACCCACGTATTTATTTCCATCATATTTCATTGGAACTTAAAAAAAATCAAATTATATAAATTTTATGTGCAAATTATTTAAATCAATGTCCGGTTAACATTTTCTAATTTCAAATCCCGGAATCCTAAAATCTTACTCTTTAGCTAGAGCGAAAGCAGTGGAAAATTGTCTTATTTGCTTAAAAAGCTGAAGCTGATATAAAAAAGGGCCCAAACCAGAATAAATGGTTCAACGTTAATAAGTTATAATTTGGCCACAAAAAAAATAATAATTGATAAAACTAAAATTCACTTGTTTCGTTAGTTTGACTTCGCGCTTTCAATTCACTTATTTCTGTATATTGAACTTAAAAATTATCCGATTAGGATTTTAATGTCTGGAAGAAAATATACCACAATCGGAAGTCAGGAACCTACAGAGTTTTTGAGGGCCTTAATAATCCTTAAAATTTATATTATGATATAGAAATTGTTATTCCAAAGAAAAGATTTATTTTTAATAATAATTTCTTTTAGGTGCGGTGCGAGTAACTAAATATAATTCTATATCTTCATACCTACATAACATTTTTGACCGGAACCAATATTTAAATTTTTTCATATTAGTGCTAAAACATTGAAAACATAAAATTGTAATTATAGTGACTTGGTTGTGTGTATTCCAAATTACACATATTTTTTTTCTTTTAATTTCTAAGGTCGATAATCTTATTTTCAACGATATTAATTTTTTTTTTTCTTAAGACAATGTAGGTACGTAAAATTGTTGAGGAAAAAGACCAATAAAATTATACCATAAATGTTTTATATAAAAAAAAAATAAAGAATAAAATTTAGTAAATTTCATTTATGTAAATGCTTTTTGTTGATGTTTTTTTTTTACAACGTTTTTATCAACTCACTTTCTTGTCTGTTTGTCTGTCCTAGAAATTTTGTAACCAAATTTTAGACCACTTTCCGACAAGCTACAGCTCCGAAATTTTGAATATAGCTCTGAACCCGATGACAATACAATATTCTACCACTTTAATCATGATTTGAAAAGTTTCTCGTCTGTTTGTCTGCCCGCGAAATTTTGCAATCAAATTTTCACAACCAAAATTTGTCCGATTTCATTCAAATTTAGTACATAAAAAGAAGAAATGATTGAACACACGAATTTCGTAACAAAAATTTTATTGGCCTCCTACCCAGTGACCTTCCTTGGGAAGGACTTCAAAAGTTCGTCCGATTTCTTTCAAATTTGGTACATAAAAAAAGGACATATTAAACACACAAATTTCGTAACAAAACATTTATTGGCCTCCTACCCAGCGACGTCCTATGGGGAGGACTTCAAAAATACGATTTTATTCAAATTCGGTACATAAAAAGAAGAAATGATTAAACACACAAATTTTGTAACAAAAAATTTATTGGCCTCCTCTACCTTCCTTGGAGAGGACTTCAAAACTTCGTCCGATTTTATTAAAATTTTGTACCTACAAAGAGGATATGATTAAACACACAAATTTCGTAATTTTGACAATCAAATTTTATAAGAAAAATTCTGCTTTGTTAAGCTTCAAAACTAAAAAGTAGAAAATAAATATTAAATCATAAAAAATACATTTTATAAAAAACAACGTTTTTCTTGCGCACTAAAAAGTATAAAATAATTTTACTATGAGTTTCATTTTGGTAACATACTTTATAACTTTTCTCCGGCTCATTCAGAGGATTGTGGACACACATACTTGAAACTGATTACAACAGTCTATAACTAGAAACGTGGGGCACATTTTTACAACACATTTACAGTATTACCTCAAAAACGCGCCCCACGTTTCTAGTTATAGACTGTTGTAATCAGTTTCAAGTATGTGTGTCCACAATCCTCTGAATGAGCCGGAGAAAAGTTATAAAGTCTGTTACCAAAATGAAACTCATAGTAAAATTATTTTATACTTTTTAGTGCGCAAGAAAAACGTTGTTTTTTATAAAATGTATTTTTTATGATTTAATATTTATTTTCTACTTTTTAGTTTTTTTAGAATAATAAAAACATTAAAATGTTATTTTTAAAATTTATTATTTTTATCCAATTAAAAATAATGTCATATTTTTATAATTTTAATATTTTATTATGATTTTGCAGCATTTTGCATCATGCGAATGAAATCGTTAAACATTTATTGTTATTATATTTTTAATATACCGTGACATTATTATTTATTACGATCGTAAAAATCTTACAGAAATCTCAAATTCTATTTTGATTTTATTTTGATTAAGATCGATCGTAATTAATAATAATACATATAACCGCTCAGAACATAAAGCTTGTTAACAGAATAATTCCCAAAAAAATGTTTGCGGTTTTTGTTTGCACTAAACATAATCTATTATCTATACAATGTAACAATAAAGAAAACATTTTATAATAAAATGGACATAGTAAAAAATTTTTATTATTTTATGTATTTTTTAGCAGCACCTACGAAGATTTTTTTTTTAAAATTTATCATTATAAATTTATTGCGAAAAAAAACCCGCCAAGCCCATTTCTTTTATCGGTTTTATAATATTCTTTTTAGAAAGAATAAATATTAAAAATTTAAGAAATATATATTTTTAAAGCTATTAATTTGAAATTTTTCATTGTAAGGAAAAAAAAATGTACACATATATGTATGCAATCAAATGTTAAAATTTTAAATTACAAGACATCATAATGCTTTTTTTTTTTTGGTTTGCAGGGATTAGAGATGATAAATTGTTATTAGTGAGGTCATTTAACTTTGACCAAACCAACCACATAACCATAAATGAAATTATTATAAATTAAAATATTTTTTTTCACCTTATTTGCTTAAAAAATAACATAAGAAATAATTTCAATTCTGAATAAATTTTATGTAATTCTATTTACATATATACAAATTATGTATTTTAATGAGTATATAGATATATTTATATAAATGGCAAAAGTTACTTAAAACATTTTTATATAGCTGGGATAAAAGTTAGCAAGGCTGCTTATATTTTATCATTGGTACGACGATCACAATAGATTTAGTAGTTATAAGTATTTTCCTATGGGAAAGGGTTAATAAGCAGGAAAATAAATCATATAGTTCTTTTTTTTATTTTTGATAGAAAACGGGCTAAAATTGCCCGATCTACACTATCTTTCCTTACTTCTATACTTAATGGCAGAAAAAAAAATTTAAAGTACCTCCTATAATATACTATAATATATATTGCGATATAGTATTACATGGAATCTAAAAATACAATTACGCATAATATTGAAAAGTTACCTAATATCAACCAAAATAAGGGCTTTTTCGAGTTAATTAATTGACAGTTGATTTTATATTGATTTTATATAGTGCAAGAGATTGAATATTTTTATTTGTATGAAGAAAATTAGATAAGATTAAAAATACTGCTTAAACTTTAAAGTTTCTCGTAATAACATAAAATTTTAAATTTATAATTTCAGGATGATGGTGGCATGGAGTTTTTCAATACAATAATTTTACAACCGCATTTAAAACTTGTTACCGATTTAGGTCGAGGATATCATGTAAGATGTCGTTATAGAAGTCGCGACGAGGCCACAAAAAAGAAAATTTCAAAAGTTACCGGTTCAATATCTATAGATGGAAAATCATTAGAAAATCCACAACCACTTCGAAGTGATGAAGAAGGTACAAATGATGATGACACTACTGGAACAGATAGACGTGATCATGGTAGATCACTGGATAAACGTGTTGATGATGAAAATGAGTCAGATAATGAAATTTCTTCACCTGGTTGCCATATGAAAATTTATAATGAACAAAATAAAATAGCTGAAAATGTTCACATTGGTGATATGATCAAGCTGGTTGTTAACATTGACGAGCAAGAAAAATTTGGTTTGCTTGTTACAGATTGTCTGGTGCGTGATGGTCTTAATTGGGGAGAACAAAAATTGGTTAACGAAGATGGGTAAGTGGTTTTGTTTATCACATTATTGCAAAAATATTTTATATTATTTTTAGTTACCTAACTGATTTTTTTTTATAATTTTTAATTGCAGTTGTCCAACTGATAGTGAAATAATGGGACCATTTGATTACTCAGAAAATAGAATGTCCGCTAAAGTATCATTTCCAGCACACAAATTTCCGTATAGCGCTGCAGTATATTATCAATGTAACATAAGATTATGTGAGCTGGATGATCCCGATTGTCAAAAAGTAAACAATTAAATAAATTTTGCCATAATCTAGAACTTTAATTATTTTCTCTTTCTTCCCCTTAAGGAACCATTATGTGATGGAACGAAACGACCGAAACGACAAACTGATGGAAAAGATGACGGAGTTCCGGCTACAATTGAAGTGTATTCAGGGCTTTATGTTAATGAGAATGCTGATGTGACCGAAGGCAGTGAGGGAGATTTAGTTTTTAAAGAAAAGGTATTCTTATTTAAAGCTGAAATTTTAAGTAATATATGATTTTTAATTTAATCTCAATTTTAGACACCAGATGATGCCTTATGCGTATCGCAACGTACATTCGCTATTGCTATTGCAATTGCTGGATTAATATTAATGTTAGCTGTTGTAGCCGCTGTTTTATGTATTATGGCAAGACGCCGATCGAAGACTGTTTCCAATTCTGGTAGTTCTATATACAGTGGTCCATACACGAATACAGCGTTCTCCCATAGTAGTTAAAAAAACAATAGAATGAATTTTTTTTAATCAAATTGACTCTTAGTTTATTCAACTACTGAAATATTTTAATTTTTTATTCTGAAATTTCTGTACGAATTAACACAGAGAAGTATTTTTTAGTACGTTTTCTCGTTTTCTTTATCAAATTTGAACTAATTAAGATTAACTTATCCATTTCAAAGCAAAATTACATTATAACCAAAGTTTAATTTAACCGACATTTTAAATTTCATAAAAAAAATTTGATAAAAATTTGTTATTATAATTAACCCATTCCTAACTTTAAGACTGTATAAGTCCATAACGGCTCTATTACCTTTATCTAAATTTATTTAATATATATTTTGGTCCACCTATTAAAAACAATTTGCTCGAAATAATATGGGTAATTAGATAAATATTAAAATTTAGAAGAAAAAAAATTTCATATATATAAAAAAAAAATTTCTAAATTGGTGCGAGTTTTGTGGTAAGTTTTCTTTCCTCCCAACATTATAATTGATAAAATTGAAAATCAAAAAAATTTAATTTAGTCATAATTTTAATGAGGAACCATATTTCTTTTAAACGCTTTAGCTTCGTAAAATTTTCGATGTGAAAAGAAAATCATATGAATTTTATGTTTTTTAAATTTTTAACAAATAAAATAAATTTTTAAATAGTTAAGTTCTATAAAATTTGATATTATTAAGTGATTAAATCTTATAGTTTTACTTACTACTTGAAAAAGATAATTGAACTAATGTAATGATATCTAACGATACTGAAATATATGTTTTTAAATAATAATATATAATTAAGATAAAAAAAGATATTATTAGGCAATAAGTTTCATTGCCAACTAATATCGCAGAGATTTTTTTTAGGTTGGATACTCTCATTATTTTTTATATAATAAAAGGGTTTTTTGAATTACTTTTTTTAATCTGGCAATTTTGTTCAAATACGTCTCAAAAACGGTTGTAATTATCATGTTTTCTTATTTTGCATAAATTAATATTTTATGGATAATATCTAGTTTTGAAAGTAGCTGATACACAAATATTACAAAATCTGAATTAAAAAAAAAAAAGTGTTAAAAAAAATATTGAAGTATTCAAATAAAAATCTCTGAGATTAGCTTATTAATTTTCAAAAAATTTAATAATAAAATGTTAACAATAAGTGTTTTAAAACTAATTAAAAGTTCTAGTTCATAACCAACCTTCCCACAATTCTTTCAAAACTTTTTTAATCAAAAAATAAATGAATATAAATTGGTAGCAATTGAAAATTAATATTTTTTTTACTGCCATACCAATTGTGTTCAGAAATTTCATAGAATATTTCTTAAATTAGAGAAATATTTCTTTCAACCAAACAGGTGGCATACTTCATAAACAATTTATAAGACTTCGAACATGATGGAAAAATAAAAATCTAAAATAACTTGATATTTAAATGTAGTTGGGCAAATTTTATAAAAGAAATTACGTTAGAAAAACTAATTAAGGAAACAGAATGGAAATTAAAGGAATAGTTTCGAAAAATGAATAAAATGCATTAAAAACTGAAAATTAACTTATATCTGACATTTACGGATAAAAACAATGGAACATTATTTTTTTTTTATCAATTTTTCTATCATGTATTCTAAAAATTAACCTTTAAATTAAAATATAAGGAATGAAATGTTTAGTCATTAAATATAAACATAATATATTTTATATAAAACTTAAGCTAAAGTATAAATATACAAATAAATTAATTATAATTTAAGTCATAAAATCAATTTGAATTGCTTCACAAATTCGTTTTCTTGAAGAAAAACAATTCAAAAATATATTAACAAATTCAATATTTTTAAAATCAATCCGAACAGTTAGTTTTAAAAAATTAAGCAAAAAAAAAAAATTAATTAATTACATTAATGTAAATTTCAATAAAAATGAAAACGAATTTCTGGAGCTTTTCAAATAAAGTTTATATATAATTATATATATACCTAAATAAGTTAAAATTTTAAAATATAAATTCTAATCAATTTCTAAATTTATTTTTTCATATATCTTTTTTCTTGATAGTACGATAATCTTAATCAAATGATTTAGATAAAAATATTTAATATTTCAGTTCATTTAACACAATGTTTCAGAAGCAATCATTCTTATTATTATAAATATATAAATATATGCAAAAACTATTCAACTAGAATAAAAATAATAATACATGGAATAAAACAAAATTAGCAAAAGTTTTAGAGAAAAAAAGTTGACATTAGGACAAGAGTTAAATTTACAATTTTACTGCCATTCAAGATGTTTCACTTGCCGGATCATATTTTGAAAAATTATAATTTTAAATTAAAATTGATTAGGAAGAAAATTATTAGAAATATTGATATTTTTTAAATAAACTACATGAAATAAAATAAATGTGTTTTTTTTTTAAATTTTATAGATACTGTTAAAAATAAGTTAAATGTTTCTATATTCAAAGAAGTTATGCGATAACTATAGAAACAGCATAATATATTCTTTTGAAAAATTGTTCTCTCAAATTTACAGTATTATTTTAAATTTCTTTTTTTCGAAGATATAAAGTAATATAAGTTCGGAAGATAGCAAATTATAAAGAATTTATTTTAAATTTTATAAACTTCAGCTATGTACTTTGTAGCTGAAAATTAGATCCATTAACGAAAAGGGTAGATCCAAAGTTCTATCCCTGGCTCTACTGGTTGTAATTCTTTTTAACTATTTGAAAAGTAAAAAACTCTTCACATTAATTTTATAAAATATATTTTAAGAATACTATCTACATTTTTAAAATTTTAATGACTAGAAATACTTGATATCATATCTAATGAATTGAAAAAAATTTTAACAGGTCTACTGGCAGTGTTCATACACCATAAAAATTTGTTGCTTCCCGATTTTGATTCGCTAAAAATAAAATAAAATTTAAGTTGTGGAAATAAAAATAATATATGTAGTTATTTTTTTTACTTTGTTCCTAATTTTGTAACATCCCAAAGTCTTATACTACCATCACTGCAGCTTGATGCAAACATTTTACCATTATGATTCCATGCCATGTCAGTAATTGTTGACGTGTGATCTTTCAGTTCTGTTAATTGCGAACCGGCAGCCAGATCAAAAATTCGAATTTTAGTTTCATCACCACCTGCGGCTAAAAATTTACCATCAGGACTAAATGCAATTTTTGTTACTGCAAATTTGCAATCAGTAAAAACTCGATACAAACGTCCCGATGTGACACACCATAACCGAACCGATAAGTCACAAGAACCAGTCGCAATATAGTTTCCGTTTGGATGAAATGACACACACTGGAAAGAATGATTACATAATAATATAATAATAATATTATTTAATACTGAATTTTCAATTACTACTGTAGTTTTTGGATAAGTATGGCTAAATTATTTCTTGTACTCACATCAACATCCTGAGTGTGGCCAACATATGTCAATAAAGGAAATTCACGTTCTAAAGTCCATAATCTTGCTGTTAAATCTTTAGATCCAGTAGCAACATATTGTCCCAGTGGACTTTCAGAGCAACACCAAATTGGATAATTATGACCACGATAAATTGCTGCACATTTATAAGTTGAAGATTTCCATAATCTCATTGTTTTATCTTTTGAAGTTGTTAATAAAATTGGATGCTGCTTAGAAAGTAAAACGTCTGTAACACCTCTATTGTGTCCATACAGAGTTGTCCCACCTGTGTCATCACTAAAATAAATGTATATTTTATTAAGATATAAATATTTTGAGTTCTTCATAAAAAAGCAATTAGCTTTTGGAATACTCACAAATCATTAGCATCTTCTGTTAACGGTTCATTTCCTGTGATGACTTTTATTGAATTGGTACATTTTTCAGCCGTTCTCACATCTTCGTCGTCGTCGTCTATTTCTTCAGCATTTCCAGATATCTGCCATTCACAATATCTTGTGCATTGTTTTTGGTACAAATGTCGTCCAGTAAATGTACTCTGATTCAATTGCCATACTTTAACTAATGAATTTTCGAAGCCAGCAACTATATGACATTGTAAGTTGTCAACTGAAGCTGAAGTTAAAGTTTTCCCTTGACTGTCAATTAAAAAACTTCTTGCCGGTTGTTCAGTCCTCTGAATTTTTGCTACTGAATGCTTTAAACGCCTTAAAAAAGAATTCGATGTTTTTTTCTCTGGGCTTGATTTCAAATTAATAGGTTTTGTTTCAATAGAATCTAATCCGTTATCTAAATGAGTATGATTTTCCAATATTTCTTCTTTAATTTCACCCCCAGGCACTTTTAAATTTCGTTGGATTTCTAAAAAACCACCTGAAGAGTCTTGAATTTCTTTTAAATCAACTATTTCTAAATCAATCCATTTACTAAAAACATTCAAAATAATTAAATGTCCTTGTGTACCCAAATAATTTCGTAATGCATTAAGTGTTTCCATATGAACTTCGATTTCATATTTGGAACTACGTAATATAGCTATAGATTCTATTGATTCAAGATTTTCACTTCTCAGGCATGTAGAAAGTGTTTGTATAATATTCTTGAAATGATCACGAACCGTATGACCAGTTGATTCTGGTGTAAAAAGAATTTGTGTTGTAACCGCAGGAATTGCAGGATCTTCATGAACTTTTCCAGCAACAGAACATCCATTTACTTTATTTGGTAACGGAGCTGAATAATTTTTTACTGTTGCTATTAAATGTGCATTTTTTTTAAGAAATTCCATTGCTGGTTTCCACTCACGGCCCTTAAGTAATTCAATATATAAATGACATATTAAAGGGCCGAAAAATAAACTTAATTCTGTTTTTGTAATTGGCTTCTGAGATTCAACAAATTTTACAAATCTAAAATAAAATAATAAAATTAATAATACATTCTCAAATAAATACCTAAAATTTTAAGGTTAGAATGATGATGATGAACTTAAAGACATAATACAAGAAACTGATAAAATATAGCTCGTTGTGTAGTAAATGGGTTTTTAGTTCATCACTTAAATTTGGTTTCATTGAATATCACTGTTAATGAATGACATTATTTTGGAAATTATACTTACTTTGTGAATTGCTGATCCACAGTTGAGTGATTTTTTGTTAAACATAAAACATTCGAATATAAAAATGAATTAACTTTTGATAAATCTTTTTCCACCATTTTATTAAAAATAAATTGACCTTTATTTTGTGTTAATACAAAATCTGATTTCCTATATTTTTCATAAGGCTAAAAAAAAAAATATATATATATATATATAGGTATATCATTCGTTAGTTAAGGGTAAAATATGATACAAACAATGATGAAGGTGCAATACAAGATACCTACCTAGATAGATTCTTGTAGAAGAAGAAGAATTAAGACTAAGCAGATAGGTAGAAGATAGATATCTACCTAATAAATAATGATACTTTTATGGAAAAGTATTGTCGCGCGCCAAAAAGATAACTATAGTTATCCAAAAAAAGATCTTTTCATTTCAAGGAAACTAGAACTGGTAATTTGGTGATTTTATGCGATAGAAGCGAAAGAATACATTTCACTGCGACGTCACACTGTCCACTGAAACACAGGCTACACCTCACAGTTCCAGATACTTTCTTTATCTGCAGCACCTGGAGGTCTGAATAAAAATTAAATTTGCATTCCATTCAATTGACTTGTTATGTTCTCGTTTTGTTATATTGCACCGACAGGTGGATCCTACTAATTCGATTTTATTTTCTCCTCCAGTCCAAACCCAAAGTAATAATTGTCTAAAAAATGTTGTGTTAACTAACTACTTCACTGACTTACAACGTAATTTTTATGTTTTAGGTAAACGCCTACTGTTTCTCGAATTAATTCGTTCCGAGATTTCTTTTTTGGCGTTTCTGTCATAACTTTTAAAATGCTTTGAAAAAGCAAAATAACAATTTTACTTCAATGGAACAATAATTACAAAAATTAACAAAAAAAATAACTATTTTTTCGTTTTATTTAACACTACTAATGTCACTAATTACTTTACTTAAATCCAGTAATCCAAAACCAAATCCAATATACAAAAAAAAGACAGACAATTTTTTGTTTTGACATTTAAAAATGCTGAAAATCTGAACCCACCAAACAACTAGGAGATGAGAGGAACCAATTTGTTGAGTCTACTAATCCCAATCATTGAAGTTTTTTAGCTGATGTAATTATAGACTATACCTCTCACTGTAATATTGTGTGTAAGTGATGATCAACTACTGACATATAACATATAATTTCGATGGATGTGTGTTAAGAGAATGTGTTGAAAACTACTACGATTCAAAGAGGTTCACGTCATCTGCACTTTAGGGAAAAATAATATAAGTGTTGAAAATTTAAATTCGAAAAATAAAAGTTAGAAAAAAAAAATTTATTTTTATTCTTTCTTTTTTTAGCCATTTTTTTTCTGTTTAATTATTTAAACGCATATGCCCAACCGATTTATTAAGGTTCAATAAATATGTTCTGACTACGCGATTTTTCTTTTTTTTCGCGAAATCAGAACATATTTATTTAATGTAAAAAAAAAATTGGTTTAATCATGTTAACTTGATTCAACTCACATTTAATTCAAGTTTAAAACACCTTAAATTTTTCTATGATAACAGATAACCTTAATTTTTTCTCCTTCAATTCAACAACTACATATTTATAAATATTTTCGAAACCTTATTTAAACTCGAATTAGTTCTGAATACATAGTTCTCGGTTAATGCAATATTTTTGTTTACGTTTATTTCATAATTCACTTGTTTAAATGTCCAAATAGCGCCGCCAATGGCCATTTATGGAACGTAGGAGAACTTATAAAATATTTATTTTCTTGAAATTTGTATGAAAATTTACGAATTGAAATTTTATTTAACTTATAATTAATTAGTTAATTAATAAAAATGAATAGAAAAAATTTTAAGGTCTGCGGAATAACATTGGCAAACAATTCTATAGGTAGAAATATTTCCATGCATTACTTTTCCATCCAAAATAATTCAAAATCAAAAAGTGTATAAAAAAAGAACTATTTTTAATTTAAATTTAAAAAATTTACCAATATTATTTAGACTCCAAATGTATGAGAATTTCCAATAATAACTTTTTTTTATATTTTTATATTTGTTACGAACTGAAAATTATACTGAATTTTTTTTTTTTGTTAGGTGTAAAAATACACTTTTTGATTTTGAATTATTTTGGATGAAAAAGTAATGCATGGAAATATTTCTACCTATAGAATTGTTTGCCAATGATATTCCGCAGACCTTAAAATTTTTTCTTTTCATTTTTATTAATTAACTAATTAATTATAACTTAAATTAAATTTCAATTCGTATATTTTCATACAAATTACACGAAAATAAAAATTTTATATGTTCTCCTACGTTCCATAAATGGCCACAGAGGGCTTGTCAAAACAGTGAATAAAACTGAATTTCTGCATGGCTTGATTTAATCATCGCGCACATTTCTTTAATTTCATAATTTTTTTATGACACTCTGCTGATTGACGTATAAATTTTATTTCTTCCCTTTTGAAAAAAATAATAACCATCGATCACACGTGTTTTGTTTGGATTATTATTAAATTACTTTTATTTTATTTTAATTTCTTCAAAATTTTTTTAAAGAAGAAATAATGAGTCTGTACAATTTTAAAAAAATAATGGTGGTTCCGCCAGCAAAGGTAAAGTTCAAATTTTAAAATAGTCATTGCCTTGCCAATGGCTTAATCTTATCTTTGTACTGTGGATACCTACCGTACCTGGATATACGATATCGTTACCCACCCACTCATTAGGGTAAGGTAGTAGCAAATATGATTTTAATTTTCCAATTATCTTGATTGTTAGCCCGTTTCCCATCAAACATGGAAAAACGGCTAGGTATATTTGTTTTCATAAAATGTCCGACGGTCTGCCTGCCACTAAAATGCTTGTAAGAAATGAACCAGTCAATTAATGCCCAGAAAAAAAGTCTTTAAATGCCCAAATATGCAATCTCGTTTGCTTTTACTTCGACTAAAAATTGAGATTTTGGATTTCGGTGTTAGAGGCTCTAAGACAACAAAATTTTAAAGTTTATAAAAGTTTAATAGATTATAACGAAAATTAGTATGTAGGGAGATAGATGTGATTTAGAAGAATTTAAAAAAAAAAATGGTTACAACTCAAAGATTCGAACTAAAAAATATGTTCACATCCTGACTGTGATTAAAGTACACATTTTAAAATTAAAGTATCTTAAATCGAAATACTGAAAATGGGCACCATCCTGCATAGTTCATTTATAGAGCATTGTTCTATACCTATTTTTTAAACATTCTTTCACAATAATTGTTCATTATAGTAATTTTTATTTATTTGTTTTAATTTTAGGACTTCATCGATATTATGCTATCAAAAACACAACGAAAAACTCCAACAGTTGTTCACAAAGGTTATAAAATTTCAAGAATTCGTGCATTTTATACACGGAAAGTAAAATTCACTCAACAAAATTTTCACGATCGTTTATCACAAATTATTCAAGATTTTCCAAAATTAGATGATGTTCATCCATTCTATGCAGATTTAATGAATGTTTTATACGACAAAGATCATTATAAATTAGCTTTAGGCCAATTGAATACAGCTAGATATTTGATTGATAAGTAAGTTTTAGGAACATGTTTTAAGAGATTTTAAGTTACCTTAGCACTCCTTTGAGTGAGCATGAAAAGTCCAGGGATTCCAAAATTTCGAAAAAATTTAATAGTTTTTACATTTCAATAAACAAATTAATCACTTCAAATAACACTATCAGAATGATACATAGATAGAGTACGATTCAAATCACTTGACCAATAAGCTTTTAAGAGAGGGTAAAATTTGAATAAAATTATAATAGAAAATTGCATGAGCTTTTTTCTTAAATAATAATAATAAATTTCTTCTAAATTTTGTATGGAATTTTGTAATGGAAGTTTGCATAACGGATTGGTCAAGTGATTTGAATCGTACTCTATAACGAATTTAAATTATTGTTTGCCTTGATGAACTAAGTGCCTCAACGATTTATTTTTATTTGATGTGTTTTTAATATTCACGTTTTTCTCGTTTCATTTTAGCGTCGCAAAAGATTATGTTCGGTTACTGAAATATGGTGATTCTTTGTACCGATGTAAACAATTGAAAAAAGCAGCTCTTGGTCGAATGGCAACAATTATGAAACGTCAAGCATCAAATTTAACATATTTGGAACAAGTGAGACAACATTTATCACGTTTACCATCAATTGATCCGTATTCTAGATCAATTATTATTTGTGGTTTTCCAAATGTTGGAAAATCCAGTTTTATTAACAAAATAACCCGGGCTGATGTTGAAGTTCAACCTTATGCCTTCACAACGAAATCATTATATGTTGGACACACGGATTATAAATATTTAAGATGGCAGGTTATTGATACGCCTGGAATATTAGATCATCCTTTGGAAGAACGAAATGTTATTGAAATGCAAGCTATAACAGCATTGGCACATTTAAGAGCTTGTGTTTTATATTTTATGGACATTTCAGAGCAATGTGGACACTCATTGGAAGATCAAGTACATTTATTTGAAAGCATAAAACCTTTGTTTACCAATAAGCCACTTTTAATTGTTCTCAATAAAATTGATATTTTGGACATTGATGATCTTTCACCAGATCGACTTGAAATTATAAATAAATTAAAAGAAGACAAAGAAGTTCCACTTTTACAAATGTCAGCAATTAACGAACTAGGTGTTATGGAAGTGAAAACCGAAGCCTGTGAGCGTTTGCTTACCTATCGAATCGAACAAAAAGTTCGTACTAAAAAAGTGGATAATATTTTAAATCGATTACATGTAGCAATGCCAAAAGAACGCGATGATAAAGCTCGGCCACCTTGTATACCCGATTCTGTTCTCTTGAAAAAACAAAAGGTTGCAGAGAAGCAGCAGCGTAGATTAGAAAAAGATATTGAAATAGAAATGGGTGATGATTACACGTTAGATTTGAAAAAGAATTATACTACAATACCGGAACAAGAACGATATGATGTTATACCTGAATTCTGGGAAGGACATAATATCGCAGATTATATTGATCCAGACATATTTGAAAAATTAGAAGAACTAGAACGTGAGGAGGGCTTAAGAGAAGATAGTGGAATTTATGAACCACCAGATATGACTATGGACGAAACTTTGAAAGAAATTCGTGATATAGCGAAACAAATTAAAGCTAAACGATTTATGTTACGTGATGACAAACGATTGGCGAATAAAAAGAATAAATCAACAATTCCACGTCATAAGCAACCTAAAATCCGCGATCGTAGTGTTGGTAAACTTAAAGAAACCATGGAAAATTTGGGTGTAGATATGTCTGGTACAGAAAATGCAAATTTCACCAAAAGCACAGTTGATCTTCGCCGAGGATTGGTTAAAGTTGGTCCTGGCGCTAAGAAACCTCTGCTTGACAAAGAATCAGCAGCAATAGTTAGATCAACTGGCTTACCTTTAAAGAGAGCATTACCTAGAGACCATCAAGGTGTTAAGAATAAAGTGATGAAAAAGAAAGCACAAATAATGGCTCGTAAAGCAATTGCTAAGAAAGTTGGTAAAATGTGTCTCAAAGGGGAAGCCGATCGATTTATTGGTACTAAAATGCCAAAACATTTGTATTCAGGAAAACGTGGTTCGGGAAAAACAGATAGACGTTAATAAGTTATTGCTAATGTTTTTGTACATCAAAATGAAATAATTTAATAAATATATTTTTTTCGTTTGTTAATTAATAGATTTAATGGTTCAAATTAAAAGAAATATTCATATTTGAAGCGTTGAACGTTAATTTACTGGATTAAATATTTTTTATAGAATAAAATTATATTTAGCATAAATTTATCTGTTCACATTTATTTTTTGTTTTTATAAAAGTTTGATCGTTAAATATATGTCAATAAAAAAAACTACATACAAATACAAACATCTAACACTAAAATAGTAATAAATTTTAATAAAAACGAAATGGAAAATTTTTTTTTGCAGTCTATCTAGTAGCTTTAAGAAAATTTCAGCCTAATTGGACTCACATACCGGGAAAGTATATTACATTGTTCACTATAAATAAAAATTGATTGTGCGAGGTAATTCTTTAGATTTTAATCTTGATATTTTTCTTTTGATAATTATTTTATTAACCTTATGATTCATGATATTGATAACATGATAACTGTATATAATAGTTTATGTTTATTTAGTTTTTTCATGAAATAGAAAGAATAGTGCTGATATTGGTGTTATTATTATGATATGAAAATTGAAATGTCAATTACTTAAATTTTTCTTTGCTGAATAAAAAATGAAAAAAAATGATGCGATTTATATTGAGATTAAATAATTAAAAAAAATAAAAGGTTTAAAAACAGAATAAATGTGTTTTTGGCCGTTCTTTTTCTCTTGTTCATTAAATTGACATAATTAGGCCTTTACTTTAATAAGCAAAAATAAAATAGTTTCAAACTTGAATTGAAAAAAGAAAATGTATAAATTTCAGGGGTTGTTATGAATCATGACGATCGATCTTAAAATATTTATTAGAATCCAACAATTCTCCAATTCTATATCGATCAAATTGAACGAAAGTACATTCTAGTTTGAACGAAAGTACATTCTAATTGAATTATTGAAAGAAAAATAGGGTAAGATTTATAATATTACTCGAAATTTATCATAATAACAGAAAAAATTAAACGAAATCCTAACTTGGGCTTAATTATCAATTAATATTTGTTCAAAATTTATAAATGTTGAATACCTAAAATTTCTTGAAGTTAGTAAAAAATTTTCGTCTTCTAGATAGATTTAATTAACATGTTCTTTCTACATATAACTTCATTTAATCATGTTTTCTAGAAAAATTTGTTTTAAGTGTAAGTAGTAAGGTTGTAGGTACCTACTTAAAGAAAAACTAAATTTCTACATGATTTTAATCTAAATGTCGACTTTGTATTTTAAAATCTAAAGTTAGTTGAATCATTTGAAATTTGAATTATAAATCAAAATAAAGAAATAAATCCGTTGATATGATAAGGTTTGCTTTACAATCAACATCACTAAAGTTTATTTTTCTTCATTCCCTCTGTTATACAACACTTACTATTTTCTCAAAGAATTAACGAAAATTCTTTTAAAAGCTCGTTTCATTCAATAACAAGTTGTTAGATCTAAATACTTTCAAAAACCATAAACGATTTTAGAGAAAATGATTAATTGCAACATTATTTTAATATAAACAGATATTATAAATTTGTGCAGGAATACTAGTATAATCTATTCTAGATCTATTACTTCTTACAAACAAAACACATACATAATTCTAACATTTTTTACAGTTTACATAGATATGTGTACTTTAATTACATTAACGTTTGATGAAAAGAATTTTAATGTGCATGTGATCGGTAAGTAACCGTAGAATTTAGCTCAGTAAATGGTATATTACATGCGTCAATACACATGTAATTATTTACTTAAGTAAATTTTATTTACAGACTTCCGTATTCGGTAAATTTTATTTACTTACTTCATTTTGAACTCTTGTTTATTTTTTGCAATGCAAATGTATAGATTGCAACTACCTCTCACATGCATATTAAAGCAGTATATAAAATATGTTAAGAAAATTTGTTATTACAACGAGTTGTGTACTTACACTTGTCAATTTATATCACTCGACCTGCGGTCTCGTGATATAAGTATTGACGCGTGTGCATGTGTTTTTGTGTTAGTACACAACTCGTTGTAATAACAAATTTTCTTAACAAATGGTACAATCGTACAATCAACTATTTTTCAATTTTCAATAAATTTTATTTGATGTACTTTTACTTCAGTATCGCATACACCCGGATCACGATTATTCTATAATTTTTCAAATCACTATCACACCGGATTGATAATAATTTACAAAAAAAAAACATTTTTTATCCACTTGTTCAATGCGTTTAGATTTTAAAATGTAAAAAATTATATTTAAAATCTCCTAGGATTATCAATGTTGACAAGAAAATTTGTTGCCCTAGAATTCGGAATTAATTCAAACTAAATTTGGTATTAATTGTTTTTAATTTTTTTTTGTCACTCAGTTTTGCAATATTTAATAAATTTTTTTATTATTTATTTACCGAATTAATAATTGTCATGCAATTATTACAATAATGTTTACTTCAGGAATGATAAAATAAAATATGTCTAAAAAAAACCACCTTTATATAAAAAACATGGTAAATAAACTAATCATTTTGAGTTGTAAAAATTAAATAAAAAATATGGAACAGCAGGTACACATTTAAAATGAAGTACCTATGGATGTAATTTGAAAAACTTTCGTGCTTAAAATATTTTTTAAACAAAGGTCGAGTTCTAGCTCAAACCACTCAATTCTATATAAAGCTAAATTTTTTTTTTGTGCTCCATCAATCGACATTATTACTAATTTCATCAAATAAAACATTTATAGAAAATTTTTAAAACATAAAATGTATGCATAATAATTTCGACTCAGGTTAAGAGTTTCTAACTTACAGACCTCTGTCCGGTTGACAGCTTCTTGTTATACGAAATCAGCACATAGAAAATTTCACACTTGGATTAAGTGAACAGAATAATTAGCGTTTTAATGTGTGACAGACAAACAAACAGACTACAAATGAAAATATAAATAATTTTATTTTCAAAAAAATGAAAATCGGTATTTTCGTCATAAAGACATTAATATTTTGTAATTTTAATATAAATTTTTTTATTATTATTTACCATAATAAATAAATTAATTAAAAAAAAACTCTAGATTCTAGAATTTTTTTTTAAATAAAGTAAAAAAAAAATAAAAAAAATTTGTAGCGTAATTTTCATTATTATTATTATTTTTATTTTTATTTATTTTTTTTTTTTTTCAATTTATAATGAGAATTTTTTAACAAAATCAAAACAGTTTAGGAGAAACTTTCAAAGCGTCCAAAAGCGGAAACGGAAACTGTTTATATATATTAAATTATTAAATTTATTTTTAATTAAAAAAAAATCAATTAGACAATAAATATATTGGAGATTATTAAAAAAAAAATAAAATAA
The DNA here is from genome assembly GCA_964007475.1 of Hybos culiciformis. Lineage (NCBI taxonomy): Eukaryota > Metazoa > Arthropoda > Insecta > Diptera > Hybotidae > Hybos > Hybos culiciformis. The sequence continues at coordinate 64,344,148 of OZ023274.1, read as the reverse complement.
ATAAAATGTTAAAACTATTTTCAATCACCTTATTAATTGGCCTTGCACTCGCCAGTGTTGATGATAACGAAGTTGTTGATGAACTCTGTAAGTGGGACTTTAGAGATGAAAAGATTATATAAAATATATCTAAATAGAGCACAAAAATATAATAATAGTAATAAAAATTGCATGCTTTAAGAGTTAGGGGGTTTTTTGTGGTTTATTTTTGGTTTATTTGGTGGGTGTTTCTAGAATTTTTTATATAAGAGAATTAATATTTTATTAGCGATGTGGTTTTCAATAATATTTATAGTTGAATTTAACTGTGATGTGACTATACTTGAAACTGAAAATAACAAATTAGAAATTAAATAAATTATCAATAAATATTTGAATTCTAAGCACAAAATTCGTTTTGAATATGTACTATTTTATATTTTAATTTTCACACTAAAAATTTTTCTAACACCTTGAGCTACTTATTCAAGTTATTATTTGATATTATAAATCTGTTAATTTTTAACAGATTCAAAAGTATAATTGAATACAAACTTTTTTTAAGTTTGTCTTTAGTTATTAAGGAATAAAGATTCTTATATTACTGGGCATGGGGGATGCACTCAAACTCAATGTAAATGTCGAATGTTGACACAATTTCATATATGTATTTTAATTTTTTTGCGCGCGTAAGTTCCTTTGATATTATTTGAAATTCTTTAGTTGTCAGAATTAAACATGTAAACATATGATCCATTGTGTGCGAACTGTTGATTTTCAAAAGATGATGACTCCTTTTGAACAGATTATCTTAATTTTTTTTTTTGTATTAATAATAGGAATTTCTTTCTCACCTTATGATTAACTAATGAATACAATCTATACACGTATTTTACTTTAAATTCGGGTTGATATTATTTGCGATTTTATTAACTTTGTACACTGCCAAAATTATTGAAGATTTTCTGTCTCTGTGCAATGTAAAGTAATTATTATTTTATAAAGTAAAATGTATTTATGTTTGGAAATGCATCTAACATTCAGAAGATTTTATCTCATACCACTAATTTTTAAAATGTTTACAATGTATGCTAGGGTGACATTTTTTATTTTTTCCAATATGGTATATTTCTGTACTGAAGCCTATTCCATACAATTTCTTCTCCTTGCTCTATTCGGTGCAACAAAGTATATATATTTGATTTTTCTCTGTTGGCCCATTAACCCTTTTGAACAAAAATTCATTCACTTCACTTCATATGTATAGTTTTGAAATGTTGTTTCGATCTAATTTTTTATTTTATTATCAAACCTTTTCTCTTAACGAAAGGTCACTTTTTTACTACGCAGGAAATTAATTCCAAATGTACTGCGGTGCGGTGCGTGCTTGCTTTAATATAGTCAAAAATTTTAATACAGTGTCTTAATTCATATTTCTCACTATTATTTGGTTGTCAATTGAAAAAAAAAAAACGTTGTAGTGTCAAGGTTAACGCACAAAAAACGTTATTTAATAATAATTACTATGGTGATTACACTATTAAAGCGCGTGGCAATTAGAAATAAAAAAAGCTATATAAATCCCTATTAGTTCGTAGTAATTTTTATTTCATTCATAAGTCAAGGCTTAATTTTTTTTTTCGAATAAAATCTAGGGGAAAATATTGTTAGTTCCTAATGCGAAAATTTCAAGTTCAAAATAACTTTATTATGTCATAAAAATTTAATGTTTAAAACAAAAAGATTTGTTATTTGTTTGGTTTTCTATTTTTTTTTTCCTAAAAAGACGAAATTCCGAATAATCAAATTGAACTTTCTTTAACCTTTTTTTACGCTATCAACGAAATTTCGTTGAACAGAGTAAATATTAAAGTATTAGTCAAACTAAATAAATTGCGCAATGCAAATTAATCAAATCACAATTATTTAATTCTTTGAACTGATTAAAATTATATGTAATAACAATATTTTAATTTTTTTTAAATCTAAAATAAAACTGTCTTAATAAATAATTAAAAACTAAATACCTATAACTACTGCAAGGTACTATGCTTATCATTTTTAATTCAAATTTCTGTTTCGACATAAGAGTGGTATTCGTGATCCCTATAATATTCAGTATGTTTTTTTTTGTTTTAATTCAATAAATAATCTATTATTTTCACAGTATTTCACTGCATTAATTTTTAAAGATTAGGTATACTTTTAAAATTGCATAAAAATTACGCTTAACGCAACGTATACGCCTGGAGTGCCTAAATTTTATAAGAAGATAGTGTTATTGAAAATTCTTGAGCTGGCAAAGACCGCATTCCTTTCCTTTTTTTATTTCTACATTGGAGAAGTAAATAAGACCTACTTAAGTTCGCACAAATTAACCATCAATGCCACTTGCAAGACAATTGAATTGAATTTGAATAATTTTAATTTTAACACTTTCAATTTTATTATATTTTTCGCGGCATAGTAATTGAATGTACATCTTTTTATTAATTTAAAATTTATTTTTATTTATTATTTTCGCGGTTTTCACATGTTTGTTACTGTAGGATCTGATCGTGTGTTTGGTCTTTAGCCGCAAAAACTTTACGTTCAAAATATCACAATAAGTTTGGGAGTCTATAAATCACAAATAAACATGCTACATTTGTTAATATTAGACCTAATATACATTTATAACAATATTAATTCATTCCCAAAGCCCGGTTTTCACGATCCAAGTACATTTTGCCCAAATCGACTTGGACGTTCTTTTTGATCGTGTAAAGAGGGTATCAAAGTCAACTTGAATCAAAGTTGAGTAGGACACCGCTCAACTTACTTTAATCAAATTAACTTGGGCACAGTGTATTCGGATCGTGAAAACCGGGCATAAATCCTAATCGAAAATTTATTATCAAAGTATTCAAAATATATTCAAAAATATTATTATAACAGTATCATTCATTCATTTTCAGATTATTCTGGAGTTAAAGTTTATAAGCCAGAAAGATTGTGCTCAATGGTAGGTGGTTTATGTGTAGTAAAAAAAGATTGTTTACTTTTAACATCAAACCAAGGACTTTGTCCTCTTAATCAACATCTCGGAGTTGAATGTTGTTATGAACGTAAGTATACTTAGAGAGCAATAACTTTTTATTTTTTATTTTTAGAATTTTCTCTTTAAATTATCTCAATTGAAGATGAAGTCTTCTTCATTATTTAGTGCTTAAAAGAAAAAGCACTAAATAATGAAAGATTTTGTATATTTCTGGTAAGCTCAAAAACTATTGGATGAATTTTGATGCCCTAATGATGTGTTTGTTTAGGAAGGCTGGGGTTGGTCTATATGAAAAAAGTCCATAAAACGAACAATCTAGATACATTTTTTTTAGCAGATGGGAAGAAGATTCCAATAAAATGTTTAATCAAACCTTGCCCAGTTTACTAGTTTTATATAAAATAAACAACGAAATCAAAATGTTTTTATCCTGTTTTCCATCAAAAACCTACATGTACCTACATATATATGTATATTTTAATTTTTTCTATGCCCTGTATTATAGCGATTCAATTAAAAAGTATATAAAATTATAAATACTTTTAGTGCCCAAAAAGCCTGCGCCATGCAAACAACATCTTGGCGAATGTATGAAAAGATGTTATAAGGAATTGCAGAGGCCAGCAACTGATTGTGAAGATGGTGAAGTCTGTTGTGTCCTAATGAACAAATGAACTGATTTCAGAATTATTAAGCAATCATACTCAAAATAAAAAAAATAAAAACAATTTCATTACATGTATCTGTGAATTTATCATGAAATATTTGAACATTTTAAAATAATTTTCATCAATTTTATTCGGTACAAAATCATGACACAGCTCATCCAAATAAATTAAAACATAATATAAGTTAATCTGTATATATGAAATTTTTATTTTAATATTAATATTATTTGTTTATTATTGAAATAAGTTGAAATAAATGTATTTTTTTTAAGAAGAATTTTAAAATTTTTAATTTTTTTTTTATACAATTTGGGCACTATCTGCTTATGTAAGGCAAGCCATTCGGAATGACAGTAAAAGTTTCTTCCATTACTTTATATTTTTTCTATATATGTATATATATTTCTACATATTTTATAAATATTTATATAAATTTTTAAGACAGATATTGCTATATAATCATATAAAAGATATATTTAAAAGTAAAACTATCAACTATTTTTCCTTGCTGTGACGTTTTGAATTATATATATACATATAAAAAAATATAGAAAAAATATAGCTGTCGCAGCTATCTGTTTTTTTCAGTGTACATAAACTTAGTAAATTGTGGAGTATTGTGAACACTGTTGAAGTAGTATTTTATAATCGAAGTCATTGAAATTCAGTTATTATTATTTTTATATGTAGAACGTCTAGTCTAGGTTTATAAATTAAAATACAAGCACGTACTTCTTTATTTATAAGTTTTTTTTTTTAATTTTACTTAAAAAAGAAACAACGTCTATGCCATTCGAATATTGATTTTCAAACACTATTATATTTATATATTTTTTAAATTTAACAGATCTATATACAGACCTTATTAACTTTAACATGTGTACAGTGTTCTATATACATATTAACAGTGAGACAAATTAAGAACCTTCTTAAATAAAAAATGTTAAGTAAAATTTTGAGTAAGCATTTATTTTTTGAGATGGTCAACTTCTCAAAATTCAATCAATTAAAGTCTATTTCTTATTTAAAGCATATATATATATGGTCTCCTCGATACCATTGTTGAGTTAGGTAGATTGATTTAATTCTTTCGTATTAATGTTAATTTGTTGCGAACGCCACATATATATTTTAACAAAAATTAATATTAAAAATAAATCAATTATATGCTTGCAATGAGAATGTCTTACAACCGCCACAGAATTAATTTTCCAATGATATAGTTTTGCTCGCCCATTACAATACATTTTTAATTCACATATTTTTGGCCACATAATTGTTATTGTTGAATAAAATTTAATTGTTTACTATTTTACGCTCGAATTGTAGTATATAATCCCATAACGCCTCAAAAGATTGCACCAAATAAACAATACGGGTCAAATCCCTGGATTAAAAGTGGCTGATCTTTATTTTATTCAATCAATTAATAATTAAGAATCTTTCCTGTAAAATGGATGAATAATTTTTTGTTTAAATATCGAATCATGAAAAAAATTTAGTTTAGATTATTTTAAACAAAAAAAAAACGTTAATCAAAAAATAATAATTTCCAAAAAGCCAAAATTAAGTGCTTTCAAAAAAAAAACAACATCAGACAACTTCTTTATTAACATAATTTTTAAAGGAAAATGTTAATTTTCTGTTAGTTCTTCAATACTCAAAAAAAATAAAATAAAAATAAAACAAAAAATTTATTATTTCAATAAATAAAAATTTTTTGGCTTTCCTCATTATAATTTTAAATACAATATTCATTTGAAGAAAATATATAATAATAAAGAATGTTGGAATATTTCACGAAGAAAAGAAAAAAAAAATTAAGGAAACCAAAATAAAAAAATAAAAAAAAGTTAGCTATACATAGTAGATTTTTCTCCTCTGAACATTTTTTGCAATTTGCGTTAACCTTCGGGATATTAAAATAAATATTAAGATTGAAAAAAAAAATACATAATTTCAGAAAAATGAAGTAAATATAAACCGAACTAGATATATTAAAGGACCTGAGGTACCTAAATTTATATAAACTTGATATAGAAATAATAATAGTAATGAAAATTATAGCAATGTTCAAATAAACTTATAAAGTTTTGCAATTTTATTATTTATTATTATTTTGTTTACATTCTTTTTTGTGTACACACTTTAGTATTATTTACAAATACTATGTTATATAGATAGTATATGTACCTACTGTACATATTAAAAAACAAATTAAAACTTATATTTTAAATTTAGATAATATAAATTAAAACTTATATTATCTAATAATAAATTGAACTACATAGAACTACGTAGATTTGCCATTTTTTTTCATTAAATTATTCTTAAATCATTCTCGGATTGTGATCATGCTATAAATACTTGTTATTACATTTATGATTATTATTACATTATTATTTTGGAGTGTTATTTTTTTCTTTATTAATAAACGAATAGAAATATCGTCAAAGTAAATTTAATTATAAGTGAGCTTTTCACCTATAAGTAATGAAATATTTTAAATATTTTAATACTGGACACAGAAAGGAGCTTAATTTTTATTATTATTGATAATAGTAACTATCTTTGATTATAACTACATTGATATGATTTATGTCTGGTCAAGTTTTATTCTTGCTCTCCAACCAAGCTGTACATTTGAATAAAATGCAGAAGCCTATATTCGATTATTTTATCGGCGCAAAGTACTGGAATCGTTTGGGTGTATCATTCATGTAGTAATTAAGAAACCACTCATACTAAATAAGTAATTGTTTGAGGATCAAAAGTTTCTAGTGTGCTTTTAAGAACTATTGTAATAATATAAATTCAAAATACCAAGGATATACTTAGCTAATTCATACATATATACCTCCTATTATATGTTTAAAATTTTGATTATTATTTTTTTAAATAAATGAGAACTTTTTTTATATTTTGTGAATTGTCTTATTGGTTACAACTATCATTATTTAATTTTAAATTCTAATCTTGAATTCAAGATAGTGTGTTAGCTAAACCTGTCAATTAATGTTTAAACAAAAAAAAATCAACTAAACAAAACTTTTACCATCCTTTAATTCTGAAGATTTAATAATAATAATTCTTCTTCTTGTCTGCATAGAAAAATAACCATAATTAACCTGAGGCGATATGACCTCAAGTTAAAATGAAATTTCCTTTTGCATTAGTTTCTCTCCAATTTTTTTTTTTTCAATTTTCAGAATTTAAATAATATAGAAGAGTTATAAAATATTTTTAGGTACTCTTCGGTATACTTATGAACAAGAATTGCTTATGGCATTCTTAAAATAAGCAACAGAAAAAAAAATCAGGATGTTTGTGCAAGATTATTCATAAAATTTTCTAAGGATATACAGAGGAGCAGAAAAAAAAACCTTTATTTTATTTTTTTTTTTGTGAATAATATTTCAGAAGGATAAATAAAATGATGTATTTCAGTTCATCATTGGTTATGAATATATGGTGGAGGTATATATTGTATGTATTTGTATGCATGTAGAGATAGTTGAATTCATACTAAAAATTTTCATATAAATAATATTTTTTATTTTTTTTTTTTTATAAAATATATAAAATATTAGATTCTCTCTCTCACAGTCTAATAGGAATTATATTTATGTTTGTATATTTTTAGCTTGCAGGTTTCCAGGATGGAAAGAATATTATACATCATTATCATCTTATGTATATTCGAAACTATATACATAATACACATAACATACAAATAAATATTTATGTATACATCATATATATATCAAATATTTTTGTTATGCAAAAAAAAACTGTTTTTTATTTTGTGAATAAATTGAAAAATCCATTAGATTTGATAGCTTGAAATAATTTTCAATATATATTTGGCTGTCTAGAAAATATTGTCTCAAAAAAACTATATGCGTGAATATCTCCACAAGTCAACTATAACGAACCATTATTTAGTATTGATTTAACATCTGATGAATATAGATAATTTCTAAAAATTAACATCGAATTTTCCGGCCAAAATTCTTTATTTATTTGTAATAATGAATTTTCGATCTATATATTTTGAAGGTCTTTTACAAATTTTATCACACCGTATTTTTGGTAGTTATTCTACAACGATTTCCAACTGGGACTTTAAACTATATAACTAATTGTATAGATAAGGATAGGATTCGGGAAGAAATTAAGTGTTTGAAATAAGTCGTCCTGATTAAAAGTTTAGAATTTACAGTTTTTATAAAAATGCTTGTGTATTTTTTAAAAAGAAATATAAAGAAACTTAAATTTCAAATCTACAGCTGTTATTCAGATTCAGTAAGTTTCCTTATTATTGGAATTTTGAATTGATAATTTTTTTTCCATTTTTTGACAAAAAATTACAGGATTTTCAAAATATCCTCAAATATGATTCCGTTTTTTTTCTATTATTTTTGTTGGATTATTATAAGATAGAGTTATATAAATTTAAATATACAAACTTGACTTATATGTTTCTTTTAAAATATAATAATTTACAAAAAAATAAAAAATAAACTTTTCCGTATAATATATAGGTACTTATGTATGCATGTATGTATGTATGTATGTATGAATGTATAATGTTATGTTGTATATATTTATATTGTTTAATATATGAAAAATGCTAAAAGCTATTTTTAAAGAGCACATATTTGAATAGATGTACAAAATTCTTAATTTTAATTTCTTTTTTTTTTTTTTATTATTATTATTATTATTATTTCTTCCTTTTAATAAAAATTCAAATTTTAATAAGATTTATATATATATAATTTATATAATATATTTTTCATCATTATTATTATTATTATATTTTCATATAAAGAAAGGGTTAAATTTTTGGTAAAATTTATAATCTTTAATGAAAATAATATATGGTACATAGAGCTATTTATATTTTTGTATTTACTATTGCTTTAAATTGAAAATAATTATTGTTGTCCTTGATAAATAAATTAATTAATTCACCCTGAATAATATTATAATAATTTTGAATTTACAATTAAATGGTAAAAAAAATTATGTTAAGAAATAGAATTGCATTTCTGAACGATTTTATGTCAAAATAATTTTACGTCACATAATGTGAACGAAAAATAAAAGAAAAAGTGTTGATTGACATAAAAGAAAATGTGTTAATTGGCAAAATGTTTATAAAAAGAAATACTGTGTAATAAAAACGAGTTACGGATTTTTCAAGTTCCATCTCACTGTTAATGATTAAGATGTCAAATAATTGTCAAATAATACATTGAAAAAACAGATAACTGCACCAGCTATATTTCTGTATATTTTTTGTTAAGTTTATAGTTCAAATCGAACTAGTGGATGACGTTAACAAAATTTCCTACTTGTCGCAGCAAGGACAAATAGCTAATTATTACTTTATAATATATCTGTTCATATGATTTGTAGCAGTATTTGCCATAAACGTTTCAGAAATTCATATTGTATAAAAAAAAAATTTTTGTTATTTATTTTTTCCTAGATAAAACAATAAAAAATTATAATTTTGTAGTAGCAAATTTTGCAACAATTCATTTGCTATATATTTTTGGACGAGTTATTATGCATTTAATAATACTATCAGAAAATATTGCAGTTTTAGTTTATATCTGGTCCTTGTATAGCTAATTTCCCAACGAGTTTTTTTTTCAGTATAGGTGTTGGGTGGTTAAAGCTTTAATTGTCAGCAGATAGATTTCTGATTCTAATCCTGTTTGATCGAAAATTTTAATTTTTTTTTTTTTTTGATATTTCGTTCTCGTTCAATACTCTTAGCTATAAAAAAATGTCGCACTCAGCCTTAATTTAGTAGCAAAAATACCTGATCTCAAAATTTAATAGAAAACAAGTCAAGTCCATACTAATTAAGTATAAAAGGATACGCAGCCTAAGTAGTTGGACTATTCATAAAAATAAAATTATCCAGAATAGTCACTAGGAAAAACTTTGCAAGAAGTAAAATTTGTAAAGAAAAAAAAAATTTATTAATGTATATGAAAATTTATTCTAAACATTTTCTTTGAAACTAATTTTTCAGATAGAAAAAATTATTGACGAATTTTTAGAAAATTTAAATAGTAAATATGATTTTAATATGGGATCACTCTTAATTAGGGAATTAAAGGTTTTTTTTTGTGTTGCGTTAAAAGTTGAAAATCGCAAAAGAAGTTTTTTTTCTTTATTTTCTTTTTAATTTAAATTTAGGTCATATTTTTATAAGAAATGAACCATAAACAGTAAATGAAGTGTATACGTGAAATTTAATAATTTTTTTTTTAAATAAAAAATAATATATATATAAATTTTATAGCCTTTAGATAATATTTAGAGGCACCAGAATATTTTGTGTGTTGGACATTTTAAAATATAATATTATTTTAATGGATCATTGTTAACGTTTAAAAAAGATAAAAAATATTATATAGAATATATATGTAAATGTATAAAAAAAAAAAATAATAATAACAACAGCTCAAAAGTTATAATGTATGTATAGGGGTATTTAGGTAAATCCTTTACCTTTTTCTACAATATTATTATTATTATTATTATTTTTTTTTTTAAAGAAAAATTTAAAAACAAAAATTTTAATATTTAAATTTTGTACTGTATAATAGTAAAGGAAGTTAAACAAACTGAATTCTATCCATTATGATTTGGTTTATAGAGACATTTAAATATGACGTCTAATAATAAATGATTCAACATAGTTCATAATACATAATAATATAATGCAGACATTTTTGGTAATATAGTCTACTAGTATATAATTATATTATTTGACTATTCATTATTTATTTATTTATATGAAAATTTTTATAAATATAATTTCGAATGAAAATCGTAATTCATATACAGCATAATGCATTCACATTATAGTTATCTATATAAATTTTAATATATTATATGGAATGTATGAAAACGTATTCCACATTCGATAAAGTTATAGGAGTAGTTAGTAGGAAAAGTAATGTGTGTGCATAGTATATCATCGTAGTTTTACTGACAAATTTTACAGCTCACTCCTGTAAATTGTAATAAAGTTAATTTTATATGTGAATAGAACAATCAAGAAGAAGAAATACTTTAAATAAAATAATAAGGCACATCAGAACATGAGCTTGTGATTTTATCTTAATAATACCACCGTCACCAAAAGCTTGTAGAACTTTGAAAATTATATATAAAGAGACTAGACAAAAAAAATTATAACATCATTTTGTTCCTTTTTATTTTTTAATTTCTTTACGATGATTTAGATACTCTTTTTATATAACTATACTTCTTATATCTTATGATATTTAAGTTTAAGTAAATCTCCATAAAGTAGTAACAACTTCATGAACTTTTTAATGTGACAGAAAATTTTAGTGAATTTCAATTTTCAAATTATTTTTCGATTTCTTTTGTATAAATAAAATCAAAAATTTTATTAGATTTTGAACCTAAAAATTCTAAACTTCGAAAAAAAAAAAAACCAAATTCTTTTAAAAAGTCAAAACAGTCTGTACATTTTATATGAATTTCTGAAATATAATATGAGCAAAAAATTTATGCATTTTTAAAAGTTTAGCCTAAGAGTATTTTATGTATATATATATATATATATATTTATATATGTTCGTACATATTATATAAAATTTGTACACACTTTTTATTATTGTTATTATTTTGTTGAGATAAGAACAAAAAAGCACAAATAAAAAGTACATGGTAAGCTGGATATTAAATACAAAATAAATTTCATATTAAAAAAAAAAGAAAATTTAACAAAAAATTTATACATAAGCTTATGGCAATGCTATTGGCAAATTAATTTTTTAAAATATTAATTGCAATGCAATAAAGTGAATTCGAAGAGCATTTAAACAGTTTTTTTTTTTTTTTATATTTTTCCATGACAAAAAATATATATATTATAAATTTTTGATTTTAATATGCAAACGTTATATATTATGTGTTGTGTGTGTATATTAAATTATGTTGCGAAACTATATTCCAGGCCTGCCCATCCTTTTTGTACTAAAGTTCGACTTTTTTTAATCCAACTACATCGAGATCTACCCATATAAAAAAAAATTTGATTGGTATAACTTGAGTTTATTTCATTTCAATTTAAAATAAGAAAACATTGACACAAAATAAGTCAAAACAAATGTAAATTATCAATTAAAAAATTTATCAATCAAAAAATATAACTTTATTTAAAATTAAATAAAAAATATAACTTCATTCATCGTGATAATGGTAGATTTTAGTTTTCTTTGCAACGTTCACGATTAGGGCTGGGAAAACTTAAAAAAAACTTTGTGCAGAAACAATAAAATAAGTAATTCAAAATTTAAATAATATAATTACCAAAATAATAATAAGTAGTTGGTCACGTGAATTCTAAATCGAAACTAAAATATTCTCTAAAATATTTTCTCATACTTAAAATAGGCAAGTAAAATAAAATTTAAAATAAGTTACTTAAGAGTCTGTTCACATATTAGCAATTATTTGAAAAATTTTGGGTTCACAAAATTTTTTTTTTTTTAACATTTTTAGTCTGTAGTATAAGATCGACCCAAATTCGTGTCGAGATCGACTGGTAGATCGCGATCGCCTGGTTGGGCAGCCCTGCTATATTCTAAATATATATGTATATTGTATATTCTTAGTTTAACATAGGTTTATCATAATTCATAATATTTTTTCTATTTTCATTTTCAATGCAAATCATATTCCATTCCAAATTATTATTTTAATTAGTATGGCGGATGACAGTGTAGTAAATTTTTAAGATTTTTAAGATTTAAGATTATTTTCGCTATGATAGAAAAAGATTCAACCAATTAACCTAAAAATTAAATCAAAAATTTTACACATTTTTAGTTTCCTAAATCGACTGTTTTAGCACCTTAAACATCTCTATTATATTAATGGCAAAGGTATATTTTAAATTTTTTTAACTATAATATTTTCCTAATTTCTAAATTAATGACATCTTGTTGTGTTATATATGGCTACATGACATAACCGCGAATGTCATAACCGCGAAACTTTTTTGTCATAACCGCGAAATAAATTCCATTTTTTTCATTTCGCGGTTATAACAAAAATTTTTGTTATAAGCGCGAAACACAAAAATTCGATTTTTTTCATTTCGCGGTTATAACAAAAAAACACAAAAATTCGATTTTTATCATTTCGCGGTTATAACAAAAATTTTTGTTATAACCGCGAAAAACTTAACATTTTTTTTGTCATAACCGCGAATTCGCGGTTATGACAAAAATAAAATTAGTTTCGCGGTTATAACAAAAATTTTTGTTATAACCGCGAAACTCATACAAATTCTAGTTTCGCGGTTATGACAAAAATTTTTCGCGGTTATGACATTCGCGGTTATGTCAGTTCACCTTATATATTATACAAAATTGTGTTTATTAGAAAATGACACAATCAAGTGTGTTTATTAAGATATGATCCCTGTCGACTTAAATTATTCATGTCATTTATACAGAGCAACATTTATACAGAGCTGGGAGGCTTTGTGATGGATTATTTAAATATTTAGAATCTCGAGCGACTCTGGCAAAACTTTTTGGCAGGATCTCTAAGCTCATTATTGCGCTTTTTGAATATGAGTTTGGTCGGAAATATGTTTGTAATAATTTTTAGAAAGGCATATTTATATTCTTATGCGTGCATTACTTTCTCATGACGTTTATGACATAGATATAAAGAAGAAAACAATTTTTTTTACTATCCGGATAAAACTATATTTTATGTTTGAATATAGTAGATTACAATACATGTTAAGAAAATTTGTTATTCTTGCGAGTTTTGTACACACACAAACACATAGACACGAGTCATGTTTATATCACGAGACCGAAGGTCGAGTGATATAATATTGACAAGTGTCTATATGTTTGTGTGTATACAAAACGAGCTTTATAACAAATTTGATTAACATGTATTGTATACTGCTTTAATGTGCATGTGAGAGGGAGTTGAAAACAATACATTTATAATGAAAAAAATAAACAAAAAAGCTCAAAATGAAGCAAGGAAATAAAATTTAATAAGGAAGTTTATTTATTTATCGAAATGATTTCAAACCGGAAGATTCCTAAAATATTAAAAAAAAAATTAGTAATTTTTCCAAAAAAAAATTATTCATTTTCTTTTTTGCAAAAAAAAAAATCGAATAATTTTTTTTTAGAAAAATTACTAATTTTTTTTTTATTATTTTAGGAACTAATGGTCTTCTTAAATTTTATTTAATTTTATTTTTAATTATTAAAAAAAATAATAATAATTTTATAATTATTTTTTTTATAATTAAAAACAAAATCAAATAATGATTATATAATTATAATTTATATTTACAATAAATAATCTCCTTGTTGCTACCATTTTCCTCGTTTGTTGATAAAAGAAAAAAAAATTATTACTTGACATTTGACAATCACAGCAAACTTTATAATGACAACAAAGATATTTTCAGGGTTCCCATTGTTCTATTTTTATTCATTTTGTTTTTTTGAATAAAAATAAGTGCAATTTTTGAAGTGTGATTTAAATTTTTGTACTAAAATCCAACCACACTCGTTTAAAAATTTAGTAGTAGAGGTTCGAAGATCCTTTAAAAATAGTAGATTGAAGCACATGTTAAGAAAATTCATCGACTGATCGACTGGCCGCTTTTTAGAAAAAATAAAAAATAGCCGCTGTAGGATGCCGTATTTTTTTAAAATAAATGTTCAAACAAAAATTAATTTTAATTAATTTATTAACTTTGAGGTTTCAACCTTCTTTTCTCAAATCTTTACATGGAATGAATAATTTGACACTTAACCTAAATTTCTTTATTTACAAAAATCATTCTGTCTCTTTTTCTTTTTCAACGATAATATTGACAGCATAGTAAGTGAAGACTTCAGACAGTTTGTGACTCGTTCCTAATAATACAACCTACTTTTTGATTCTCTTACAGCTCGTCCAACCTGACAGTTCGATCGACCCGATCAACTTTGTAAAAATTAACATTAGTACTGTCCACCCAGACACCGTGATGACCGACAGTCCACTGTAGGTTGTAGCCATTTCCTCAAATGAGATGATTCTATAACACCATTATATGGAATTTGACTCACTTGACAACCGTCAATATCTTTAATTAAGTATCTGTCGTGGGGAAATTTCTTTGAAACAACATAAGGCCCCTTGTACTTAGGTATAAGTTTTTTGTTTGTTCCTAACGTAACATCTACATTCTTAATTACTACAAAATCGCCCACCTCAAAAACTTTTGCTGGTCTATGTCTGGTTTTAAAGTATTTTTCATTGTAGGTCTGAGAGACAGTTATTGCATTTAAAGCACGCAATCTACTGGATTCTAGGTTACGTTCTGGAGTTTTTTCATGGTTCAAATATTCTGTTAGCCAGTCAACAGTTGGTCCCTTTTGGTTAACACCAAATAACAACACTGAAGGACTATCTCTGGTAGTACTATGTTTTGAGTTATTTATAGCGTACTCGACGTCAGGCAACTTAGAAGACCAGTTAGAGTGTTGAGCAATTTCACTCAGCTTCGCAAGCATTGGAGTTAAAACTTGATTGGTCCTTTCAACTTGACCATTAGCTTGCGGAGAAGCTGTTGCGTTTCTCACGTGTACAATATTATTTTCAGCAAGGAAATTATTGAATTCGTTGGAAGTAAAACAAGTGCCTCTGTCACTAATGATTCTATTAGGCCTACTGTAATATTCAAAATATTTTTTCAAACTATTTATAACTTCTTTAGTGCTGGTAGAACTAGCTGAATATAGTTTTACGAATTTTGTGAATGAGTCAATTATAACTAGGATATATTTTCGTTTTGATCTAATAGATGGTAACGGTCCATAGTGGTCCATGTGCAATGTGTCAAAAGGTAATGGTTTTTTAGGGATACTAAAGAGATTTCTCTCGTTTTTATTTGTCGGGCTTGAAAACATGATACATTTTAAGCAATTAAGGATAAAATTTTCGACTTTCTCTTTCATTTTGGGAAACCAATAACTTTGTTTTATTTGTTCCCAACACTTATTTGCAGAAAGGTGACCAAATTTTTCATGAAACAGTCGGATAATATTATTTTCCATTTCTTCAGGGACAACTAAATACTTAAGCCCATCTGGGTTTTTCCTATATAAAATTCCATTAGCTATTTCGTAGTGCACATCCGAAGTCTTTCCCCCTAATCGTTCTTTTATTTCTTTTATATTCTTGTCACGGTTTTGTGTAGCTACCAAATTAAACTCTACTTCATTTTCCTCAATGGAATTAACAGTTTCTAACCTGCTTAATGCATCAACATGCATCATACTAGTACCTCCCCTATGTTCAATGCTGTAGTTATAATTTTCTAATTCCAGAGCCCATCGGGAAATTCTGGGATTTAAAATTTTCTTTTTTAGCGTCTGAGTTAATGAGTTACAATCTGTCACTATTTTAAAGGGTATACCTTCTAGGTAAACATGAAATCTTTTCAATGCGTATATAATAGCTAGCGTCTCCAGCTCAAAACTATGGTACTTTGCTTCCGCTTCAGTAGTTGTTTTCGAAAAATAAAAAACTGGATGAAATTTATTATCGTTCTGTTTTTGGAGTAGTACAGCTCCAAACCCGATAGCACTTGCGTCGCAATGGAGTTCTGTCTCTTTCCTTGGATCATAAATTGATAGAATTGGAGATTCAATTAATTTTTTCTTTAATTCCTCAAAAGTAGTAAGACAATTTTGATTAAATTCAAACTTAGAATCTTTCCTTAATAGTAATTGCAATGGCTTACAAATTCTAGCGAAGTTCGGCACGAATTTTCGGAAATAACTACATAACCCGATGAAAGAATGCAACTGTTTTGTGTTCTTAGGAACAGGGAATTTCAATATAGTGTCTTTATGACGTGAATTAGGCACAATACCCTGAGCATTTACGTGGTAACCTAAATAATCTAATTCATTAAAACCAAAGTGACATTTTTCAATTTTCAACTCAAGGCCATGATCGGAAAGGCACTGCAAAATTTCTCTTAATAAGTTCACATGTTCTTCGAGAGTTCGAGTTGCAAGAAGAATATCGTCAATAAAAATTGTAATTAATTTATTTTCAATAAACTTTCTCAAAATTCTTGAAATGAAACGTTGAAACACAGAGGGGGAATTCTTCAAACCGAATGGCATCATAATATACTCGTACTGCCCCGACGGAGTTACAAAAGAAGTTTTTGGTACAGAATTCTTTTCTACTTTCACTTGGTGGAAACTATTTTTTAAATCAAGTAACGTATAAAATTTTTTATTTTCTAAGTACTCTAGACAGTCTTCTATCAATGGTAAAGGGTAATTATCACGTACGGTGATTTTATTCAATTCCCTATAGTCAATGCACATGCGTGTGTCACCACTTTTTTTCTTTACAAGCACAATAGGAGATGCATAAGGGGAGTCACTAGGTCGTATAATACCTTTAAGAAGTAAATCATCAATTATATTTTGGGCTATGTTTCTGTTATGGTAGGAAAGTCTACGTGGACCGCACCTAACTGGTATATCAGTTGTCAGTTTAATTTCCATTTCAAAATATTCACCTTTAGAATTTCTATTTTTGTTTTCCTTATAATATTGCTCAATTAATTTTTCAATTAAATTTCTGTCGTTAATGCTAAGATTAGGATTTATGTTAAATTTGTCACCTAAGCGTATTTCCCCTATATTAATGTTAAAAATGTCAGGTACTTCAGGTATCTTTTCGTCTTCAATGTATTTTATTTTACTCTTATTTGGTTTCACTGTAATGTTACTGTCAATTTCACTCCCAATTTCAGATACCTCATTAAAACGGTTGTCAAGTTTTTTATTAAAAATAAAATTTTCTCGAAAATTAGTAATCAAAAATATATTTGGGGTCTCGATTTCAAAAATTTTTTTTTTATAAGGAATTATTTTCATGACAATTCAAATTTATATTATTTTTAAAACTAAAAACTAAATTAAATTCCTTCATGAAATCTCTTCCAAACAAAAATGGTTTTGGTAATAGGTCAGGCTCAACAATGAACAATTGGATTTCCCGTATTTGGTTGGACAATTTAACAAAACAATCTATTTTTCCATATGTGTTTAATTTTACCCCAGATATACTATTATAATTTGAATAAAATAACGATTCGTTTTCAAAATCTATTGGAATTATTTTTCTCGATACAAAGCTGACCGGGCTACCACTATCAATAAGAGAATCATAAAAAAAAAATTTAGAGTTACTACTACACGAGTCACCTAATCTGAAAGCAACACTTACCTTGCCGATGGGATTGATGTCTTCTTCTTCTTCATCTTCTTCATCATCTTCAGCTCTTCCAATGGTGTCATCTACTGCATGAACAATTTTCTTTGGGCATTGCTTAATTTGATGATCATTACCACCACACTTAAAGCATACGCCACTTGGCCTCTTAGCATTTGGACATTGGTTAGAATAATGTCCAAAATTGCTGCAGTTGAAACATCTAATGTCCATTGTCTTCTTAGCTTCATCTTTTGGTAGTCTCTTAATGGTGCTTGGTAGTTTAGGCTCAGTTGAACGGTATTTCTCATACTTGATTAATAATTCCTTCAATTCGTTCAATGTTTTTGCTGTGTATAAAAATGATACATAAGCTGAACGGTCACGTAGGCCTTCAATTACCGCTGTAATAATTTCACTTTCATCTAATTTAGCCTGATATGCAATTTCTTTAATTGAAAACATATAACTAATTATGTTTTCATTTCTTCCTCGAACACGGAGGCGCAGTTGCTGGTACACATCGTTTACTGATATATTTTTTTTGAATTGGTTCAATAACTCGCTGCTGAGTTCTTTTGAGTTTTTAGCTTGGCACGTTCTTAAAAATACAGCAGCGGTACCTTTTAACATTTTCCGCATAGCTATGTATTTAAAATGTTCACTGCAATAACTCATTGCTAATGCATTGTTAAAATCATCCAACCATTTTTCAATCGAATACGCGTCATCGCCTGTAAAATGTGGTACTATGTATTCTATTTCACTAATTTTCAAATGTTGTGCCCTTACACTGGGTTCGCGTTCCAATAAATTCAATTCTTTTTTCAATTTCAATAATTTAATTTTTTCTTCTAGTTGTTTTATTTCATCGGTTGCGGTGTTTGTTGCTGCTACCGCTTCCGCTGTCACTGCTTCACTGCTTAGTATCACTTCTGTAGCTGGTGTTGTCACTGCGGCTGCTTCCACTTGAACTGCTGCTGCGGCTGCTTCCACATGAACTGCTGCTGCGGCTGCTTCAACTTGAATTGCTGCTGCTGCTGCTTGTACTTGAACTGCCGCTGTTGCATTGCCGCCATTTTCACTGGAGTCACTTTTTCCCATCAAATTTTCACTGTTGTAATTTCTATTACTCACCTCATCCGATTTATTTCCAATAATAATTTCGCTAACTTCTAATAAAGATAATGAATTAAGGTCGCCAGAAGTATTCATTTTTAAGCGCGTTACCCCACACCTGAACTGTAGGATGCCGTATTTTTTTAAAATAAATGTTCAAACAAAAATTAATTTTAATTAATTTATTAACTTTGAGGTTTCAACCTTCTTTTCTCAAATCTTTACATGGAATGAATAATTTGACACTTAACCTAAATTTCTTTATTTACAAAAATCATTCTGTCTCTTTTTCTTTTTCAACGATAATATTGACAGCATAGTAAGTGAAGACTTCAGACAGTTTGTGACTCGTTCCTAATAATACAACCTACTTTTTGATTCTCTTACACCGCGTATTTTTTTATTGGTTTTTTTTTTTTTTTTTTGTTTGCTCAGAGGGAAAATATAGATTAGCTCAGAGGGAAAATATAGATTTTAGCATTATAAACTAAGCTTTGTTTGACATTGATATGATGCA
This sequence comes from Hybos culiciformis, assembly GCA_964007475.1. Taxonomy (NCBI): domain Eukaryota; kingdom Metazoa; phylum Arthropoda; class Insecta; order Diptera; family Hybotidae; genus Hybos; species Hybos culiciformis. The sequence continues at coordinate 64,324,488 of OZ023274.1, read as the reverse complement.
TGTGAGAGGTATACGTTTGCAATTTTTTTTTTTTTGGTATTTGTCTGTATTGAAATATTGTGAGTGTGAGTGATATTATTTTTGTTTATAGTATTACGCAGTTCAAAATGAAGAATGTAAATACAATATAGAGCAATGTAAATACAATTTACATCACAGGGAAATGTAAATACAATTTACATTCCTCTATAATTGCATGTGTATTAATGCATGTAATGGCCCATTTACCGAGCTAAATTTGCGAATGTAAAAACAACTTACCGAAGACATGCGCATTAAAATATTTTAATGCGCAGGGCTTCGGTAAGTTGTATTTACATTCGCAAATTTAGCTCGGTAAATGGTCCATTACATGCATCAATACACATGCAATTATAGAGGAATGTAAATTGTATTTACATTTCCCTGTGATGTAAATTGTATTTACATTGCTCTATATTGTATTTACATTCTTCATTTTGAACTGCGTAACACTATAAACAAAAATAATATCACTCACACTCACAATATTTCAATACAGACAAATACCAAAAAAAAAAAAAAAATTGCAAATGTATACCTCTCACATGCATCATATCAATGTCAAACAAAGCTTAGTTTATAATGCTAAAAATCTATATTTTACCTCTGAGCAGAGGCGCGTTATGACATTATGGTGCCCTAGGCAATTAACATTTTTCTACATCAAAATTTACATGAACTAATAAACAATTTTAATATAATAAGGAATTGAAAAAAATTAAAATAAAATAATTAAATAATTAAAAATGAATAAAAAAATTCAATTATACACTTAGACCTGGAGTGGCCCACCAAGCTAGCGGAGTTTCCCGATGGGCAGTGCCAAAATCCGTTGTCTGAAATTTGAATGTTTCTTTTAACACAGCCTGTTAACTTTTTTTGAAGCGTAGAAAATTTTTCTATATAACTAAAAATTTTGATCTCCCGGTCCTAAATTATTCCCAGTCACAACGATACTTTTCTCACTTTATGCTCCACAAATCAATAAATCAACAAAATTAATTTTTCTTGTGCTCCCTTTCAATACATACTAAAATTTGAATATACAAAATAATCTTATGTGACTTCTCACAATCTAAGATTTTTCTGTTTTAAAACAGTTAAAGGTGACAACTGAAAATTAGTTTAAAGTATTACATGTAAAAAAATTATTTAGTATTTTGGTGCCCCCCAAATCATGATGCCCTAGGCAATTGCCTACTTTGCCTACGGTGTAACGCGCCGCTGCTTCTGAGCTAATCTATATTTTACCTCTGAGCAAACAAAAAAAAAAAAAAAGAACCAATAAAAAAATACGCGGCTATTTTTTTTTTTTTAAAAAGCGGCCAGTCGATCAGTCGATGAATTTTCTTAACATGTGTTTCAATCTACTATTTTTAAAGGATCTTCGAACCTCTACTACTAAATTTTTAAACGAGTGTGGTTGGATTTTAGTACAAAAATTTAAACCACACTTCAAAAATTGCACTTATTTTTATTCAAAAAAACAAAATGAATAAAAATAGAACAATGGTAACCCTGAAAATATCTTTGTTGTTATTATAAAGTTTGCTGTCTGTCAAATGTCAAGAATTTTTTTTCTTTTATCAACAAACGAGGAAAATGGCAGCAACAAGGAGATTATTTATTGTAAATATAAATTATAATTATATAATTATTATTTGATTTTATTTTTAATTATAAAAAAAAATAATTATAAAATTATTATTATTTTTTTTAATAATTAAAAATAAAATTAAATAAAATTTAAGAAGACCATTAGTTCCTAAAATAATAAAAAAAAAATTAGTAATTTTTCTAAAAAAAAATTATTCGATTTTTTTTTTTGCAAAAAAGAAAATGAATAATTTTTTTTGGAAAAATTACTAATTTTTTTTTAATATTTTAGGAATTAGCTGATCTTAAATCATCCGGTTTGAAATCATTTCGAGAAATAAATTTACTTCCGTATTAATTAAATTTTATTTCATTGCTTCATTTTGAACTTTTTTGTTTATTTTTTTCATTGTAAATGTATTGTTTTCAACTCCCTCTCCCATGCACATTAAAGCAGTATACAATACATGTTAATCAAATTTGTTATACAGCTCGTTGTGTATACACACAAACACATAGACACTCGTCAATATTATATCACTCGACCTTCGGTCTCGTGATATAAACATGACTCCTGCCTATGTGTTTGTGTGTATACACAACTCGCAAGAATAACAAATTTTCTTAACATGTATTGTAATCTACTATTTTTTGTACATTGAACAGACAAAAATTATTTTGATAAATAAAAACAAATATTAGATAAAGTTTTTTTTTTCTCCGAATAAAATTTAAAATTTAATTTCGTACGTCTCTTTATGCAAATAAAAAATATTTATAAAAAAAAACCTTTTTTTTTTTTTTTTGATTCGCTTTTCAAATTCCTGTTAAAATGCAAATTGAAAGTAATGGTCCTTAGGATAAAAAATATTTGCGATAACATAACAAAATTGATATATGTATGAACCTAATTTGTTTGTAAAAATGTATTGCGAGCAAAAAAAAAAAAAATTTTTTTTAGGTGTTAATTTATGCTTTGTCTTTCAATGAATCAAAAATAAAAAACTCCAATTTAAAAGAGCGCAAAAAAAATATGCCCTGGATATTCTCTTGCTAACAAAAAAAAAATGTAAATTTTTTTATCAATTTTCACAAAAATCTAATTAAAATATGGAATTTCTAAGCATAATTTCATATCTATGAATTCGATTGAAAAAATACAACTAAGCCAAACACACTTTGGGTTATTTGGAAGAAAAGAACAAAAAAACATTTTTTTTCAATGTTTTTTAGATTGAAAATTTTATAAATTAATGAAATTGTATATAGCTACAATTTCATTAATAATGAGACTTAACTTTTATCATCTGTTAAAATTTTCATTATATTTGAATAATTTAGAATCAACGACTTCTCAGGTTAGATTGAAATTGAAACTGCAAGCTCTATACTTCGTTTCGGCAACGCTTAAGTCAAGGTAAAGTTGCCTAAGATACTCGTTGTAACTTTTCCTAAAGCTGGACAGTGAAAGGTAAAATGTTCAAGGTAAAATGTTCAAGCCTTCGATATAATTAGGCTTTCTATATTCTCTACACAATTTTCACTATGTCGATACATGCTTTTATTAAATGTCATCACAATAACATGATAATTATTTTCTATTAAAGATAAAATTCTCATTTAATTTTTTAATTCATTATAATGATATTAATTTATTATAAGACTAATATTGAAAAACAGAAAGAATAAAAAAGAAAATTTCTCCGTTTTCAAATTAATTATAATATTTTAATAAAGTTTTTATAGCTTAATATTTTAATTTAATAAATTATAATATTTCAATATATTATTATAAAAATAACTTTCAGTTGTATTTCTAACGCGCGCATTTTATTCTTAAATCTACCTTTAGGGCCATTCTATAGTATAAGTACGTATATAAAGAAATGAATTTTGAGAAATTATCGTTACATTATTAATATTATTCATTGGTATAAAAATAAAGGTATTTTTTTTTTTTCATTATTTAAGAATTTCTCATGCCATATATAAATTAAAGTGTATATACTTATATATGTATAGTATTATATTATAATAAGGATCTATACCTAACTTGTTTGAAAGTTTTGTTTGGCTTTTTAGTTATACATAATGCTTTATAAAGATATAAAATATAATATAATATACAAATACGTACATATATATTTATATATATTACAAAAAGTATAAAATATGAGTTATTATAATTTAAAACAAAAAAAAACAAATTTTTATAGACAAATTTTATGAATGTAGAAGTCTTACACTGAAAAATGTTAAAGAAATTGAATTCTACCATATAATACTACGATTGATTTTGTGTTTTTAAACTTTTATTTGTCAGAATTAATGAAATTAGACTTTTTTTAAATAATGAAAATGTTTTATCATATTTATTTATTTATTATATATTTATGGAACATCATTAATTACTTAATTCATTTGTATATTAAGCGTTAAGGGCAATGATACTGGGTTAAATTTTATGCCCTTAAGTGAGCCATCTCCAAGTCATTAAGACGATGGTTATTCTGGAAAAGCTAAAACATACTTATTTAGTTCTACTTCATTAATTATATAAGTCTATATGAAGAAAATTAAATAAGATCTACATATACAAGAAGATCATATGTTAATATTTTTAGCTAGGTATATTATTTAAAATTTAGTCCTTATTATATTTTTGCAATAATTATAAAGCCTAAAATAACATTTTATATTATTAAAGCCATGATTCCTCTAAATGATAAAATTTATATAATATTGCATAATATTCTTGTATGTAATTAATTTTTTTCCTCAGTGTGAATTTAATTCATGCATAACGATAGCAGTGAACTATAATACAAATCATACTTTTGTGATGGAATATAATATGACCACTTGAGGGTTTTCTTTAAAACTGCCCGAAGGATAACTAAATGATGTATACATAGTATAAAAGTTTCTTTCGTTTCCTTTTTTAAGTTCCTTTCCTATTTTATAGTGTTTTTTATTTTATTTTTGCACTATACTACTGAACTATATAACATGTTCTTTTGATTTGATATATGTACATACAACAACAATGTCTATGCGAAGATATGTTAAAAAATTATTGTTAGATTCTAGATATTATATTAACATTATTTTTGAAATATAAAACTTAAAAAAAAAATGTATATATAAATACATATGCTTATGTGGGCTTTTATATACTTAATGAAATATTTATACAAATTTTATCGGAGCATATGCTGCAGTGAGTATTTTATACAAAAAAAATACTCCGTTTGAGAGGAGGCAAGCTTTATTATTTAGCATTTGCAAGCAAAATATTTCATTTTCTGATTTCTTCTGTTTAATTCAGATTAATTGACATTTGTTGTTGAGCGTCATTTTAGTGACTGATGACCTGGGTGTTAACAAGTACCTTTAATATAACTTTCACCATAATTCGAAAGTTTATTCGATAAACATTCGTATTCATATTTCTTGTCACACTAAAGTTCTAACGTTAGTTTGTCGTTTAAACTGTATCATCATATCCTATAATAATAAGATACTTATAACTTTGAATAAAAAAGAAAATTTCTAACAAATTTCTATGAAATAATAGCCTATGTGCAAATTAAACCCATAATAAACCTTTTAATCTTCAATATACAAAAAAGCAATAATTTAAGAATAAATTTTGAAATTTAAATTCAAATTAACAATTTTCACTTGTATTATAGAAAAATAAAAATAATTATCTTATAACGTTTATATACTGAAAATTTAATATAACATCCATGGTGAAAAATAATGAGAGTTTTCTTTTCTAAAAATAAGAGTCAAAGCTCTTGTACAACTTTTTTGTGGCATAAGATATTTAGGATGCAAATTAGACTTTGGGGTATTTGATGGGTGCATTTTTCATGAAAAAAAAAGGATGTTATTTTATACGTTCTATTCCATCCAGCATATTTTGTTGAAATAATACAATGTAGAAAAAAACAGATACAAAGAAAAATTGATATAAGATCTACTTTCTTTTTGATAGCACACCTAACAGCAAAATAGAAATGGAATTATTGAAAGTAGAAGAAGAAAAAAATAAAATTTATATTATTATAATTTCAGGATAAAAAATTATGAACTGTATAGTAGGTATTTAGGTTTGTATTTTGTGTACTTTTTTCTATGAGAAGAAAATATACACATAATATTAAATTTCTTTGAAATAGGTATTTTTAATATATTAGTTAGTCATACTAAATTTTTCATTATTGTTATATAAATGTGTACTTAACTATAGAATTATACTTTTGTATCTAAAGTTTGAGGTTCTATAACTAATTAAAATAAAAAAATTATTGAAGTTATGTACATTATGTATTAAAATATTTGAAACTATATAAATTATCTTATCGCAATTTTTTTTGTCACATAATTTTTCATTACTTTGTAGTAGCTAATTTATTTTCTTAAAAAAACTAAAAAATTTTTGGCGCTTTTATAATTTTACATATTATTTTGAAATCTTTGACTGGTATAAATAATTCAAATTCTTAAATTATGCCAAACTTAATTGTACACAAACCTTATACGAATCTACGACAATTGCTCGAAAAACAATTACTCGAATAACAATTGCTCGAAAAAAAGTTCTCGAAAAAGATTTGCACGAAAATTGTGATTGGAAATTATTTTTGTTATTAATTACATTAGCTCTGGGCTGGTTATTATATTATACACAGTCAACGACGGGGACGTTGCAAAGTTCTGACTGACTCCATTATGTTTTTCTTCTTTTTTTTTTTTTGGGATTTCATATTTTTTTTTTTCATTTTTGCATTTTTTATTGAAATTAATATTCGGAAAAATTTAAAAACTAGAACAATTCTATTATAGAATTTTTCTTATTTTTAAATTTTAGAGCAAATGTTTTTCTAGGAAATATTTCTCGAGGAAATGTTTTTCGAGCAATTGTTTTTCAGGCAATTGTATTTCGCGCAATTGTATTTCGAGCACTTAATACGAACTTTTATGAAAGTCTGCTATACATATAATGACATATTAGTATATATAGTAATTATAAATTTCTTCATTGAATTTATATATTGAAGAGAATAAAAAAAAAATTATATTTAAAAAAAAATAATAAAAATAAATAAAAAAAAATCTCTACAATACCGTAATATAATAATTTATTTCAAAAATTTCAAATTAAAAGCCAAGTATAAAAGCCCTCAAGAGTTTTTAATGCTTTTTTTCTCATACATTGATACCATACATAATATATGTATGTACTATATATTGCTTTTATATATTTTGGAACCTTATATAATATTTATACAATAAGTATATGAATAAGATAATGTTTCAATTATTGACCAGTGGTATAGATAATTTCTAACACTGTTATAATAACTACTTTTAAAAATGGTCGACAAGTGACAAATTTATCTAATTATCTGATAAACAGAATCAGAATTGCAATTACTTCTTACAACTTACATAATGTACATAGAATTCTGGTTTCAGAGAAATGATAGAATATATTTTTAAACAGAAATCATCACTAGACAGATATTTTATCAAAACTTAGAAACTTCACAAAACGAATAATATTAAGTAATTTCATTATAAAGTAGACTTCATTTCTGCAATCCAAGTATATTTTAACTTTAACCAAAATTCAGTCGGAATTCTAACTTTTATCAAATATTCAAAGTTACTTTCAAATGTGTTTTGGTCATAATTTTTGCATGAAATAATAATTTCTAATAGAAATTATGATCATTTCAAAATGACGACAATTGCTATTAAATTCTGACTGCACATCATTCATATTCGTCAATATTACGATGAATGCCTGAAAGAACGAGATAATTTAATAACTCTTCAATAATTATTTCAAAAAATTCTTTATTGAATATAATTTTAGTTTTCAACTTGCATTAATTAATACATATTAGCTACAACATATATAAAATACATATCTATTACCCTAGTCATAATTATTTTAAGTAAAATTATATCTCATATATTCTTTAGAAAATTTTTTGTTTTTTTTTTTATAAATTTATTTTTATTTTATTTTTTTTTTTATTTTTTTTTTTTATTTTCTTTTTTATTTCACTGTTCATACAATATATATGTTGTATACAATACATATTATAGTGTTGTACCTTCTTACAAGCAAAAAACATAAAAAAAAAAATAACATAACATTGTATATGGTAAAAGTAAACTAAATACCTTTTGGGTTGCAATTAAAAATAAAAAAAAATAAAAATTAAAAAAAAAAAAAAAATTATTTCATTTTCTCTGGAGAATTTTTGTGAACAAAATTAAAAAGGAAACCCCTATAGGTACCTTTATCTCAGAAATAATAATATTTACGTAGGTTGGTTATACTAATTTTTATTTTTCCAAGTTTTTCTTCATTTATTTTTTTTTACTTCGTATATATATATTGTGTACCTATCCTTAAGCAACGTCCAATTTCTAAAATAGAGAAAATATAAATTTATACTATGTAAACCATAATGCCCTTAGGAATTTTTTAACTCAACCAGCAACAACAAAAATAATAATAATAATAAAAAAAATGACGAAAAGAAAATAGGGAAAAAAAAAAGAAAAACCTCTAAATAGGTACAAAAAAAAAAAAAAATTGTACTTTGAAAAGTACCTACGTTTGAACGAAAGCTATGGTTTATGTAATTTTTTCCTTGAAGGATATTGTACGAAAAGAGGTTAGAGTACATTATATTTATATCTAAAGATAAAAATACAAAATCATTTTTTGCATTTTTTTTTTTTTTTGAGGTATTATTATGCAAGTATGTGGTTGTTGGGAAGTAAAATTTTCATCATTTGAACCAAAAAAAAAAGAAGAGAGTGAGTTTACAAGTAAAAGGAAGAAAAAAAGAGTCTTGAATTTTCCAATTTATATATACCCCGAAGGGATATGAAATGATGAATATAAAATTCGTATTTTTGAAGCTTAAGAAGAGAATTTGTTTTTTTTTTTTCATTTATTTTCGAAAATATCCACAAGCCATTTTTTATTTTTTATTATGCCCTGTGGATAATATTTTGGATGCACAATATTATTAGTAGAATTTTTTTTTTAAATTTTACATAAAGTAACTAGGAGCTCATAATAATTTTTTTTTACATATGCGAAAAGATAGAAAATTTAATTGCTTCAGCTAGTATGAAGTGTGTTTTGTAAGGTTCGATTTTCAATGAATAAAATTTAACTATACAGAACGAAGTGTTTGTTAAAGAAATCGAAACTAATTTTTGAAAGAAATAATGATCTTTTTTTATTCTTTAAAAAAAAAAGATGCTTGAATTCAATTGGACAAAAAAAAAATTATAAAAATATGCTTCTGAATTAGAGAAAAAAAATATTAAATTTTTTAACTGGGACCTAAGTGGCTTATGCAGTGACAGCAACAAGTGTACGTGCACAATGCCCGCTAATGAGAAGGCCGTGAAATCGAAAGACAAAAAAAATGATAATTTTTTCTTATGATTTTTTCTTTTGTTAAATGACAGCCCATAACGAATTAATAACACCTAACTAAACTGTTTTAAACGAATTCGCGCAAATGATTTAGCAAGAAACGTGGAATTCAATTAATCTAATAAATAAAAAGGAAAATTGTCTGTTTGCCTGTTTCACGTCTGTTTCCCTGTTTTGGCTGAAATTATGAAATTAAGTAGCCTTGAGACCCGAAATATAGGTAACAGTGTTTTGATTGTTAGTTTGTTAATCACAACTAGTTAACTTATAAAAATAATAAAAAAAATTATATTTATTTACACTTTCTTCTATTAATAATTTTCCTACAACAAATTTAGGGGGCCCAAAAATTAAACAGATTTCATTGGATCAAAAAGATAGGATACAAAACATATATTACAACACAGCGTCTTTTTACGTAGACGATATTTTAGTTATTTTATCTATTTTATCTTCTTTGATAATATCACCAACTCTGTACACATGTGAAAAACATTTAAAAAAAAAAATAATATTTTCTTCACAAAACGTTTTCTGATCACTAAGCTGAAGGTAAGTTCCTCTATTATAACGGCAAACTATGACCCAGAATGATATAACCTCTAATTTCACTATATATTGCTAAAAATCTGTTGTTGCGTCATTGTATGTGAAAGTAAAGCTTAAATGTAGGATAAATACAATAATTAGTTAGTATTTTTGTTCAATGTCATAAACAGAATAAATTTTGTTAAAAGAATTCTGTTTATTCAGAGATTATTAAATTAAGATAAAGATAGTAATAATCATAAACTTTATAAAATTTAAATAACAGTACAATTTTACATTATAAATAAAAATGATAAAGAATTATTTTTTAAATTCAGTTTTCAGTAAAATTTTGAATCAGAAATTATAAAAATGAAAAAAATACTAATAAAATTGGTTCTAATTTTAATTTTTGTCGAACTTTCGGTAAATGCTGGGATACTGTCAATGCGAGTTGTCGGAGGACTTCCGGTTGATACGTTGCGAAGATTCAAGCATCATGTTTCACTCGATGTTAGGACAATGTCGGGAATTAGCAGAAATTGTAGTGGTTCTATTATACACAGGCAATGGATTTTATCATCATCAATATGCTTGTTAGAATCTGAACAAATTAAATTAAATTTTCATAAGCAATCAATTAATGATACTGTAGATACATTTTCTCTATTAATAAACGGCGTAACAAATTTTCCGTTTCAAACAGTTTATCTGTATCCAACATTGGTTGATGATATTGCTTTAATTAAGCTACCAATATGTTTGTTATTTACTGACGAAATAAGTTCAATAAAATTGGCAAATTGGGACGCAGCTACATTTGGAACCTTTGCAGTACTACCTGGATTCGATAAATTCGGTCAATTGAATTATGTCACATCGACTATTCAATCAACTTCTGTTTGCAAAGAATGGCACAACAATGATTTTGATGAATATTTACAAATTTGCACAGAAAGTTATGGTAGTTTAATTAAATCAAGGCCATGTAAGGGTGATCAAGGTGCTGGTTTGATTTATGGTTGGAAAAGATCAAATTTATTAGTTGGAATATTTTCAAAACCAACGATTAAATGTGACACACAAAATGAACCGCCAGTATATACAAAAATTTACAAATACATCGATTGGATTAGTTATATTGTAGGTTCTGGAGTTGCAAGCCAAATATTGGAGAGTAAGAATCCCGTTGCAATCTAAATGCAGATTACTTATTTATTGTATAGGCAATAGTACTATGTGAAAGTTAACTATATGGTACTACACTTACGAATGTACATAAACGTATTATATTTTATCATTTCATAGTGGATAAAATTATTTAAATTAAAAATATCGTAATGAAAAACAAATTTACGATCTAAACGAAGAGAAACTAGTCTAATGTTTCTGCTACAAAAAATCATTTATAATGAAGGAAAAAGCATAATGTATTGTACTATGCGTGCAAGATTACTCCGCCGACAACTTTTCTATTTCAACTCCATATATGAACTTGTATTTTGGCATCAGGTGACAACATTTTATGGTTATACATATTTTTATGTTGAGTTACATGTAATTAGTGTTGCGATATTCCAATTTTTTCAACAACCTGTACGCTTGAAAAAAGAAATTTGAGATAACTACACAAGAGAATGAGTACATTTAATATTATTTATGGAATAAAAAGCAGTTTAATATTAAATATTTAATTAGTTAACAGCTGTATTAGGTTTTCGGAAGATGTAATAGAACCGCTTGTTTTGAACGTTATTACTCGCCACATGGTGTCTTTGCTTTGTGATTTCTAGTTTCGTTATTTAGTAAAGAACTTCGTTTAGGATAATAACTCAAGGTGCTGTTTCGCAAAAATTAGTATCAATTGTTTAGGGCTGCCACTGCATGTAATCTTGTTATGTATAAAGTTGATTATTTTTATTGAACAAAAATATTCGAAATTAAGCGATCTGATACTTCAAGATGTCTAATCAATTTTTTTTTAATTTTTCTTTTGAAAATTTATTTGCTTAGAGTTAAAATAATTTTTAAACTTTTAATATTAATATTTAAAATATTTTCAAATAAAGTCCAGAAAATCAATTTTCAAAAGATTATAACAAAAAAATGCAAAACTACCTTAAGAGTACAAGACTTTATTATGTATTTAGTATTTCGATTAAATGCAAAAAAAAATAAATAAATAAAGAACTTTTCATTTAAATTTACATAACTGAAAATTTAACTTTGAATTGCATTTTCTGATCAATTCTCTGGGGCTATAATATTTGAATTTAGTATAAATTTTGTGGTTCTTTGAACTGACTAAAAACTTTATCATTTAAATATAAAATATTCTTTATTTTTTATTTTTTTAATGTGAATAAAATAAAAAAAATAAAAAAACTTATTCACATCATATATACATATACTGTATGTGAAAATCGGAAATAATATCAAAAGTTTACCAGCTATTTTGCATTATAAAGGATTTTTTTTATATTTTTTTATACGAAAATCAAATAAAGAATATGAGAATTAACTATGTAAGGTTATAAACAAATATTTGACCATATCGCTGATTTGAATTTCCTAATTATAGATATTTTATTATTCATTCTTAAATATGTGTATATAAGTAATGGTTTAGTCTCGAATACTTGTTCATTCGAACCTACGATGTAAGTGGAAAATACTATTACTATGAGTTTGATAACAGTTGTAATAAAAATAAAAAATTCTATTTTCAAGTTTAATTTCAGGAAAGAAAATTGTTTTCCAAAAATGTATATGTATATATATAATGGTCATTCTAGTGCACTGATGCCCAAGCCTATGCTCGCGAGCAAAATTTTTTTTTTTTATACTCAAATGCATAGGAATAAAAAATGTGTAATCATTTTCAATGAAAAAAAAAAATCGTATACTCGCATATAAAATCGTATACTCATTTTATTATTTCGTATGCTCACTTTGATTCACAAAAAAAAAAAAAATTTTTTTTTTCCTTTTTATTTCTAGTCTTTTTAAATACACTGTTAAAAATATAAAATTTATATTTCTTACTCTTTTAGACTGGAAGGTCTTTTATACAATTTTATTTTAATTTTTTAAAATCCCGCAGGAATCACTTTTTATATAAAATATTATTAGAGTACGATTTAAATCAATTGACCGTTGAGTTTTTATGAAAGGGTCAAATTTGAATAAATTTTTAAATCAAGCTTTTTTCTTCAATCATTTCTCCTTAATTTTATATCTCTTTCCCTTTCTGGCTCATACAAATTTCTGTTTTAAGTAAAACAAAAATCTGACAGAAAAATCTTTTGTTTTAAATAGAAAAGGAAAGCTTTTAAAAAAAATTTGTCAGTTGATGTGAATCGTAATATATCAGCTTAAGAAGCATTTTTGAAATTTTTTAGGATTGAATTAAAACTGAAAAATAAAACGTAATTTTATTCAAAAAACATACAACACACAATTTAGTTTTCTTAATTATGTCTTTAGAAATAATTTTTTTACAGTGAATGTTTTTTAAATAAAAATTGGGTTGGTGTGATATGAAAAAAACCTTAGTATTTTCTATAAGCTCTAAATTAGTTCTAATTTGGGCTTCGCTGTTCTAGTGATTCTATTAACCAATTTTTTGTCGTAAGCTAAAAATTCAGTGTTTTAGAAGCATTAATGTTGGTTCTAAAATTTAATTTCTTTGCAAAGAAATTTGAAAACACAATTTTATCGGTTTGAATTTTGTATAATTATAAAATGAAAAAAAATAATTGTCTTTAAGAATAATGTGCAAAAAATCAAGCATTTATTATTAAATATGGATAAGCCCCCATTTCAGACATCTGACCCTGCAAGGTTTTCACATGTTAGGTAAAAATTCGGAGTTTAAAAAAAATGTTTGGGGCTCGGGAGAGCCGGCTTACCCTTATTATTTATTATATATTTTAATACGGAATTCTCATAATGTTTGACAATCAATTTTGTTTTCAGATTGAATTCATTAAAGTTAACTAATTAAAGTGAATTTTTTTGACAATAATTGTTGTACTTACCGGACAATGCTTCTCATCATAATATACCACATATTATATTGAATAAAAAAAATAATAATTCAAACTATTATTTATTTAAAGTCCAATCGAATAATTTCATTTAGGTATATTATTATTATCACTATAAGAATGTGAAATGTTACAATTTTAGTTAAATTTTCATATATTCATGAATCGAAGTTTTCTATAATTATAATAAACTGATATATTATATGTGTAATATTGTAAATATTTGAATAATACAACACAGTATAGGTAGTTTGTATATACAATTTTAATGTAAACGTCTATCACATTTTATCGACTTTTTTTTGGATCTATTACACAGAAATTAATCAGTACGTCTCTTTTAATTTGTTTATCTGTATATGAATTTATATTTCATTGTTAATATTTTTATATTTAGATAATATTATATAACAAGAAGGGTATAAATGTTAACTATTTAAGTTAATTTTTAAAGCAATACGAATTAGATAGATATTATCAAATTAACACCCATATTACGTAAAAATTCCCAGATGTGATAGAACGAGCTTCGGAGATTCGTTTTCAATTCGCACCCCGAGAATGTGGAATGCTCTCGCATTAAAGTTGTTCCCGACAGCTGGTGGACGCTTGATTTACGACTTGCGCCGCTTTAAGAAAAGTGTAAATGATTACCTACTAACTGTCCCACTTTTTAATCCTGTCTAAACTACCTGTCTTCATTACCAAATCCATACTTCTTATAGTATAAAAGGTGTCCCACCTAGTGATTTGGTAATTTTAATAAAAAAAAAAAAAATAAAATAAAATAACCAAATACGTGTGTAGGAAAAAATTATAAATTCCCTTAAATTATCAATTACTAGAATTATGAAATATATTAATTTACTTATATATATATAAACAGTATACGTCACTGAAAGTTAATCTGGGTATTAATTTTTTTTTATAAAGCAAAAAGAGAATTACAATAATTAGCGGAAAATTAATATTTCCAATCATAATGTAACATGAGGAATAAAGAAAAATATTATATATATAAATGTATATATGTAGGTATTTCACAAATTGATTTCAACCAAAAAAAATAACATAAAATATTACCTTTCCTATAACGATAGAATCGATTAATTTCACAGAATTCATATTAATAAAATACGTAGAGAGATGGATATATTCTCATATATAACTATTATTTATTTTTTGATGATAAAAAAGTTTAAAAAAATTACTGAAAGGTTTTACATAAATCTTTTGTCAAGATATTATTTTTTAAACACCCTTAAAAGAAACTAAACTATATAAATATAAATTTCTTAATCAATATTATTGAATCCAAATTTAGAATTAAAGTTATTATGTATGAAATGAACAGATTAATTATAAAAATATACTAATTTTATTATTAATTTTTAGTTTCATACGCATTCAAACTGAATCTATATATCTTAAATTTAATATTTGACCAGTTCACCTTTTAACGATACCTTCACGTATTTTTACTTAGTAAGATTTTTTTGGTGTTTCGAATAAGATAAGTTTATTTGATATTTGATAGTGTAACACTATATAAAAAGTTTAATTAAATCCTTTGAAATAATATGCGCTTTATATTCACTACATCCTACGTATTTCAGACATTATTTAAATAAATTTTCGTTGAAAGCTCTTGATATTTTACAAAAAATGTTTTAAATTGTACTATGATGTAGTTCTATATATAGATGTATACATTTTTTTTTATTTGAATAGGGTATTAATTTCATGGCTGATTGAAAAAGTCATTTTTTCATTAAAAAAGCTTCATTTATTGTGTATTATTATTATTATTATTATTATTATTAATAACTTTTAATATATTGATATACCTACATATTTTTAATAAATAATTTTTTAAAGGTAAATAATTTCACCTTTGGGCATACATTTTTCGTATTAAAAAATGTATGTATTCATTCATTTAGGAATAAAATAGATTTTTTGATAATAATTTTCCATATATGAACTATTAAAGCCTTACAAAATTGGAGTTAAAAACCTGATTGCAAGCGAATATTTCGTCAAGTTCAATTCAAGTTTAGAAGAACAAAGATGAAATCTGAATAATTCTTGCACAAGCTCTGACAATTATGACGATATTTTTTTTTGAATCTAGAACACAACAAAAAATTGAATATATGTATATATTTTTTACCATTAAAATATTTATAATAAAATAAAAATCAAAATTTCTTGACAATAAAAAACTATGCAGTTTTTTGAAAAATTATAAAAGAAATAATTTATTAAGAAAAAAAACTGTTTGCACATTTTTGAAATATTGCTGTCGAAATAAATAATTAGAAAATTCGTCATTCGTCAAAATAAAAAAAAATATTTTAAACGTTTTCTGGAAAACAAAAAATTATTCTCGTGAATAAAACTATATATGTGTGTATAGTATCTCTAATATTGTTTCGATGAAATGATTTTGTTATATTTTCTTTTGTAATTATGAATCATAAGTAGTGTTCAGTTCAATTTTGTATAATTTATAAAATCATGAACTAGAAGCCACTGAACTGAATATATTTTTAGCTCTTTTATACTATTTATTGCTTTAATGGGAGAAAACCAAGGTTCGTGGGTGGGTTCCGGAGTGCAATAGAAGTGATGATAGAATTTTTTTTTTTGGATTTTTTTTGAAAACATAGTAAACCCTCTTAGGTAGTATCTACCTTATAGAAATTGTTTTTTTTTTTTTTTAATTTTTAGGAATTCTTAAATTTTGGTAGATTATTTCATAAATTATATACAATTGAGCTGAGAACCATACTAAAATAAATTATGAATATTAAAAATCCCACTGGCCGACCACCAGTTCGCCCGCCCGCCGCCCCGCACTCCCCTATTTGGATAAGGGGTACCCCCCTCTACGCTCTACACAAAAATGGAGCCAATCGGGCCGGTAAATGTAATGCGAGCGCCGCAAATCCCACTGATCGACCACCAGTTCGCCCGTCCGCCACACCGCACTCCCCTATTTGGATAAGGGGTGGTACCCCTCTACGCTCTATTTAAAAATGGGGCCAATCGGGCCGGTAAATGTAATGTAATTTTAAAATTATGGGTTTTTAAACTCACATTCACCGGAATTCGCACATTCGCCGTAACATATATAACAATATAATTTCTTAAATTTTTTAAAGTTAATTATGTTCAAAAATGTTTTTCAAGGACATCAATTATTATCTTAAATTCTGAACTCTGCTAGTTTGAAATTATACTTTTCGAATACATTTTAGTTTATTATATTTTCGGATTTAAACTTAATGTAAATTACAAACTTAAACGGAGACTCTATTTCATTGAAGTTGATATTTAGCTAAACTTCAAACAGTCATCGCGATTTGTAACTCGCATAATAAGAGCAGGTACTGTTTATAATATAAAATACCTTAAACAATTTATTAGAGTACATACTGTACATAGTGTTATATAGTCAAAAATATAAATCGGAATAAAAATAACAAATTTCTTATTTAATATTCTTTTAAATTAAATTTTTATTCCAATTATTTTGTGAACTATTTTTTTGAGTAAAAGTTTTGTTTAAAAAAAAAAAAGAAAAAAGGATGTCCCTTTTTTATACCAAAAGCTTAGATAAAAGTTGTACAATTAATTTTTTTTTTGTTTGGCTCAATACCTTAGAAAATTAAAAAAAAATACATAATTTTTTTTTTATCAAATTTATCCGATAGCGATTTATTTAGAAAAGCCTAAGGGAAAAGGGATTTTAATTTTTTGTGTGTTTAAAAGAGATATTTTACCCATTGAGACTGATTTTTTTTAGTTAAATTAAAAAAAAAAAAATGCTTGAAGTAAAATATGATAACCATTTGGTCAGATAAATTAGCTAAAATTTTGAGTTAAATATGAGTTTAGAATTTTTTGCAAAGAATTTCACTTTTTATTATTTTGTTAAAGAATCAAAAGATAAATCAATAGTTACGCATATATAATATACATGTCCTAAGTACGAATTATCAATGTTGTTGATGTTGATAATAAATTATATATTTAATGTGAATATTTTATTTTATTAAGAAATGAACCAGAATAACCCATTTAAAGTTTTTGTCTTTCTACTTGGAATTTTTGAAGAAGGACTTTGTTCAATTATCAATGTGTATAAATGTAACTGACGTTAATCACAGTTATTAATAATCTAGTTCTAGTAATTGAACAAAAAATTTAATTAATTTGTCTGCATCCTTTTTTTTTGTTAAGAAGTGTAAGAAATCGTTATGTATGTCAATGAAGTAAAAATTGTATTTTGTTTTCCAACGTTACTTTAACTTCGACATTATACTACTAAAATTCAGTATAAAAGAATCATCCTATTATATATTTTTAAAATCATCATTAACTTACTGAAAATTGCTATTATTACGCCGTTTTCTACCGTTCGTCCTTCACTAAAATGGTTTAAAAAGTACATAATAATTTAAAATCAAATCCGTATTCGACTCTTCATTTTTATCTAACCGATAAGATGAAAATTAATATGTTAGGTAGAAAGATGTCAATTAGAAACGAAAATCAATTTTGACTCTTCGAATGATAAAATATGCGTAATATTGTTTATTTCGAACTTGGGAGTTAGAACTATGAATTAGCTTAAAGCTTCCAACCACCCAAGAAATTATAAAATTTTAAGATGTTTTCAATAGTTTTAATGGATTTTAATGAAAATGAATATATTAGGTAGAAAGTTGTCAATTAAAAGAAAAAAAATGTTTAAACTTCGATTCCAAGACTCTCTGTAAATTCTTATATTTTTATAAAGTATGACTATAATATTGGAATACGCTATTGAAGGATTGTAAAATATACCTAGATTGTGAAAAAAATACATTAAATTCTTAAATTGAAAACGGTTCCCATACTTCATTTGTAAGGTACTGTTCTGTTCTACGTTTTATATTTAACAGCTTACTAAAGTATAAGGATAGTATGAGAAATTGGGATAGAATAAAATAACGAAAACATTCCAATATTGATTTGTTTTTAGTTTAAGCTAAATCAGATCAACTTATATAAATATTTATTTTATCTGAAACTCTTTCTGAATATTATTTATTGAGTTCAAATTGTATAGTAAAAATACATTGTCTAAATTTTATTAATTTTTTAGCGATAAAAACTATAAAATAAATAGGACTATTAAAAAAATAAAAAATAAAGTAAAAATTTATGATGCTATAAAAAAGTTACCAATTTATTCCTTGCTGAGTTATTAGAATTATTTTGTTATTCAAATTTAGAAAAAAAAAAAAAAATATTGCATTTTGTGTTTTATTTTTTCTTTTGATTCAATTTTCTAGCTTCAGCTGAAAAACATTGAATGAAAACAGGAAAAAAGTTAAACGTAAACTCATTTGAAAATATGAACAAAAAAAAAAGATAAAGTTAAATAAAGAGCACTTTAACAGCCGGTGGCGTTTAACGCTTTTATATCAAAAGGTGTGGTAATAATAATAATTATGATTTTTTTTTTTATTTTGAAGATTTCACTTCTGTTTTTTTTCTGTTTTTTTTTTTTTTTTGACTTCAAATAAAAAATTCACAGGAGCAAAGTGATGATCTTTAAAATGTTTTTCAGAAAAAAAAAAAATTTATTTATATGCGGAATATGAATTAATATTATTTATATTCATGAGTTTTATTTTTATATAATAATGACTGACTTCTTTATTATATTATATTATATGTATATTTTTATATTATTTATATGTATATTCATTTTATTTTATATTTTCGTGCAAAATGTCGCTGTACCGACTTTTATGAAACTTATAGTGATAGCATATTGTGAACTTGCCTAAAAAGGAAGTATTCAATTAGAAAAGTGGAAATTTTATCGAATTTGTATTCATATTAGATACAAATATCCAAAATACACAAGATTGAAAATCAAATAAGTTCCTCCGTACACATCAGTTGC
Organism: Hybos culiciformis; assembly: GCA_964007475.1. Taxonomy (NCBI): domain Eukaryota; kingdom Metazoa; phylum Arthropoda; class Insecta; order Diptera; family Hybotidae; genus Hybos; species Hybos culiciformis. Next base: position 64,304,846 of record OZ023274.1, on the reverse strand, counting down.
TGCACACCGTATGATGTTTACATGACTCAATTGATTCTAGAAATCGTATACGAATAATTCGATAAATTAAATTAAGCACAGGATCTTATAGCTTTGACGTAATACGAAACAGACATAATAATCATCCTATATATCTTAAAGAGCGTCGCAAGAGATTTTTGTGCTTACATCATTACAGAATATGTTTTAGTAGAAACTTTAAACTTAATGCTCACTTGTATACTGAATTCATTTGCATTGTAAAAGGAAAATATGTAAATAAGATGTTAGGACACTTCAAGGAGATTTAATCAAAAATAAAATAAATGTGATTTACAACATATCTGTACCTACATAAATGAATAATAAAACAAAATTAACAAATTAATTTTCATTTATTTAAAAATAAATTTATTCATAATTGTTCAAGTTTTTTTCTGAATTTTTATTTGTTTTTGCTTCAAGTGTTAAACTTTTATTTCACGAAAATATTGATAAAAAAAATATTTCTTGTACAAAATTTCTTATATAGTTGGATTGGAGTTTTACTTTGAAATAATAATTGAAGAACAGATCGTCTAATATTATAATCTATTGAATATATACTTTTAAGAAGTCATACAACTGCGGTTAATTGAATCAAAAATACCTTCCGTCGCCTTATCTTATTGAAATTATTTTTTAAACTTAAGGCATAATTTTCACGATAAAAATAGGGTGAGCAGAGCATTTGACGCGTTGCACCTAGTGGGATTTAGCTGGTTGCCATCCATTAGCGCGAAACGTTTCAAAAAATTATTTTAATTCGCTCGAATTGACTTACTATTTACTGCGTTGGAATCTTTAGAATGGTGTTATTTTTTGTTGTGAGTTATAAAATGTATAGCCTAACGAAAAGCCATAAAATAAATTCGGAAAATTTCACAAATGTTTTACTTATTCATTTGAAAATAGAATTTATCTTTTACCTCAGGTTAGCTGGGAAATAACTTCACTTTTTTGTGGACCAATTTCTTACCTTAAAGGAAAATAAACGCATTAAAAAATTTGTGGAATTAAAATCCATTTTGTAAAATAAAATTTAAATTATTACCCTACCACGTTTTCCTAAAAATTAATGGCAAAAGGCAAATAAAGTAAAAGTGTAAAAAGTAAATAGCACAAAAAGAGAGCATAACTTAACGGCACAGTAAAAGGTCTTTGCTCGAGCAGCTCGAACAGTGAAAAACGAAACTTCTTTGCAAGGGGGGCACGCGAAACGGCTTTTGCCTCATTAAAAGGTGAAGTTATTTCTCACCGTCTTGCTTTTAGAGTGTAAATATTACCCACATAAAGTGGAGTTAGTTCTCTAAGAATTGAGAAATAAGTTTAAACCATTTTTGGTGAGAAATTTTCCAAGTATAGACTTATTATTTTATTATATTAAATTTTTCCCATCACTGGTTACGGCGTAAACGACGAAGTGTGACAGACGTAGGTACTTATTCATTTATGGAAATTAAAAAAAAAAAGAAGCGACATCCTTTAATAATAAATTAAAGGATTTCTAAGGAAATTATGTTGTTAAAAATAAAACAAAGATTTCTAATGAGAAATTAATAAAATTTATATAAAAAGAATTTATAATGAACACTGATTACTATACATTTATGTACGTTTGTTCGTTAAAAATTTAGTCAAATAGGAGATTTTCATTATATTATGTATATATTTTTATAGGCACAGGGAAATCAAATTAATTATTTGCTTTGTTTTGTTTCTTTTACAATTTCAAAATATTTTATTTTTATTTTTTTTATTCCAAAACCTGTGATGCTCTGCTTGCTTTGAATTTTTGTTTAAATATATATAAATACAGGAGCTAAAGGGGATAATAAATATATCAGAATGAGTATTAAAGCTTTCGGAAATTTAAATATTTGGTTCAAATCAATGCATTTTCCGAATTAGTGCATTCTTTTCATTCGTAAAAAATTGTTTTGCTGAGAGAAAATTAAACAATTATGAAGAAAATTAATTTACCTATTTTCCACAAAGATATTTTTTTTGATGTAAATATTGTAAATTCAAAAACAAATCTATGTGAAAAAAGAGCATCAATGTTAAAATACAAAAAAAAAATTCAAGAATTATTCTTGTACAGTAAACAGATTTCGTCCAATTTTTATGTGAAAACAGAGATTTCGGCGTTTAAATTAAAGAAATAAAGATCACAGCCTAGTGCCGTCCTCAAGCTTTTGAAAATAGATGAAAGCAAAAATCGTGCTCAAAGTAGTATTACATTATAATTATTTTATTTGGATTAATTTGGTTGAAAAAAGTACTATCTATTTGATTATTTTTTATAAAACTTAAAATACTAACTAAATATCTTTAGTTCGCAGAATTAGAATTACATATTTATATAAATTTGGTTGAATTGAAACGAAGGCTTAATGGCTTCCGGAGTTTGAGTTTTAAGTATGAAAGTGTAAAGATATCAAAAATTCTGCACTTCAATAAAAAGATTAATAAATTTAGCAATTAGAATTATATTTTAGTATATTGTTTTGTTGAGTTCTTTATAACAAAAATTTTGTATAATAAATATTGTAATATATAGTTAAAATGTTGAATTTTGAAATGCAACAAAATTGTAAAAAAAATAAATAAAAAGAGTTTTACAATAATATGAAAATGTCGATTAAAATTTGAGGAACCAATAGACCAGAACAAACATTCTTATATTATTCTCTATACCTAACCTAGCAATAATAAAAACAAATTCTTTCGGTTAAAGGCGTATTTGGCAGCAACTTAAATAGATACACTGTTAGCTCAAAGCTATTATTAATACACCAAAAACATAATAACAGGAAAAAATATTAAATCACAGATGTTAATTGATTTATTCAAAATTATGATAAAACATAACATAGGAATAGTTTCATATAATAACCAAGAGTTATATATTTATGTTTTGATATATAAAACCTATTAACAGTTTGTAACTAAGTCTCGTTATTGGCTGCACTCCACAAAAAAGAATACCATAATGTTCAAATAGTTTTCAACTCATCCTTTGCTCCAACAAAATTAACACTGTTAATTTTAACCCAATGTATAAATTTAAAATTAAATTATTAAATGTTTCTACAATTTTGACTTATTTATTACACTTCATTTGCTCAGGATAATCATTTTAGAAATAACTTGTTAAATAAATTGTTAATATATTAAATTTTTATTGTTTATAACACTATTAAGTTGTGCTGCTTTTATGTGAGATTGCTTAATTGTTTTCGTTAAACAAAAGTTAACATATATAATGCATTTGGTTTGTTTTTGAATCAAAATTGTTTTATAATTGCTTCTTTGATTGCAGTTATTCGAGTATAAAAATGAATAATTGTATATTTTACAGAATTAAAGCAGCTCAAAGAAAATTTCACTCATTTATAAATACAATATCTGCAATGGAATTATTAAATTAAACTTGAATTTATATAACGCTTGATTTAATTTATGAATTTTAATTTTAAAATTAAATTTTAATCGATTAATTACAATTCAATTCCTTTTAACAAATTTTAGATGTTTGACCATAGCCGATTTACTAATACCTAACTATTATTGTCTTTCCTTCGAAAAATAAATTATAAAATATACTTTTTACACAAAATGAGTTTCTGAAATTTTTATGTCAAGTATTACAGGTGTATTTCATAGCTTCAATTTGATCTATATTCTCACAGCATGAGACGTTCATAAAATATATCTGCCGCAGCTATCTGTTTTTCAGTGCATTCACCAATTGATTTGATATATACTAAAATAAATAAAATTATTTTAGTATTCTAAAACTCTATTAGTCTATTTTGATGAAATTTAATGAATGTAAATAAGTAAGTATTGATGTTCTATGATGAAAAATAGAAGCAGCAGAACAGAATAAATAAAAACAACCTTCTTGCTTCTTTGAGTAATGATATAAAAGTGATGATATATTGTATTAGAGTAGTACAGAGTAGTATAAAGTTACATAATTTGACGATAAAAGTTAAATACAGAATAAGTTTCTAATTCCAACAAGTATCACTTCACTTGCATTTTACAGTAAGTTCGAGTGTTGTATGCCCAATTTAATGGAAGTCTTTTTATGGAAACTCACAAGCTTTCATTTAATTTATCTTACCTGTTTCTTGTTTAAATAGATCAATTAAATAGAAAGACGAGAATGAATCATATAAAAATAATAATAATTTTATAAAGTAATCCCCCGCATTACGAATGCGGTTTAATGAAATTTCAACATCATTTAAAAAGTGTAAAATCCGTTACACGAATGAAAACCTCGCTATTATGCACAATTTTTTTATAATTAATTAGACAAATTCCAGAAATTTATGTTCGAAACTAAAAATTTAATCTACTTAATTAATTTTTTTAAATTTAATTAGAGGAATTTTCGAAATATATAAAATTCAATAATGATTTTATTTTTCTTTAAATAAATAAATGTTTTTTCTTTGCTTTTCTTACCACAATGTTTGAAATGTTTGATAAAAGTAGAGTTTCGTACAACGAAAATTTTAAGTACTCATCTATCTATTTATAATACACAAACTAATACTAATAAAAATATTTTTATTTGCGATTTATTTTCAATGGAATGTCATAAATATACTTAAATTAGGTTCGCTATACGAATATTCAGTCTACGTTCAATTTCACAGAACACATCATTGCTATAATATTTTATTAAATGTTGAGTTTATTATTTTAACTGAAGATTGAAACTTGATTCAAATATATCGATTCACTCAAGCTTAGTTTATTGTTTAAAATTTTTTTTATTGAAACATTTTTAATTTGCATATAATAGTACAAACCATAATGTTTTGAAAAATAAAAATATTTTTTGATTATCATCATATAAATCAAATTGAAAACAAATTAATATCCTTGGGAAATTAATATGAACTAAAAATTCGTTATTAATTTTTTTTTTGTGTATTTATATGTTTTGCAAATAAATAAAACTAAAACTTACTACTTTTTAGCTTCAGATTTTTTTTTTTATTTTTCGAAACAACGCATACGAAAATATTTGTGAATAGGAAGGATGTTATTAATGGAAAATAGAACAGCCAGGAGCGACTTATATTTTTTAAATGAAACTATGAAATATTGAAATTAATTTATAATAAATATTTTATTACTTTTTTTTTTTTTTGTAAATTTTTTCTTTAATGTCAAAAGCCTACAAGTATAGGAATTAAAATTTGTTCGCATTTTACTTGTAGTTAAAGTAATATTAGATGCGTGTTTCAGAGAAGGGTTAATAGGAATGGATTACCGAATTTAATTATGCCGATGACTTATTGTAGCATTTAGAGATGAATCTTTATTGTAAAAAAATGATAATGAAAAATTTGATAGTTTTTATTTTTCAAGAAATACAACATCATATATGCACAGGGGTTTTATATACATATAATATGAATTTTCAATAGTTGATTTAGTAACAAAAAAAAAATTGAATTTTAATTCAATCAGGTAGTTTTTTTTATTTATTTTAGACACTATCAGTTTATTTTTCTGTGATTAGGATCATTTTTTAATTAATCCAATGTAAACTAATTATTTCAATGCGACATAAATTAATAGAACTTCAAAAAGTGTTCGTTTATCATATAACCATTGAGATTTCGTACTGCACAAGTTCAAACTGTATAGAATTTTTTCATTTAGCTTAATATTTTGTAAGTGGTATCTAAATTTATTTAAATACGCACAGTATGTCGTAGTAGTTATCACAAAATGTTACTTTTTATATTACTTACTTGATACACAATTATACATTTTAAACTTTAAAATGAATATATGTATATAGACATTTTCCCACTCACTTCTATATTAACGGTGACAATGTAAAATGATGAAAGAAATCAATATAGAAAAACACATTTGTAATAAATGTGTTTTTCAAAAAAAAAAAAAGAAACATGTACGTGTCTAATATCATAGATTAAGAATACAGAAAGATTGGAAGTTTCATACAACATTTTTTCAGTCTTTTTTGGTATTTTATTGTGAAGGTGTTAGTAAAACTAAATAAAATTCTTTTCATACATTGATAATTATCACGTATTTTATTTTGTTTTACTAACACATTGACTTAAAAATACCAAAAATAATGTCGTATGAAGCTTCCCATCTTTCTGTATTCTTAATCTATGCTAATATGTAGTACATAATGTAAAAAAATTTAATAAACAAATCAAATAAATGATTTATAGAAACAATATTTAAATGTGAAAGGTCTACTAAGATATTTTAGTTTTTATTTGACAGCATTCAATAATTTTAATGTGCATGTGATCGGTAAGTTGTATTTACAATCGCAAATTTAGCTCGGTAAATCGTATATTACATGCGTCAATACACATGCAATTATTTAATTAAGTAAATTTTATTTACATTCTCCGTATTAAGTAAATTTTACTTACTAACTTCATTTTGAACTTTTGTTTATTTTTCGCATTGCAAACGTATTGATTGCACTACCTCTCAGATGCACATTAAAACAGTATACAAAACATGTTAAAAAAATTTGCTACACAGCTCGTTGTGTATATACAAATTGTATAACAAATTTTCTTAACATGTGTTGTAATCTACTATAACACTAGTCACCTTTATCGCTGACCTATATTTTTTCTTTGTGTAGTTAACTTAACAACCGTCGCATTATTTTATAATGTAAGGATCACTTTTGATACTTTGTTCATAACAAACAACCTAATCATAATATTTTACTTATGATAAGTACGAATTATTGCATTCTGTGATCTGAGATTAATATTTTTAAAACAAAACTTTTAAAATACATATTTTTAAAATTTGCGTTTTCAAATAAACAAAAATGTGTATAATATAGTAATTTTAGAACATTTATAAGATATCTGGTGAATTGCATTTTGACTTAATGCCAAAATGTATATTTAGTCAACACATGTTGCCTAGCAACCGAGTTGTATACATTCAGATTTTCTGTATAGGATTTTTTAAATTTGGAAAAAAAGAAAAATCGATTTGTACTATTCGATTAATTGTACGTGTGCCTTTTTGTTGATAACCTTTGTTTTTTTTTTTAATCTTCTATTACTTTTTATTATTATTTTTTTGATATTTTATTAAGAGTGTTAATTGAATCTTAATTACATAAAATAAACTTCAATCAAAAAAAAAAAAGAAAAAAGAAAATCTTTTTAATAAAATTTTTATTAAATATTTAATTGTTGTTGAATTTCAAATTTAATTTATGGATATAATATCGTTACCACGCTGTTCTAAGCAGCTCAAAGAATCATGTGACCAAAGAAAAATATTATCTAATTTATCGTCAACATTTTTAACACCTGGTAAGACGGCAAAAGAAATTTTACAAAATTCTATGCCTGAAGATGATCCAACAACATTGACAACAACTATTCAATCAGGTTCAACAGTAATTATCAGATGGGGTCCACAGCATAAAGGAGCTCAAGAGCTAGCACAATTATATAGCCCCGGAAAACGAATTCAAGAAATTACCTGTGTCTACACATGCATTATATTAATGATAATTGATTTTTGCCTAATAATAAGACAATTTCGTATTGAATTCATTGGTTCAGCATTATTGGCAGCCCTATTTGGTATAGTGACGGCTGATTTTGCTTCAGGAATAGTACATTGGGCTGCCGACACATGGGGATCTGTTGAATTACCAATAGTGGGAAAAAATTTCTTGCGGCCATTTCGGGAGCATCACGTTGATCCAACTTCAATAACTAGACATGATTTTTTCGAAACAAATGGTGATAATTTTGCAATTGGTATACCAATTTTATTAATATTAGGATTGAGAAATATTTTTGGACCTCAGAGAAATAATCAAGATGAATTTGCATTAAGTGCTTATTTTTATCTTTGTGCAATTTTTGCTGCTATGACAAATCAAATACACAAATGGTCACATACTTATTATGGACTACCAAAATGGGTATTATTTTTGCAAAATAATCACATTATATTGCCGCGAAAACATCATCGAATTCATCATGTGGCACCGCATGAAACGTATTATTGCATAACAACGGGCTGGTTGAATTGGCCTCTTGAGCAATTAAATTTTTGGTTTTGGCTTGAGCAAATAATTGAATATTTAACTGGTCAAAAACCAAGAGATGATGATTTAAAATGGGCCAGAAAGGTTGAATAATTTTTAATTTAAATAATTTTTTTTTTTTCAAAGATTTTGATTCAAAAAAAAAAAAAAGACAAAAACTTAATACAAATCAAAAATTGCTTTAAAGTGAAAGCTTTCGAAAATAAAATTAATTAAAAAGCCTAAATTTAAAACATAAAGAAATAATTCCTTGGAACAGTTTGGACATTTATATTTATTAACTAGATTAACTCCATTGTCCTTTACGTTTCAAAAATAAAAAACAAAATTAGATCAAAAAGTCAAAATATTAAATTCATTTTAGCTTTCTTTTATTTTTCACGTGATTTTTATTTTTTATTTTTTTGGTAACATGACTGTTCAATATTTTATTGGCGCCAGTAATGTTAAGGGCTAGGATGTTTTTTTTTTACTTAACATTATAAGGATTTTTTAAAATGTATTTCAGAAAATATGTATGCAGTCATTTGTATTATTGAATTTATTTTGAAATGCCTTAACAATTGTGAAAACAAACAGTGTGCTGCAAAATAATAAAAAAGTTTTATGTGGAACATTAATTCATGTTCTAAATTTAGGCTTTTTACTTGTGGGTCCGAAAAGTGCTTAGTTGGATAATATGACTATTATGCTGTTGCAAATGACCAGACATAATACAGTGTTAAATAGATACTAAAAATGGTTTTAAATTTTGTGTGAAGAAATGAACGACTGGTACTTAAATTTTATAACTATTTTAACTAATTGTGGCACCGAAAAGAACTCTATCGAAAATCAGCTCTAAAATATTGCACAGATATATTATAACCAAAAATTAATTTATTTTCCTGCAATATGTGTTCAAAATCGTGCATTTATTACAGTAACTCGTCCAAAAAGTATAGTAAACGAGTTGTAGCAAAAATTGCAACACCAAAATTGTATAGCTATTATTGGTTTTTCTAATGAAAAATAAATCACAGAAAATATTTTATAATATTATGTAATGTACATAATGGGTTTCATAATTATGCGAACAGATATATTAAAAAGTAAATGAGCTATCTGGTTTTTCAGTGTAAACTAAATTTTAAATCATTAAACAATATTGATCAAATGTTTGATATACTAACGTTTTCTTTTTACACTTAATATAGTACACAACAATCGAGAATCTCTGATGTGACTTAAAAAAAAGAAGAAGAGAATAAATAAGATTCAAAATCAAATTGCAATTTCATGTATTTTGCCTAACATTTTTGTCCCATATATTTTTTTTATAGATTTTTAGTTCATGAGAATTTGGTTCTAGAAGTGAAAAAACTGCGCAATAAATTATATTATTAATTATTTAGAATTAATTATTCTCTTTTTAAATTTCATTAATTTATAGCTTAATAAAAGCTTAATTTAGTTTTAATGAAAAAAAGAATAAACAAAAGAAAATTTCTCATCATTAAATTTTAATTAGCGTGGAAATGTAAACAAATGGAAAATTATATTTGATTTACATTTTTATATATCAACACACATATACAATTTTAAAGTTTATTTAGATACGACTGATGTTTTTTAATATTAAGCTTACACGATTCTATGGCTTAACTTTTTTGAATATTGCCTTCGATAATGGAATTCTCTATATTTCTATTGTCAATGGCTCACGAATAATTAATTTGAGTTTATTTGTTTTTGCGCAAATCATATACACCTGTATACCTACAAATTAGTTGAAACATTTTTACAACTTGTTGCCTGGGTACATTGCTTATTTGCAATGTGTTATTTGCGGAATAATGTTGTGATAGGTATAGTATATTATATACAACTTAATAAAATAAATCAATTTATTTTTCGTGTGAAAATTTCTTATAAAATCATGACGAAATCGTTGCTATTAAATATTTCAACAGTTTTTGCGTGACATCTCTTATTGTTGCAGTATGTACACCTTTTTAAGTTAATTTGGCGAAGACAGAAAAAAAAAATTATTTCAACTTAATTTGAAATTATTTTCATATGGAAATAAGGGAGATTAAGAAAATCAATATAAACGGAGACATAATATTTGTTCAAGGAAAGTTCTTGTGATATTTGCAATTTCTAGTAACAGCGTAAAAGTCATATTGCTGCTTAAAAATATAAAAATTAAATTATGAAATATTGCTTATGAATTATATAAAAATAATAATTATAATATAGTTAAAAATGAACCAATAAAGTATTTATTTTCAAATTAAAATTATACATACATATATATAATGTTTTTGAAATATAGAAAATTTTGATGTAATAAATTTTTGTAAATTGCCTTTTTCTAAACAGAATAATAAAAAATAATTAAAGAAATTTTTTGTTCAATTTAATATTAATTTATTTTTATTTATACGAGGTGTTAGCCCTTCCAGTTGGTTTCTTGTACCATCGTTAATCCGTACCAAACACGGGAACAGATTATTAGCTCAAATGCATAGGAAAATTGAAAATATTTTTAAATGAAACAAATCTTTTTTTAAATAATTGTATTTTTTTATATGCACGGTTCGAGTTTCGAACCTTATATTGTTTAACCATTGCAATGCAAGAACTCTACCGTAGGCGCAGTGATATTGACATTATCCTACGGATTGTAATTTGTATCATTTTCAATTTGTTCACTTGAAATAAGTGTTTGTGTTGCCTGACGCATATATTTGAGCTGTACGGAACACCCTGTTGTTTAAATGCTCAATCTGTAGTTTAATAATATAAATCATAAAGTCAAATTTACTGTTTGTGGTTCAAATTTATTCTTTGTGTTTCAAATCTACAATCCGTGTTTTGAAAAAATATATTCCTCGTACGCTTTGTGGTTTCAGTTTAATAATTTAATTTGAAGTTCAAACCATAAAAAACGAAATTTAATTATACAATAGAGTAAAAAGAACAGAACTTCTTTCTGCATTTATATGCTTTGATGATTTGAAATTTAAATTTTAAAGAGCGTAATTTCACACCAAAAGTTATTATCATGTGAAATTACAACGAAATAATTATATATTTTTTCTAGACAGTATAGCGATTTTCACAATTTTCATCTTAGTGCTATAAATTCAAAATATGCGAAAGCTAAAAACCGAGGGCGAACTTTTTCACTCATTTTGTTCACAAAAATGAGTTTTTATAAATAACATTTTTTAAAAACCTCTCGTTATGATTTTAATTTTTAACTTTTTAACTTTTTGAAAAACTATTTTGAAAATTAAAAAAAACTTATTCATTGTGAAATAAGTAGGCCAACCAATAAAAATTAAGGTTCAGGAACTAATTTCGAAGTGGTTAAATACAAAATAGGTTTTCCTCGGATACATCTGGGAATATGCTAACAGGCTAAAAAATAAACGATTACTCACCTCCTGTGTCTATAGAACAAGAAGAAGGCAATACAAAATCATGTCAGGACTTCACTAGTTATATTAGACTTACTTTTTAAAAATGGGTAAATATAATAAATAGTTCCTAATACTAAGGGCCTGTACACATTATAATTAAATTTTAAAGAATAAATTTCGTTTGTCGATAATGTAAATTTCTGATTTAAGTTTTCAACTTTCAACTCATTTGATATAAAATTACACCATAGATAGCATAACAATAAATATGCTTTATGATGGTTATAATTAGCAATGCATATTTCAAATGTTGTTGATGGTAAAAAAGAATAATTTATCTAATTTATTATCATTGTGTAATCTGACACCCACAAACCAAATTTGCTTGAGGAAAACTAACTTTGTAAAAACTGTATTATTTCGCAATTTTAAAATTATCTCTGAATTTTATATGTATACTCCTTTTCATAGCAAAAGGTGAACAAACAAAAGCTAAATATCAAGGAAAAATAAACTGCGATGATGAGCATTAAATTAATGAATTTAGTGCAAACATAGTACATCAATAGCATCAGCATATATCATATATTCATATGATTAGTGATTTTAATATACAGCACATTTGAATTTATTATCAAGCCAAACACATTTTAAACCATAATAATTTTGTAGAAAATATAAATAGAAAAATTTTAACGTAAAGTATTATACATAATTTTTCATGATATATAAAAGTGTTGATTCAAGGCATCAATTATAATAATGTCCAAATAAAAGCCTACAATCCTCATTATGCAATGATTTTTACAGCCTTACTTACACTGACTCATGATATTTCTAAATTATGGATTGCCTGATCGTATCTTGTCCATAATTCTAGTAGTAATTTTTTTTTGGCTTTAGTTGTCGTATTGACATTAGCAATTAACATTTACAATAATATTGTAATAATAAAACATATTAAATTAAACAAATGTAATGCGCATATATTAAGTGCGTTCCCAAACTGAAACTATTTTGGCTAAAAAAATTCCTTGTTTTTGAAAAATTTGAGATAGTCTTGACATTATATTTGTATCATCTGCAACGTCTGCTTAAATTTTCGATTGTCTGTTTATCTAAAAATGAGGTGCACTTAAAAGTACACCTATAAACTTTGATTGTTATGGAAAAATTAATAGTTTCCTTTGCTGATTTTTAAAAAATAAAATATCATTTCAGAACGATTTTACGTCAAACAATCTTCATTTGTAAAATAACAGCTGTCACATCGTGTCGTTCCCAAAGTTCCAAAACTAGAAATCCTAGAAATTAAAATAACGCACGTTTAGCTTAATGAATATAACAACATAACATGCAGCTGGTAGACTTATGTTTACATTATAAATATATGATTATTATTAGATATGCAATGGAATCCTTTTTGTTAAATTCTGTTAGAGGCAAATGTTATATTATAGGGAAAGTATACGTACGTATATGTAATACATGCATATCTAATTCTATTATATGAAAATAATAAGCGCAAGTAAAAGTTACAATATAGAATATAGATATAAAAGCAAATGATATGTATTTTGATAAGTATGTTAAATGTATTTATATTTACATCTACTAGTTTATCATCTGTTAATAAATGTAATTATTGTGCGATTTTTCTGCACATATTTTAGTTATTTCTGAAATAATTTGTAAAAGTAATGAATTATTACTTTATGTGTACATAATAGAAACGTATTTGTTTATTTAATTTCATTTCAAAACAATTGCTAAGTAATTAAAAAAAAGAAGTAGATTAACTATTCAATTTAAAGTAAAACTATATATACATATTTGGAATTGGATTATGTTTACAAAAAAACATTAGCATTTTCAAAGTTCACTTGCATTTGTTTGTTTAGACTTAAATAAAAGTACAAGAAAACAATTTTAAACATAAAAATTAAATGATCATTAAAATTTATAATTATCAAAATTTAATTAACCGAGTTAAGACAAAAATTATATTTAATTCATTAGAATAAATTGATTAGCTTGTCGGCCGTCATGGTGTAGTGGTTTTACCCTAATCGTAGGGCTTGTTCGGTCCTAGGTTCAATTCCCATCTCGGACTGGAATTTGTGTTAATTTTTCAATTTGTTTCACTTGAATTAAGTGTTTGTGTTGTTTTTTGTATTAAATTAAGGTAAATATATCGAATTGCTTTATTGAAGCAAACTTTCAGCCTCTAAGAAGACAGCTTGAATAAATTTCCATGTCAAATCAATTTATTGTCCAATCCAATTGAATTCTTGAGTTTGTGTTTAGACGAGAGTAAAAACTAGTCTTATAACTATTCACAATTGTGAGAGTTTTTTATTTGTATTTGTGATGTAATTATTCTCCACTGGCTTAACAATAGTTAAAAGTTAAAACTATTTACAAACTATTTTATTATTTTACTTCACTTTTAAGTTTTTGTATACATTTAAAAAAAAAAGTATTTCATTTGACAAGTAATAGTTTAGATTTAGAAATTTTTTTAGTTAAAACTATTAGTTATAAACTATTTCAAGATCTTTTTTTTTATACAATTTTTCACACATACATTCAAAAAACATCTTAGATAACTAGTTTTAAGTCTCGTCTAACGCCCAAGTCATTCGTTTTTTTAGCCTGAAATTATTTCTACTTATCTAATATAATAAAAGGTGAACTCACCTCTTAAACGACCTTGACAGTGTTGGCACTTTCCTCTATTTATTTTTTTGAACGTACATAATAAATAAAATAACCAGATGACTATGCAACACTGAATGCAAGGCGTACTTTGATAAAAACTTTAAAATGTAAACAAAAAAAACCAAGGCGTACTTTATCAATAAAAAAATAAAACATTCTTTTCGAAATGACTAAAAACAGGGCATAGTTACTAGGCTAGGGCCTGCACTATTTTTTCTGTGCAGGCTTTTTTCTATCTAATATTATAAAAGGTGAACTCACCTCTTAAACGACCTTGACAGTGTTGGCACTTTTCTCAATTTATTTTTTTAAACGTAAATAATACATAAAATAACCGAATGACTATGCAACACTGAATGCAAGGCGTACTTTGATAAAAACTTTAAAATATAAACAAAAAAAATCAAGGCGTACTTTATCAATAAAAAAATAAAAGCATTCTTTTCGAAATGACAAAAATCAACGCATATTTACTAGGCTAGGCCTGCACTATTTTTTCTGTGCAGGCTTTTTTCTAGTAATTCAACATAAATGCTGATTACGAGAGAAAATTTCATCAATATAAAAGCCTAGGTTTTTAAGGGAAGTAGAAAACGATGGAATTGTTCGTTTGAACGAATATTCGGAAAAATATAGATCTTATGGGTTCTTTAAAAACACAATTACCTGGTTTTTTCTAGACATTAAGGTTAAATTTATTATCATAGCATTCAAATCTAATTGTTACTGGTTGAAAAAGGAACAAAATAGAAGGAAGATCATTAATATAAAGCGTAAAGAAAAGAGGTTCAAGAATTGGATTTACGAATCAGTTTTTTCCACTAATTTTTAATTCAGTCAGAACATTTGGCCGGGACATGTGTTTGAAATAATCTCATCAATTTTTAAATTAACATCATTAGCCAAATAAAACAAGGTCGAATCCTCTCTACATTCTACAAATACAAATTTATAACAGATTAGGATAAAAAACCGAAGGTAAGTCGTAAAATTGTCCATATAAGAATTGTTTAATAGATATTACGAAATTTTTTTTTTATAAAATTAATAATTTATAAAATATGAAAAAATTTATTGTTCTCAAAAGTATAACAACAATAGGGCTCAGATTTCTTTCCAAATTTAGGTATATTTCTATATATTTCTAAATTTCAATATATTTCTTTATATCGTCTGCTGAGAAATGAAACAACGTATTATATTTATACGTCATTATTAGATAATAGCATCATTCGATTCCTCGTACTCGATTTTATAAGTTTGCAATATTATTAATGTTGATTAAAATGTGTTTTTTAGATGAAAATTTTAAGTTACTTGATATTTGTCCATACGTTTTTTTTAATTTTCAAATTTTCAAACTTAAATTACTCGAAACTATACTTTTCATTATACATCGTTTCATTTCTGAGCAGACGATATACATAATTCTAAATTTAAGTATATATTATCAGCTCCATTTTCAATAAATAAATTATGAAATTTCATAAATTATATAATTAAACCGAATACCATTAAGTCTTTTAAAAGTTTATTTAATACATTGTTTACGTATTAAACTACCCTTTGAAATTCGCATTAATGAAAATATGTACATATACGGTAAAAAATATGGTGAGCTATAAAAAAAAAAAAATATTTTTATATGTAATTTTTTTTTGTCATTATGTTAATGAAATTAAACTAAATTGTTTAAAACTATATATGTATATATAAAAATAAATTATACATTATTATAGAAAGAGAGAACATAGAGATAAATTTAATTTGTGTGTTGTGAAAAAACACTTGGGGATATTTAGTAAACTTGTTGATATATTTTGTTCAACATATGAAATTTATTCATGTGATTAGTTGATTTCATTTGCTAAACATAAGTGAGTGTTTATATTTCAGATTAGGTCAAATTAAATGTAAATTTGTTCAAATTAAATATTATACATTGGAAATTTATAGTAAAAGCACAGGTATTTAAGTGTTCGTATTACAATGTTAATATAATACAAAAATGTTTTATATTCTATATCTATAAATACTATACATTTTTTCAAAATATTTACCTAAATTACATATAAGAATTATATAAGAGCTAAAATTATTAATGTTGATCCAATTGTGTTCTAAATTGATTACTGCTAGATTTCTGCTTTGAGTAAATAAAAAGTTGAAATGTAGTCCTTTCGTAAAATAATTGTTTTTCTCAAAATGTTAATTAAAAAAAAAATGTTGTGTAAAATTAAGAAAACTTAGCAACTTTTCAACAAAAAAAAATCAAATTACAACATGTACTTTCAATTGGCACACTATCTACAAAGTACAAGTATATACATAATAAATGCAAGTTTTATAATAAAATTAACACTCCTTGTAATTTTCAGTGGGACAGAACGAAAAATTAACTTTTTCAATTTCATGCTTGCGAAGTAATTAATAAAAATATTTGATTTTACCATTTTATTTCTTTTCAATAAACTTGTGCTATGATTTTAATTTTAATAATAATTCTGGTCTGACACATATAAAATTGAAAAGTAATTCACTAGTTCCATTTGACCTATTGACATATCAAGAGATTAAAGACCTTCAATGTTATTTGGTCACTATGATTGTTCTTCTATCATTAATAAAAAGTAATCATTAGTAAAAAAGTAAAGGAAAAAATTTAATATCTCGCCAATTAAACTAAGTTTTAGAACAATACAAATAGGAAATTGTTTTTTTTTTTTTTGTAACAGTTGTTCGGCATTTAAGTCAATATTTATTTATTTATTTACTTATTAGTGCATTATTTTACTTTTTAATACATAAGTATTCAAATAATAATTATTAACTAATTTATCATAATAGAAGGTATACTAAATTTTTGTTTAATATGAAGTAGTCTACACACTTTTAATATTACTGGGAATTGAATTATGTAATAAAAACCTTTTGTAAAGAATAGAGTTCTGTCCTGAGTTTATTATTTTGCGAGAGCGAGATATTGTCAGCAGCTAGGCGTTTTATTCGATTACGTAGAATGTCAAAGCGTTATGGCACAAAAGGATTAAAAATTTAAGTTCTAAATTCGGAGACATATAGGTCAAGAAAATTAAGTAATATGATAAGTTATTGGAATAATGACTTTAAATTATTATAATGATCCCAAAAACATTTGAGAATTTCAGGAAAACAAATTATGTAATGCTTTTTAAGTAACCATTTTAACATAATCGAAGTACATTTGTGTACATATATGTAATATAGCTCATTTCAATGAAGATTATGCAAAAGGAATTTATATTTACGATGTTACAGCCTTAAAGCAGCTCTAAAATCAGTAACGAAATATATTGGCGATATTTTTTTTATCCTTATCCTTAAAAAAAAAAAACAGCAAATTCTATACTAATTTGAGGATTTGACTATATTAATGTAATGAGCCATGTCGTTGCTATAAATGTCGTAAAACAGATGATGCAAAAAAAGCTATCTATCACTCCTTATTCTGATTCCATTGAGTTGCAAAATGATATCAATTAATAAGTTTTACTCAATGTCCTTTCATATTATTTTCAAGTTTTCTAGGATCGATTTAATGTTTTTTTTCACGGAAGTTTCATTCGACTCACTTGATTGAGTCATTAAACCATTAAACCATTTGTAAGATGGAAAAAAAAATTAAGGACGTCCTTTGATCATTTTAAAACTTGGATTTTATTCCAATATTCTCCTATTCGAATTATTAAAATAATTTTCTTTTAAGTTTGATTGAATTACCTACTTATTAAAAAACAAAAAAATAAGTATTTTATTAAAATTTGGGATTATTAAGCGGGGAAATGTTAATTAAAAAATATATCAAAAAGTTTTTTTTCGCTTATTTTTGTGATATTTTTCTTTTTTTTTAATTATATGTGTGTATATTAAAGCAAACACAAAATTAAAAATTATTTTATTTTATTTTATTATTATTATTATTATTTTTAAAACGTTACATAATACACAATCCATAATTTTATTTTAATTGCGTGTGATGCTTGTAAACGAGAATATTAATTTTTTAATTTAATGAATTTTGCTCAGAGCATTTTTTTCCTCATCATTTCCACGACAATCAAAATCCACAACCCTTTTCTTTTCTAAAATATTTTAAAATTAAAAAGTTTTTTTTTTCTAGATATAAAATACGTATTTGTTTTTGGCTTTCATTAAAAATTTTGTCTTAAAAACGGTAAAAAAGAAACTTTCTCGTATACAGTTTTAGATGATTGAAGCTCTTATGTGAACCATGTACCCACATTCAATTAGGAAAGTTAAACTCCTAAGTATGTCAAACGTCCAGATAATTAGCGTCTATGGATATGTTCCATTGGAGCAAATCTAAATAGGAATTGACTGTTAAGTAATATAATCTCTGGATGATGGGTCCCAAAAAATTAATTGTATGAAGTGAAAGGGTGAAATTTAAAGTGAGAGTGAAATTTTATATTTTTACATAGATTTGAAGTCTCCTTTATTGTGGACGTTATGACCATATAGAGACCATGAACTTTAATTTTAATTTTCAGAAAACCAGATGAGATATATACTTAATATCCGTAGACGTTAATTCACTGGACGTTAACTCAGCATCAAAATATTTATTAGTTTTTTAAATTATTAAAATTATTAAACGAATTCATACGAATCACTTATGCTTTTTCAAATTTCCATAACTGTATATGTACAAGGATCAATTAAAAATATCTTTATTCATATTATTTGTATAATTGTAATAAGTGTATTTAATGATTTTATTACACACGATTTGAAAACCAAAAACTATCTATTGTTAATTTAAATAACAAAAAACTGCTTTATATCTATGAACCCATTAAAATGTCTCGGTTCATAAGGGAAACAGATATTTTCCCAAGCCTTAAGTGTTTCAAGGCGTATGAAATGCTAAAGAGTTATTTTTAATTCGATCGGAGGTTTTTTTTAAGTACCTCGCTAGTATCGACCGATTTATAAAAGTATGATTTGTAAAAATGATTTGTTTTCGAGTTCGGGGGTTTAGGACGGATAATAATTGATATATAGAATGAGGTCAATTGTAGGATGCATTTTTTATGAAGGAGTATAGAGTGCAACTGATGGATGTAATGTAACGGAACATGGGTATTACAATTTTTAAATAAATAATGATAATGACGTACCATTGCACCATGGCGACTGCGCTACGAGAAGCATTTAAGTTTAATAACTAATAAATAACTATCAGTGTGTATAATTCCCGGCCTCACATTATTTATTTACATAATATTATATTTAAAAAAAAAAAAAATTAAAATCATAATTTGGTTAAACACATAATTATTAAGATGACAATTTCCATTCTTCGTCTTGTATAGAATAATTTTTTTTTTGGAGTGACTTTGTAACATTAAACCCTTTCAAAAGTGGTGAAAATATAATTTTACCAACAAGAGAGTTAATGTTAACTTTTTTACAACTAATTTAATTATTTTAGAAAATTTTCATCATGATGATGATATGAATATCAGAAAATTAAAAAGTTTTTTAATTTGATTGACAGTTTTCTTATTATATTTATTTACCCTTAAGATAATGATTTAGACTTAATAAAATTCTTGTTTCTTTTTTCTTTTTTTTTTTGCAACTAATTAAAAATTTTTACATTCACTATTTGCATAAAAGTATTATAATTATTTATGTTTAATGATTACATAAAAGGAGAGAATTTAAAATAAAAAAAAAAACTTTATAAGAATAAAAATTGAACATAACAAAATTTATTCCACTTATACTATTCTATCAATCATAGAAGTTTTATCCAAAATTAAAGCTATTAAAATTTTTGTTAATCTTATTTATATTTCACTTTAATTTTAAATTAATATTTAAGTTTACATTTTTATATTTTGAATTATATTATAATAATAATTGGCTATCTTTTTGGAAAATATATTAAAACGCATATTATTCGTCTTAAAAAAAAAAAAAATTAAAATCAACACAATTTATGATTTTTATTGTTATTATGGAGCCAAAATAATATGTACTATTTTGATGTCTGACAAAAATTATGAGTATAGAAAATTAAAATGATTTTACCAGAATATTAAGATCATTTATTTTTTGTTATATATTGTGCACACATGTTCTATATATTTATATATGTATTCTTCTAACAGGAAATTATGTTTAATTTTTATGTAGAATTTCATTTTTGTCTATTTTATAACGAAATTATCAACAAACCATAACATTAATTGCTTGCTGACTATATCCCCAATAATAACACTTATAAATATTTATATTCACATAGAGGTCTATTAGCACTAAAAAGTAAAGTTTATAAAATATTATATATAAAAAAAAATTTTTTTTTTTTTTTTGATTACAAATTATATTCAAAAGTATTTATGAAATTCTCATATCGCGAAATTTATTCTTAAGGGCATCATTAATGTTTGAATAAAATAAAATATATTTGCATTTATATTTGGTACCATTTATGCCATTTATGCAATTTTTTTTGTTGTAAATCTAACAATTTTGTACTGAAACTCATATATAATATTTATTTAAAAGGAACTCAAAATTTTTGTTTTTTATTAAAACCAAAATGGCTTAATAAAATCTAAACGTATATATTTGCATAATTGTATGTTTAATGAATCCAATTTCAAAACTCAAAAGTAAAATTTATATTATGGTTAAGTTATTGACTAATGAACGAAAGTCGGTGGTAAATGGTAATGTTATATAAAGCTAGTACCTAAAGCATAAAAAATCGATAATCTTACAAATATAAATGAATAAAAGAGATTTAACTTTAAGTTTTTCAGTTCGTTTTAAACTCTGCTCTTTCAAATTTTCTACTATTTTTATGTAATGTATTTTTGATTTTCTTCGCTTTCATATAACTATGAATGGATTTTTATCAGTTTTCTGAAAACCATTTGCAAATTCGATAAATAAAATGCAAAAAATTCTATAAGAATTAAGTAAATCATAGATCAATCGACAGTTGTTAAACATACCTCACTAAGCGTCCTTACCTTTTTTTATACATAGTTATAGAGTAGTTATGTTTTATGGATTCTTGTGCTTTCTTTTTAACGTAAATAAAATCGGTCGAATCGATTTAGCAGTTTACGAACAGATAGATACATTGTTTTAAATCTGAAACTGATGTGACCGAATAAAATCAAAAAAAATATATATATGAAAGCTAAAATAACCATATAAGCTTCACTTGCACATAAGAATAATTGACGTCCACAAAATCAGTTTATGCCAGTTTATTAAATATTCACTTACCGTCATTATAGAAAAATTCGTATTACTTATTTAGAATTCTATATTTTTAATAAGTGTGATAGAAGATATTAAGAATGCAATTATCCGAAATGGTTATTTAACTAGATTGCCTAATTGCCTACAATTTTCAAACAGCAATTAAATAAATTTTTTTTTTATTATTCAAAATAGCTATTAAAAGATATATTCGACTGAAGTCTAAATAATAATTCCTACATAGTATGCAATGTACAGTACATAATATTTAATGTAGTATATTCTTGATATTATCTGTTTTTTCTAAATAAGTTTAAATTTAAACAATTATATAGATTCATTTAATCATTAATGGTCTTTTATAATTTTAAATTTACTGGCCGTTTAGGATTTGTTTTTTTAGATTAAAAGACAAATTGTAAATAATTAGTTTATTGTTTCCTTATTTTTATTAAATTAAATAAATAAATTTGTTTGGTTTGTTAAAGAAATTTATTACAAAAATACCAGAAAAATATACATAATGTACGGGCAAGGCATATAAATATTGACTTATTTAAACTTACGAGCTTGACTATTCGAACCTTGAATATTTGTTAACACTGTTCTATATTTGAAGTTTGGAAGAATTTTAACGGGATTTTATAAGCCTATTCGCAGCAATAATATATTTTTTTCAAAGTTATTATTATTATATAATATATATATAATATATAATATATAATAATAATAATAATAATATAATAATAATATATATTTTTTTAATTTATTAAATTTTATTTATTATATTTTTATTAAATTTACAATTTTATTTCTTATGTCTTCTTCCGGATTCGAACCTGGGTCTTTAGCATTGCAATCCGCCAACACTACCACTCAGCTACGGTATTGAAATTTAAAATGTACATAAAATAGAAAATATAAATTTGGTATACACATTTTCTGTGTGGTGTGTTGTCTATTTGTAATGTTAAGGACGCAGGTTCGAATCCCGAAGAAAGCAAAAAAATTTTGGTTTTTTATTTTTTTTTAGCGAATTACAGAAAATTTCAACTATGTACTATTATTTTAGTAATTAAAGTAAATAATCTGAATTTTAATCACCGAAAATAAAATAAAAAGTGAAAAAAAATGTTTTTGTATTAATCATAACTTATGACTAGCATGATTAAGCATCATAACTTATGATTTCAGGTAAATCATAAGATAATCACGATGTATAACGCAGTAATTATATGCAAAGATTATTCATCTTGCGCGAAGATTTTTAATCATAGGGCTATTTTTTCGTTATGATTAGGAGTCTATGACTGATATAATCATATTGAATGAAAAGGCATTTCTCTGCGTGTAATATATATATAATATATATATAATATATATATATATATAATATATATATATATATATATATATACAGAGCCATCCCGTGCGGGGGTGCAAGTGGTGCAAAGCGCCAGGGCGCAAAAGAGTAAGGGGCGCCACAGGCGCCTTGGCTCGTTATAAAAATTGCAAGTTTGAAAAATTAAAAATTCTTTCCACAAAAGGGCGCAAAAAGAAAAAAACTAGAGCGCCAACGGCGCTCTTTTGCTTATTGTGTTCTTAAAAATATAATTTTCTAACAAAAGGGCGCTGAAAAAAGAAAAGCAAAGTGCGACGGTGAGATACGATATTCTATCGTCTTACCACCGAAATGAAATTCACGGCTTGCCTCATTGCACATGGAATATTAAGCATTGAAACATCGCGAAAAAAAAATAAATTGTCGCATTTTTGTTTGAATTACAATATTTATTTTAATATGGAATATGGATCCTCTTGGTGACAGAAAAAAACTTTCAGAAGCGCAATTTAGGAAAAGAAGACTGCAAAATGAGGCAGCTACAAAGCAGTTACGCAAAAAATAACAAAATTCCTATCCTAGCCAGTGCACAAATTTTCAAAGTAATATAATTCAAATTAATTTGTAATTGGTTAATCTTTTTCATCGTGTATTTTTTCGAACTAAACTACAGCGCATCAATCTATAAAATGAATTTTTGTTGTCTTTACGTAAGGGATTCAAAACATTTAACAACCGGTTCGCACCCCGTAAAAAAAATAAAACAATTTTTTTTGTGGTTTCGAATCCTCTAAAAAGTTTTATTAATTTTTTTAATTAGATTCTAAAGACCTTTCCAGAACATATGTATACTTTCTCCTTCATAAAAACTCATAAATTTTTAGATAGATGTTTCCAAATGTTGTGATTTCAAAACAGCCTTGCTTGTTACACGTTTATTACTTTGTAAAAGCATATTTTTACTCTTATTCAGTTCTTTACTCACAGTATTCACATAACATAGTTAAATAAATAGGAGATTTTTCAGATAAATAAGTAAGACGATTGTCAAATTTTCCAGTATTTCTTCTAATAAATTAATAAAAAAGACAGAAAAAAATTGTTATACTGTAAATTGTACGCGCATCACCTGTCGTGATACTCATCGTGTGAAAGTAGTTTTTAAATTTTTAGATAACACACAGACCGAAAGACACACATCATGTTTTTTATATAATTCAAATTTTATTTTTAATACAAATTTCAATGTAAACTCAAATTGTATATTCTTTGAGTATTTGAGAAATTGCCACGGAGGGACTGTTAAAACAGTGAATAGTTATTTCAAAATCATATCTACTACCTATGTCGATAGATTGAAAACAAAAAATCTTTGATGAATGTTTTCCAGTTTTTGTGTAACATAAATTATAAACTTCAACAATTATAGAATATATTGTTCTCATATTTTTCATATTCGCCAAAGTTCATAATATTTCTATATTTGCATTCAACATTTTACATTGTACAACAACAAACATAAAGGATAATAATTACATGACAATGTGAGCGAGCTTACAATAATTTTTTATTTTTTTTTATTTCCTTTTTGTTTGAATAAATCAATCCTGGAATAATATTGTGTGCAAATAAAAGTAATTAAAAAAAATAAAAAATAAAAAAATTATATATTATGTAGATATGTCGAGAGATATTATAAAATTTTATTGTATATCGTTATTTTTAAATATAAAAACATATAAAATTTATCCAATCTCATTTTTAATAAAACTACCGCAAGCTGAATAAACTTAAAATAACTATAACAAGGCTATTTATTTTCATTTTAAATAACTCCCTTGAGGTATTTTTATGAAAATCATATTGCGATCCAAAATAAATTACAAACCTTGGGGACACATCACTTTTACACAAAAAAATTTATATATTAAAATAAAAATAAAATAAAAAACATAATATATATAAATGCAAAATTATAAATTTTTTATTTTTTTATTTCTATATCGAAAATTATACCTTTGAATTATACATATTATATATTCTGGTTTTTGGCACATTTTATTTGAATGGAGCCATCTCATGCACATATATGTATATAGTACGACAACATATTATTTATATAGTCAAAGAAACTTTAATTTCTTCTTTAATTGTGTTGGTTTTAGGGTATGATTATTAAGTTTATCGAAATTCTGGTTTATTATGAGAATATTATGTATTTAATTTATAATATTCATAAAATTTTGTGAAAATTTAAAATGTATTATTGAAAAGTAATTCTTTAAATAAAAAATAAGCAATTCGCCAAATATAATATGCAATATTAATATAAAGGTCGTTTGTGTGAACTGATTTTGTTCTGATAGATCTTGTAACATCTACTTAATATAATATTAATTTTTATTAAAATTTGTTATTACGTTTCTGTATAGTAATAATGGTTTCAAATATCTTCAAAGTTCAATAAGTATTTCATATATAAGTAAGTTCATATAAGTCATTATAATAATATAATAAAACCTACAATATAATAATAAAACCTACAAAGTGCATATAATAACTTACATATAACATGAATCATATGCACATAATATTATTTACAATTTAAAATTTTATTCATGTTGATTGTGGAAAACATTAAATGCCCAGAAACACAAAAATTATTCAAAGAGAATTTAGTTCCTATTTAGGATAAATTTATTTCATGTATATGTTATCATAATCTCTATACTAGAAAATTAATGTTTTTATACACGTGCCGTGAAAGTTTTTAATTCTTATAAATATCTTCATGGTTTCTCTTTCTTTCAAAATATTATATGCATGTTTATATAAATATTGTATGTATAATTGTATATACAACTCCAATGTCTTAAAGACTGAATTGTCCTCAAAGTGTTTTATTTGACTTAAATTCAATTTACATGTTAATGAAACATTTAAATACTTGTATTTTACAAAGACTAAACACCTTGAAGGTAATTTTTAACAAAATCAAATATTCATCATCTTTCTTTCACCTCAAAAAGCTTATAATTCTTTTTGTTTTTTTTTTTCTTTTATATATTATATAAAGAAATTTTATTTATTTTGACATCAAGTTTTACATAAAAATGTGTATAAAATATACAGTATAATGTGTTAAAAAAAAAAGACTTGATATACATCTGATCATAATTTCAATGAAGAATTATAATAAATTTCTGGGCTATGGTGCTTCTACACGCATAAATAGTTCACAAGTTTATATTCTTACTATTCCAACTTGAATACATGTATATATATATATCAGTAAAGCGAGTGCTGCTTTTAGGGGACATACGATAGGAATTTAAACATTGTACCTAATGTACGTATAGTACTATGTACATTGTATCTGATTTTTTGTTTAATTATAGATGAAATTAATTAAATTGGATCTAATAAAAATGTAAAAATATATGAAATAAATAACTAAAATTGGAAATTATCAAGGGTTCATTTGTTGCAAAATTAGTGGTGATTTGCTTTAGTTAAGTTTTTTTTAATTAATCTTACGCTTAAATGACAATTAAAAGAGACTTTTGAGTCTAATTATTACAATTTTTAAATACAAGTATAGATACTTTGTAAATAACAAATTTTTTAACAACAAAAATAAAAAACCAACTCTAATTTTCTAATTATCATCATCAAGTGGTTTAATTTCCTATATATATTTTTTGAACTATAGGCAAATATCATTATTATACCAACATTACCAACTAGATTTAAAATGTATATTGTATGTATGTACAACATACTAAAGCTATTTGTATTATTTATATAAAATAATTTTTTTCATGAAAAATGACTATAATATTTAAATATATAAATTTTTTATTTTTTTTTTTAAATGTACAAAACCATTTTTTATACATAATGTTTTTTTTTTTTTTTCTTTCTGTTCATCGAAATTTAAATAGCCTTAAGTTATTGAGCCTTAGGATTTTTTGTATTATATTACAGTCTTTTTAAAAATTCATCATTCCAGAATAAAAGCCTCAAGGAATTTTCATATTGAACACAAATACAAGAAAACAGTTTTTTTTTTTTTTAATAAGAACGCTTATGTGTGTATTCTTTTACTTGCCACAACAAATTTTAATATATAATTTTGAAAAATAAATTTAGTGTGATTTTATAACATAGGCATTTTTTGAAAAATAATATAAAAAAGGCAGGAAAAAAATTTTATTTTTTCCTCAATTATTTTATATATTTTTTTTTCTAAATAATTATATAATGTGAAAAAATATTTCATGACAAAATTAAATTTATTTTTTTATATTTATATCATAATGTTATAAATTTTGTTTCTCCTTAATAAGGGTGCTGATTTTAAAATAAAAGTCGTTTGATTTAGTTTAACACTGATATGTTCAGATTTATGATTCTTTGGTTTTTTTTTGTTGTAGATATGTAGACCAGTACCAAGAGGTCTTAAGTTGCTTCTTTTATTTTAAATTTTGAATCTCAATCCTCTGTAATAAAAAAGAAAACAAAATCAATAGAAGATGACATAATTTTATAATATTGTAATGATTTGTTCTCTTTGTATGAATATAAAAATAAATGACAACGACAATTTGATAATTAGATAATCAGTTTTTGAGTGAATTATCGATGGGGCTCGATTGGGTTACTTGGTGTATGATTGTAATTTTCAAGACAAAATTAAATTTTTTGTTCATGGTGTAGCTATAGTAGGGGAGAGGGCTGGGTTGTGGGTAGGGTTTTGTTTTTGAACTATAAGTCCTAAATTATCAAAATAAAGTATGTAGTGTTATACCTTGTTGGAAAGGTTATGTTCTTACGCAACTTTTCTCCGAAGAAAGTATAGTGATTCAAAAAACTCATAAAATTTTATGACCATTTTTGTGAGCACATGAAAAAATGTTGAAAAAAAAAGTGGCTGGATTGTGGGTCACCTCGAATTTTTCGACCATACCATACCATACCAATTCGAAAAATATAAGATTTAAACTAAATGTTAATGCATTCAATTCACCGTTCACGATTCATTCACTCAACAAAACAGCATTTTGAAATAATCATAATATCACTTTTTTTATCAATTTTCACTCACGGATTATGCATCTTGTATAAGCAATACGTTCATTCACTTCGGTGTTCGCTTAAAAACTACCTTGGGTCAAAACAAAAATTTGACAGTAGTTAGATCGGCCAATTTACTTAGCATGACAGAAAAAATTACCTGAGCCTCAACACAGCCCGACCCACAACCCAACCCTCTCCCCTACATCAGTATTACTTAATAAGTTTTATTTTTATACTAAAATCAAAAATAAATTATTTTAACAGATAAGCAAATTAGATCTTCATGGTATCGAACTATAATAAAATTATTCAAAGAAACCCACATTAAATGAAAGAGAATTATATAAACTTTTAACATTAACATTTTTAATATAAATTTCAATAGAGTGTTATTTTTACCAGTTTGTATTGGAATTAAATAATCAAGAGAATAAACTTGGTGGTAACAAAAATAAAAATAATGATAATAATAATGATAATGAAAAATCCTTCAGGCAAATTTTATTTTTCTCCCTACACATAATATGAAACGAATATTTAATGTGATATTTTCTATATAAATTTGTGAAGGTATTCATTACCGAAGGCATGAATATGTTGAAAAAAAAATAAAAAAATAAAAATAAAAGAAAAAAAAATTTTCAAAACAGATCAGATTAAAACTATATTATATACATACATTATAGCATTCAAAAACATTTTAGGATCGTAATATTTTTTTTATCGAAAAGGCACTATTTCAAATATTAAAAAAAAAAAAAAAAATAGAATTTAAAAATAAATATTTTAAAATAATGTGAAAACAAAATATAGTTAAATTATGAAGAAATTTAAAACTATAATAGTTAATGCGAATTTATTTTACTTTTTCTTGGGAGTAGGATTTTTAAATTTAAAGGGAGCATATCGCATAAGAGTATCTTATTAGTTTTCGAGTATCTTATCAGTTATTTGAAAGCTAATTTAACTATCAGTTCAGTTTTAGTTTAGTAGGGCTGTTAACATGATGGATAATAATTTGTGTACTATCAGAGTTATCAAAATTTGATAACAAAGTTATAGGTTTTTAAATTTATGATTCTTGAAATTAATTGGGAATGACAACTTTCAAGCATGTACATTATGTGGCAAGAAAAATGAAAAATGAATTTCTGACCCGCAGGAAAAAAAGGCCTTAACTCTTATAAACAATTTTTATTTTCAAAAATAAGTTAATTTTCTTTGTTTTTCGCATTTTAAGTGCAAAATATGAAAACTTTTACTTACTGCAGTGGTAAAATTAAAAATGCTGAAATTATAAATAGTCAAAATGGTAAATCTGTGTTAAAAATGTTTAAAAAAAATACACTCATAGAAAGTAATTTTGTCTACAATTTTAAATAAAAAATGAAACATAGAATCGGATTGATGCTCGAATCGAATTATGTGTGAATTTGATTAATATAATAAATTCCCAATCGTTTTTAAAGTTCTTCTAAGTACATACATTACTATGCCCTCTAATGCTGCGGTATGAATTATAAGGAAATTAACATAAAGAAGTAACGTGTATTTATTACGTTAATTTAACGCTATAATGTCATTTTGATAGTAATAATTATAAAAAAAAAAAAATTTAAACAATACCCTTCTTATAAATTTTACAATTATTAAAAAGAAATTATGAAAATTATACAGAATTTTTTTTCACCTTATAATTCCTCCAATGAATAATTAAAATTTTTTATAAATCACAATATTGGTTAACAATAAAATGGTGTATAGTCGACTAGTCGGAAGTTTGATATACATAAGTAAGAAAAAAAAAATTGATTTGAAGGTTCTTATTCTTAAAAAAAGTCTACAGAGGAATAGATAATTCATGTTCTAATAATAACATAACATCATTATATAACTATACAATATACATGTCTTTTTCTTAGATATTCGCCGAGAAAAAATAAAACCATTAATTCACTTAAATTTCAATTAACTCTATATAAATTATATTAAAATTATATAAAAATTTTATCTCAACACCTATTAAATATCAATTTATCATAAAAAGTATATCGCCATATCGTTAATATCTTTTGTTGTTGGTTTGATGTTGAAGATGGTAAACACCTTCTTCATTTAACTTTCATGGTTTTTTTTATTTTTTGTTTTTCTTGTTAGCTATTCATTCCTACATAATATATGAAAATGTTGAAAATGTTTTTTTTTTTTCCATTTTATTGAATACAAATTATCTCTCAATTTACTCAAAAATAAAAATAAAAAAAAAAATAATATGAAACAATAATAATTTGTGTATTTAAAGAAAAGGAATAAACAAAAAGCTAAATTACAATCTTAAACGATTTCAATCTAATTCAATCAAAACAAAGCACACACAAATTTTTTTTTTTTTTTTTATGTTTGGGTATATGTATACATATATGTGAATGTTTATTAACTAATACTAAAATTGTGTGCCATGAACATAGCCATTAAAGAGTGTAACTTGTTTCTTACAAGGAAAAAAACAAAACAAAAAGATAAAACATTATCACTTTTTAACGGTTTGTTTACTTATTTTTTTGCCTCATGTTATGTTAGAATAATGCTATGCAATGTTATTTTCATATATTTTTAACACACACACAATGAAATTTTCATTTTCCAAAAAAAATCTATAGAATTCGGAAAAGTGAACAACTTCTCATTTAATGCTTAAAATTGCTGAATACAAATTTTCTCTTTACAAAAACGAATTTATTTTGTTATCAAATCCATTTTATACGATTTTGTATTTATGGGTCAAATCAACTCAACGTTCGACTGAAGAGAAAATTTTATTTTATTTTTAAGTAGTTAGTTGTAGGACACCTAAGGCGCCCCTTGAAAAACTAATGAATTGCATGCATTATAAATACAGGACCATAAAACCACCAAACTTATTGATGGGCAATAGGAATTTATTTTCAGAATTGTATTAATTTGTGGTTCTTTCGGTACAACAGTTACTGTCGGTTTATATCCGGTTCATTTGGTTCCGCCCGTATTCACATTTTTCAACTTTTACCCATGGATTAACCTGGTATATTGTTGAAATTTTTAATTAATTTTCACAACGTAAACAAACCATAAACTTATAAATTTTGTATATTTTTTTATTATTTTTTTTTATTAAAGTTACCAAATCACTAGGTGGGATACCTTTTATACTTAAATAAGTATGGATTTGATAATGGGATAGGAAATTTAGACGGGATTTAAAAGTTGGACAGTCAGTACGTAATCATTTACACTTTTCTTAAAGCGGAGCAAGTCATAAATCAAACGTCCGCCAGCTGTAGGGAACAAATTTCAAGGGAGAGCATTCCACATTCTCGAGGTGCGAATTGAAAACGTTCTATCACATTTGGGAATTTTGACGAAATATGGGTGTGACGTTGAAGCAGTACGTGTTTGGCGTGAAAATACTTGAAGTGGAGGAAGTAGAGCTTTTACTTCCAGGAAACACGTATCCGTTCCAACAAGGTATTTGTATATTTTGTGACAACAATAACATTATATTCATTGTTGTTGGCAGAGCAGTTCCAAATAAAAAGAAAGAAGAGATTTATTGTAACAAAAAATAATTTATTCAGTCTTTAACTAAATGAAATTTTCTATTAAAAAGAATATATGATCAAAAAAAATAAATTTGACTATAATACTCAGTTCACTCTGTTGTGTATACGGCTGCAAATGCTTCAAGTGGCTGACGTTCGAATTTGAAATCATATTCAATTCAAATTTCAAAAAGGAAGCAGAACGTCAGAATTAATAGTCGAAAAGCTGATATTACAAAATTAAATTGTGCCGTTAGTCCTTAAAAGAATGTCTCCTGTAAAATTTTCAAGAACCGCCATGACTACATGAGCCCTTTTCGAATTTGGTGATTCAATTTCAGGTAGGAAAATAATTTTTAATCATTGAATTTCTATAGCTCTGCGTTTTGATGTCTCTATACAAATCACATTTTTAGACCGATTTGGATATTTTCTTTCATTAAAATTAGAAATTTATTGATTAATTATTTATGATTAACAAAAGAAATATTTGAAATGGAGTTTATATTAAAAGTTTATATAAATCCACGATGAAGGAAAAATTTGAATGTATTATGATGCTCTTTTCTACACAACTACACCAAATAACAAAAATTATGTTTTAAGAGAATTTTGTTATCCTTTTTCATAAATATTTTCATAAATATTTTGTACAATACAACACGTACAAAATATATTCTTTTTATGGTATTTTAAAAATTGAACAAATTTCTAAAAATTTAATTTCAGTTGTCAGTTGTCGGTTAAAGAGGATAAAACG
Organism: Hybos culiciformis; assembly: GCA_964007475.1. Classification (NCBI taxonomy): domain Eukaryota; kingdom Metazoa; phylum Arthropoda; class Insecta; order Diptera; family Hybotidae; genus Hybos; species Hybos culiciformis. The sequence goes on along the minus strand of OZ023274.1, from coordinate 64,272,535 downwards.
TTTCGCTCAAAAGAATAAGAAAACAAAAAATTTTTGTTTATCACAAAAGAAAATAAAATTATAAACTTGGTGAACATTTTTATGCAAATTTAATGATTGATTAATTAAAAAAAAAAAAATTTTAAGAACATAAATTTTTATTTTTTTTTTATGTAAGATAATTTCCCGGAAAAATAAATTTCACGGTAAAGAATAAATTTTCCTCATTAAAATGCAAAAAAAAAAACTAAAATTATTAATTAAAAATATTTAAAAAAAAAAAAGAAAAGGATATTGAATATATTTTTGTTATATTTTAATTTGAATTTATAATAAGTCTTTATGTAGGTATATAATTTTGTATGTATATAATATGAATGTGTTTAAATAAATAATAAAAATAATAATTTTTTTCTAAATAAACTAAATAATTTTTTTTTTATAAATTTATTTTCACGTGGTTGTACAAACACCGGAGGAAATTTGTTTTTTTTTTTTTTTGTTTTTATATATAAAAAATAAAACTTGTTGATTATAAAAATATTTACGGAATTTATATTCAATATAACAAAAAAAAATTTCCAATAAAAAATTTAGTATATTATACATATATAATATATTTTTTTTGAATAAAAAATTTAATATAAATATATTGTACAAACCAAAATTTTATTAGAAAATATAGGTATTTATTTATTATTTTTTTTTTACTATTTGTTGCGAACCGGGTGGAGCAGTTATCAAACGATTGGTCTTCCGGTTCAAATGCTGTTGGATTCCAAATTATATTTTTTTGCGGTTATTTATTCTGGTCCAGCATTCCATATTGCGATAAAAAAAAAGTCAATTGACTTTAGGATGTTTTGAAAGCGCCCTATATAAATAGTCAACGTCAATGAGTTGAAAATGTTTTTGAGAATTTATTTAATATTAATATTTATAAAAGAAATAATCATTTTTTGTTGCAGAAAGTGAGGTCCTTAAAGTGCAAATGACTTTATGACCTTTTGAAAGAACCATAAAAAGTCATATTTGATATTGCCACAAAATAAAGGGTTACACTAAATTGAGTACCAAAAATAGTGGGGACATGAAATTTTTCAAAATAAGGGTGCTAAACAAGGCTAAACGGTTGCATGAAATTGGTTGAATTTGTGAAAGATATTAGTCGGTGATAACCAAATCAAGTCCTTTACATTAAATAGATAAATACATAAATGATCCGTATATAAAAAAAATCTAACACAGTGTTGGGTTAGTAATAAAAAAAAATCCAATTATTGAAAGTTTTGTGCTGTTTATTATATTTTAGAATGTAGAATTTTTGAAACAAAGAATTTTAAATTATAGGATACAGGAGTTTAAGAATAAATAATTTTGATTTACAGTATTTTGAATAAAAGTAGTGCTATGAATTCGAGGATTTCTTCCCTAACTCTATTATTTAAGTTCAATGGTTCAATGTGTGCAATAGGGACAAAAGCGTGTAATTAGGATTTTAAAATAGTTACATCTGTGTAACTAAACGCTTTTGTCCATATTCCATCCATATACAAATGTACATATATTTTCAATTTAAATGGTTCATATTTTTTAATTGTATCATTAATTTTTTTTTTATATATACCTATCGAATGGATTTTATTTAATTACTTTCTGTAGGTCTTAGGAAAAAAAATCGGTAATCCAACAGTTCTAGAACTAGTTCAGTTGTCAAATAAGTAGTTTATGTTTTGAACCACATATCCAAATGGTAACCAATTGCTTCCTATTGAACTCTTTTGAATTAATAATAAGCTTGTTCTCATATCTGTTGCAGAAACGCACTTTGAATTATAGTTCTTGAATTTCCCCCAGGCAGATATAAAATTAAAGTATTGCCATTTATCATTTATCTTAATTCAATTATTATAAAACATAAAAACATTAAAATTCATATGGAATTGAAATTTGATGAAATTCATAAATTTTAAAATTAATTACAAATATTGCTTAGTGATTGTTAATTTAAACATTTTAATTATTCATTATTGTCTATTTAGTTATTTATAATTTGGAGGAAAAAAAGTTTATATTTTAATTTTGAAATTAAAAACAATTTTATTCAAATTATTTTGTTGATTAACAAAAATTGATTAAACATTTAAATTTCAAATAACAGGGTAAGTATTTTATAGTTTACTATATTTTATAGTTTACTATAGATTTTATATTGAAGAAAAATAAAGTGGAGGTCAAACTCAAGTTCGGATAAAATAGGATTCTTTTATTTCTCTTCGTCGCATTGTAGAAACGATATTTGGCTTACATTAAACATTAAACTTATAATTAAAAGTAACTATTCTGTGGAATTTCATAAATTCTTATTATTAGATTCTCGAAAGACTTTGAATCCTGGAACTTCATGAACAAATATTATATTTAAAAACATAGAACAGTATGTAGCTCGTTTTCAATATATTAATTCAAAAAATTATTCCATTTTTTTTTTTAGTATTTCTATGATAAAGAGCATTCATAAACCAATTTTGATTAAAATCACTTCCAGCTCGCACTTCTCTTCCTTGGACACAACCGTGGCTAAACATTTTTTTAAGTTCGTTTAAACTACTTCTACTCAAATATCAATTTTCATTGAAATCCATTCCAATAATATTCTTAGGGCCCTTGGGCCAATTGAGTCATTCTATCTTCTGAGTTTGCACTCGGAGAATTTCATATTTTAACTTGGATGAAAGAAAACAGGATAACGCCGATTTTGGCATCAATTTGATCGAAATCAGCCAGATAAGCATTTTAGTACGCGACAGATAGACAAACGGGCACAGAGAAAGTGAAAACATAAAGTTCGTTTATCGTTTTTCATTTCTGATCGAAAACAGTATAAAAACAATCTGGAAGAGTAAGCAACAGGCAATCTAATCAACATGTCTCTTCGATGATCTTTTTGGACTACTTAGTCCAGTAACTCTATACGTATGTAGTTTCTGCCTATCTATCGAATAAGCAATTCAGATTCAGACCTAATTTTTGAATAATAACTTTCGACGACTAGTCCTTTTTTTTTAAAGAAATTTACATTTGAGCATAATAAAATCCATTAGCTATGTAAAAACATTTAATGTGTCGATTTACGGTTCAAGACTAATTTGACTCTGAAAAAACCTAATTCCAAAAAGAAAATAATTTAGAATAGATAAATAAAATTAAACGATGACGCGTTAAATTTTTACTTCAAAAGGAATAGTTCTTACGAGAAATTTTTGTAGCAAAAATTAATTATTAATAATTAAAGCTTTTAATTTTATTTAAAATATAGAAATCGAAAACGGAAAGTGTATCTCCTCATTTTAAAAGTAAAATATATGTTTTGCATACATAAAATTTTATTTTGATCCAATTATGGCACATGACAAGAAATAAAAATAATTAAGAATTCTTTGTTGTTACAACTTAGTAAACGAATTAATGAATAAATTATATTTTATGAATTAACAAAAATTGAAAATTTGTTAAGATTTTAATCAGTTTTAATCTTAACTTCACATTAATCTGATCAGAAGATCTTTGTTCATACAAATTTTAATTAGAAGATAAAAAATAAAAATGTGTAATAATATTCGGTATATAATTTAATTAGAGATATTTAATAAATTTTGGTGTTACTGTATAAATAAAGAATAATATATTCAGAGTATAAACAAAAATTTATTAAATTCTATATTAAATTCTAATTTATTTTTCACCAAAATGAATTTCTTCAATTACTTAATAAATAATAATGATAATTTTTTTTTTTAAGAATATTCCTCCTTCTTCAAATTACGGTGGGAATTTTTACTTGCACGAGTGGTCAAATTCCTCAGCCTGGAGCATGTCCTGATCATGTTAAACCAGTAGAAAATTTCAATGGCGCCGAAGTGAGTCTTTTGATAAATAAACTTATATGTATATATCAAAATCATAATTGTCATAGTCACAATCAAAGTTCCTTGATATTTTTTCAGCCCATTAAACGGCCCTACATAAATCTGTTAAATATAAAATTAAAAATTATATAATTTTTGTAAGTCATGAATATAAACTTTCCTTCAAAAATTTAAGAAAAATATCAAACAAACTTACAATCTACAGTCTCTCTACACACTAGTTATTATTTTTACTGGTTGAGTGTGACTTCAATTTCCTGCTGGAGTTTCCTTTGAAATAACAATTTGACTGTAAGACAATTTTAAATGCCAAATTTTGAAATTTTTTTTCTTTAAAAATTACATTTGACTAAAACCCATTTAAGACAATTTTAACAGCCAAATTTTGAAATAATTTTTCCTTCTTTCTGGAGTTTTCTTTAAAATAACAAATAAACGGTCACTTTAATGTAGCGTGCTCTAGATTTAATGGTAGATATAATAGTTCTTTTAAAATAAATTTGAATTAAATTCATTATTTTGAACATAAATATTATTTTCATAAAATTGTCAGTATCTGGGAAAATGGTATGAATATGCTAAATATCCATTTATTTTTGAATATGGTGGTAAATGTATTTATTCAATTTACGCATTGGGCTCAGCTAATAATACTGTAACAGTATTTAATTCACAAATAAATCCTATGTAAGTGTTATTATTTAATTAAGAAAATAAATGCATACATTATTTATAATTGAATAAATAATTTTTTTTTTCATCAGTACTGGGAAAGGAATCATTATTCGAGGCAAAGCACTTTTAGGCAAAGAATCAGGAAAACTTGTGGTTAATTTTGAAGGAATACCATGTAAGTTTAATTGCCATAATTGCAAAATCTAGATCTATATATTTGAATTTTCTTTATTTTTAGAAAAAATTTAAGTTTTTTTTAATTTTATATAATTTATATTCCATTCACAGTTAAAAGTATTCCTGTGATTCATTCCCATTTACTATATATTTACTATGTATACGATATACTATATATACTATATCTACTATTATATATACTATACTATACTATACTATATATACATTTACTATATATAACTTTTTAACCTAAAATCAATCCTATAGTTTAACCCCAAAATTAGAAAGTGGTGTCAGTTAGTGAGCTTGCTATCATAAAATAAATATTAAATTTTAATGCGTTGGGGATCGTTATGTTGTATTTAGTGCTATAGAATTTAGATCACTAAATGGAGTATTATATGCGTCAATACACATGAATCAATTAGATGCATCTGCGTAAATAAGGAAAAATTTAGATGCATCAGCGTATATAATGAAAAAATTTAGATGCATCAGCGTAAATAATGAAATCATTTAGATGTTTCGTATTGATTATTACGTAATACCTAAACAAACATAATATCTCTCACAATATTTCAATACAGCCAAATACAAAAAAAAAATGAGAAGAAAAAATATTCTCTCTTTGCAACTACCTCTCCCCTACGCATTAAAACAGTATATTGGATATGTAAACAAAATTTGTTATACAACTCGTTCTGTATTTACACAAAAATACATTGACACTTGTCAATTTATATCACTCGACCTTCGGTCTCGTGATATAAGTATTGACTCGTGTCAATGTATTTTTGTGTATACAGAACTCTTAATTAATAACAAATTTAGTTTACATATACAATAATCTACTATTAAATACGTATAGGCAGTGGTGTTATCTAAATGTTTTATCAACCGGTACGGATTTTTTTTTATAATTTTATAATTTTTTATAATGTTATAAAAACATTTATTTTTTATATCTATAGGTCATAATCGATTGGCCTCTTAAACTTAGTTTCTATCTATGGTATTTTGGAAGTTTTCACTGACGTTCCAGGCTGAAGTTCCAGAATTTCAGTTGACCTGGGGATAGCACTAAGCTGAAATTCAATAATGTTATTAATAGTAGCTCCATACTGAACTTGAATCAATTTATTTTAATTAGGACCAGGCTGAGTTTCAACAGTTTCATTTCTGGTTTTACTACATTTTGATGCAGAAATGAAAAATTTTGTTGTATCTTCATATTTGTATAAATTCCGAAATGTCTAAATTTAAATACATAATAATGTCTTTATGGGAATTAGTACTTTACCTCTATTATTTAATATGTCTTAAAAAACTAATACGACAAGAACTTACTTAAATTAATTTACCGTGAATACGATTAGATTTTCGAATCAGCATCAGCAAAAATGCAAACCACATAGATCAAAATTTACCAATTTTTTCAAAAAAAATCAGTTCTACGCTTCAGTTTAAATTTTAATTTATCTTAGTATACAAATAATTACATTTATGTGAATGTTCAATTCAAGTGAAACTTCGTGAATTAGAAAAATGCGATGCCTAGACAACAACCATTTGTGTATTTTGGAAAATAAACTTAAAAATAAAAAACTTGAGCCTATTTCAATATTTTTTTCAAAAAATATACGACAATTTCATATTGAGAAAATATTTTAATTTCGAAGTTATTTTCATTTTATCAGAGATTTTCATTGTATTGTCCAAAATCTTATTTAAAGTGAAATTCGGGTTATTTTTAATTAATGAAACTTGCTTTAGCAACCGGTACGGAGTTCTTACTATTTTTTAGCAACCGGTACGGCCGTACCGGACATAACACCACTGCGTATAGGTACTAAAATAAAAAGATCTAAAAATTTAACGTTGTTGGTATTTAAGTATAAAATAGATGTAGATTTGAGGAATTTAAAAAAAAAAGTTTAACGTTTGATTATGTCCAAGGAAGAGAAGAAGGGGGTTGAAAGTGGATTTCGATCAAAATTGATGTATGATTTAAGAGCGATCGTAGAAATATTGAAAAAAAAATCAGGATAATATCAAACGTTATCCTAGAAGAATTTTTGTACATGTTTAGACAGAATGGCTTACAACAATTTATAAATTATTTTAGCTGTTGTTGGCCCAACAAATTATTGGGTAATAGGGACAGATTATAAAAATTATGCTGTGGTTTATTCATGCGGTGAATATCTTATGAACCAACTTCATGCAAGTAAGTATTATGTTTTATTTTAATTTTGGTAACTACGTATACATATTATTATCTAAAAATCTTAGTTTTCGTAAAATCAAAGCGAAATTGAACAGAATACATAAATGATATATTTATCAAAGGATACACAACATAGTATATTAGAAATCTCTAAAACAAAATTCAGAAAAATATTATTTGCTATACATACTGTATAATTGTTATAACGTTATTTTCAGGACTATTCCTCTAATATATCCAATTATTACCATTGAGATTAATGAATTTAAAATTAAAATTTTTTTGTTGAAAATAAGCATGCCATTATTTCATAATCTTAGTATTATTCAAGTATAATCTAGCAATTTGATCTTTAGAACGGATAATTCATTTTTAGAACTACTAGTATTTTTGAAGAAATTGAAATATTTCTTTAAAATCCGATGTTATAAACTGCAGTCATAATGAAAAAAACAGTATCTACATAAAAACCGAATATGAGAAAAATAGGTTTAAATGACTGCAGTATAATGAAATGAATTATTTCTAGAAATGCTCTACCTCCCTTATAAATGAACCAACCGATTTTTATAATTCAAGCAAATTTTTAAATCTAAACAACATGACGTAAAAGTGAGCCGAGTACTTTTTTCAAATTCGAGCCTAAAAAGAGAAAATAGGCCTCTGAAAATAAGGTTGCGCCAAACATTCTCCTGAGGTATAGGAGCACGAAAAAATAAAAGTAAAAATGGAAAAAGTTACCTAAGGCACTAAGTGAGCCGGCCAGTATTTTTATTTTTTTTTTATTTTATTAGAATTTAAAAAAATAATTTTTTTCATAGAGTTTTAATCAATTTTTCTAATTTAAAAACGAATTGTGAAATTTATTTTTAGTATAAGTACTTTATATATTTTTTATTTATTTTTATTGTAAATTTTTTTTTTCACAAATATCTCAATCCATTAAAAATATGACAACTAGGTTCAGCAATTAAAAATTTTCCTTTTCGTGGGAGGTATAAGGGTAGTAAATCTAGCTCTAGTGGTCTGTTCATTCAATAATGTATTATGTAGGATGAATTAATATCATTTAAAAAATCATAAATTCATATATGGTTGTTAGTTGTTAGAAACAAAATCAATTTAATTTTTTGTATCTATTTTGTATTCTTTTAGCGATTGTGTGGGTTTTAACACGTGACAGGCAACCATCTGAAGAGACAATTGCTGAAATAGATAAAGTAATTGAAACAAACAAAATATCTAAAAAATTTTTGTCAAAAACTAATCAATCAGGTTGTCCTGAAAATGAATAATTTCAACACGTGAATTGAATTATAATTTAATGTTAATTGAAATTTATATTTTGTCAAATATAATGTTATCTGAAATCTGAAAAAGGAAACATTTGAATTATTAAAAATATAATGCATATAATTTTAAAATTATAATAAATAATTTTATTATAAATCAGTAACCAGCTGTCATTATTGATAGTATGAAATTATATAATTATTATAATAAATATCTATAATTATGTAAAATAATATCAAAATTAAATAAATTTTTCATTTAGCAGAATTTAAAAGAAAAAAAAAAGTGTTTTACTATTGATTGCGATGTGGGTAAATATTGTTCATGAAACAACTATGACAAAAATAGAAAATCTATCATAATTTTTATAATTTCATTTATTGCGATCAAAATTAAATTATTGCAAATTAATCAGATTTGTTCAATCAACAAAATCAAAAATTTAGCGTTTGAAAAGAAATAATTTCTATGGAATATTTGTTTTCGATTGGTCGTGTAATAATTCGTAATAAAAGTGAAAAGTGTTGCAGTTTAATTACGAATAGAATTTAAATGATGAAAATTCGTTATTATTATTTATTTATATAGGTATTTATAATTTAATTAAAAATAGACATATCTGTATTAAATTCTTTTTATTCTATTTTTTAAATATAAAACTGATAATTGTTAGGATAATGTTATTTTGACCTATGAAACATTTCCAAACCAAATAGCTGCAAGACTCTTAATTATTTATACCTACTCTAATCATTAATCTTTTAATTTGTTTTTTTTTTTTACCTGAAAATGGAAAAATAAAATCCTTTCAAACTTTTATCTAGCTTTTTAAGATTTTAATTTTTTTTTTTATTCAAAATTATATCTTCCGGCAAGAGTAAACATTAATCATAATAAAATAAAAACATTTTGATTAATGAGTTAAAATGCAAATTCAGGTATTTTTGTAAATTTTATTTTTTTTCCAAAATCTTATCTTTCTCGGAATAAATAAATATGAATTTGGCGCCTTTTTTTACAAAAATATATTATAATTTGTATTTTTCTCAATCATCATAATAATTATACAAAAACAAAAATATATTATCTTCTAGAATACAAGATTATAATATTTAATTAAATTTTTGTGAATAGAATTAAGAACATTTTAGAATAAACCCATCCTTTATCTGGAATACAGAACTTAGTAAAATTGCCACTTATAACATAATTGCAGTATCAATCTGTGCGTTTTGGATATGTGGGTTTGTTATTCGCTAATTAACTATCTTTTGTAACTATTTTCATAGTTATTATTTTTTAATAAAATATTTGCTTAATTCAACAAAATAAAACTGTAAAATGTATACTATATTCATATATTATAGTTTTCTAATACGCTGAGAATTTAACTTCAATTTTACTTGTGACGTATTAATTGAAAAAATTTAAATAATATATTGTTAAAACTTTAAGCTTATTAAATTAACCATATTTTTTAAAAGGTCAAAGTTAAATCTTTCTTTATTATTTTCGCATTTTTCTTGTTACAAAGGACAAGAATTTTTCATATTAAAAAAATATATACATATATTTTTTGTAAGTTAAATTTAATTTATTTCAACATAAATATGTATGTAATATGTACTGCAAAAAAGATAATAAGTACATGTCAATTTTAAGTAAAAAAAAAAATAAAAAAATTTCATTTTTGCCTCAAGTTGAAAATAAGAAAAATGTCGAAAGTATCTTGCAGATATTTCAAAAGGTAATTTTTATTGCAGTGTACCTGAAAATGAATGTTGACTTAAAAGATTATAATCTTTTCCCGTTGTTTTCTTAAATATTTTAAGTTTTATGCAATTCATATATGTATAGGTATAATAATAATGATTATCTGCATTCGTAAAGTATTTAGCATTTCGTGTATAATAACTAAGGATCTAAACAGATAGTTATAATGGGATTTTATGATTTAAGAAAATATATTTTTGTTAACCAAAAATAATGCTGTTTCTTGTTATTTCGTCTCACTAATTTCGCCCAAAATATGCAAATTGTAACGAACAAGCTTGATTTCATTTTTACCTACTAAAGTTACAACTTAAACTAATGTCATATTAGAAGCCTATAAAAATTATTTTTTGGGCTCATTTGGACTTTAGAAACGAAATGAAGGCGATATAGCCATCATTATATTATGAATAAATTAACTAAAAAGGAATTAATGAAATTTAGTGTTTTATTTATTTTATATGATGAATTGGCGATTAAATTTTCAATCAATACAATTTTCCAACTTAATATTGTAAATTGATATAAAAATTATTGTTAAATATTAAAATACTTTTTATTTAATATTAAAATACTTTTTATTCAAGTTCAGAAAATACAATGATCAAAATCATGTTATCATACCTAAGTCTAAAAATTTATTAATAGTTTCTAAAAGATATTATAATATTATCAAGTACTGTTAGGTACCTGATCTTATAATGATGTGTATATAATTTTCAATTATCTATATAATAAATATGTATATACAATTATATAAAGCGAAAATTACATTTCTGAAAATATTGCCACCTTAGCGCCCACCTATGTGGTCTAACAAAAAGAAAAACAATCCGTATATATAGCTTCAGTGGTTCAACCGTGATGGAAATACATACGCACCAACGTTTATATATGAAGATTAATTGCGATCATGTTATGAATGTATGAATGAATATTTCAAATCAAAAAGCAGACAAAAAAAATGTTTGATTCCTTTTGCAACACTTTTGTAATTTTATAATTTAATTTTAATGAATTGAAAAAAAAATTTAAATTCGAATTTCATTTTTTATTAATCGTTTTTTATATTTTCAGGCCTCATTAACAACTCTATATCTTAATAGTAGATTTTGACGCAAACAACACTATTAAATTGCAGTCGAATGCAGGTCAGGTAATCATGTTTATATTTTTTAACAAAAAAAAAAAAAAATGTTAACATAATTTTTTTTTTGTCCTCCTAGAACTCCTTTTGTTTCAATTGAGCAACATAGAAGTTCATTACCTGTGGATTCGACTTGTGCTAAAAGGTAAGGGTCTAAATTTAAAGTTATATATTATTTTCCACTTTATATAGACATTTTAATTTTAATTTATGATTTCAAAATAACTATAGTCTGATAATACGAAATTCTAAATAACCGCCTAAAAATATTATTTAGAACAGCCGGAGAAAATTCTGGCTTAGATAAATTTTTTAATGATAAAAAAAGATATTGAAAATTCAATGAATAAATGGTTTAATAGCCTTTATTCAAAAAGAAGTTCGATATAGTTCAGTTATTTTTGTTCAACTATAACGACGAAAACTTCAAAATTAAGGTTTAATTTCTTCTGCATATATGTATTGTACATAAAATTATAAATAGTCAAAGGTGTTATTAAATTTTTTAACTAATTATTCTATTTCACTTAAAACTTAACTATTAAAATTAATTGTTAAAATTATTAAGTGATTTATTTTTAAATTGAATTCAATTGTATGTTACATAATTTTCCATTGTACCTATTTCAACAAAATATTAAATGGTTCAGAATTGATTCTCTGCAAGTACAATTTATTCACATAAGTATATTTTTATTAAGATTTGAGTAACCTTCTGACGTTATATTGACCTTTTATGAAACTTAGTTAGTAAATTATAGATAAAATTAAAAATAATGCGAAATAAATAATTAATCTTGAGAATACTTTACGAACTATGGTGATTTTTTATATAGCAACAGGATTCTGTCAAATTTAAAGTTTACTGATTTGCACAAGACCTGACGAACACCTAACACAGGACACACATAAAGAAAAACATTACAAATTATAGATGACTTTTGTTAAATTCGCTAAATTTAGAATTTTATTGTGAACAAATGATAAAGAATTAAAGCTTTGGCGTTGGTAATTTATTTTATTGTTTTTTTTTTTATTTTTTTATTAAATTAAATAAAATCATTACTGTCTCCAATTTTTTTTTTAATGATTTTTTGTCTATATCTACTTAATTTGATCTTATGTTTTCCGATTCACTATTTTGATCCCTTAACTTTTGCTTTTCACACCTTCATATTTTCCTTTCCTTTTTTATAGAGAAAGAAATAAAAATCGAAAAAAAATTAAATTTCTGTAGATAAAAGAATCTTATTTTTTGTTTAACGACCTTTTTTTTTCGTATAGCCGATGACACCCAATAAAATATGTTCATCATATTTTACTAATTAAATTGTAAAAAAAAAAATCAATTTGAAATTATTATGACATTTATGACAGTAATTTAATCCATATATCTAATAATAGTTCCGGTATTTAAGAACTAAAAAAAAATGAAAATTTTTTATTCTCTTTTCAAATTAAAATTGCATTATTTTTATGATGTTGTGTAGAGGTATTTGTATTCTGGAGAACCTTAACTACCTAGATAAAAAAGAAAAAAAAAATTCTTTTTCCTTTATTTTGTTTATTTTTATTTTTCATTTTTTTTTTTTTGAATTATATTGTTATCACAAAAAATAATAAAACAAATTCATCATACAACAAACACTCAAAGCAAAAAGTAAGAAGAAGAAGAGAAGTTTTTTTTTTTTTTTATATAAAATAATAAAAATCTGAACAAAATAATGTACAAATAAAAAACAATCAAACTTCAAAACTCATGCATCAAAAAATTGTTTTTTTTCTCATCTTGTGCGGAAAGTAAAGGTACACGACATGGTACCTTAACTTTTTAATTAAAAAGTGCTTTAGGTGAACCTATATAGATTTAAGAAAAAAAAAAAAAAAACTGTTTTATACAATTTATTCGAGGAACAAACTAAGAATGCAGATATCCTCGTACAAAAAAAAAAGTTTTTCTTCTGGCATAATATATGCGAAAATAATCTTTTCAAAAATGAAAAATGAAAAAAAAAAAAAATAAAATAAAAATAAAATAAAAAATTAAAAAATAAAAACCAAAAAACTTTTTAACCCCAACGGATTTATTTCTTTTTTTTTTTCTTTGAATTAAATTTTATTATATCTATACATTGAATATTCTACAAAAATTTATAGCAACAGGGTTGCATGAAATTAAAAAGTTAAAAAAAAAAAAAAAAAATTGGTCTAATATGAATTTTTATGGTAAGAAAACATATAAAAAAATTTATGACATAAAAGTACATAATATTTTTCTGGAATATACTAATTACAAAAATTAAGCAAATTATGAGCAAAAGTGATACATATTGTTTACATATAGAAATACAATTTTAGTGAGTTTTGAGGTTATCACTTAGATTTTTATAAGTACTCAGTTAGTAATGGAAACTGAAAGCATGGAAACTGAAACTTATGAAAATTCCATTGCTCTATATTTATTATTTTAAGAATTCTTTTATATGAATATTATTGAATTGTTTCATCCTGGCTCAGGACTCATCAGAATTGTTAATTTGCCATTTAATTGACAATTTTTTTTTTAAACGAATATTACACAATTTAATTTTTTATTTAAACGGAATGAAATTTATTTGATGGATGCTGTGAGTTATTGAATATGCGCCGCCCACTATGAAGTCTTTAATTTTTAATAAATTTTCAATTATATCTGATTTAAGAATATAATATACACAGTGAATTCGTTATTTGCTGTACATAGCTCCAATCTTCTTTTTCAGGTTAATGGAAGAAGGATATTTGGAGCTTGCAAAGTGTTGTGGCCGAATTATATTAATATATAACTAATTAAGATACTGTCATTCAAAATAACGAAATATATTTCATTGTGTAGATTCCACAAAAATAAATTATTTTTATTTATCATTGTGTTATTTTGCAAAAAATGTTGACAATTCCTTTACAATCACAATAACTTACTAACTCATTAAAAGCTCATTTTTCGTTTTATCAGATTTATTTTGATTATGAAGGAAATTGTTATTCGAATTGAATTCCTTTTCACTATAACAAACATTAAAGCCCAGATCCTCCTGATTTTAAACTGAAAAAAAAAATTGTATACAAATGATTTAATTAACTAACGTTTAGTTTTATTACTCTGTGATCATCATGTGATCACGCTAAACCTTATTAGCTACTCCTGCTTGTTTGTTTTAAACGCATAAGATTGTTCCTAATTATCATGATATGATCACACTAGATTAATTCAGATTAAGTAGAAAAGCATAAATTTAGAAATTCTAGGTTTAATGAAAATATTTTAAATAAACAAAATACTTTGTAGTTTACCCTGTAATTACAAAACCATAAATACTTGAAACATGAACTTTTTTTTTCGAATTTCTTAAAAACTAAAAACAAAATTCATTCATATAATTTATAATTTGACAAATTTCCAATTTAGCTTGGTTAAACGTATAGAAAAATGCCAAAATAACATTTGTATTCGTACATGAAAAATAATTCAACTCTCATTTTAAGATTTGAGTCCCAAGTTTAATTTTTTTTTTTTTTTTTTCATTTTAAAGATAAATACTTGAGGCAAATTTTATCTGAAACTGAACCGAAAAAGAAAAATAAGTACTATGTAGAATATACATAAATATGTATTTTTTATAATATGTGCAGAAATGAAGTACAATGTGTACATATTATATATATACATTATTTTTTTTTTGCCCAAAAACTTTTGAATGTAATGTGTTCCACTAGGATTTATTTTCTCAACAGAAAAGAAACAATTGCCTTAAGCTAAAGACAAAATAATGTAAAGTTAAAAATATCTTGAAAAGTGTAGGATCGGATGTGTATAGTCGAATATGAAATAAAAAAAAAAAAAGTTTCCAGAAGAAATCGCGATTTTTCAATAAATTTGCCTTTAGCATATGTAAGATTTAGTATATGATATGAAAGTTTCAGAAAAATCTTATATTTAAAAAAAAAAACTTTTTTGTTTTCTTTGGAAAAGTTTTCCCAAACTTATGTACATTTGTATTTACATATAAATGCTATATATTTTTTACACAACGTATACAGAAACCTCTAATAAGGAAATGTGGGTGTACAAAAAATTGTTCAAGGGAAAATTTTTGCTTTTTGAAAAAGAACAGAAAAAAAAAAAAAAAACTAAGTAAATTCAAAATAAAATTAGATTTTCTATACCAACAATATTAGGTGTGCCAAATTTAATAAATATAATTTTTATTCGATTTTATAACTTTCGCTGTCTAATCATTATTATAATGTATGGATTATACAAGTAAATATTATCAATGTCGCGCTACATATGTAAATATTACATTATTGTGAAGTGGGTACTCTTAACGGCTAAATTTGATTTTTATTACATGTTGTAGGTTATCGCAACAACTGTCCAGTGAGATAAATTGAAAAATTATCACAAATTCGAACCCGAGGTGGGAATCGAACTCACGACATGCCATAGAATAAGGGCTATACTATGACGGCTCCCATTTCGTATTCAAAATTATTACCAAATAATTTTCATTTGATTGTTGTTAATTATCTTTAATATGGAAAAAGTCGAAAGTAAACTTAATTTCATTCACTTCGAACCTCGCGGATGGAAAACAAAAAAATTTTTAATTTATGTAATGTAAAATATAATGCTGTCAAAATTATGTAAGTTAAAATAAAAAACTTGAACGGACTAGTGATTTGTAATATTTGTATTATTTAACTACAAAATGTCAACATTGATGAAGATGGAAATCACTATAAATTGTCTTTTGGTTTTTTTTTGTTTATAAATTCAAATCTTTTCAGATCTAAATGTTTCACAAATTAGGAAAAACATGTTTAATGACATTATACAACAGATATATAGGTATATATAGAAAAACAAAACATGAAAACTTCTTTATTCGCAAATTCTCAGACAATTTAATACAAAACTAAACTAATCTACAATTTTTTTTTTTATTTTGCAATTTTATTAAAGTTTTTTTAATTATAAGGTACAGGTTCTTGCAATTTATTTTCTGATAATTAAAATTGCTCGTTGATTTGATCCGTTTAACCTTCCTCGAAAGTGTTAAACGGAAACTTCTTGTAATGATTTATAAGTGTGGACTCGTTTATCATCAATGGAAATAATCTATATTTCTGAAATTATTCCAGAATTTGAATACTTAAGTAGCGACTATTTTTTCTACAGTGTGAAATGATTTGTAAATTTTATCCGGTTTTATATATATAAAATATAAACGAAATTAAAATTCAATGAATATGAATTGCTGATGAGCGACGACGGACCATCAATTTAAATAGTTCATGATAATAAGTTTTATGAAAATAGATAAGATAGAATAGAAGAGAATAGAATAGAAGAATAGAAGACTGTTATACTCTAGTGATTTTAAATATAGATATTGAGCATACTATTTAATGGCTATTATAGTTAGTTTTTGTTTGATAAAAAAGATCAACAGATATAGGTTTTAGTTGAATATATAACATTATAATGAGGAGAGCTCAAGTAGTAAATACTGAAAATTGTGATATGTAATATTTTGCGAAATCATAAAATCGAAAAATATATAGTTGTTGAAAATATTAAATTTTTGCAATTCTATAATTGCCAAACAAATAAATACCAATAAATTATTTTATATAGGAAAAGTTTTTGTTATTTTTACCTTGATTTGTTTACTTTTTTTTTTTTTATGTTGTTAACATTTTTATTTTCAAATTCAACAGATATATCCGCTGAAAAATGAATAAATAACTGTTTACTATTAAAACAAAAAAAAAACAAAAAAAAAGTTAAGAATGATTTAAAGTTCTTTTTAATTCACAACTAAATAATATTAACATTCAAACTCTGATTCTGTGATATAAAAAGCGTTACTTAGCCTCAAGGCAATAATATGGTATGGTAATAACAAAAAATTTAAGTTAAATTTTGTTTTTTAAATTTTTCACACAATTATATAATATTGATTGGGAAATTACTAGCATTAAACTGACCAAAATATGTGACTTGAGTAATTTGTTTATTTTTTTATTATGTTTTTATTTTCAATTTAAGGAACTTAATATATACATCACATATTACACTCTTTAATCATAAATACCTATGGTTATAAAAAGATATTTTTATTTAAATGCTCTCATACATTGCAGTTTTAGCATAGTACTTATCTTTCAATTTATAAACTTTTTGTTTGCAAAAATACTGCACCTAGTGTCAAGATATTATTATCTGTTATATAAATTTACAGCATAATGACAATTAAAAAAAGTATATATTTATCATACCTATTTTTTCTCCTTTTCAGAAAAAAATGCGAAATGGATCGAGATCGAGAAAGAGACATAAAATCAATGGAACCAAGAGATTTATCAGCAGCTGGTCGTATATTTGGTCGTAATGACATAAAAATTAGGTATCAACTTAAATATATATTTTTTTTTTTCAAATTTAAGTAAAAATCAAATTATTTGATTTTAGTTCATCGCCTACAGTGTCACCAACAATGTCAAATAATTCCTCTTCTCCAACTCCAACACCCCCAAACACAACACCTATCCCGGGAGCATTGAGCGGAGCAGCTAATAATTTAAGCGGGGCCAGTACCCAAGCTTCTTCCGGATCTAATTCATATTTACATACAAATCATAAGCCAATTACAGGGATACCGTGTGTAGCTGCTGCTTCTAGGTATACAGCACCAGTTCACATTGATGTCGGTGGAACAATTTATACCAGTTCTTTAGAAACTTTAACAAAATATCCTGATTCAAAATTGGCGAAATTATTCAATGGCTCCATTCCAATTGTATTAGATTCATTAAAGCAACATTATTTTATTGATCGAGATGGTGGAATGTTTCGTCACATTTTAAATTTTATGCGTAATTCTCGACTTTTAATTGCCGAAGATTTTCCAGATTTTGAACTTTTACTGGAAGAAGCAAGATATTTTGAAATTGAACGTGAGTGTGTTAATTTATTAACTAACTATAATAATGTTCAATCTTAATATTATATTCAATATTTTAAAGCTCATTAAAACTAAATTAGAATGTACAATTGGTTAGTTCATTAAGAACTACTCTGTTAGTGGAACTAGGTTTTAAAATGATAATATACTTAAAACTTTAACAAAATAATTTTTGTGTCTTTAACGTGTTAAGTTGTGTTGCGGATAAAATTACTTTTATTTTCTTTTTTTTAATTATTTTCTTGACCTACACTTAAATTTTTTGTGCTTACTTGCAATTTTTTATTTTTTTATATATTAAAGAAATTTTAATTAAACTTAATTTTATTGTGATTGTTCGTAAGTTTAATTTTACATTCTAATATGGCAAATAAGTGCGATTTACCATCATGCTCTAACTTTGATAAAAAATCAAAGTATATTACTTGTAAAGGATTCTGCAAGAAATCCTTCCACGGCTCATGTCTATTTCGTGACAGAGATTGGAAGGATTCAGCCTTAAATGACTACTTCATATGTTCTGACTGCCAACAGACAGAAGATATTGTTCGTGACATCCAAGAGCAGCTAACGAAAAACATCAAAGAATTAAAATCTGACAACGACGGTTTAATGAATATGGGTCAGAAGACAATTAAACGCAACTCTGACAATTTTTCAGAAATGGCTAAAACATTTGATAGTTTAAATTCCTGTATTATTGATAGCCAAAACTATTTTAAATCAACACAGAAAACCCTGCTTACAACAATTGAGACAGCTATTGATTTGCAGATTAATAAATATCTATCCACCGTAACCAAAGATCTCGACAACCGTATTGGAAACATTATTGACAATAAATTGAAGCCTTACTTGGATAAGATTAGCATGATCGACAAAGCAGCCGTTAACGATACCGTGGTTGTTATTGATAGATTGGACACACTCTACAAAAAGCTGAAAGAAGTCGTAATGAATAACCAGCAAGAAATCGCTACTGAAATGCACAATCTAAGTACATCTCTCAATGTAAGTAGTGATAATAATATAATATCCACATCCCATGCCAATAATGACATAGATATTAATGAAATATCCAAATTGCAATCTCCGCCTACGTTAGCAGATGAATTAAAAAAATCTTCTACACAGACAACTGATAAAAAACCTAAAGAAAAGATAACCAAGATCAAACCAATCATTGACAAAAAGAAGGATATGGGCTCTATTCGCATATCAAATGCACCACCTTACGCGAATACGGAATGGATTAAAGTTTTTATTAAGAATAATTTTAAGGTTAGTATTAGTGATTGTAAGTCTGTTACTCCGCGAAAAATAACAAAAAAAAATCTAACCCATATGAATTTCAAAATTTCTGCCAGCAACAAAACCTTAACCCTTCTTTTAAATAAGACTTCTATTAATAAGTGGAAAAACATGAAAGTGTCACGCTGGTCTGAAAATGTCCCGAATGAAAATCTCCCGAATAAAAAATTTAACAATAATTCAAATTTTAAAAATATAGCTCAAAATCAACATTCGAGGTCACCTAAATATAGTAATTTTATACAGGCCGAAACAATAAATCCTTATAAACCTCCTGTCAAAAATCAACTTCAGCCCACCCCGATTATTAATCCTTACAAACCTCCTGTTAATAATCAATTTGAGCCCACCCCGACTCCACCCTCATTTCTCGACCCACTTTTTCCTCCAATCGTTAAATTGACACAAAAATCTCTTGTGTCTGACAATGGCCGTTATGTTCTGGCACGATTGCGTGACAAAAAATTATATGACGATATAAGACTTTATCTCGCTTACCTGTATGATAAGGATGACTCGTTTAGTATCAATGGAAAGACCACCACTTACATTAGAACGAGACTGTTAGAAGAAGGCCTCCCTACCGACATTACAGAACTTAGATGTCTATATGAGAGATACCATGCTGCTATTGGCCTGCCAACCCAACATATTAACTCAGATCTCTCTTCCTACGCTTCGGAGCTAAGAGCTAAAAGAATGGACTATGTTCAAAGAATAAGAGAAAATGAACAAAGGTTTTTTCGGCCCATCTCCCATTTCCATAAATAATAATCTTGTTCCGGTTCAAGTAGTAAATGAACCCCAGCATATCTCCATTTACTACCAAAATGTCAGAGGTCTGCGCACCAAGACGAAAAATATACGTCTTAATTCATCTACCCTCGATCTTGATTTATATATCCTGACTGAAACATGGCTAACCTCTTCTATCTCTAATTTAGAAATTTTTGACTCAACATATTCTGTCTTTAGGAACGATCGATATGCTATGTCTCACACAGAGCCAAATAGCGGGAGAGTGCCTAGGGGAGGGGGTGTTTTAGTTGCTATAAAGAATTCTTTTCACGCAACAGAAATTGCTTTCTCGAGCCATGACCCATTAGAAATAGTTGGAATTAGTGTAAAAGGGTCTTCTGGTAATATATTTATAATAAATTGTTATATTCCTCCAGGTCGAAATATTGATCTATATCAGAAATTTGTAACAATTATTGAATCCTTTTCTGCAAACTTAGAACCCTCTGATGAACTCTTTATTTTTGGCGATTTTAATCTCTCCAACATTAACTGGATTCATCATGATGAAGATAATTTCTTAATCCCTTCTGGAGATCTTAATGAACTTGAATCGATATTTATTGATTCACTAAACTCATGCTTTCTTCAGCAAATCTCTTCCATAAAAAATCACCAGGATAAACAACTTGATCTCGTTTTTGTTTCTAACTGGGACAATATTATTCCGATAGAAAGTTCCTGCCCATTAGTTGATATAGACTCTTATCATCCCCCTCTTAGTTTTTCCTTATGCATTAATACCCCCTCCTGTCCAAAAAATTTGACTTGCTCTATGCATTTTAATTTTAATAAAACTAACTTCAATGGACTAAACGAATTTTATAGTAATATTGACTTCTCTCTATTATTTCTTGATAATAATATTGAGCAAATATCGTTAAAATTTTATGAAATCTTAGTAGAAGGTTTTAATATTTTCACTCCTTTGGAACGAGACAAAGACTGCAATTCCAGTCCGCCTTGGTTTACCCGTGACTTAAAGACATTAAGAAACAGAAAAAACAAGGTATGGCGCAAGTACCTTAAATCAAAAACTGACAGTGACTACAGTAACTTCATAATTTTATTTAATAACTTTAAAGAACTTTTAAATCAGTCACATGATCGTTATATTTCAGACATGTCTGTAAAATTGAAATCCAATCCTAAATCTTTCTGGAAATTTGTGAATTCAAGAAGAAAATCAGACCAATACCCTTCATTTATGAAATTCTTTAATTCTTCGAGTGGTGATTCAGGTACAATATGTGAGTTTTTTCGAAACTTCTTTTCTAAATCGTACCCGGACACCGCATTTAATGCTCTGGATTCTAATTTCACCCATTTGAATAACTGTATTAAAACAACCTTCTCCAATCTTTATTTTGACGACGGCCTGGTAAAAAAATATCTGAACCGTCTTGGATATAATGCTTCTCCAGGTCCAGACGGTGTTCCAGAAATTATCTTAAAAAATTGTTCTGATGTTCTTGCTCTCCCATTATCCTGCCTCTTCAACCTTTCCTTGTCCTTAGGTATTTTTCCATCCATCTGGAAAAAGGCATTTATCAGACCCACCCATAAAGCTAATGCTAGAAATGATGTCTCTAATTACCGTCCTATCGCAAAACTTTCCTCAATCCCAAAACTGTTTGAACTCATAATCTTTGACGAAATTTATCCTCATTGCACAAAATTTCTTGTTGATAACCAACACGGTTTTATGAAGCATAAATCGACCACAACAAACTTAGTTGAATGTACTTCCAAATTTCTAGCTAACATGGAGGAAGGTTTTCAAACAGACGTCGTCTATACTGACTTAAGTAAAGCTTTTGACATCTTACCACATAGCGTAATTCTTCTTAAATTGAAAGCTTACGGCTTCCCTGAATATTTTCTCAACTGGATACAGTCTTACCTCTCGGGAAGAAGTTACAATGTCACTTTCAGAGGCGTTACATCATCCCCGATTTCAGCAAACTCCGGAGTTCCCCAAGGTAGTCACTTAGGCCCATTACTTTTTATCATTTCTGTAAATGACGTCATTTCCGTTCTAAACCATTGTGAAGTGCAGATATATGCAGATGATATGAAATTTTTCAAAAAAATTGTGACTGAATCTGACAGCTCTCTGCTTCAACATGACCTAGACAACTTCTATAATTGGTGTCATGTTAATAATCTTAAGCTTAATATTGGAAAATGCCAATTTGTGACTTATTCCCGTCGAGTAAATAGAATTCAAACATCTTACTCTTTTAACAACGAACCTTTGGAAAGAGTTGAATCAATCAAAGATCTCGGCATTTACTTTGATGAAAAACTTTCTTTTAAAAATCATTACACCTATATCATAAACAAGGCCAATTCATTGTTGGGTTTCGTTAAACGTTGGTCCAAAGATTTTCCAGATCCCTATACTTTAAAAGCTCTATTTATGACTTTGGTCCGACCCAATTTGGAATATGCCAGCCAAGTCTGGTCTCCGTTCTATCAAGTTCACATTGATAGAATTGAATCCATTCAGAAAAAATTTCTGAGATTTGCTTTACGTAACTTACCTTGGTCTGACCCACTTGTTCTTCCATCTTATCACAACAGACTTAATTTGATTAATTTGACTTCATTGGAAAAAAGGCGAGAGGTGGCTGATCTCATTTTCCTAATTGAAATTATTAACAATAATATAGTATCCAAATATATTTCCAATAAAATTCATTTTACTACTAATTTCAGATTGCGCTCCCCAAATCTCTTTGTTACTTTTCCCCATAGAACTAATTATTGTAAATTTGAACCTGTCAATCGAATGTTGATTTTGGGTAATAGATACAAAGATTTCATTGACCTTTCCTTATCAAAACATATTCAAAAAACTCGATTATTTAACCGTATTGACTTTCGCTAAAAATATTTTATTTCTTACGAATAGAATTATGTTATGTAATTTAATTTTTTGCTAAGATGATCATTTTTTGTTTTTTATTATAATAATAATAAATAATTAATTATGTAAGTAAATTTTTGCTTTGATAATGTATATTTTTTGTAAACTGTAGATTTAAGCTTTTTTGTAAACTGTTTGTATTAAGCAGATATGAAATAAATAAATAAATAAAAATTAGTATGGATGACTTGCAGAGTAATAAGTTTACCTTTTTTATTGTTCCTCTTTAAATAATAACCTATTTGACGAATCTATATTTAGGATTTTTTTAAATTATATAGTGGATGTAGTATATAATGGATGTACCTATTTATATGTACACTTTTAATTATTTTATTTTTGCTTAAATTTTTTTTTATTATTTTAGCTATGATTAAGCACTTGGAGATTTTGAAAAAAGACCGAATTCGCAATGGGAATTATATGTTATCACCTTTGCCTCCAAACAGAGGAAAAATCTCTACAAGAATTTCAAATCAAGATTATACATACGAGGTTGTGGCTCTTCATATCTCACCTGATTTGGGTGAAAGAATAATGCTATCGGCAGAACGCTCTTTACTGGATGAAGTTTTTCCTGAAACAAATCAAGCGAGCGCGCAATCTTCAAGAACAGGTGTAACATGGACGCAAGGAGATTGGCGACAAGTGATTCGTTTTCCTTTAAATGGTTATTGCAAACTGAACTCTGTTCAAGTATTAACCAGATTGTTAAATGCTGGATTCACGATTGAAGCAAGTACAGGAGGTGGAGTTGAAGGTCAGCAGTTTTCCGAATATTTATTAGTTCGTAAGTCTGCCATGTGATAAATTGAAAAGTAACAATTATAATTTGACTGAGTAAATTATAATATTGATCAAAATTATATTTTTTCATTTTTCACGTTGTGATTTCGCAAATTAACTCTGATTTCAAATGTATGGATAAGATTGAGAATAATCACTTAATCAGATATGCCTTCTTTAAACAAATACTGATGTTATTGTACTGAAAATATAACAAAGAGCTAAGATGTTTATCGTTATATTAAAAAAAAAAAATTTTAATATGTAAATAAAATCAAAATTATTTGGTAGTTATTTTTCGATAGATTTTAGAGTGAAAGTTTGTAAGGTATAGTTACAATTTTTTTTTCTATTTCACTACTAGTCAAAAGATTTTTTAACATGAATATCAAGAAAAATTGTCGATTCATAACTTGTTTAATGTGATCAATAATACTTGTTTCAATATTTTATATCAAATGTAAACAAAATATAATTAAAATAATTAAATTATAAAATAATTTTAAATTTTTTGTAATGAAATTTCTCATTCGTTATTTATAGAATTTTAAGTTATATTTTAGAAAAATTCGTGTTATTTTGTTTCTAAAAAAATTATAATTTTTAATTATTATATAAATAAGATTTTATCATTAAGTAAGTAATAAATGTGTACTAAGATATCAGAAAGATGGATTGGTTTATTATTATATTGAGAATTTTAAAAACTATATGTTCCTATTCTTACCTCCATTTTGATTATTCAAATAAATAGATTCTGATAATTGAAAAGAAAATATTCATCAAAAGACGTGACTCCGATATTAAAATCATGATGTAGTAAATTGGAAATTGATTCTTAGAAGATCTTATTATGTAGCCGCGCGGAGAGAGCTTTAGTGCAATCCGGGCCAAAAATATTTTCCTGGTTCCATTTTTATTTATATTAAATAAGTTTATTTTTTTTTAAATCTTGCTTAAATTCTTCTTTGAATATTTTGATTGGAAATATTTTGTCTTTAATATTGTTAATATTGGAAAATCGATCTGTATTCCAATTTTAATGGGAATCTGTTCATTTTTGATGGGAAAAGGATTAAAAAATTAAATGGATGAACTAAAAAAATTGAGCAATCAAGGTCACTGAAAAAAGGCATTTTATATAAAAAAAACACAACACTTAATTCAAGTGAACAAATTGAGAAAATTAACACAAATTTTTTAGCCACTATTAAAAAAATTTCGGAAAAAACACATAGTCATTAGTCATTTAACTTCAACATTTATAATTTCCTTCCTCAACTGGTTTTTAATTAAAAAAATTTATTAATTTTGTTGTGGTTTTTAAAGTTTTATATTTTTATACAATTGCCTTGTGTGCCTATTTGTAAATCCATCACTGGCAATACCACTACACCATGACGGTCATAATGATTTTAGTTTCAGTTTTGGTTTGAGTGCAGAACTAACAAAATCTTGACTGAAAGATTTTTTTGGTATGCAAAGAGAATGAAGACATGTCTCCGTCAAAGGTAAGTGAGCGAATTTAATCAGTTTTCAGTTTTTAGCTGAAATTGGCCTTTGAATTACTTGTAAATATTTGTTGAGATTGTGAATAGAGGAAAGTGATAATAAAAAAATTAAACGCAGAAATAAAAAAGCACTTATAAAAATTTCTGAATTTTTCTAGATAACCGAAATTTTTGCAAAAAAAAAAAATTCTAAATAACTATGCCTTAGTAATAGTGACTTTTTTCATAAAATCTCTTTCGCATTTTTGAAGGACATTTATTTATTTTTAAATTTGATTTATTCAATATTCATATTTTTACAATTTTGTTTTACATTTAATTAATAATTTTTCTTTTATAAGTTTAGTATTTGAGCTTATAACTTATGTGATTTTTTGAAGTTTATACTTCTTTAGCGACGATGGAAGAAATTTGGTAGAGGGTAAAAATTTATTTTCATATAAAATTTTTCTGAGAATCGTCATCATTTTTCTGAGAATCGACCGTCATCATTTTTCAAAAATTAAAAAAAAAAACAAACCATAATTGGGTTCGAACCTGGCACCTTCAGACTTATTAGTATGGTGTTCTATCCACTAAGCCATACGGCCATATAATTTTTGCTTTCTAAAATATAATAAAAAAAAAATTCTAATAAACCATTCATTTTTTTGTTTTTATTTTATTGTAGGGGAATAAAAAATAATACTCAAAAAAAAAAATAAGAAAAGAATTAGAATACTCAAAAAACGAGTTTGAAAAATTAACTAACCAATCAAAAAATTAATCTCATTGCCATATAATGAGATTTAATATTATTTAGGAAAATAAATCAAAAATATTTTTTGTATTTGTTTAGAAAGCTAAACTCATATAGGCAATATGGCTTAGTATTATAGTAGAACATCACACTGTAAGTCTGAAGGTGCCTGGTTCGATTCCCAATGAGGATTTTTTTTTTTTTAATAAAGAAACAAATCCTTTTAGTATTTTTGGAAAACGTTAAATATTCATATGATATATGATAAAAATTAAATTTTTACACCACTTAACAATTCTTGAATTAAAATAAAAATATGATTTATAGTTTTTCATTAAAAAAAAGAAATTAAATAATCCTTTTCTTTGTGGGTCGCCAAAAAAAAATTCTCATGTGACAACGGAATTTATTGTCGATTTATTTATATATGTATAATAAAATAAGGGACTATGAAATAATTAAAAAGTAATAGTTAGCAATAGAAATATACATTTATTTTTTGATCCTATATTTTTTAATTTATAGCTTAAATATTATTTGCCAAATTCGATTCTAATTTCAATTTGATATTTTCGTCTATTTTTTATTTTGACATGCAGATTGTGAAAACTTCGGAATTTCACGCAGTTACGAATGATTAAATATAAAAATATAAAATATTGTTAACTTCATATTATTTAACGTCTCAAATTAATTATAGATTTAGCTAGACAAATAATATTATTTCCAGTCGATGATGAACTTTTGCAGATAAGACTTATATAAACAAAATACAATAAAATAGATTTAAATGCCAAAATTTAATAAAATTATTTAACAATTGATTAATATGAACAAAAATTTAGTAAAATGTCTTAAAATTCGATTTATATGAACAAAATTTCGATTTATAATTCATAATGTTTAATTTAAATTAGTTATTCGAGCTGATTTTCCATCAAATAAAATAATTTTCGAAACATCTGGGAAATGTTTTTACACACTCTAGATTATTTTTTACAGAGATCATGTAACCACTAAAGTTATAAACATTATATCCTATAAAACAAATTTATAATATTGGACGCACTAAACTCGTTACAAACAACATAGGTATATTTTGGCATTGATAGTATAGATATCGATCAAGTAATTTATCATTATAGGTTTTCCCGGCTCAAAATATGCAAAAAAAAAAAATATTTTCAAAATAGGTAGCTCTGGTGAAATAAAGATTACCAGACCAAAAATTTTGGGTAGGAATTCATAATTATCGTACACTTTTTTAATTTCAAATATATGTCCAATATTACAAGCAAAAAAATTACATATTGTAACAATAAAAAAATTATGTTCCAAAAATTTTAAAAATTATTATGTTCAAAAAAATTTTAAAAAAAATGTATTCATTGGGGAATCGAACCTGACACCTTCACTCTTATAGTCCGATGTTCTAGCCACTAAGCCATACGGCCATATAATTTTTGCTTTCTAAAATATAATAAAAAAATTCTAATAAACCATTCATTTTTTTGTTTTTATTTTATTGTAGGGGAATAAAAAATAATACTCAAAAAAAAAAATAAGAAAAGAATTAGAATACTCAAAAAACGAGTTTGAAAAATTAACTAACCAATCAAAAAATTAATCTCATTGCCATATAATGAGATTTAATATTATTTAGGAAAATAAATCAAAAATATTTTTTGTATTTGTTTAGAAAGCTAAACTCATATAGGCAATATGGCTTAGTATTATAGTAGAACATCACACTGTAAGTCTGAAGGTGCCTGGTTCGATTCCCAATGAGGATTTTTTTTTTTTTTAATAAAGAAACAAATCCTTTTAGTATTTTTGGAAAACGTTAAATATTCATATGATATATGATAAAAATTAAATTTTTGCACCACTTAACAATTCTTGAATTAAAATAAAAATATGATTTATAGTTTTTCATTAAAAAAAAGAAATTAAATAATCCTTTTCTTTGTGGGTCCCCAAAAAAAAATTCTCATGTGACAACGGAATTTATTGTCGATTTATTTATATATGTATAATAAAATAAGGGACTATGAAATAATTAAAAAGTAATAGTTAGCAATAGAAATATACATTTATTTTTTGATCCTATATTTTTTAATTTATAGCTTAAATATTATTTGCCAAATTCGATTCTAATTTCAATTTGATATTTTCGTCTATTTTTTATTTTGACATGCAGATTGTGAAAACTTCGGAATTTCACGCAGTTACGAATGATTAAATATAAAAATATAAAATATTGTTAACTTCATATTATTTAACGTCTCAAATTAATTATAGATTTAGCTAGACAAATAATATTATTTCCAGTCGATGATGAACTTTTACAGATAAGACTTATATAAACAAAATACAATAAAATAGATTTAAATGCCAAAATTTAATAAAATTATTTAACAATTGATTAATATGAACAAAAATTTAGTAAAATGTCTTAAAATTCGATTTATATGAACAAAATTTCGATTTATAATTCATAATGTTTAATTTAAATTAGTTATTCGAGCTGATTTTCCATCAAATAAAATAATTTTCGAAACATCTGGGAAATGTTTTTACACACTCTAGATTATTTTTTACAGAGATCATGTAACCACTAAAGTTATAAACATTATATCCTATAAAACAAATTTATAATATTGGACGCACTAAACTCGTTACAAACAACATAGGTATATTTTGGCATTGATAGTATAGATATCGATCAAGTAATTTATCATTATAGGTTTTCCCGGCTCAAAATATGCAAAAAAAAAAAATATTTTCAAAATAGGTAGCTCTGGTGAAATAAAGATTACCAGACCAAAAATTTTGGGTAGGAATTCATAATTATCGTACACTTTTTTAATTTCAAATATATGTCCAATATTACAAGCAAAAAAATTACATATTCTAACAATAAAAAAATTATGTTCCAAAAATTTTAAAAATTATTATGTTCAAAAAAATTTAAAAAAAAATGTATTCATTGGGGAATCGAACCTGACACCTTCACTCTTATAGTCCGATGTTCTAGCCACTAAGCCATACGGCCATATAATTTTCGCTTTCTAAAATATAATAAAAAAATTCTAATAAACCATTCATTTTTTTGTTTTTATTTTATTGTAGGGGAATAAAAAATAATACTCAAAAAAAAAAATAAGAAAAGAATTAGAATACTCAAAAAACGAGTTTGAAAAATTAACTAACCAATCAAAAAATTAATCTCATTGCCATATAATGAGATTTAATATTATTTAGGAAAATAAATCAAAAATATTTTTTGTATTTGTTTAGAAAGCTAAACTTATATAGGCAATATGGCTTAGTATTATAGTAGAACATCACACTGTAAGTCTGAAGGTGCCTGGTTCGATTCCCAATGAGGATTTTTTTTTTTTAATAAAGAAACAAATCCTTTTAGTATTTTTGGAAAACGTTAAATATTCATATGATATATGATAAAAATTAAATTTTTGCACCACTTAACAATTCTTGAATTAAAATAAAAATATTATTTATAGTTTTTCATTAAAAAAAAGAAATTAAATAATCCTTTTCTTTGTGGGTCCCCAAAAAAAAATTCTCATGTGACAACGGAATTTATTGTCGATTTATTTATATATGTATAATAAAATAAGGGACTATGAAATAATTAAAAAGTAATAGTTAGGAATAGAAATATACATTTATTATTTGATCCTATATTTTTTAATTTATAGCTTAAATATTATTTGCCAAATTCGATTCTAATTTCAATTTTATATTTTCGTCTATTTTTTATTTTGACATGCAGATTGTGAAAACTTCGGAATTTCACGCAGTTACGAATGATTAAATATAAAAATATAAAATATTGTTAACTTCATATTATTTAACGTCTCAAATTAATTATAGATTTAGCTAGACAAATAATATTATTTCCAGTCGATGATGAACTTTTACAGATAAGACTTATATAAACAAAATACAATAAAATAGATTTAAATGCCAAAATTTAATAAAATTATTTAACAATTGATTAATATGAACAAAAATTTAGTAAAATGTCTTAAAATTCGATTTATATGAACAAAATTTCGATTTATAATTCATAATGTTTAATTTAAATTAGTTATTCGAGCTGATTTTCCATCAAATAAAATAATTTTCGAAACATCTGGGAAATGTTTTTACACACTCTAGATTATTTTTTACAGAGATCATGTAACCACTAAAGTTATAAACATTATATCCTATAAAACAAATTTATAATATTGGACGCACTAAACTCGTTACAAACAACATAGGTATATTTTGGCATTGATAGTATAGATATCGATCAAGAAATTTATCATTATAGGTTTTCCCGGCTCAAAATATGCAAAAAAAAAAAATTTCAAAATAGGTAGCTCTGGTGAAATAAAGATTACCAGACCAAAAATTTTGGGTAGGAATTCATAATTATCGTACACTTTTTTAATTTCAAATATATGTATATATAGGGCCCAATATTACAAGCAAAAAAATTACATATTCTACCAATAAAAAAATTATGTTCAAAAAAAAAAAAATTATTATGTTCAAAAAAATGAAAAAAAAATGTATTCATTGGGGAATCGAACCTGACACCTTCACTCTTATAGTCCGATGTTCTAGCCACTAAGCCATACAACCCATATGATTTTGCATTTCTAAAATATAATAAAAAAACACATGAATCATAATTTTTGGGTAATAGCATTCTTAATCTATGGTAATAGTAAACAGTATTTTGATATTTTTTTGTGTTGTTTTTTATTTTTTTATTTATTTAATCAAGAAAAATATACGATATAAGATATTACATTTTTTAGTTATTTATGTATATATAAATAAAAAAGAAAAGAAAAAAAGCCATAGAAAAATTTTTTGTTTTGGGTTATGGTAAATAGTATTTTGATATTTTTTTGTGTTTGTTTAATTATTTATTTAAACAATAAAAATATACAATAGAAGATATTACATCTTTCAGTATGCATGCATATAAAAAAAACGAAAAACGAATAAAAAAAAACACGAAGCAGTCATAGAACTGCCTACAGAAGTTTATACTTAAAGATTTAAAAACTATGAAAAAAACTATGAATAACAGTGGCTACAAATGATGGGCTGCTCAGTAAAAAATGTAAATTAAAATAAAAATCAGTCCATCAGTCCAAAAGCAGTCCATTATTTGTAGCCACTGTTATTTCATAGTTTAAATCTTAAGTATAAACTTCTGTAGGCAGTTCTATGACTGCTTCGTGTTTTTTTTTTTATAATAAAGACATTTATTTTCTGTAAAATAAAATAAAAAAATTTGCAAAAATAGAAAATAAAATTTCGAAAATGTCTTAACAATCATATTGCCGTTAAATTCGCACAAAGGTTTGATGTTCGATAACCCAGAGCTCCCAGTGGTACTTTTTTGAACGTAGGTACATAACTACAAGAGTGACAATAATAAAATTAATAAATACCTACCTACCTAATTCTCACATCTCACATTTGATCACCATCAATCATAAATTCGATAAAATTTTTGAGCCTTGAGTAATTTTATAAAATATGTTATTTTTGCCATGTATTTAGAGGACTAGAAATTGGTTAATGTATTACAATACCTATAATTTTCGTTGTAGGTATTTCCAATTTCAACTCATCGAGTATTATTATTAGGTGAGAAAATAATTTCAACATACAAAAATATCAATTCAAGAAATAACGTTTTTTTTAAATCTACCAATGTAGTTCACAATGAGAAATGCTTATTTAGCACAAATGATTAGTACCATCTAGTAGTTGTTTTTGAAAGTAAGGTTAAAAGTGTTATACCGATTTATATTTTAGCAGTAGCTACTTGTGCCATCTGGAAGTTGTTCTTAAAAGTAAAACCGAATCCAATGTACAAAAATGACACACAAAATTCACCACGTAGTAAAAACATCAAAATAATTCATTCTCATTTAAAGCTTTTCAACTTTAACAACGAAAAACATTTAAAATTGAGTTTGTGCAACAAATAATATTATGAACTTCGAATTCTAAGCACGTTAACACATTTTGTCATATCAAGATTTTGGTTTTTCGACGTTACAGCACCCCTTGACGATTTCTTGTTATGTTTTGTTTTATTTTAATTTGAATGTTCATTTTTATTTTTCGATAAAAAAATTAAATAGTATGTTATTTGAAAATATACATTTTATGGGTTGTTTTAAAAATTGAACAAATGAAAGTTATCGAATTTTCGATTTTTTTTTGTTTTTTATCACAAACCAGAAATGAGCATTTATTCCTAAATTGTATGAATTTTTTGGTGACCAAACGAAGAGTTACCAGTATTAATAAATGTATATTATTGAATTTCAAGGTTATTGACGTTATTATAACAAAGTTTATAATTAATTTTATTCTAACTTGTAAGTAATAAAAATTAACCTTTTGAACCTATTATCGAAGGCTTACGATAGATGTATATTTTCAAAAATTTACAGTAAGCCAGATGCTAATAAAAATTTTAAATGATCAGTGTAATACTAAGGAACCGCTGTTCAACCAGTTTTAGCTCCAGAACTCATTCCAGTTCTGATACATTACCAATTTACCAATAGTCTGTTGCTTGAAGCTTTACAACTATTTCAGAAATCCATTTGAACTAATATATAATAAATTATATTTATCTTCTGCATTTTACAATTTTGAAAAATTAGTTAAATCATTTTTTTACATTTTTTTATACCACCGGTATCTAATTTTAAATTTATTTTAACACTAACAACTTTAAGTGCGTTAAGATCTTTTTTTTGTACATTTACACTTCGAATCAAATACAAATACAATGTCAAAGAAGACAAAGCATGAATGACCTGAATGTTTTTCAGAAATGGTTATGTCCTTAATTCTTATATCTTACTTTAACTTAGTACTTTAACTTAGCGGTGTCATTATAACCTAATGCGCGTTTGTCGGGGGGTTTGATTGCCAACTCTGATGGAATTTAATTCAATATAAGTTTGTAATTTTCAGAATAAATACGAAAGGATATGAAAAAAATACGAAAAAAATTTCAGGTACCTACCATGAATATAAATCTATGTAGGTGTGTGAGTATTTAGATGTACCTACATCTGCTTAGAAATTAATCTGTCTGGGATAAATTAAGAAAAAACTTGGTATGGTTGGTATAATTTTCACTTACGTGACGTTAAAATGAGCAAAAAAAAAAAGAATAAAATGGAATCAAATTTGTAAGAAAAAAATAATTTATTTTTGGTTTTTGTTTTCGTTCGTTTAAAGTTTTTTTTTTTTTGAAAAATGATTGAAAACTTATCAAAGAATAAACATTTTTTATTGATTGTCAAATTAGTTTATTCTTAATTTTTTTTTCTCAATATTTTGAATCTCCTGAGTTCGCGGTAAGGGGGAAAAAAATATAAATATATATATTATACAACTTCAAATGCTGGATGAATTTTTGTAGAACAATTTCCTAGAGTAAAAACGACACGGAATTGGGTTTTTTTTTTTCAAAATAAAGTTTTCACAATATTTTCCTCTTTCCATATATTTATGTACCATACAACAATCAGTAATAAGAATAAAAGTTTTTTTTCTTCTTTCTGTACCTACTTTTTTTTTTTTTTTACAAATACTACGTTTTTGTTGAAAATATTTTTCATTTTCATTTTTATTGGTATTTTATTGGCAGAAAAATTAAAAATTGATTGGATCATTTTAAATTGTGAAAATATTTACATTGTTAACAAACAAAGTTTTTCTTAAAAAAAAAAAATAAAAAAGTATAAAATTAAATGAAAATGTTATTGCATCAATTTTTCTTCAAGAAATAGGTATAACAACAAATTAAACGTCTCTAAAAATTTAACAAGAAATTATTATTATTTTTTTTTGTTATCGAAATAATCAAATAGAAATTTTTTTTGTTTTTGTAAAAAAAAAAAAAAAACGGAAAACTAATTTTCATTGAAGAAAAATTAAGGTGTGAAAAAAATTATTACTAATTGACATATCATCAACATAATGAAAAAAGTAGCAAAACGGCGATCAACGAATGTAAAACCAAAATTATTCTGCTTCGGGTCTCCGAAAACATTAACTCGGTACTGAGATATATGCACTTGTTTGAACATTAATTTGCTTATCACACTAAAAAAACAGCGGCAGTTATATTTTCTGTATATCGTACTAGTGCGAATAACGTTATAAAAATTTGCTAAAATAGCTAAAATAGTTTTACTTTTTAATATTATTAAAGCAATATTTGTCATAAAAATTACGACTGCGAGAAACACATTTTCATAATTCACTGTTCCATACATGCAAGAAACTTTTTTGTTTCATCAATAATATTACATAACATTTCATAATATATTTCAAAATATAGAACCTACTTCGTTTTGAACATTTCGATTTGAAATACAATGTGGTTTTAATATTTCTGTTGAAAGATTGAGAACAACAAAGCAATTTTACGAGCAGAGAAAACTGAATTAATATTCTTAAGTACTTACACAAAAATCTGACATCTCGCATGAAACGAGTAGAAACGGAAGTCAATTTTAAATTTTAAGTTAATTAGAAAAGATGTTTTTATTTTCAACTATTACCATCAAAACATTATTCGCGAAGTCTACTTTAAAAATACCACCTATTGGATGAAACTTTATCATATGCTATGTTTCTATAACTGGGTGAAACTTAAAACAGAGTATACCTATATAGTTTTCGTTGAGTTGATTTTTAATCTGAAATTATGAAGTCAACGAAATCTCAACTCTGTTTCAACCCTATCACGAGAACATAGCATCTGGTTCAACCCGATCATAGAAAGATAGCAATACTAAGTTCGTTTGTCGAACAATTTGAGAATGATTGCTGCGTTTGATCACTGTTGCCATTCGCCGAGTTTTTGTATTTATTTTTTTGTACTATCGTGCTAGTCTTTGGTCTTGTCTAGTTCTAGTCTAGTTTATCGTCTAGTCTATCGTGCTAGTCTATGGTGTGATGAGTAAGCGTTTTAAAGGGTACACAAAAAAGTTTCGATAAAGTAAAAGCGTTTACAAACAATTGTGAAATAAAACTACCAGATTGGAAGCCAGAACATCTAATAAATAAAAATTAAAATTCTCTGTTTCTCTGTCCTCAAACACGCCTAAACCGATTTGGCTGAAATATTGAACTTAAGAATCACTGGGGCCCGAGATGGTTATAGGGTACTAGAAATTTTGATACGAGGCCCCGGCGGGGGGCTACCTTAGAAGCCGTTTTTGAAATTTAGGTATATTCCAATAAAATATAGAAGCGTTGGCCCGCAACCGTTGTCCCAGAGCTCAATTGGGGGGCTATACAACAAATTTCGAAATTTTGAAATTAAGTAGCATTTGGACCCGAGATGGTTATAGGGTACTAGAAATTTTGATCCGAAGCTACCTTAGAAGCCAATAAAATGTATAGCGTTGGACCCGAAAAGCCTATTTAAAAAACCCGAGGTTTTGGGTTTCCGCGGAAGGGGCTATGTAACAAATTTTGAAATTCCGTTTTTTAGTACACAAAATCTGGATTAAAGTGTTTTGATATTTAATATAAGTTCGGAACTACCGTGCGAAGCCGGGTATTTTAACTAGTGCTTTAATAAAATGAAATTATTTAAATTAAAAAAGATAAAATAATTTTTTTTATGTATGTGCAGGGTTGGACTGGCCCACCGGGACACCGGGACATTTCCCGGTGGGTTGGTAATATTTGGGCCGATAAATTAAAACTTTTTATTACTAATTATTTTAAAGATACAATGGAATCTGATTTAAATATATTTTGCTTAGAAATGATTTTGGGAAAGAAGAGTATAATAGCTTCGAAAGTACGGTACTTAGTGCTAAACAATTAAACTTTGAAAATGCTGTAAACAGGAAAGTTATATTCAGAAAAATATATTAATTAAAAAAGAAAACAGGGTATAAAAATTATTTGTTAATTGATTCGATGAGATTCCAACTCTCTAGTCCTCTTTGAAATGTATGAGATTTCCGTGTCCTGCAACTCATTTGACTTAGATTTAAATAATTTAAATATTGTTTTCAATTCCAAAATTTTACTTTATAATCGTCATGTTTGGAAAGAAAATCGAATATAGATTATTTATTCAAAAAGTGTTATTAAAATTTAAAGCTCAAAACCCATATTGGAAATCAATTTAAAAAGATTTCATAAAAGTTTATATTTGAATAGTGTTAGTTGTGTTCCCAGAAACTTTAAAATTAAAAGCAACATTTATGATATCAGAAAATTTAGAAATTTGTTAAGGAGTTATTGTCACTTGATTGGATCGTTAAAGATATATTCTCCTTTCCATTAGAGTGAAAATAGACGGATGGGTTCATGATTTACAAATACTTAATTTAATTTATTCCCAATATTCCAATAATTCTTAAAACAATATTTCTTAAAAGTTTTCGTTCAGTTCCTATACTTTTTTTTATATAGTATTCAATTAAAAAAATTAGGGAACCTATGGTGTTTATAGAAATGCGTATTTGGGCCTATATTCTAAATAAGCATTGCATTTTTTTTTATATAGAGAACTGCATAAGCAATGTATTTTTTTATATAGAGAAATGGGCCGGTAGTCCAAAATTTCCCGGTTTAATTTTTATAGCCGTCCAACCCTGTGTATGTGCAGTGAAAAATAAAAAAAAACACGTCGTAACGTACATACTTTAATGATCGAAGACTGATTAAAGTGCTTAATTGTATTTAAAAAAAAGTTTAGTAACAAACCATTTGTAATTCTTTATAATGACAGCATTATGAAAATTTGAGTATAAAAAAAATTTAATTAAAAAATAATTTTGATAAATACTTTTTTTTCACGTTAAAAATTGAAAAATTATCTAAGGGAACGAAAATAGTCGTAAAGTAATGACGAAAAATCCAGATTCAACTGATGTTATTATTGGACCCACTAACAATTCGAATCAGGTAGCTGGATTTTTATGCAAATACGTCAATGTAGTTAGAGGCTGGCAAAATAGATATTTCATACTTGATTATGATAATGGTAGATTCATATATTATTTATATGGTCCTTGTGCAGAATTTGATGTTGATCTTTTAACACCGAAAGGACACTTTGAATTATTAGATGCCGTTATTAGCCCTAGTACAACAAATTCAAGAAAATTTTCAATTTTATTCTCAACTGGTGAAGTATTGAAATTGAAAGCTAGAAATTCAGATATTCGAAAAGAGTGGATTAGGTGTTTAAAAGAAGCTTCGCAATCAGGGATTTCAAAAACAACTGATGATCAAAATGTAGGTCGGCGTAGTATAAATGTTGTTTGGCAACAGCAAATGGAACAAATAGAACTATGTAATGCTGCTTTAAATCAAACTATTGCCAAAATGAATGGACCTTTGTATCCAACCGATCCTGATCTATTGATTCTAAAAGCTATCGCAATCGCTACCATTAACAGCCTCTACAAATGTTATCGTACATTAGAAATAATGTAAATATTTGGAATATCATATTAATATTGTTATTAATTAATAACATTTTAGTTATTATTCGGCTATTTTCTTTACTTATGAATATTAAAGTTATAATTACAATAATTAAGAAAAGTAACGACGACGATTACGTATAGTTAGATATTAGGCAATTATAGGAAAATTTCTTTCTAAATTAGTTTTACTGATGTAAAGAAAAATAATTAATATAAAATTCTAAAAACTATGTACTTCTATGTATTAATCATCGAAAAAGAAGTTTTGTTTTTTTTTGCATTTTTTTTTTATAAAGTGCTGTTGTAATTACACCAAGTACCCTCTAATGCCTTGAGCACAGCTACTACCGCAAAGCAATTTTGAGCTACCGTAAAAACCGATTTTCTGCGTTATTTCTTATTTATTTTAAATAAAAATTATGAAAAACGAAAGATATTAATTTTATTGATTTTTTGTAAAAAAAATTTCTTAAAATAATTTCGTAATTAATTAGAAAACTGAATTTATTTTTTTTGAATTGACTACGTCACAAAATAATTTTTTTGTTTCTTTTTCACAGCGTTTCTTTTGCATTGAAATTTGGTTTTGCTGCATTTTTCTGTCACAATCATATTATAAAAAACAAAAGCAGCTGTTTGCAGTTGATTTTTTTGCTTTCAGGTAAAATTAGCTGTGAACAGGTTTCCGGAACATTCCTTCAAAAATTGCTTTGCGGTATTAGCTGTGCTCAAGGCATAACGAGATGCTTTGAATGTATTTCTATGAATTAATTAGAAAATTAAGCTATATTTATAATCAACGCTTGACCGGCATAGAAATAAATTTTTATTAAATTTTTTTTTCAATTAGTCGATCTACTCGGTAAATTTGCAATAAAATACTATTATTGCAACGATCATCAATCCAGTAACCATAATATGAGGGGGGAAAAATGGGGAGCTTGAACTTACATTTACTAAAGTTTCTACGGAAAAATTATTTACATTTTACAACATATTTTTTTTTAATTTTAAATGGTATTTTGTAATATTGCTTCATCTTTTAAAATGTTCTGTCAGCATTCCATTACTAAAAAAAAAAAATTTTTTTTTGATACTTTTTAAAAAATAATAAAAATGTAGAAAATTACATTATTATTGGTAATATTAATATGGTATCTTTAAAAAAAGTCACGTAAAAGAAATAAGTCTACACATTTTTTTCCTAAAGAGAGCTTATTTTTTCCCTTTTTTTTCTATTTTTTTTTTATAACTTAGTACTATTTTTTTATACATTATATACACAAAACATATATTTATTTCTGTTTTGAAGCTAAAAGCGTCCAGCTAATTTTTCTTTAAATCATGCGGTTGTCACAAAATACATCTACTACCTACTTACAGATATATTATTATTATATATATTTTATGTGTAACTGTATATTATAAGTTTATATGTATTTTGTTAAAAAATATTATGGTAGTTATTAAAAAAGAGATATTAAGTTATAATAAATTAAACGGAATTAAAAATAAATCGGGAACTGAAATTTTACATTCATTCGTCCCCTCAGATCAGAACGATTTTATTTACTTATTAGCTAGTCAGTACGGTTTCTGATGTGTGTGCAAAAACACGTTTTTGTTTAAATTGTTTTTCGTGTTCAAAACAGGTAAGTACAAAATAATCCTATGCCCAACATATTTTTTTTTACCGGAAAAATCATTGTATGTCCACTTATTTGAAATTTAATTAGTTCTGAAACAGGGTATTTCACCCATTGCCCCTCTCAAAATGATTGAAAAATGATATAATTGTAGCATAAACTTTTTGGCATACATCACTTTCTTAAACAAAGAAACAGTTTTTAATCTTAAAATAGCTCTCCTGTAAAATTTTAAATTTTGGACTTAGAATAGTTCTGATCTGAGGGGACGATTTATTTATTATACTTTTCTGTAAAATAAAAGCCAGATTTTAGCTTGTTTAATTATTTTTTTTTCATTGTTTAGAGTAGAACTCCAAATTTCTTGATTTTCGATTTATGTTAAATTCCGATCAATTTAATATGGGGTCGAGTAATAAGTCCGCGGTAATTAAGTTCGCCGTATTAAAATGTATATGGATCCAACTAACAACAAGGAACATATTTGTAAAATTTGATTTTCAAAATTTAACAGATAACTATTTTTTTTGTAATTATTAATTATAATTCCTTAATTTTTAGCAGCATCGTAATCAATTAAAAAAAACAACAAAATACAGCAGTGTCTCTTAAAAAGTTCTCTTTCAGATAAGGATACTGTATTTTGATAGAAAGATTAATGTATCTGAATGACATAATATAATAAATTAGCATCCCGGATAATATACAATTCAATACATATAGCGGATACGATTGCAGGAAATTTTGAATTTCAAAATAATAAAAAAAATTAAAAAGTCGTAAAATGTAAAAAATTCAAATCCGTTTTTTCTTTCAATTTGTTGAGAAAATTTTTTATTGTATGATAACCGGATATAAAGTTTTATATTAATATATCGACATCCTTAAATGTTATGCTGTTCTTTTAATAAGTTAAGAATTTTTTTTTTTATATATATTTTTGTAAAATGTGCCGCAATGAATTCTTTATCACGTACATTTACAATGCATTATCCTTAAAAGCTGTTAAATTTTTTCATTTTTTTTTTTTCATTTTTGTTTTTAGGGAAACTACCAATTTTCTCGTAATTCCATATGTACACTTCTTGATGTGGTTATATTATCTGCAAATTAATTTTTTATTATAGCTTTCCTTTTTTAATCTAAAAAAAAATTTAATTTTTTTAATCATATAAAAGGCCCTAATAAAAGTTTTTTCCATTCGTTTTTATTTATTTATATTTTGTTTTATACATACAATAGTAATTTATATTTTTTTATTTATTTTTTTTTTTTGAATATACAAATATTTTTAATTTACTTTTTAATTTTATTATATGTGGTTCTTCAAGTCAGACTATCATTCTTATTAAGTTAAGGTTTTAGTTAAGATTTCGCATCGGCTAACTAAATAACGCAGATAATTAATATTGGACATACTTAACCGCTCAATTGAAATCAATTGTTCAGATTTCTTAGGTTTAATATTTTCTTCATTTAGTAGAAGTAGAGGAACCCTTAAGATAAAATATTCATGACTCCACCTTCGGTCTCGTGATATAAGT
This sequence comes from Hybos culiciformis, assembly GCA_964007475.1. NCBI lineage: Eukaryota > Metazoa > Arthropoda > Insecta > Diptera > Hybotidae > Hybos > Hybos culiciformis. The sequence goes on along the minus strand of OZ023274.1, from coordinate 64,231,527 downwards.
ATTGACTCGTGTCAATGTATTTTTGTGTATACAGAACTCTTAATTAATAACAAATTTAGTTAACATATACAAAAATCTACTATATGACATTAAGACATTAAGTTAAAATCTGACAAAAAAGATATTTTCACCTTTTGTAATGGCGTGTCGCAGAAAGTAATGGTAATTTCGCTAGCAAGACAATAATTGAATGTATCATTTTGTCGATGCGATTTGGAAAAATTACATATATTCGTTGAAAATTAAAACAAAAAAATAGGGAAAAAAGACAGAAATCTGTCAATTCGGTTTTGCTTTTTGCCTTTTCATTTTTTCATATTCCATTCCGCGTTACAATGAGCTCGTACTGTGGCTCGAAGGTTTGAAAAGAAAAACCCAAAAATCTTGCTTTTTCGTCTTTATAGATTACAGAAACAAATGCCACCTTAGAAAATGGTTAAAACAGAGTGTTTTATAAGTTCATTAACAGCGTACCTTAAAACCTATATCTATGAACGAATAAAGAAAGTGAATGAAATAATTTTCAAAGCATGAAGATGATAATGATTTTAGCATACATTATTTTACATAATAATACATATCATTCTTTCATCAAAAATATCTTGAAAAGTTTTTTTTTTTTTTTATTTAATTATTCAGAAAGCAGTACGTTTTTCCTTAATTTGATGAATAACTAATTGATGTAAATTACTTTTTTTCTGGTTTTTTTTTTTTTTTTAAAACGAAATGAGGAACGGAATGATTTGAATTCAACATCAATATAATTTTTTTTTTATTTTCTTTTTACATTTTATTGTACTAATTTTCCTGATGCAATATTTAATTTTGGAATGTTTTTCTTAATTTATTTATTTTTTATTATCCGTTTCTTTTGATTTTTAAATCCATTGGTTGAGTCGAAATTAGCTGCAAGTTTTGTTGTGAAAACTTTAGTTTGGAAAAGAATTATATATCTACCATTATCTTAACGTCCTTGTCTGTGATCAATATGTAGAATTTATATATTAAAAACTAAAGGCGTGATTTTTGCAATATTTTCGAGAATGTTGTCGGTAATGTATTTTAAAATAGTGTAAATTATATTTTATCGAAGTCTAGGATAAAAAAACAAGTTAAACTCAATTATTTGCCGATATATATCGTTTCACCTCGGACCTAGGCCCTGAGGAAGTTGCGAAGAGGAACGAAATATATCGGTCAAAGATTTAATTGAGATTAGGCTTTGAAAAAGGTCTTCAAATGTTGATTCAAATACCCTAAAATTGAAATAATTCAAACATTTAGAGATGATAAGATACATTTTATATGAAAAAATTTTTCTGATGTTAGTATATATGTAGTAATGATCAAATTCAATGAAACAAAGTTTAAAAATCTCGTAATTAATTAAATATTTCAACAGTTTATTTTATATAAAATTACTTTTGCATTTCAATTAAGTTTCTTTTTGATTTAAATGATACTATGGAAGTTATTGAAAAATAAATTAAATCATAAAAAATACATTTTATAAAAAACAACGTTTTTCTTGCGCACTAAAAAGTATAAAATAATTTTACTATGAGTTTCATTTTGGTAACAGACTTTATAACTTTTCTCCGGCTCATTCAGAGGGTTGTGGACACACATACTTGAAACTGATTACAACAGTCTTCTATAACTAGAAACGTGGGGCACATTTTTGAGGTAATACTGTAAATGTGTCGTAAAAATGTGCCCCACGTTTCTAGTTATAGACTGTTGCAATCAGTTTCAAGTATGTGTGTCCCCAATCCTCTGAATGAGCCGGAGAAAAGTTATAAAGTCTGTTACCAAAATGAAACTCATAGTAAAATTATTTTATACTTTTTAGTGCGAAAGAAAAACGTTGTTTTTTATAAAATGTATTTTTTATGATTTAATATTTATTTTCTACTTTTTAGTTTTGAAGCTGAAACAAAGAAAATTTTTCTTATAAAATTTGATTGTCAAAATTACGAAATTTGTGTTTAATTATGTCCTCTTTGTACACTGAGCCAAAAACTTATGTAGAATTAACAAAAAACATAGTATAGCGCACCAAAAAATTACGGCATTATTGATCCATCGGAGGTTTTTGCTGAACTAGCAAATTTTAAATAGGTGATGTATTACACATTGTGGCTTAGATAATTCATACCTGGCCATGTGTGATCTTTTAGATAATGGTACTGTACAAATTAACAAAGTATTTTGTACAAAACATCGAAGTAACTTAGATAATTGATACGTAGATAATTATACCAAAAACCTCTCAAATGCACCAGCAAAAAAACACCTCAACTCAAATGGTTTTTTTTGGTTTTTTTATTTTTGATTTTCTTTTTTTTTTCTTTTTTTTTGTTGTTTTTTTTTGTTTTTTTTTTTTTGTTTTTTTTTTGTTTTTTTTTTGTTTTTTTTTTGTTCTTTTTTGTTTTTTTTTTTTTTTTTTTGTTATTGTTTTTTTTTTTGTATTTACTTGTTTTTTTGTTGTTTTTTTTTTTGTGTTTTTTTTGTATTTACTTATTTTTGATTTTTTTTTTTTTTTTTTTTTTTTTTTTTTTTTTTTTTTTTTTCTTTTTTTTTGTTTTTTTTTTGTTTTTTTTTTGTTTTTTATTTGTTTTTTTTTGTCTTGTTTTTACTTGTTTTTATTTGTTTTTATTTGCTTACCGGTCACCCATCTAAGTTATATCACTACGAGACGTTGCTTAACCGATGTGTTCAATGTGATGTAGAGTGTTCCACTGAGCTATGCCACTATATATTCAACAATGTATTAAATAGAAAATATAAATTCGGTATCTATTAAAACTTTATACATTTGTTTAGTAATTTATACAAGCAGTTGTATAGATCAACTAAGTTTTTTAGATGATTTGTCGAAGTTTTCAAACAAACTTTATACATTGTTTTAGTAATTTATACAAGCATTTGGATAATTTAACAAATCCATTTTTTTTAGATGATTTATCGAAGTTTTCATTTTAAAACAATGTATAACATTACCAATAACTTGTATAAAAAAACTATGATTTTGGAATTTACTATAATTTTTTCATCTTACTATTTTTTTATGAGTAGTACAAAAGTTATCTAAAACTTGTAAGAATCATTCAAAAAATTTATGGTGATTCAACTAAACTTTTAATGTTTTTACCATGTACAAAATACCTAATAACTTAGGTGCTACTACTTAGTTTTATGGATTCCATGCAAAATATTTTACCAAAGCCATTTTAGTTGATTTTACTACGGTTTTTTCTCTCAGTGTAGGTACAAAATTTGGATAAAATCGGACGAAGTTTTGAAGTCCTCTCCAAGGAAAGTAGAGGAGGCCAATACATTTTTTGGTACAAAATTTGTGTGTTTAATCATTTCTTCTTTTTATGTACCGAATTTGAATAAAATCGTACTTTTGAAGTCCTCCCCATAGGACGTCGCTGGGTAGGAGGCCAATAAATGTTTTGTTACGAAATTTGTGTGTTTAATATGTCCTTTTTTTATGTACCAAATTTGAAAGAAATCGGACGAGCTTTTGAAGTCCTTTTCAAGGAAGATCGCTGGGTAGGAGGCCAATAAATTTTTTGTGACGAAATTCGTGTGTTCAATCATTTCTTCTTTTTATGTACTAAATTTGAATGAAATCGGACAAACTTTTGGTTGTGAAAATTTGATTGCAAAATTTCGCGGGCAGAAAAACTGACGAGAAACTTTTCACATCATGATTAAAGTGGTAGAATATTGTATTGTCATCGGGTTCAGAGCTATATTCAAAGTTTCGGAGCTGTAGCTTGTCGGAAAGTGGTCTTAAATTTGATTACAAAATTTCGTGGACAGACAAGAATGTGAGTTGATAAAAACGTAATAAAAAAGAGATAAAATAAAAATTTATGAAACAAAAATTAACTTAAAAATTTTTCGAACTTACTGTATCAGTTTTATTTTTGAATAGGCTCAAAAAGTTTTTTTTTTTTTTGAATTACATGGTTGTTTCCATAAAAGGATCCAATAATAATGTTACACTTTTAACGAAATTCCAAATTTTTTTTTTTTTACTTTACCATAAATAGATTCATCAGGAACTTAAACAAATCTATATTGATTTTGCCAAAATAGAACCTTAATTTAGTTTCTTTCTTTTTTTCTTTTTTTTTTTTTATTATGAAGTGTTTATGAAAGGAAAAATATATAGTATTAAATTTTCTTAATTTTCTTTTCTGTGAAGAAAAAAAAAATAAAGTAACCACATCTACTTTTATTGATGTGAACGTGAGGTCATTTGGAAATAACCAAAAATCGTACAAAAATTTATACTTTTTTTTTTTTTTTAAGAAATGTAAAAGTAAATTGTCTGTTTCATTATTGATTAGATTTTTTCTTTCATTGAGCATATTCTTAATGAGCAGAGGGAAATAAAAATAATTCCTCATCTTAAAATATTTGTAAAAAAAAAAAAAAGAATTGAAAAAGGAATATTATTCATATGCGACTCTCTTCTTTAAATTTATTTTAGTATCGCGTAATTTGATCTTGAAGGTATAAAGTTATTTTTCAGCCAGTCCCTTTTATTGAGCAAAGAGTTTTAATTGACACGTTCGATTTTATTTAACTATAGCATTGATAATTACACATAGTAAGATGTTAGTTTTGTAAAATAACTGTTGTAACTAAATTTTAGTATTGATTAAAAATAAGTAGCCTCATGAAGTATGAAACCCGTTTTTCTGAATCTTGTACACAACAGTGTTAAACATTTCTTTTAGTTTCAATTGGCATCTACAGAGATACTAATGTTTTAACAAAAATGTGAAGGTCCAATGTCCTAAAGAATACAATAGCATTCTTTTTAGTTGAATTAAGAATAATGATTTGCGCCACGGTGAATCCTAAAAATTATTCAGTATCACCGGAAGTAAACTTAAAAATAGTTTGTTTTAAAATCTTATTATCCTTGAACAAAATTGCGCATATTTTAGTGTTGATAAAGCGAAGTAATTCAATAGTTATAAGAATTTTAGTACGGACGGAGAGATAGAAAAAGTAAAGATATTTGTTAGCGGCGCAGCTTGCTAAAAACTTTTTGTGTGGAGGAAACTATAAATGTGTCGATGTTTATCAAAACTCGTCAATTCCACTTTTCAAAAAAAATGAGTATAATACATCGTTGGATTCGTCTTCGAATGTGCTATCAGTTTTTGCTATTTTTAAATTTAAAAAAAAAAATGGAATAGACGCGGTTTGATAAACATCGACACAAATATCATATTTATCTTAAAGAGAATAAAACAACACAAAATAATGCAGATTGTTCTATGGAAATGGTGCAAGAGAAATATGCAGGTATGTTTATGAGTTAAGAACTAGTTCTAGACTGGTTAAATAACCATTTCATCGGCACATAGAGATTTTGTTTAAATATGCATCTTTATCATAAAACTTTCGGTCTAAATAGAAACTCAGCGGAAATTGGAAATATTCGAAATATTTTTCAATTTCTATTTCTCACCATCAAAATTACATTTTAAAATTATATGATTGCAACTACCTTAATTTTACTAATTTTCAAAGAAGTTAAGAATTTTTTTATTTTCCATTTATTTTTATTTTATTTTGATATTAAAATTCAACATAAAAGTTTATGAAATTCGCATTGTGCCTAATAAAACTCCGTCCTTCTTATGTGTTCATAATGTTTTCTATTTTTATTTTTTTTATGTTGAAGTTATATATATAAATTTCATTTGGTAAGTGGTTTATTTCAATGCAATCTCTGTAAATGACATTTTTTAAATTAAATTTTCTTTTCAAAAATATTTTTTAAGTAAAAAAAAAAAAAATTTAAATTTATAAAAACCGGAAATGAAAATGCTTTAAGCAGAGGTGTTAGATTCTGTTTACTAGTTTTTCTTTTTTTTTATCATATGAAATGAAATTATTCAAAAAAGTGACAATGATTTATATTTTGGTTGAGAACTAATATAATTTAACTATCAGAAAATGAATTTTTAAATATAATTTTTTTAAGCTAAATACATTTCTAAAATTAAATGAAAACGTTTAGAAAGTGTTAATTATTTTGACTTAGTCATTATATATAGGTGTACTCTTTTAAATCAATACTATACATACTGTTAATACTTCTTTATAAAATTTTTAATCATTTTTTTTTCAATAAATTTTCCAGTACCTTTTCAAGAAATTTTTATTAATTTGGTATGTCCTTAATATTCAGTTAGTCCGTGGTACTGTTAAAACCATTACAATATTAAAAAAACTTGGAAGCTATTTTTTTTATTCATTTTTAAAACTTTCAATTTACTTGCTGGTTGCTGCATTAAAAGAACAACTTAATTTTGAAGTTTGAAATACCTATATAAACATCATGAATGTATAGAACATTAATAGAGCCTCCAAAACACAAAATTGCGTTCTCATGTATACACTGCTGAAATAAGAATTAGGGTAGGAAATAAGATCATACGAGAATTCGAAGGTGAGGTTTTCTTTTATTAATTGAGCTGTTATTTTTGAAAGTGGTATAAGTCCACTTTTTAAAAAAAATGAGTTAATGGTAATTTTAGTAAGATATAGCCACCTTCTCTCCATATTTACATGAAAAAATGATACATGAAAAAATGGACTCATACCACTTTCAAAAATAACAGTTCAATTACATTAATAGATGCATTTCTTCATCTTTTAAAGTTAAACCAATATATTATATAGACTACACTTACAATATTATTTTAATTGAGACCAGGGTCGAAACGCACCGAGAAATTACAATAGTTTCCAATTCCATGTCTAAAATAAAGTTTATAATTGAATACTATTCAAAAATTTCAAATTTGAAAGCTTATAAATTTCATTCTCAACAAATTATAATGCATGAAACTATACTTTAGAAATTTATATCTCATTTTTATAAGTTTTCCAAAAAAATCTTCAATTTGATGCATTAATTAGATTAATGGTTACTCAACTACAGTAAATTACATTTCAGAAACGAATAATCAATAACTTAATTGAACAAAAATATTATAAAATACATATATACTGATTAAAATTAATAAATTAATAAAAAATTAATAAAATTTTACTATACATATATGTACGTATTGTATATTTCTTAATGAATTAGAAATTTTCATTAATTTTATTATTACAAAAAGCTTATTATAGTATATGTATATTATAGGAATTTCGAAATAGAAAAATTCTAATTAAAAACTGATAGAAAAAATAATATTGGATTTTTTTTTTTTCTGATTTTTATATCAATTTCATTTTCTTTGTGAATAAAAATGAAAATTCAGCAATAAATGAATTGAAGAAAAAATGGAACAAAAATAAAAGAAAAAAAAGAGTTGAAAAGTATTTTAATTTATTTTTATTTGGACAGGAATTTTAACATTTATACGTTTTCTTTTGATTATATTTTTCGTATTTTATTTTCGATTACTGGCAATTAATAACTTTGTTTTCTTGTTGAACGTGATATTAAATGGTCATTTTCCTGAATTTTTTTTATTTTTTTGGGAATGTGTTTCCAGTTAACGTTTTCATTTTTAGTTTGCCGCATAATGATGTAATTAATTAATGATTTTCTGTGTAATGTTTTTCCGATTAGCTTAATCAGCAAAAAATAAAAATAAAAAATAAAATAAAATAAAAACCAAAGAATAAAAAACTTTAATTGCCACTTTTTATTTGAACACGAAGGACCACATTGTCTGTTTTGTTGTTGAAATTTAGAGAAATCAAAACATATAAAAATAAAATTTTTCCTTGGATAAAGAGAAAATTTCGAAATTTAAGAAATAAAATTTTATTAGACACAGTAAAAATACAAACAAAAAAATAATTTTTGAAAAAGGTTTTAACTTTTAATTGTTTTATTGAATTTTCTATTCTTAGTAAAATTTGTTGAAAATTTTGAATTCTCATTATTGGCAAAAAAAAAACATTGGATAAATAAAAATAAATGAGATTAACTGGTGTATTATATATAATATAGTGATTTAATTTGATAGTTAATAAAACAATTTGTTTCTATGGCAAAAATTACTAATTTCGAGTCGGCGACAATCAAAAAAAAATTGGCCTGTTATTAAGAAGGATTTGGCCTATATACCTACTTAATATAGAAATCTACTTAATATTTTTAATATTCCATACCAGAAACTCTCTCTCCACTTATTCACACCAGAAAGTATAAATATTTTAATAAATCAGTAAATTAAATTAAAGATTACAAAAAATTTAGTGAATTTCTGTTCATTGTACACCATTACACAGTATACTTAAAAGTATGTATTGCATTTTGAAATTTTATGACCAGCACCAAATAATGAAAACTATGTGAAATATCAGTGTCGTTTTGTAACTATCTTTGTTCTCAAAAATTAAACAATTGATTAAACAAACAAATTAAACTTAAATATTGGTGACTATATTGATTCCCACAAAAAAAAATCGTTAAATTTTGTTTAAACACAAAAAAGATAAAAACATTGAAAATGTATATAATAATTAATTTTTAATCTTGTTAAAAAGTTTGTTAGTTTAATAAAATTTTAGCAAGAATAACTACTTCAAATTTACTTTTTGAAAATTTTATTGATTATCCAAAAACTTTTTAACAGAATTCATATCTTTTGAAATTCAAATTTAATTCTAGAAAATAAAAGATTTTTCCTCTCCAAAACACCACTCGTTTCTTGGTTAATAGAAAATATTTTGTTATAATTGTATAGATAGTAGAAGCGAATTAGTTTTTTGTGTTTAAAAAACATTAGTTCTATACAAAAATTTAAATTATCACATCTAAAGATGAAAAAAAATATTAAATATGTTTTCAAATAATAAAGTAGAAAAATATAACAAAGTATCTTATAAATGAAGTATTTAGTTCGTTTTCAAACTTTTCAATTTAAAATATTGTTCGGATTTTTTTTAAATACATATTTCTACGACTGTATTCACACACCATCCTTCTACATGTGCAATTTCCATATATTAATGTATTCTTAGCCTCAGTTGCAATTCTTGGACCCATATGGAACGATGTAATTGCCATAGAATTTTGTATTAAATAATTATTTGTGTTTCACACTTTTTAGACAAACAAATTTTTGTCAAATGATTTGTTTTGTTAACGAAAAATTGATTAAAGGATACGATACTTTGAAATCGTGCAGAATTTTTTTTGGCAGTGCTGAATTTTTAAAAACCCAATAATTATGTATGTGTATACAGTTTAAATTGAAAATTATTATTATACAAAATAAAATGTGCCATAACATAATAAGTTTTTTTTGTGGAAGTATATGATGTTTTAACAGAGAATTTCGAGCTGCTTTGAAGCACAAATGCATGTTGAATTAAATTATACAAAATTTTAATGCTTAAAATGTACATAGATTTAAAATTATTTTAGATAATACAATATTTGAATTTTTTTTTTTTTTTGTATAATCTTTATTAAAATAAATTTTTATTTGAATTTGTAAAGGATTAAGATCGTTTTAGAGAGAGAGAAAAACGTTTAATATGATTGTTATGTAAATGCAAACATTTGTTACATTAAAAATGTAGAACAGTACCTCATAAATGAAGTATGATGCCCGTTTTCAGCATTTCAGTTTAGTAGAATACTTTAATTTTAAGATACCTCGGTCACAATCAGGGGATTAACATATTTTTTTAGAATACGTTTAATACCATTGACACATTTATAGTCATATGTACAAATATATCAATTTTCATCAAAATCAAAACCGGAGTTCGATTTATTGGGCTTTAAAAACTTTTTAAAGGTCCTCTAATCGAGATATTTCTATCCACCTGCTTATTTTAATCGGAATCCATTTAAGCTTTCGTAAATTTAAAATTTAAAAAAATTCTATTTGAAAATTATTTGAACCCATCCTCAAACCCCGAAGTGAAAACGAACGAGATTACGCTTGTTTTGGATTTAAAGGATGAAAATGGCGGTTTTAAAACATATAAGTATTTCAGTGGCGGACGAATGGACGGACATTTAATAAAAACATATTTTTAAATTTTTTAATTTTTGATGGAAAACGGTCTAAAAAAATCATTATCCTTGCAATTTTTTCTATTTACTTAAAAAACAAAGTTTTTAAAGTTTTTTTTTCAATTATTTTTTTTTATAATATTGTTTCAAATGAAATGGAAATCATACAAGAAACTTAGAATATAAATGTTATTTTTATAAGGGCCAATATACGACTATTTTTTTATTTTATAGAAAATTCTATATTAGAAGAAATTGTAATACCCGTTTTATTATGTAAAAACTAAGCTTTGAACTAAATTTATAATTTGTCAAACTATTATAATTTCTAGTTTAGATATATATTCTATTTGTCTATTTTTGGAATATCTTACATTTTTTTGATTCAATTTTAAGATTTCATAATTTTTTCTTTTTTTATTTTACTACCGTCCATACTTAGAATTTTTTTTGAACAAACTGACGTTCCTAAATATCAGGATCAAAAATTTTATTTGACTTTCGACTTCAAAAATTGTCATTTCTGATATCGCTTTAGTATTATATTTCTGTTTTTCTAATGCAATCTGAAAGAAAAGTTTTGCATTAAATTCATATTAAGTTTATATGTAATTTTCTTAATAATGAAGAAAATTAAAAAAAAAAATGGAGAAACGATGTTCTGAAAATTTTTAGAGTTTTGTGATCTATATAGTGACCCCAAATTACAAACAGATCATAATTTAATTATGGCAAATAAATATATGCTGTGCAAATATATATATTTTTTGCAATAAAAATGTATAAAACTTAAAATCCCTAAGTGAAAACATTTTAAATTTATATTACTTAACACATGATATCTCTGTGATAAGTTTGCGAAAAGTTTTTTATTTTATTTATTTATTGTGTGTGTGGAGGATAAAAAGTGTTAGCTTCCATTAAATTTTTAGAATTGAATTGAAAAAAAAAATTCCTTTTGCAACTTTGAAGTTTATGGAATGAAAAAAAAAAAAGAATTGTGGTAAGTTCGAACAAGAAAACAATAAATTTTTGGAAAATTTTGATACAATAAATATCGTAGCTGTAACTCGAGTCGCAGAATAACTGACTAAGCCTCGATTTTTGGCTTTATTTTATAACACTTTCGAATGATGGAAAATCTTTTTTATCATTTTTAGATTTGCCAAGCTCAATAAATGAGCAACTTCATCTCAATAAAACATATAATCGATGAAAACAAAGTTTTCATAATGTTTTCCTTGTTTCGGTGTATTATGTTTTTTCTTTTTTTTTTTCTATTTTCTGTAGAAATTTTCTTATAGTTTCATACCTTTGTGTCGATTTTTATGCCTACGAGATGCTTTGAATGAATTTGTTTTTGTACTTTGTATAAAAGGTTTACTGATTATTAGATAATTGTGACAGAAAAGGTAACTGAATATAAAATTCAGATAGAAATTAACCGTAATGAAAAAGAAACTAAAAAATTATTTTAATGTGCATGTGATCGGTAAGTTGTATTTACAATCGTAAATTTAGCTCGGTAAATGGTATATTAAATGCGTCAATTATTTATTTAAGAAAATTTTATTTACACTCTTCAATTTTATTTACCACACTTCAATTTTATTTACTTTCTTCATTTTGAACTTTTGTTTATTTTTTGCATTGCAAATGTATTGATTTCACATTGAAACACTATATAAAACATGTTAATAAAATTTGTGATACAGCTCGTTGTGTACCTATATAAACAAAAACACATGGACACTTGTCAATATTATATCACTCGACCTAACAGTCTCGTGATATAAATATTGACGCGTGTCCATGTGTTTTTGTGTATACACAACTCGTTGTAGTAACAAATTTTCTTAACATGTGTTGTAATCTACTATTGTGATGTAATGAAAGAATTTTTTCAGTAAGCAAAAAAAAATAAATTCAATTTTCTTAATTATTTAAACAAATATTTTAAGAAAATCTTTTTACGAAAAATAGATAAAATTAATATCTTGCATTTCTCTAAATTTCATTAAAACAAATGGAATAACAACATAGAAAATCGGTTTTTACGTTATGTTTTATTCAAATAGGTAAATTATCAGTGATCAAGCCATTAAAGGACTAATCGCTAATCTTGTTTTAGTGTAGTTGCCTTCTGTGCTAGCAAAAATTTGAAATCATACTGAATTGGATTTTTTAACAATTCAAGAACAAATTCTATGCTCTTTTCCGATAGAGTAGCAAATCAAAAAATATTATAAAACCGATATATTTAAGTAAATTTTTTAAGTGAATTTAATATTATAACAAATGAAACGAAAAAAATAGAAAAGATGGATTATATAAATTCGTAGATAATGGCTAAATATTTATCCAAAACATTATCGGCAATACTACCCTCTTTTTTTTTTTTTTAATATTATAGATCCTTTAAGATTTTCACGCAAAACAAGGGTGATGACAATTTTCCCAACAATTATATACATATATCAGGAAAAAGTTTTTATCTCATTGAAAATAATAAAAAAAAAAATTAAAAAAAAAAAACTTTTTCTATAAACTCACATATTAGTTTCTTAAAACATACATTATTTGATTTTGAAACAAAAATATATGAAAAAAAAATTTTTGAAATGAAAAAAACTTTTCGTATTTTATTACATTTTATTTTTTTTTATTATTTGAACGTTATCATATAACACATATAAATATTTCTTTTTTGTATATTAAAATGTGTGAAGTGAAACATTTATATGAAATACATTTTCCTTTATACGATTTCTTGTTTTCATATAATAAGGACTGAAAAGAGATATAGGATTTTATTTGTTATTCATTTCTTTTTGCAATCCTTTTATTTAAAAATAAAACTTTTTTATGTAACTAAAACTAAATAAAAAAATAAATTAATTTTAACACTGTTAAGAGATATGATTCTTAATGCACTAATGAACTTTAGTATTATTCATATAATTGTGTGAACTGCGTGAAATTTAAAGATCAGCGGCCCATATATATTTTTTATGTTTACTTTTTCTGCGAATTAAAAATTATTATTACAAAATTAATTAATGTTTTTATTATTAGTTATTAGACTAAGGCTTCCTTAATGATTCTCAGGCCGGATTTTTACTTTACTGTGATTTATAAGTAGGATGTAACTAAACTAGGAAGTTGACATTGTTACAAAACAAACAAATTACTGAAAAATTTATAACTATATTAGAAAATTGATTATTTACAATTTTAGAATAAACTTGAGACTGCGAGAAAATAATGAATAGAATATTCAAATAAACAGTTTAATAATCAAAAATGATATCGGACAAATTTCCACCGCCACAGGCATTGATTCTTTTAAAAAAAAATGTATATGTCCAATGACACCACCAGCCCAAATTGCGCACCACACAGTAACGCGATATGGGTGTAATGGTATTTTGACAACCATTCTTCAATTTTGTGAAGCCCAAATTCGACAATTTTGCTTCTTAACATAACCACTACACAAGTATATATTTTCATTTTTCATGCTCAAGAAAATAAAGCAAGAAAAAATGCATATTATTTTTATAAATCAATTTTTATTTCAAATAAATGGCGCACATATGAAATTGAAAGGCGTGTAAAATTTACAAAAGTTATAAAAATTATAGAAATATTGTTAAACAATATGATCCAGGTGCATTCGAATTCAACTATATATTTTCTTCTCTTTGGAATAATATGTTATAATGTGAAGAAATAAAAATCGAAACACAGACGGATACATTATTTTTCTGACACTTTGCACTTTAAGAATACGATTGAACCTACTACAAATTGATGTAGCTGAAACTAAAAACATAAAAAATATATTTATTATACATTTTATATTAAGTATTATTAGACGACGTTCTCACCAGATGGAATTTTTTTGATAGAGATTTGCATTTCAAGCCTTATAAAATACATAACTAAAAATTTCAATAAAATAAAACATAAAATACGGCCAAGAAAGTAGTAGTAGTAGTAGTAGTAAATAATCACCGAGCTTGGGTGTTTTTTTTGTGATGAAAATATCTATGATAATTTTTAATATTTTTCTAAAAAAAAGTTATGTTATATTATATGAAAATTATACATATAATATATTAGTTTACGTATTTACGTTTTTGGACCGTATCGTATCAAAAATGAAAAGAAACTATTATTTCCACTTCATATGTTCCGCCCGTCACTAGTCCAAACACAAGGTCAAATTTTTTTAATTTAGTATTATGCCGATTTAACGCATCCATTGATCTTCAGGGTCGAGAATTGACGGTTGTACATGGATTTTGATAAAATTTCAATTAAAAATATTTTTCTAAAATAATAAAGATAATGTCATAAAATTGGATTAGCACAAGCTCACAATATTTTCCAGTTTCTTATTTCACTTATTTAAAATTATAAACGATCGATCATTAAGTTTTGTAATTTCCTATTTCAACTATATATTTATTTAATATTAATCTGTTTGCTGTTTATTTTTAAAATTGTTATTTTGTTTTTTTTTCTCCAATCATTAAAATTTATTAATCGAATTAAATAAATTTATTACGAAATCCTACGATGAGAATTGAAGGTACTTTAGATGATGAACAATTTTCTTATACAGCCAGAATTTAAATACGTTTTATAAATAATTTAATTTGCATTTCTGTCAAATAATGCTCAAGCATTCATCTTATATTTCATGAAAAGTTGACTATGAAACAAAAATATTCATTAAAACTTAAATATAACAGCAGCAGCATAAAAGAAAAACTTTAAAAGTTCATCTACAAGAGTTGTTAAGAACATAGATTTTTCTTTATACAAAAAAAAAAAAAAAATAAAACAAAAATTTTATTAAGAAAATCTTAAATATTTTGTAAAATTTTAGAACTTCTTAATATTTAATGTACAGTCAAATGTAGAAAATATGTAATACGAATGATATTAATTATTCTATTTATATTCAAAAAATTCAAGTCACTTAACTTCAATTAAAACTTTATCATGGACTTGGAAAATTTCCATCCAACTTTTAGAAAGAATTTACACATCAATTTGTTAAGAAGAAGGAAAATACACAGATGATTTTTTTATTATAAAGTATTTATTTTTTTTTTTTTTTGGGAAAAAGAGGCGACGAAAAAAACATAAATGTAATCATAAAATATTATATATGGCTTTTAGATGCAAATTTTTAATCGGCTGAAGTGAATTTCTACAATGTACTACATAATTTTTTTATTTAGGTTTAATAATTTTAAACGAGAGTTTGATTAACAAACAAATCTAAAAATTTATGACTGTTTGATTAAATTTTGAATGATATGAGAAGATATTATTTTGTTAAACATATAGGTACTATTATTTTGAAGTGTTTGAGAAAAGAGAATAGAACCTTGAAATGCCCCATTAATAAATGCTTGGCGTTGTTGAAATTTTTCTTTTTAATTTGGACATTTTTAGGCCGATGATTTAAAATCATAAAATTAATTTACATATATTACACTTTTAGAGTCATATATATAATACAATTAGAAATGTGATAAAAAGAAAAGAAAAGTACCGTCTTTGTTTCATTTTACATTAAATTTTTAATATTGAAATTAGACAGTTTTTCCGTATTCAGGATTCCTAGAATTTTCTTCTTTGTTGTTCTGACTGGAGAAATATTTATTTATTTCGAAAGAAATTATATAACATAATTTAATGAAAATATATTGCATATTCATTAAGGTTGAAAGATTCAATATTATTGTTATGTATATAATACAGCACCAATATAATACTCGGATGAAAATACGATTAGATTATGGCAGGACTCAGGAGTCTGAATTTTTATAATGTAATACATAAAAAAATATATAGTACGAATATTGTCTGTTTAATTCAATAAGGTGTACCGACTGCATCGTCATAAATTAAAATCAAATTAACTTTTAAGTTTAAATTTAAAACTTAGTATAATTTTTTTTTTAATGATGACGTTAGTATTATATGTAACAAATTTTGATTTCCGAATTTTAATCAGTATTCTAAAGAGTATAATTAAAAAAACTATACTAATTCTATTTCTTTTAAAAGACAAATGTATCAAATACGGTTCAGGTCTGATTGCAGTTTGTTCACTCACTATAAATGTCATAAATTAAGGATTATTTTAATTTTTGGTCAAAAAATCACAGTTTTAATTATAAATAAAGACAAATATTTTTTGTACCTTCACAAATAATTTATTCATTAACATTTAATTGTAACAGAAATTAATTTCAAACTAAAAGACCTCTAATATTCATTTTTGGTAAGTGTCCAACTACTTGTAAAAAATTCTCAACTTCGCAAGCATACGGATAACCTAAAGCGAGATCATTTTTATTCCATTTAATCCATTTGATTCTACTGCTAACATCATCACAAATAATGTAATTCTTTTTTATTTCATTTATATCTATATGTGGATTATTAACACCGATTAGTACAACACCTTTTTGCGAATTACGATCAATCACTACTTTGTAATATAACTTTGGTGCAGGAATTTTTCCTTCACCATTCTCATAAATATAAAGGTACAATGGTTTTTCTGCTCCATTTTTATCTAGTAAAGTTTGAATACCCCAAGTTCCCGAATACAATTCTAAATTTAAGTTTTTTGCACCAACATATTTTCTAACACCCCTTTCAATGATAGCCCAATTACCTCCATTAAATGTTTGCCATTGTGGTGCTGCATTAACAAAGTAAAGAGTAGCAAGCTGCTGAGTTTCGAAGACATTATCACCCATAGCATTTAAATGACCACGTGATAAAAATAAGCTCCTTGATGCATCAAAATATTTTTTGCCAGCACCTTCAAGAATTTTTCCAATAGTTTTCTGTTGTTCCACTATTTTATACCGTTTGTCCACATCCAAATTTTTATAAAAATTTCCTTTCTGGAATTTAATTCTTTTGACATTGTTCTGTTGAGCAGCATTGGACGGGGTCATATAGTGATGAGAATATAATGTAGAATAGTTATTCTCATCATGACAAACGTCATACAAACGAATAAATTTATCTGAAAGTTGAAATCCAATTTCTATTTCAATAGAATTTTGGTTGCAATAGCGACCTGTTCTTCTGATTATATCCTTTTGTTGATGTCTACAAATCAATTGCGAAAAAATATGTTGTTTGCCTCTAATATTAAATATTTTTCCGCTTATACACACAGCTTCAAGTTTTTTTAATGATTGAAAAGGTCTTGCGAAACTATTCGGGCAATAAACATCAATGCTATCACCAGTTCGAATAGAGATTATACCTTTTTTATTATTGGGAACAAATTGGTCACTTCCTGGCACAATCAAAAATGGTTGAGGTGTTCCAATATCATTTTTATTAATATCAAGGTTACAGCCTTTAATAAAATATATATATATGTATATAAATGTATTAAATTTTATTTCTAAACATTAAATCGATTTATGAAAAACTATTCTTAGGGACTGTTCACATATTACGTAACGCTTTTTTTGCCGTTTTTTAACCCCCCCCCCCCCCCCCCCATAGTAACAGATCGTAACAAATTGCGAAGACCCCCCCCCCCCCCCCCCAGAAGAATAACGTAACAAAAGTTAAACACTATTTAAATTACTTTTTGAACAATTTTTTTATTCGAATAAACAAAACAAAATTCATTATAACTTATTTAGTGTAATTTTTTTTATAAAAAGGCGGAAATTTGGTTACATAACATTTTTATAAACCCCCCCCGTCGTAACAAACCGTAACAAAATTTCAAACCCCCCCCCCCCCTTAGGCCGTTACGTAATTTGTGAACAGCCCCTTATTCAATTTATTTTATCCGTTGCCTATTAACAATAATATCTTAAAAGAAATCAATTCTTTGAACGAAAATTTCGTTATTCTTAATCAAAACATTTTACCTTTGGAATTCACTTGTGCATTTAGTTGATTCAGTATGAGGCCAAAAAATAAAACGAACAAAAAAGACATTTTTATTATATTGTTTAAAATTAAATTTAAAAAAAAAAACGTAAAAGCTCATCAATTGAGACTGAAGAGCTAATAAATTTAAATACAGTTTTATATAATTTTTCAAGTGACTATTTGAATCAAAAGGGAAATTTTTTCTATTGCAAATCAACTTGTAAAATATCTTACAAGGTGACTACTTCACACTGAAAAAAAAAATAGCTTCAGCAGATATGATTTATGTTTATCAGCTGTAACTGAACTAGTACGCTTCTTTAGTAAAACTAAATGTTTTTTATAGCAAAGTAAAATAGCCCATATGCACTCTAGTTTATATGTTTTTAATTTCTGCACTTCATATTCTTCAATTGGCTAAGAGCGGAGTTATTTTCATAAAAAATGTATTATTATAAAACTCACTAATTTTACTTTAAATTTTAAACAAACACAAGAAATTTAACCAACTTCTACCGACGCCCTTTGTTGCACATCTTTACTTCACAGTGATTAAATAACGAATGAATTTAAATTCTTCTTTTCATATTATCTATTGATTTGAAATCCTTTTAAATATTTCCCTAATTATTTCCCACATGTGCTATAAATATTGAATGTTTACTTCATTCTGCTAACTCTTCAGTATACCTCACATAGCTACAAATCTAAATAATATCCTGCTCTACATTTATCTGAAATAACTGCTACTAATATCAATGCTTTTGGAGATTGCAACCATCGGTAGAAGAAAGCCCTTCTTGATTTTGAAAGACTTTACAGTCCTCTGAGTAACAACGTCAACGGGATTTTATCAGCTGTTACATTATACTGTATACCTTCAAACCTATCAGACATGGGTCTTCAGAATTCCAATACCCTATTTTTAAGCTATAGCTATAGGCCTAGGCTAAACTATTGAAATTTACAACGTATTTAAAATAGAAAATATAAATTATGTGTATATCTCATGAAATTTACAGAGTATTGATTTTTGTTTTTTGTAATAACGTTTGATAAATTTTTTAGAAAAATAATACTGATTCATTCGAATAGAGTTTTTAATGGTAATTTTTCCCAAATAATTCTATTTCTTATCACAGCTAAAACTTTGTTCTATATAAACATTTAAAAATTATCAATTTGTTAAGGTTAAAAAACGTTTAATATCTTAGACTTATAGAATATAAAATCAATGTATAAAACATAAATAAAACTGTAATTAACGCTAATGACTAAATAAATATGTGCATACATATATATCCAGTGCGAGATTCAAAACATTCATCAACCGGTTCGCATCACCTAAAAAAATAACAAATTAAAATTTTTTTTAAAGGTTCGAATTGTCAAAAACGGTTTTTTTTTATTTCTTTATTTAAGTTTCGAAGACTTTCCCTGAACCTTTCTTCAAATTTTCTCCTCTTTGAGTAATTGAGAAACTTTCAAACAATTTTCGCAGACCGAAAAAATTTTGAAAAAGGGTTTGCGCGACCGATGTCGCTATAATATATTTGTAATATACATTTTTGAAAATTTATTATAATATAATAATTTTTATATAAAGCAATAATAACGCAGTTTTATAATAAAATACCTGTTATATTTAATAGCTAAATGCTGAACTTTATTTTAATCTGTATTCATTAAAAAACTAAATTTCTCAAAACTTCTCATTTGAGAATTTTTTTTTTTTGATTATTTAAATTTTTGTTTTAAACAACCGGTTCTGCTTTTGATAATAATATACTAGTAGATATAACAATCTGCTGATAAGATTGTAATGGAAACCCTAATTATGATAAAATTTTGAGGTTTATTTAAATTTTTAATAAAAATATACATACTAGTTTTCATTCAACAAAAGTTTATTATTGCACATGTATTCGTGAAAACACTCATAATTTTGGTATCTTCTCATTATATGAAACCCACAAACTTTAATGACGAAATTCCTCAAAAAAAAAAAATAAATAGAAAATTGTGATAACTATGATTTTATTATAATACGAATTATCAAATAATTATTTTAAAGAAAGTTTCTAATTTTTTACTACTTTTGTTCAAGGCAGATTGATCATTCGAATAAATAAATAGATCACTTAAAAAAAATAATGTCAACAAAATAATGAGCATTAAATGTCTTATATGGAAAAATTAGTTAAATAAAGTTTTCCTTATACTCTATAGATAGACAGAGCGAAAAAATTAGTACTTGTGCACCCGCTTGTAAATATATATGTAAAAGTATATATATGTAAAAATATGTAAGTTTTACTGAGATTTGTAAATCAATCTTTATAGGTGACTTGATGTAAAGATGTTTTAAACAGAACTATTTTTAGGATATGGGAAAATAACCATAGAGCAAGATTTTTTGAACTAGGTGTTAGGAAGTATATATTATATTATATATATATATTTTTTTTTTAATCGCGCATTGTTTATTTTATAGAAAACAATATAAATTGAATGATTTAGTTTTAGATGTAGCAATCGCAATCATTAGTGCTTAGTGGGCACTTAATTTACTGACTTCAATGTTTTTTATTCGTTTTATTTGAAAATGGTAAGTTTTGATTTTGTAAGAATGTTATTTTGTTATTAATTTGAAGAATTACATAAAATTATACATAATTTTAAATATTTAACATAATTTTTAAAACATTTTTTAAAGAAAACTAATTTCTTAAGTCTTAATTAAAAAACAATAAGGGTTATGGAATGAGTTTATCTTTTATATGTTTGAATTAATTTTTCCATAAATAATTAATTTTGTAATTAAAATAATATTGATTGATTATAATGATAATGTATATGTAATAATTCTCTTTTTTTTTTTTGTATTTATAATTGAGATAATCTTTTAAGTTAATTACCTACATACATGTAACCTAATATGTACAAAATTAGAATTCTTGGATAAAATTATTTTTTTTATTACAATTATACATTTGTACATGTAATAAAATAATATTCTCATGAAAGTTTGAAGAACTTCTTTTGAACTAATGTATGCGATATAAGTCAGCGTAGGACATGAAACCTATAGCAAGCCCAAACTATCTTCTCTATATTATTTGAGAATTATATTTGACATTTTAAATTCAATAATTTGGTATCCACTAAAATAATTAAATCTAAAAAGAAGGTAGTGCTTAATTTCCACAAAAAAATGCCCTCATTAAATCTCTGAGTAACACACTAGTTGGAAGTGCTGATCCGTTTGACAATTTTTTTGAAAAAAAAAATTTTAATTCAATGTCAAATTCTAATTTAATTTACGTTTATTATTTTATATTGCGCTATAAAAAAAATTCAAAATAAAATTGAAAAAAATTCCAAAAAGAAAAATATTTCCAGTAAATGAAATTTTTTTTGCAGAAATAAACGAAAAATTTAATTTCTGATGCATAATATTAACTAAACTTTATCGTTGAGAATTTATTTATTTATTTTTTTTTGTTTATTATAATTATAATTAATTTTATTTCTATTTTAAAAGTATAAGCTCTCTGTTGTATATGTGCGGCCACAAAACTTTTAGTGGTCTAAAATAAAATTATATTATTTATTTTCTTCATTATTATTATTATTATTTTTTTTTTTATCGTAAAATGAATTTGAAATTAAATTTTCTGTTTTAATACTGCATTATGTAACAGTTGCGCGTATTATGTCACCAAATAATATAAATGTCAAATATTATATGGGTCTTCCGAAAGCATTTTCATTTAAATATACATATTTCATCGTGTGTGTACACACTTATTATAAAATTTTTATTAAAATTTGCCTAAAAATTTGTTTGTTTTTTTTTTGTTGGTTTTTATTACTGAAAAAGTGACATGTACATACTTATACTTTTTGTACTTTATGTATTTTGTTATTTTATTATATTATCTTGTCACATGGGAATGAAAAATGTTAAAAAAAAAAAATTGAATGAATGAATGAATGAATTCCATTTCAAGATGAATATACCTCTAATTTTATATAAACGCGTGTTGATTAGTTTACAAAAAAAAAATAGAAAAAAAAAGAAGAAAATTATCTACGACGAATGAATTTGTAATAGAATTTTTATATGGATATTTAAGTTGCTTTTAGGTTACAAAAAAAAAAACAAAAAATTTATTATGTGAACTTACGATTCACGTATTTATTATAGTACCCAAAAAATGTACTATGTACAACAGTGTACACATCCTTAGAATAATTTTATTAATAGTTCATTGAGTTTGCTTCATTTTTTGTTTTTTATTTTTCAGAGAAAACTTCTAATTTTCAACCTTAAAATGTAAATAAAGAACATGGGCCTATGTTAAAAAAGATAATAATATTATGATACATGATTAATAACATTATTGCGTTAATTATTCAGAAGTTCTTCTCAATTTATTTGAAAATAATGTTGAATAAACGTGATACAATATTAAATTTTGCTCTAAGTTAATGAAATTACTTATTTTCTTTATCGACATGTTTGAAAAGATGAAGTAATATTAAAAATATTATGCTAAAGTGACAGATTTTCTTTTACTTTATTATTCTTTTTGAGCATTAACAAAATCAATGATGTATTTAGTCTGTTTTTGCAGGTAGGTTTATCGTTTTTATTAACTCCTTCCATATACCAAAGTAATATTACACACGGAAAAAAACTTGGTGAAAAATCAGGTATACAGCAGAAAGATTGAAACTAAAACTGCGTTATTTTCTTGCAATATCTGATGCTCAAAATCTTGCGTTAATAACTCGTCTAAAATATATAGCAAATGAATTGAAGCAAAATATTTTTTTTACACAACATGAGTTTCTGAAGTTTTTATGACAAATATTGCTATAATCATATGAAAAGATATATGAAAAAGTAAAAGTATAAGATATTTTACTTGCTATGACAATAGCTAATCTTTCTAACATCTTCCGCTAGTTCGATCTGACTTATATGCATAGCAATGGTTATTCAGAAATTATAGCTGCGACAGCTATCTAATATTTCAGTGCATATGTTTCTAAGCGATGAATATCCATAGGATTAATATGCATGTAAGTATGTATTAACGTTTATAAAGTATATAGAAATAAGTATATATACATATATAGAAATATTTCATCTACTACTAATGATTTATATTTTTTACAGTAAAAAAATATTTGAGTTGTTTCTATTATGCATTGCTGAACTTAAGCAGCTGCTGAATTGAGCATTCCACTTTCTGACGTGAAATCTTCCAGAATATTGGTTAATAATTCTAGTCTCCACTTTGTAGATGCCGATGCATATATTTTGTATCATAATTTCCGTTCCATGATATCCTTACTTTTCTGACAGCGAAAAAAAAAAAAAAAAATAATGTAACAAATATATTCCTACCATATATTTAACATTAAGGGATAATTTTAAAACGACGATGGGAGGGGGGGTTATAGTATTCTTTCCCTTCATCAACAAGGAATAAATAAAATAAAAAAAAAATAAAAATCCAACCAGAAATTTTAGTTTAAATTTTTTTTTTTTTGTATTTGCACGTTTTAAGAATTTTACATCCATATCATAATATAAATAAAAGTATTATAAAAATAAAAAAAAGTTGAGAAAACATGCTTTGTCACAAAATTTACATTTTGTTTCCATCTAAATACATAGCATCATAACATACGAAAAAAAAAAAAAACTTATGGCTTAAGAATAACAAAAATTACCGCAGGGTAAATTTTTCCTTTTTTGGCATAATATAAATTACTTTTCCAAAATATGAAAAAAAAAAATGAAGAAGAATTTTACTATATATGAATATTACATCTTAGTGCTCCCGGACTAAAGAAAAACCAAGAGCAAGATCAAATTAAGGAACTGACATAATATTTAGTTTTCAAAATAATGTTTATTGACAGATTTTCTTCTTTTTTTTTTTTTTAATTTAATGAAAAAGAAAACATTATAAATGGATTAATAATAATTTTGAAAGCATAAATATATTATTATTATTATCAAAATGTTTAATATTATTTATTAACTAAAAATTTGTATGTAATATAAATGTAGGGTATACATGTATAATTTGTTTTGATTTGTAAAATTTGTTAAAAACATTTTATACTTTGGAAATAATAGTACATTATGTTGTATTTTTATTAAACTGACTGACTCTCATATACTTAATCATCATGGAGACGTTCATATGCTGTAAAAAATTAAAATATCCATTCACTTATGCGCTTAAAACCTAAGAAATATATCCTTAAATGTATGTATTATGCAATCATTAATGGAAAAAAAATTTTTTTTGTACAAAATTCTTCAACAAAAAATTAAATTTTTTTGTGTAAAACATTAGCCAAACTCTCTAACTCCTAAAAACTACTTTAAGTTACCTATTTAATTTTCAATTTTTAAAATTTTGAACCGCTTTGAACCGTAGGTTTTCAGGGAACTAACTACTCGTCGGCGGAATATTTTACTTTTCTTTCGTTATTTGGTCCCTGATAATCTGAAACACTGAGAGTACTTTTCCACTTCACATAATAGTAAGCAGTGCATATTATTGATATTTTTATCTACTATTAAATTAATTAGACAAATTGGTCTTTCCGGTCACTGCTTTATTTTATACTTCGGATTACTTATTAAATTTCTTGTATTTTTTTTTCTTTTATAACAAATTATTTTTTATTCGAAAATATTTTCAGAAATTGTAAAAATATTTATTTATGACAAAAAATTTGCAATTATACGAATTAATAATGGAAATATACAAATATATATACTCTAACAAGTCGATGCCATTTTAGTGAAAATTTTATAATTCGAATAAATATTAGATTTATTTTAGTTTCAAGTTAACCTTAAAATAAAAGTATTTGGATGCATTTCATATCTCACTTAATCACTATCATTCGAAGTGTCATAATTTTTTTTTATTCTATTCAAATACTTACAACTTATTTTTAGGTAGTTAGATATTATAAGATACTTTAGATATTTGTTTTTTTAAAAGTTCGATATTTTGAATTTCGGATATTTTTTTTAATGTTTTCGAATATTTAAAATCACAAAAAATTAAATGATAATTTGCATTGACGAATTTTTTTTTTCGCTAACCGAAAAAATATAATATGACAAGTTTTTTTTAGAAATTTTGAAAAGTTTAATAAGTTTTTATGAAAAAATGTAATTTTCTTTCTAGGACAAACTTTATATATATTTATGTATGTAAAATTTTTATAATTTTAGTGTCTTCATTGATTAAAAATGATTTTGTTTCTCATGACCTCTGAAACTGAGTTTTTATGCATAGCACAAGAATTTTTATACATTACATTTTTATATAGGAAAAAATTTTTGAAATCATGAATTTTCGTAAATTTTTTATTATTGATGCATTTTCTTTGTATTTTTTATTTCTTTTAAATAACGAAAAATATTTTCATACATTTTTTTTTGTTGACATTTTTGCTCACTTTTTTAGAGACAAACTAAAGCATTCAAAAAAGGCAAACACTTGTAATTTCCCAGTAGAAGAGATTAAATAAGATTAACTCTTTAAGACAGTGTATTAAAAATTTATGATTGAATACAATTTAATGAATTATTCATTTATGTAGAGAGTTTAGACAGTAGTTTGTCAAATTTTCTTCTTTATGTCGTGTGGGCCTTAGAATCCAAGTAATAGTTTTCCCAATAGTCTTCCAATTAAAGAGTAAATTATAAAAAAGGCCCCAAAACTGAGCAACATAGTTCAGTTCTCCTCATACGAAGATTCTCACTACAGCTTTCAGAGTTTGCAATCAAAACTATGACAAGCTGAATAATTAACAAAACCAAGCTCTAGCATAGAAATCTTGCAAAAATTAACAAAGTCATTAAAATATAAAAAAAAAAAAAAACTGTTATTATATTAGTTTTTAGTTTTATCGTCGTAAAAAAATATTAAATAACTCAATGATAGTTAACTTTTTTTTTTTTAACTTCATAGAAAAATAATGTTTTTAGAGTTAATTAAATTTAAAATGTAAACAAGAATCTTAAAAAATCTAGGCATTTAATTTATGCAAATTGTTTACAATTTCACTTATATAATTTTTTATTATTTTTAGTACGTACCTAATAGAAGTTAAATAATAAAAAAAAATAAAAATAAATAAATTGCTAAAATATTTTTCTTCCAAATGTAAATATTCTCAAAGAAAATTTAAAATTCTCCCATAAGTGTAGTAACTTCATGCTTGCTCGCATTTGTAAAAGGATTATGTTTTTTTTTTTGTAGGAATTGACTGAAATATGCATAATTTTATCCTTCAGTTGGTTTTAGTAGAAAATTATTTTACAGTATTTTCAATTTAAAATATTTATGCTTAAATATGTATAATATAATACATAACATTATTATTATTATTATTATTTTTTTTTTATATGTACCCAATTTATTTTACTGACTGTAAAAGATAGTTTTTAGCCGAAAATATTTTTCTAAAAAGAATATTTAGATTAAAAAGATTTAAAAAATCCTTTTGTTTTGAGTTAAACAATATTTTTTATGCTGTTAAATAACTTAAAAAAAAAATAACTTATAAATAAATAAAATATAGATATGGTACATAATATATATGAAAATATTTTTATATATATATGTAAATATATTTTCCACTTTCAAAAGAAAACCCAAAATATTTGAAAACTTAAAAAATTTTATGAAAATATTCTTTTGAATATTAAAATTTTTCCCAAAACAAAAAAACAAAAAAAAATGTTGCAAAGTTTTCTTCTTTTTTTTTTCACAAAAATTTTATGGAATATTTACTTTCAATATATATATTTTATATGTTGATGAAGCAAAAAAAAAAAAAGTAACAACAACTTTTACTTTGGT
This sequence comes from Hybos culiciformis, assembly GCA_964007475.1. NCBI lineage: Eukaryota > Metazoa > Arthropoda > Insecta > Diptera > Hybotidae > Hybos > Hybos culiciformis. Next base: position 64,204,635 of record OZ023274.1, on the reverse strand, counting down.
GTCTATCTCGAAATTCTAGTTTTTTTTTTTACAAACATTTTACAAATTACTCAATTTTATAACGTCGTTACGCCAAAAAAGGTTTAACTTCCAAAATAAGTAAAAAAAAATAGTGTAAATTAAATTAGTTAACAAAATTTTTAAGGGGAAAATCTCGTTGAATATCACAACTCGAAACCAAAATTTTAATGGTTATTTGAGACACATTTAAAAGTCTTTTTCAGCCGGGATATGATCTATAATTGATATGGTCCAATGTCGTTATTGACTTAAAAAATGTTTTGTTTTTATTTTTCTGTCCTTTTTAAATTTATTTTAGATTTCTTGGTTTAGCCAGTTCTTCTAATAATTTGGGACTGGAGAATTGAAGTCAAATAAAAATAGAATCGAAATCAGAATTCAAAAATGAGACACAGGATTTTCATAATATAAAATGGTATTGGTGTTAATGATCGGTATATTTCTTATTTCTTCTTTATTTTTCTATTCGGGGGGCAATTAAAAATTTTGTAGTCATCGTGAATGTTTAAAAGGCTTAATACTTTCATAATTGAAACCAATTTAAAGTTATGTTGAACAGTGATAAGCTGCTTTTTTTGACATCAGCTTTTTATAAAATAATGATCAAACATTTAAATTTTACAGAAACTTGCCAACTTTCTGATTTGCATGTCTTTAACATAAACTAAAGCAGGTCATTTATAATTATAGAGTATTTGAAAAGAAGAGGCTTAAATTCTCAACTAAAATTATTGAAAAAAATGTTTCTTTTATCCAGAATCATAATTGTATGGATTTTCTGTATATATATTCTGATTTATACATAGATAGAAACATAATTTATAGTTTCGTAATTATTATTTTTATCTTTAAATATTATCTTATAACTTAATTCTGAATAATATTTTGAAAAATATTAAATAAAATAATAAAAGAGAATTTATATTGTCTTTAAAAATGTTAAAGGACCATATTTATTCCTGATAATTTTTGTTGTTTTGACGACACTCGAACAAAAAAAAATCGTCAAGTAATTATTGATTGAAACATAAAAATAATATTTTTTGTTCTCTATTATTGTCTAAAACTATATAAATATAATAATTAAGGTATATATTGCATATGATATCGAAAAAAAAAAAGTTTTGGACAAAAAACCCCAAAATAAAAACTCCAAAAAATTTTTATTAATAATTCCGCAAAACTAACAGAATTTTTTTCAAAACGGGAATGTGACTACGCTTTAGTTAGGGCTTCGCAAGTCGCTATGGGGCTTCAGGAACTAAAATCTTCTCTTTTGCAACATAACTCAGCTTATTCGCAATATAACTATACCGGTATGCGACCGAAACAGTATTAGCATTCTTTACAGGTTTTGAGATTGTTAAGGTTTGTTTCTTCGATTTTTAGATTTTTGTTTCTTGGGAATGATTTATTCGCTTTTGGAATTTTCTGTTCTGCAATTTATACAATTTTGCCTGATTCTTAATTTTTCAAAGAACAAATGAATATAGCAAAATTATTAATATAAAATTTTATAATTTAATTTTAATAAAGAATAAAGAAAATATATATATGCACATATAATTAACATATTTAAAAATTATTTATATAATAGGTATTATATAAAGAAAAGTAATAAATTTTATATTATTATATATAGGAAAATAAATTTATTTTTAATTCAATAATACGTATCTACTTAAAATATAAAACTAAATCACTTTCTTCTCTACTTACAAAAAAACTGAAAAGATTCAAAAATGTTCAAATGTTTTAAGGTGAAAGAGAATTATAAAGAAAATGATTCATTCCAATTTTTTTTTTCCATATAGTTTTAAGCTATTAATCTTGAAGATAATTTGAATTTATTATGGGGAATAGTTTTATGTTTCTGCTTTCAAAAGATAAAATAAAGTTTTTGTGGTGGAAAGGTTTTTATTTTATTTTATTTTATATTATTATTTTTTTCTCTAAGTTTATCATTGCTTCTAAATCTAAAATTAGGTAAGAATTCTTTTTTTTTTTAAGAAATAATAAAAAATAATAAAAAAAAGTTTTCTCCTCAACAACTGAGATGATAAACTCTAATATACCGATAATAGTCGATTTTGTAAAAAAAAAAATTAAATCAATTTATAATTTTGGTTTTAATTCGCTTTCAAAATAGTATTAAATATATTTAAAAAAAAATTTGAAACAAAAAATTAAATAATAAAGAAGAAATTTGATTTTTCTCTCTTTGGAAATATAATTAAAAAATTTAATTATGTTATAGTTATATATAATGCAAAATGGCATATTCATCATCGTAATTATAGTATTTTAATTTTATATTAAAAGTAATAAAAAAATTTACAATTAATAAATTGTTTGGGAAGTTTTTAAAGAAATTTGTAAAAAACAAAAATTTTAATTATAGAAAGTATAGAAATATATGAGATTCTATTTCTTTTATTATTACGAATACTTTTTACGTGAATTGAGATGAATGATTGCTAATTTTTTTGTCTTGATATCAAAGTTTTTCGCTAATGAGGATGATAAGGTCAATTCATCAGTAATTTAATTTTGCTGCAATCATTTATTTTTTGCTGTGAGTTATTGACTACATTTATATTATCATAATTATATGAACGAGACGATCATCAAGCTAAGACTTGATGCAAGTGAGCCAGCCTAATGTATATATTTAAAATAAGTACATAGGGAACTTTTTTTAAAATCAGATAATAATGTATAACTTCTAATATAAGAATCAAAATTAAAACTTTATAAAGGAATGAATAATAAGTGATACTAAACATCAGTTTAAATAACTTTTTTTATTCAAATACAAAATGAAAAACAAAACTTTGTTTATGTTCTATATTTTTATCTATTTTCATTCATTTTGATAATGATTGAACTGATTTTCACTTAAAACCAATGTTACAGAATTCTGTCTTCTCAACTCCAAAGTTTCTTTTACAAAAAATTCGAGCAATATTATTCAGTGTACTTAAATGGTGGACTTTTTTTCGGCATTTTTCTTTTGCATTAAATTTTTCAATTGGACGAAGTGTTTACTTTTTTCAATGATTCTTTATAATCTATCCGTAAAATAATTTTTTTTCACAAAGTTTAGCAAAATTAAATTTTGTAAGGTATCACTGCAATCTGCAATGTAAAACTCTAGGAAAATTTCTAAAAGATTATTAGATATAAGTAAGTTGATAAATGTAATATTCGATAGCAATGTTAATAATTTTCGAAACTGAGTATATTCAAAAACATGAAATATATCTTTTTTGCAAAAGAAAATTCCTTATTTTTAGAAACTGAGATAGTCTTGACAATAAATCTACATCATCAGCAAAATCTGCTTAAAATTTCTATTTTAAAAATGAGGCACACTCATACACAAATTACACACCTATGGTCAGGCCCGGCTCGTGGTTTTTTTTGTGTGTGTGCAAGGAATGATTGGCGTCTTTGAAAAAGTTTTCAATTAGATACTCAAAAGCTACATAAAGCAAACACTAGCTAAATTCCATTTTTCTTGCCCGATAGTTGATCTGAAGTAATTTTTGATCAGTTTTAATTTTGGAAAAGTTCTCTCACCTTTAGCAACTGAAACGGGTAAAGTTAGTAATACCACAAAGTAAGCATAAATAAAAGAAATTCATTCCATAGAAAAAATTCATATTAAAAAAACTAAACAAAAAATGTCGGTCTATATGAAATCACTATCCCAATTGTCGGTAATATGGTGTTCGCATTAGGAGAATATTTGAGGAATATGCTGTTTTCCGGAATATTTCAGGAATATGAACTGGATTTTTCATATAAAAAATATTCCGGAATTTGTATATTCCACTTTTATATTCCAGTTTGTCAGAGTTGGAATTCTACATTTATAGTTACTTTCACTTACTTTTTGAAATTTTGTTATAGTTGGCAACAATTTTTTTTGTCAAATTCGAGTCAAAATGAAGAAAAAACAAAATAAAATTGAAAAAAAGCGAGATAAAAAGTCAAAATTTTCAACAACAAACATTTTTCTCTTTCCCCATTTGATTTTTATACATCATCAAATTCCAGTTCTCATCAAATTTTGTAATGCGAATGGCAATTTGTTTTCCGGAATATAAGTGGAATTTAAATTATAATGCGAACAAGGTATAATGGGATACCGATTTCATATTTTTTGATTTCATATTTTTTGTTTAATTTTTTTAAATTTGAATTTTTTGTATGGAATGAATTTCTCATATTTATACTTCCTTTGTGGTAATACCCTTAATGCAATTAGTGCATTTGGAAAGAGTTCTTCAACATTATTGTTATAAATCCAGTTTAAAATGTTTTCTGGATTAATATCATTTTGAATTTTGCGAAACAACAATTTCAGATAATTCTGTAGTTCGTTTGCTCCAAAAATCAAAAACTCAAAAAAAAATTTGTAGGTTTAAAAAAAAATTTATTTTTGTTGAAATTTAAATTTTATATTGGCTTGTAGGCGCCTTTTCATTACTGGCGCCTTTCATCCCTAGGCGCCTTTTCATTACATTACATTACTGTGTTCAGTGCACAGTTCGCACACGCCTCCAGCCGGGCCTGCCTATGGTTATGGGAAATACAGAATTTCCTTTGCAGATTTTTAAGAAAATAAAATATCATTTCGGAACGATATTAACGCTCAATCTTCATTTGTAAAATAACAGATGCGAAATCGTGTCTTTCCAAAACTAGAAATTCTATTGAAATCAAAGTAATATATCAGTTTCTAAAAAAATTGTTAGTTTTGGAACGAACTCTAAAAAAATAAAATAGTTTATTTTAATAAAGGAAGCACCGAAGTTGCGCAATAACTCAGGCTTCAAATTAGACAGTTATAATTATAAATATTATTATTGTCTTTCCGTTGTATGAATTAAGTATGTACATGAAAATAAAATATAACTTCTTCTTTTTTTTTTATTTCCCTGGGTTCTGGATATACGAACGAGCCGTTTTGTTGCACCGTGATCTCTTTTTTTCGCGTCAAATTAAATGTTTGGTCAAAAAATTTGCAGTAATTTTTAGTTTTTACAAATGGCAATACTTTCCAGATGATTTGGAAGCAAAAAATTCTTATGTACGGAGTCTGCAATCTGCGTCTATTCTGAAAATAGTAAAAGAATGATTTTTTTCGAAATAAAACAATAAATTTTTTTTTTCATAAATAAAAAAGTTTTGTTCTCTTTATTTTTCAATTTTTTTCGTTTTGTTCATTTTTTTTTTTTTGTTTTTGTGTAATAATGTTTTTTATAATAATAATAATAATAATAATAATATAATTAATAATTAATAATAATTTTTTTGTTTTTTTTTTTTAATTTTTTACTCACAAAAAGCAGCAACAAACAAGCCAAAAAAATAAGCAAAGAAAAATATTTTTATTTTTATAATTTTGTATTTTATATTTTATTTTTTAATGCTGTTGTGAATCATCGATTCTTTTCTTTTTTTTTTTTTTATTCACTAAAAAATAATTAGTTTTTTCTTTTTTTTTAATATAAAAATAAAAAAAAAATAAAAAAACTTAAAATTAAAATAATTTCTATAAATTTACAAAGAAAAATAAAATAAAAATTAAGATTTTATCTAGAAAAGCATCGAAGCATTTTTCTTTGTTTGATTTTTTTTTTTGTTTTTTAGTTTTTTAAATATATAATTTTATAAATTTTTTTTTTCTTACTTAAAAACATAAACAAGAATTTTTTTTTTTTTTTTTTTTTTTTTTTTATTTAATTTATAATTAAATTTATAATTATGTTTAATTAATTAATTTATTTTTATAATATATCTTAAAATTTTTTTTTTTTTAATAATGACAATGAAAAAATTAATTAAAATTTAAAAAGAAAAAAGAAGAAAAAAAAATTGGTAATTCTTTTTTTTTGTTTTTAAATTATTATGTAATTTTATTTTTAATATTTTAAATTATATTTTTATATTATATATAGAAATTTTTTGAATGAAAACAACAATTCTTTTTTTATTTATTTTTTATTTTTTTTAAAATTTATATTCTTTAAGATAAATTTATAATTTTGGGATAAAACTTTTTTTCAATTTTTTTAAATTTTTTATTTTCTTTTTTAATTCAGTTTATAGCAGAGAGATAATTCGTTTTCAAAATACGATAACGATGCGTTAAAAAATAAAAATATATATTTTAAACTTTGTCAATATTAATAAAATATAAGACAAAAATTTATGACAAATAAATTGCCGTCAAATTAAATTCGGAACAAAAATGTGATTTTTAAACTTTTGATTTAATTTCCCAAAAGTCTCTGTACAGTAATAATGATCTTAAATTAAATTTTTGAAACTTGTATTCAAAAGTTATAAACAATTATTTATATTTATCGTGTAGGCTTGGTGAATTTTCTCTTTTGTGAAAATAATTTTGCTTTAATACCTAGAATCTGTCAAAATTCTTAATATGGTTAATATGAAATATTCGAATAATAAAAAAAAAAAAAATCCAGAAGTAAAAGGCTGTTAACACCAGCATTATCGATGAAGTTAACAAAGCCCATTCTTCATTTGTTGAATAATTTAATAAGTTTCTTTTATAGAAACTCTGTACATTTTTTGTAACCTTTTAATTTGACGGCTTCATTTTGATTATTCTGAAAATAGTTTTTGTATTTTTTTTTTTTATAAAGCAAACAAATATACACTTTATTATATTTATAACATACATAATATAATTTTTTTATTTGTTTATTTTCACATAAACGAAAAAAAAAAATTATATTATGTTTATCAAATTAAATTTGATTTTAATAAAAAAATTTTCTTAAATTAAAGCTTGAATAAAAATGTATGTATGTAAAAAAAAACTAAAGTAGAAATAAAATTATTTTGACTATATAAAATGAAAATTTGGACTAAAAAAAATGCATTTATTGCGAAATCTTATTTACAATTTTTTATTTTTATAAAGTCTATTTTAATATTTAATTTTATTTAATTTGTTTTAACTTTTTTTTTTTTTTCGTTTTAACACTCTATAATTAGTTTTTTTTTTTTTCTTATACAACAATTCCTTTATGTTAATTCGAAAAGGAATAAATAAGGTAATCTTTTTTACAGGTATTATGGCGATTATTATGTAAAGCCGCAAAATCAAAAGTATATTTATATAACGAAAGAATGAATATACACATAAAAATTTTGTATACAACACATACAGTATAGACTTGTATTAGAAAATGTGTGCTAATGATTCTGAATTTAAACGACCTCAACGTAGAAGAAATGCCACTGTTTTAATTTAATTCAGTAACTGATATTATTCTATTTACGCAGAAACAAAACCAAATTCCAATAAAACTATATGTTGTACATCAAATGAGTTAGAAAGCTCAAATTATTTGAAACAAAAGAATTCTTAATATATTCAAAGGTTAAATGAGGTGGATTGAAAATATTTTAAATTTTGAATTAATTATTAAATTTATTTTTTTTTCTTTGCCAGAATGATAATATACACAAAAGATAGATTTTACTATATAATAAATTACATTCCGAAATGCTGTCAATTAAAGAACTGCCGGCGCAGCGTTTATATTAATTACAAATTAAATTTATAATTAGAGTTTTTAATTTTTTTTCATATTTTTTCTTTTATAATTAATTTAATGTTTTTATTTATTAATTTTTTTTATTTTTTTTTCAATTCTGATACATTTTAGAATACCTTAATAATTTTTTTTCTTGTAAATATTTTCCTAGTTATTTATATTGGTTTTTAAAAGATATATATATAATTTTTTATTAATCGGAACACCTCAATTACCAGTCTTTGCATTTTTTTTTTTTATAATTATCTATATAAGTTATATAATAATAAAATTATTGTGTTCATATTTGAAATCACATCTTTATAGATTTTTTTTTATTATTTCTTTTGGAGACATAACACAGTTGAAAAAAAAAAAAAATGTAGCTTCTTTTTTTTTTTCTTATGTGAATCGAAAGAGTGTGTAGTAAACTATAAAAGAAGTAATATACTTTTATATGCCATAATTATAATCGAAATTATTATTAGAGACTTAAATATTATGCAATAAAAATAAAAACCTGAACATTATGCCTAAATATTTAAGACTTTTTTTGAATTAAATTATCAGAAAATTTATTGTGTAAGTATCTGAATTTTTAATTTTTTTTTTATTTTAGAATAATTTAATAATATAGTACAATATAAATTAATATTTGGAATAACTAATTTATGTATATATATAAGTATATATAAAGTCAGCATTTAGACAATTTATGTATATTATGTATATTACAGTGAAATTTTAACAATTAAGATTTCAAATTTTATTGAATTTCATTTTATCTTTAATCGTAGTTCATAACATGAACACAACGTTACTATAATTTATTTTAAAAAAAATTTTTGATATTTTTTGGGTACAAAATAATATAAAAGTTAAAAATATTTGCTTCATTGATAATATTTATTTATTATATATAATATATAATTTTATTTAGTTATTAAAAATCTTATAAATATGGTTTAAATTTCTTGTATTTTTTTTTTTTTTCTATTTTCCTAGGTATATAAAATATTATTATTTTGGTTTTTTTTTTTTGATTTTTTTTTTCTGTTTGATTTCAAAATTACCATTATATTAAAAATATTTCGATTTGATTTTTAATTTTTAATAAGAATATAATGTATAAATATTTTTTTTTTTTTTTTGTTAAATCATGTGTATAAAATATTTATGGTATTTTTATTTATAATTTTTCTTTGAAAGATAAAAAAAAAACAAAATCGCTTTTCATTTATATGGTTTGACACAATTATTTTCACAAAGATTTCCTCAATATAAGTATATATGTATATAGTTTATGATCTGTGCATTATCATTACATAATTATATTATGTATGTTTGTATATAGAATGTTATAGAAAAAAAAAAGAAATAAAGAAAATTTTATAGACCTTGTTCTTAGTACAATATTTATTATAATTTGTTGTCATATAGAGATAGGTGTGAAGTGAGCAGAAATTAGTCGAACAGTTAATGATTTCAAAAAAACAACAATGCCTGCTAACGTTCTTTTAAATATCAAAATGGCTAATTATGTATGGAGTGTAGTCAGGGCCGGCTGTGAGTTTTTCGAGGCCTCGGGTAAATATTATATGCGGGGCGGGCCACTTCTAACTAAAAATTTATAAAATAGAGTGGAACTATAGTTTTAATGTTAGTGTGCGAAAAACTGATAAATTTTGTTCCATTTTTAAAAATCAGATTTTTATATTTCTAATATAATTAGTTTTCTTTTTTTATGATAAAAACACTGCGCACTCTGTCTGATTGAGGGATAGAGATGTTTAAATATTTTTTACATTTTTTTTAATTCATTTTGTAATGATTTTCAATTTTTATTACAAAAATGTGTGTTTCGATTTTCGAACTCGTGCATTTTTTTTAGTCCTTAAATTATTATTTTTTTTTTAATTTTAATTTTTATTATTAACATTATCACTAACACTGTTGTTCATTTTCATTTTTTTTTTTTATTAAAAATTGTGTACGTATAATTATTTTATATATTTTTCCTAAAATGCTTTATTTCATATTTCATTTTTTTTTTTATTAATTAATATATAAATTTTTTTTTTTGTTTTTAATTTTTCTTTAAAGTCATTAAATTTTGACTAAAAAAATTAAAAAAAAAGTTTTTTCTTTTAATATAAAAAACATAAATAAAAAATCGAAAAACAAAAAAAAATATTAAATTTAATTCACTTAATTTAATTTTTACATATTTGCGTAAAATAACTAAAATGAATTTTAAATTTCTCTTTTGTCAATTTGTTTGAATTTGTTTGTTTTTAATGTTTGTTTTTTTTTTTTTTTTTTACACAAAATAATGACGAGAATAAACACCCGTTAAATTAAAATATATAATTTATACATTTATATAAATTTTATTATTTTTTTTTTTTAATATTAAATTTATACTGTAAAAATTTTCCTGCTAATTATTTTAGCTTCAAATTACAATTTTCTTCTTTTGTTTTTTTAAATATTTTTTTTTAATCAATATTTTTTTTTTTTTTTTCAATTTAATTTACATGTATAATAATATTTATAATTTCCTGTTTTGCATTATATCAGGGCCGAAATATACAGGGTACTTTTAAAATAAAATTTCTATAGTAGATATTATTATTGTGACTGAGATGGCAAATAAACAAAGATTTGAAAGATAAACTATTTATGCGAGAAGTAAAATTGGTAACTATAATCGCGTTATTAATTGAAATAAAAATTTTATTTATTTATTATTATTCGAATCTACATGTGCGCATTCGATACATAAATTCATTAGATAATCAAAACATTGTTAATTTTCCTGATTAAATGTAATTGAAGAATGAAGAAATTAACATCAAACCTTTAAACTTTTATTATGATAAGCCTGCAGTAAATCGACAACTATTTCATTTATATTCGTTAACCTAATTTTAACTAGAATTCTATAAACCATACATATTCTTCTTTTTTTCGAAAACTGAATATATTTGAAAACTGAATCGTTTATCAGTTCAGTTCTAGTTCAATTCTAGTTCAGTTGATAGGTATGAATAGTGTTACCTGAATCGCTAAATTAACTGTATGTCAAGAAGCAAAATAAATGAAGGAAAAAACCGATTATAATAAAAATCAAACGAATCGGTTTGGCTTAGATTTGGATTTCCTAATGAAATGATCAATTGGGACTGGACGACCTGATATAAACCTTAAATATGCCAGTTTACAGCGATACAAGATAGTAAGAAATAAAATCGGTTATCACAAATTTAATATATTTGTATATGAGTTCAAAAACGTGATGGAAATTAATTCAAAGAAGTCTTACTTTTCATTATAAAACTAATTGATTTCTACTAGTTGTAATTTAAAATATTTCAGTTTTAAAGTTTCAGTTTTCAAGTTGAAGCACATTGAACTTTTTTTAAAAAGAATGAATGTGAAAAAAATATAGTTACTGCAAACAAATATATATTTTATAATTTAAATTAGAAAAATTATTAGGTTTCAGTTAGATTCATCAACTTTATAAAAATTAAATTTTTGCGTTAAATTCAATACCCCGTTTCTTCTCTAAATATGTATATTTTAAATGTTTTCCGCTTAAATGTTTTTTTTTTGCTATTTAATATTTATACATCCATGATTTTATCTATATACATTTTTATGAATATTTATGTATAATAAATATGTGTGTAATATTTCAAAAAAAGGATCGTGGTTTAATTAATGCAATTTATCTAAATGTTTACTACAACTACCTACATATATATTTTATTTTTTTTAATTTGTTGTCTACGGTAGTCATTCCAATATTGCATAAATTTGCATTTTATTTACTTTTTGGTACCACAAAAAAGGAATAAAAAAAAAAAATTATATGTTATGCAAAAAAAAAAAAAAACTTGACGTAGATTTGGCTTCTAGTTTTTATTTGTTTTCATTTTACTTTTAGATTATTTTTTATTTAAATTTTTTTTTTTTTTTTTTTTTACTTAAAATTGCCATCCAAAAAATATATATATTTTTAGTTCTCCGAATCACAGAATTAGCATCACACAAACGATAGCGAGTTTTTTTTCTTTTTTTTTTTTTTAATTTTAATTCTCATTTTCATTCATGATTTTTATTTTTCATTTTCTTACGATAAAAATAATGCTTCTCATAGTAAAAATTTGAATTAAAACATTTCTACGAAAAACAAAAAAAAAAATTATCATTTTACTAGGATTTTATTATTATTCTGTCTACATTTAATGTTTTATATATATAAGTATATACAGAAAAAAAAAACAAAAGGAAAAACATTGATAATATTAAAATTTTTTTTTTTTATAAAATTTAATTTTGAACAAAAAAACATTCCTTATTTTTTACTCTCTATAATTATTATAATATCCCTGTTTAAATATCGTTTTAGTTGCTTTTTTTTATATTTAAAAAAAAATTTTTTTTTTATTATAATTTTCGGATGTAAATTCAAAAATTTTAATTTTAATTTTTTTTTTAAATTTTGCTCAATTAATAATGTAAATTATGTAAATCAATTAAAAAAAAAAAAAAAAAAAATTGAAATATTATATTAATTTTATAGAAAATTTTTTTTTGATATTTTTCGATTTCAATATTTTTATAAATTTTTCATGTAAAAAAAAAAAAATTTGTACAAAAATTTTGATTTATGACTCGTAAGAACCATAAACAAATTATTATTATTATTAAATATGAATATTGAAAGCGATGAACTTATTTTGGCTTATCATAATAATATCATTTTTATATAATTATTAGAGTTATAGTAAAAGAGTATTTTTTATATAGATAAATGTAATAGACCAGTGTTTCTCAACCTTAGGGTCGCGACCCGAATTTGGGTCGCGAAAGATTTTCAATGGGTCGTTTTAATGGGAAAATTCTATTACAAATGCTACATATATTTTTTCAAAAATAATAAAATATTTTGATTATGTAAGAAGAATTAATCTATACATCTATTTTCTAACAAATTGCTCTGTTTTTAGATTGATAATAATAAAACAGCTTTTAAAATTCATTCGCTTTAAACAAATCGAACGAAAAAAAATTAATTATCAAATGAATGTGTCAACAACATATTATAAGTCGTTAAAATAAAAATAAATAAAACATTTTAAAGGTGTCTTTCTAGCTTGTCATTAAATTTTTCAGATTTCGTCGCGTTATTTTTCACATTGAGGGTCGCGTTATTTTATATTCATATTTTATAGGTCGCAATAGTAGAAAGGTTGAGAAACGCTGTAAGAGACTATCAGAAAAAAATAAAAACCATCAAGCTTTCTGTTCTGCGATTAATGTCATCCTAAAATGTTTGATAAGAAGTTTTACGCTTTATTTACATTTAATTTGTATTCGTTGATTTTAATTAATATTATATTACCAATTTAACAGCCATTTTATAAAACAAGAAAAATGTACGTAGAATTTTATTCTTGAAATCAAGTTTATATATTTTCTTTCGTATTTTGTTAGCCAATTTTATAATCAATTGTAAAAAAAGTAACAATATAATTATGACACTTTAACAAATTCAAAGTCAATCTTTTTTTTTTTATTTATCATTTATTTTATAATTTTTCCAAAAATACTTAAAAGTCACAAAGTTAAAACTGGAATCTTTTTATTCTACATAATTTACTACGATTTAAGAAAATTAATTGAATGAAAATAATTTTGTCTAAATAACACTATGATTTTATAATGTTAGCTTTACTTTATAATTAGACTGGAAGAAGAGAATTTTTTTTTCACATTGCATAACTTGAACAAAAAACATAATAAAATTAATCTGACAAGCCATTATTAAATAAATTCTTCGATTTTAGAATTTAGTTTGTTTTTTTTTCATTTATTAAATTTTTTTTTTAATAATAATTTTGAAATCACATTTACAGAAAAATTTATAATTTATAGTTAATTTATAGAAAAAAAACCAAAAAAAAAAAAAAAAATTAAACATTAAAAAGGAAAAACACATTTTCACATATAGAAAAAATTTATTTTATTCTAAACATTATAAAATCTACGCTAAATATATAAAATTTATCTATAAAGAGCCAATTAGAATGGAAATTTTTATTTGTTTTTTTTTAAAACTAAAAAATGATATTTTTTCACATACAATTTATTAAAAAAAAAAAACCGAAAAAAAATTACTTTATTTTTAATATAAATATTTAAAAAAAAGAATTTAAAAAAAATTTTATTCTATAAAACAGCCAATGCGTTTTAATGTAAAAATGTATAATACAAAAGAAGAACAAAAAACTTTTTTATATGTTATTTTAAATTTTTTTAATTTATTAATATATTAATTATTCTTTTATAGCTTTTGATTTCTAAATCATTTTTTTAATCCTTTTAATCGCTTATCGTTTGTTTGTGGTGTATTTTTATTTAATTTTTATTTAATTTTTTAATGTTTATAAATTCTGTCTAGCCTTTATTTACTATATATTTAATTAATATATTATTTATTTATTATAATATTTCTTTCAATATCATTTTATTATTATAATTTTGGAAGATATTTTTTTTCTAAAGCGGATCTATGTATACCATCGGGAAAATTTTACTAATTTGTGCTAAATGCTCGCGAAGAAAATTTTTGTAGTTAATAAATTTTTTGTTTAGCTAATTTTTTTTTTTTTTTATATAAATAAGCAAAGCACAACAATATTCAATCAAATTCAGCTCTAAAATAATTTAGTGTTACAGCTTGAAATTTTGGAAATTTGTTTTATTTAAAAAAATATATTTTCCGTAAACTATTTTTTCAAATACAATTTCAAAATTTAGGCACACACAGGGCCCAGGAAGAGGGGATCAGAAAGGTCTTTTGACCTCTTAATTTAGGGGGGCCTCCAAATAACATTATACAAAACGATCAATAAAGTTTACCTTACTTTTACGTACGCAACAAACAACTAACTTCTCAATATTTTATGATTTCATTCTTGTGTGGTTCTTAGTGAAATATTTTTTATGCTTTGAGTTGTAAGATTATAAGTTGAAATAATAAAAGTTTATTAAGTAGTATTTACTACTTGTTTAGTACTTGGTAGTAGTTCACGTTTTCAAAAGTTTAAACTGAAAATGTTTTAGTTTTTTTTTCTCTAAAATTGAATTATTAACCTCTACAATATAGTTTTTTGAACTGCATTAAAAATACTTCTAATTTTTTTTTCATTAAATAGGCCACAGTATGTTGTCTGACCTGGGCCTCCAGTGTCTCTCACTGGTCCTGGATAATACCTACATGAAATTGTAGAAAAAAAATCTGAATCTTTTAAATTGTATATTGCAAAATATAATTAAATTGTATTTTTTTTTATATTTTTTTGTGCCACTAAATATTTTCCACGAAGGTTTTACAAAAAAAAAAAAAAAACAAAAAAAAAACTTCCTCAAAAATAATACAATTTTGAATTATTTTATTATGTAAATTTTTCGGATAAAACTAGGAGCATAATTAAATTTATATGTTTTTTTTTTTATTGAATTTTTTAATTTAATTTATAATATTATTTTACATATACATATATGTATACTAATTTATTTTTAATAATTGCCATTTTTATAAAAATAAAAAAAAATTTAAAAAATTGTATTTATCTTAATAGTGTGTTTTTTTTTTTTTTTAAATTATTGGTTATAAAAATGTATATAAAATGAAACTAAAAAAATTGGCAGTGTAATTTTTATCTCTTAAGTTCTTGTATATATGTCTATATGGAATTAGTTAATAAAAAATACAAAAATTAATAATAAATTTATTTATATTAAATTTTAAGGAAAAACTAAAATGGTAACTAATTAAATATTCTTAATTAATTAAATTTAATAATAAAATGAGCAATACAAAATCTAAGTTAAACTTTTTTATATGAAATTGGAATTAAGAATAAGAACATTTTACACAAGATTTAGTTGCAGAGACTGATGTTTACAATACCAGTGCTCAACAACCAGTATGCCGTGGTTGGTTATACCCAAGAAGAATTTTATTTTATATTTCGATGTTTTGTTTCTTTTTTTTTTAATTGTTTCTTTCATTAAAATATTTGTGGGATTTTAGAAGATTCTCCAACATAAGCTTCTTCTTTTTTAATTATGGGAAATTTCCTTCGATCTGAAAGAACGTGCTTCGATAAATTAAACGGGTTCAATCAAAAACTCGAACTGTGGCAGATGGTCTTACAACAAGAATTAAACGAAATGTTTCAAAGGAACAACACATGATCTTTGATTTTCAACCCGAAAAGAAATTTCTTTTTTTTTTTAAATTTAAAGTGTATAATAAATGAAAAATTGTAAATTCTAAAATTAAGAAAATTAAATTTCTAAAAAATTATTTAATTTAAAATTAAAATTTGTTTTTGAACATGCGCCTTTGGTGAGTTTATTAAATTATTTATATATATAAAACAAAATTGTACGAATTAAAATTAATTATTTAAAAAATATAAAAAAAAAAAACAACAATTTAATTTATTTATTTAAAATTTTTTTTTTTTTGTAAAAAATATAAAGTTTATAAAAAAAAATGTTAACAAAATTTAAAAAAAATGTGCATTTAAAAATAATAATTTTTATTTTTTTTAATTTTTTATACATTATTCTTAATTTTAATTTTTGTTTTTATGTAGCAATTTTAATTTTTTTTTTTGTGTCTATAAATCGATGGCACAAAATAATATAAATCATTATAGTGATACTAATTATATATAATATGAATATGAAATATTATTTCAACAAACAAAAAAAAAAAAAAAATGTAACTTTCGTTAACAAAATAATATATGTATCTAAGTAGTGCGAAACTTTTTTTTTGTAAACAAAAAAAAAAACAATAATGAAACGAAAAAATATTCTGCTAATCGAAAATTTAGTTATGACGTTTCATGTGTAACGCCAGATGATCTGATCGTGAAAAACAACGATCGCAATTCCGACATTTAAAAGGTTTAGCTCCAGTATGTTTACGATAATGACGGGTTAATTCATCACTTCGAGCAAAACGCCACGTACAACCTTCCCAGGAGCATTTATACGGTTTTTCACCTGAAAAAAAAATAAAGAATTATATTAATTTATATAAATTTATTTATGTGAAGTAAAATCAATTATGTAATAATTTAAATCATAAATATTTTTGTTCATCGCTGAAATAAATAATTAAACTTCAGATTTATATCGCATGAATAAGTATATATTTATGTTTTGTTTTGATTGATAAATTTTCTGTTTTTTGCCAAAACATATATTTCTTGCTAAATTCGATAAACAAATTCTTTTCATTTACTGAATTTGGTAAAATGAGTATATGACCCACCGCTTTAACTTTTAATAAACCGAAAATTTAATCGAATGTTTTGTAAGAATTAAGGCCGACTAAAATCATTAGGGTTATAGCTAAACACTCACGTAATAGTAGGTACTTAAGCAACCGAACTAATGTTCAATAAAACATTTATATAGTACGGTAAGTCCAATTAAAATTAGATTGATTGTTATAATTAAAGGTTATTACAAATTTTATCTTTTATTTCTATGCGTCTACAATATTAAAAAAAAAAGTTAAATAATAATAATTTGCCAAACACCAACACTATCACTTCTAGAAATAAATATTTACAAGCTGAATATAAATTGCATAAACTTAAAACAAATTATTATGAAAAACAGAATTTTTTTTAGACACAATCCAAAATTCTAAAGTACATCTAATCTAATATATTAAGATCGAATGAACTTAGAAAACTTGATCTAATTATTGTTATTTTTAATAATCTTCAAACTGAAAAAGCTGTCCCTATACTACATATAATAATCATGGATACTACCAGCATCACTATGTAAAAAAATGTAAACGTCGAATTTTGAAATATTGAATTTTATTGCAATCAGAAAACGGATGAGTTATTTAATTACACATCTTAATGTTAGATTTGTCGTAATGGAAGTTACATTCATATAAAAATATTAATTTATTACTATAGAGAAAAACCATAAAAATAAATTCAAAAAAGACAAGTACTAAATATTTATGAAATTATGAATGTCGTATTCAAATTTCGATAGGTAATTAAATTATTTTCTGATACTATCTCTAAAATTCTGTAATCTCCGATAGTGTAGTATGGGCACTTTATATAATAAATACTTGACAGACTTTTCAAACGAAAAGTGTTTTAATGTGCATGTGATCGGAAAGTTGTATTTACTACCGTAAATTTAGCTCAGTAAATGGTATATTAAATGCGTCAATACACATGTAATTATTTATTTAAGAAAATTTTATTTACACTCTTCAATTTTATTTACAACTTCAATTTTATTTACTTGCTTCATTTTGAACTTTTCTTTATTTTTTACATTGCAAATGTATTGATTGCAATTACCTCTCACATGCACATTAAAACAGTATACAAAACATGTTAATAAAATTTGTTATACAGCTCGATGTGTATATACACAAAAACACATGAACACTTGTCAAAATTATGTCACTCGACCTAACGGTCTGTTATTTGTGATATAAGTATTGACGCGTGTCCATGTGTTTTTGTGCATAACACAACTCGTTGTAATAACAAGTTTTCTTAACATGTGTTGTAATCTACTATAAAAATTTATTTATAAAAATGATAAACATTTTTCTTCTTTTTTCTGAATATGATAACTTTTGTTTTGTTCTCGGACTTGATTTCTTTTCTCCTTTTTGTCTTGCTGTATTTTTATAATAAACAGAAAAATAATTTTTCTAAATCTTAAATTTCTTTTCTTTTCTTTCTTTTATTCTGATTCAACAAAACGTTACTGAGAAAACAAGACCAAAAATATTTCGCTTAAGGATGTTATGGATAAAGTACATTGTTATCCTTAAGAATTAAGATAATAACTTACTTAAAAAAATTTTTTATTTTTATTTTATTTTTGAAATTCGAAAAGAAAAATTCCATTGCTTTCTTTTGATGTTATTATTTTGTTAATTTTATTATTATAATTTTTTTTTTTTTATTTCGAGAAAAACAAAAAAGTTTTCAAAAAAAAGAACATCAGAGATTTCACTTTTTTTTTTGTGTTTTTCTTTAAGCAGTTTTTCTGTTTATTTTAAGTAAGGAAAAATTATTTATAAAAATTTTTCAATTTTCTGAATATTATTTTTGTTATATAAATAAGATTTAAATTTTTTGAAAAAATCAAATTAATAATTTAAATAAATTTTTTTTTTTAAACAAATTAAAATATTATCAAAATTTCAATGGTTGATAAATAGAATTAATGTTTTTCCCTTTTTTTTTTGTTAGATTTATCCTAAGGACTGATAATCACTTTCATCTCATTATTAAGTTGAATTTTAACAACTTGTAGAATTTTAAATTAGATTTTAGAGAATTTTAATAAATGATTCTGTACTGAAAAAGAAACATTTAACATTGTATTGGAAGAAAACATGGCAAAATTATGTAAAGATTTTATCAACTTAAAATGAATAGTTTATTTGAATCTTAGGAGATGTTATTTTTGATCGAAAGAACACTTAATTGTACTTCAAAATGTTCACTCGTTTGCAGCAAGGAATTCGATAAACCAAATTTGTCGTCATTCATTTGTGGTTGGTGTAAACTAACTAAAGTCCAATTATATTCCATTGACGTACAGCGGCATCCTGTTAAAACCATATCCCATCTACTGCTCGCCAAGTTGTTTTAATTGGTCAGTATCATTCTCCATTGAAAATCGGGTTCGTCGAAGTGGTGCTTGGGGTTGCTAACGATAAAGAGTACATTTTTTTTTGTACATTACTCAATTAGCTTTTTAGATAGAAAAAAACTTTTATATGAGTTTGGATGTTTTGACGGGAAAATTAACCAATGAATTTTTTTACTATATATTTTATTTCAATTGTTTTTTACTAACTTTTTTTTTATTGAATAAAAGTGAATCTAAGAAAAACTGTATATTTTCAAATTCATTTTAATGATAGTTTCACATTACAGTATGTTAAGTTCAATAAAAATATTCAAATGAAAAGTTATGAAAAAGTGAGTTTGTTATTTTCTTTTGAAATCTTTTGAATTGCTGCAAACAATTTTAGATATTGAAATATTTCCAAGAGTTATGTTTAGAACTTGTAATATAATTTTACAAGAGGGCTAAAAAACTTAAAAAAGATTAAGTTACTTCCTTCAACTTAATATAGGTACATTATTTCTTACGCTTAACATTTTGGCTGAACACTGTCTGAACATTATCGAACATTACAAATCGAATTGTGATGTCTCGAAAACTAAGCGAGATGTCGAAAAATTTAATTTGATCTTTTCGTCCCATTTCGTCAAATTCTACAATATGACGTCATAAAATTGCGGCGCCACTGTTATCGTAGTATTGCCAAAAATTATATCCCTTTGAAATCAGAAGATAATAACATCAAAATTAAAAAAAAAAAAACATTAAAATTAGTTCCTTTATTCCTGGGCAGACAATTTTAAATATTTTTTTCAAAAACAAATCATTATTCATGACATAAAACATAATTTATTTAGACAGATATCGTTGAAAAAATTTATTATTTTCTTTAGTTTCCATAAAATTCTTTGCCTTTCTATTTTAATTATCTGTACACGAGATGAAAGCTTATATTTAAAAAGTAAACATTTCTTTCTTTTTTTTTTACCTAAACAACATTATCAAACCAATAAAAAACAATTTGTTCTAAAAAAAATTATTATTTTATTGGCAACATAACTGTGCTGCTGTTATCTTTTAAAAAATATTTATTTCTACATGTTCATATATATATATATATATATACATATATGTATATGTATATGTATATTGTATATTTATAAATTATATATATTAAATATAAATTTTAAATAAAAGAAAACAAAATTGTGTTTAGCACATATAAAAAATCATATAAGTATTTTGGGTTGAATAACTGCTTTATGATGCATTCATATTAAAACACTGAAAAAAAATATATAGCTGCATTTGCTATAGTTTCTGTATGATATGTTCTTCAGCATTTTACTATATCTGTTCATGTGATAATAGCAATATTTAACATAAAAATTTCAGAAACTTATTTTGTATTAAAAATATTTTTCTTTATACACTTTTGCCATTGGCAAGCAAACACGAAAAAAGAAGGATTTTCTTTGGGACTTTCTGATTTTTTTTTTCTTTTTTAAAAAGACTGTGATTTAAGTTGAAAGAAAAAGCTTTTGCTACAATTCATTTGATATTAACTTTCGAACGAATTATTTTATTATATATTTAAAATAATAAATGGAAAATTTGTTACACATAGCTATAATCTTTTTACAATATTTCATTATCTAATTTTTTTTTTCAGTGAAACATAAAACAAAGATAAATTTATGTGTTTAATAGGTATTTAGATATATAGTTTATTTATATATATATAATTTCAAAGAATAAAACAATTTTAGAAAAATAAAAATTTGAAGGTTTTTTTTTTTTATTTTCCAAAAGTGGAAAATTCCTAATATTTCAATTTTTATATGTTCCAAAAAATGCTTGTAGCTTGTAGGTATTTTATACCCACAAAATTTCTATATTTTTATATTTTTTATTTATATTTACAACTTTTTATTTTTTTATTATTATTTTTTTTTTATTATTATTTTAAGTATAAATTTTTCCACTTTAATGAAAAGGGTGCTTTTTTTGTTCTGTACTTGAATAAATAAAAATAAAAAACAAAAAATATATATATGATGTATATATTGAGAAAAAAATCTGTTTAAAATATAAAAACATCCTTTTTAAAAAATGATAAAAAAAAAGAAAATAAAAATAACAAAACATTTATACCTATATATATATATATATATATATATATATATATATATATATATATATATATATATATATATATTTGTTATTATTATTATTATTTTTTTGTTTTCTAAATTCTTCAATTATATGTTCTATGCTCTCTATGCTTTAAAAAGTTTATTTGGTTCTTTCAGGAGCAATAATTCAAAATTTTTCCTATAAATAATAATAGTAATAAGCTTTTCAGGAAAAAAAGAAAATTGTGTATTGTGCAAAAAAAAAGAAAAATACTTTAAAATTTCATCAGGAAATGGAATTTAATTTTTCAAAACAATAAATTTGTTTATTTTTAATTTTTTTTTTTTTGTTTGGCAATGCCAATGTTTGTTTATGTTTTTTTTTTTCTCAGTTGTTGTTAGTCGATTTTGGATGAAATGGTGCTTGTGTAGATTTTTATTGGTTTTTTTTTTTTTTTGTTAGAATCGGGATAAGTGATTTAAATTTTTTTTATTGTAATGGTTTTTAATGTTTATTGCGATATAATGAGAGTGGAAATTAATAAAAGGAAATTGGTTTTTGTATTCTATATGGTTTGGACTTGCAGTAGTATATTGTGCAGCATTGTTCAAGGAAAAATAATGTACTAAATTTTTGATATTAGAATATTGCCGAAAATTCTTAACAATATTCCTAAATACTATTGGGATAGGATGTTAGAATAAGGCGGGAGTGTGTATTTACAAAAAATTTATATATTGACAAAATACGGAAAATATTAAATTTTGAAATATATTCTTTTAAAAAAATATTCCAAGAATGAAAATAAGAAATACTTCGGGATGCAGAATTATATGGTTATACAGAATTTTGTCCATACAGTATTTTGTCCATATAGTGTTAATTGTCCGTACAGTATTTTGGGATACAATATTCTGATTTCAGCTGCTTTATTTCTCTACATTAAGACAAGAAAACGAATTGTTTTTTGTATGTATTCAACAGTCTTTGATAGTGTTACCTATTGCATTATCACATGTGAATTTCAACAATTTAATTCATCTTTTTTATTTTCAATTTATTCCGAAAATTTATCTAAGGACATTAAATTGATTTTTTTCAACAATTCCTAGAACCAAAAATCTTGAATAGAAAATAATTGAGATTTTGCAGGGTCTTATATTTTCCATGATTTCTATTATATCATTATTTTCGAAAGAAGAAAAGGTTTATTATTATTGTTTCTGAGAAATTTCATTACTTTTTATAAAACGTTTTATAAATTATTATTATAATTATTTATAAAATACCTGAACAAAAATTATAACTTGATTAAAAGTAGAAAATTGACTAGAAATTTATAAATCCTAATGTCCGTGCTTCAACAACAGTTAGAATTTTAATATCTAAGATTTTCTCTGTCTAATATTTATGTTCAAAAGCTATTTATACATAAATGAATTTAATATCTGCCCAATTCACTTTAATTTTAAAAATTTATAATGTTCCCTATAACTATATAGTCAGTATATATAATGTCAAGTGGTTGGGAAGAAATAACATAAATTCAATTAATTGTGTGGTGGTGAAATTTTTTTTTTTTTTTTTTTGAAAAAGATGTAACTAATTCGAATTTTTTTTCACTTAAAAAATATATTATAATTTTCAAATAAAATTATATTTTATTTTATTTTTTAAGAGAATTGACGTATATATATTTTTTTTTTAAATTTTATTCATGAATTTTTCTACAATTTTCAATTGAAAATCTTTTATTGAAAATTATATCAATAAATTTTTCCAAAAAAAAAATTTTTTTTTTTTTTTACTTGAATGATAATATGTATTATTTTATTTCATTCTTTTCCTTTTCGTTAAATTTTCTGCTTTTAGACCCTTTTAAGTGGCGCAATATTATATTGAGATTTTTTTTTTATTTTATTCTTGTGATGCTTTTTAAGTTTAATGGATTTTAAAATCAACTTGAAATACGGAATGTTTTTTTTTTGTATATACATATACAAATATATATAAATTTCGATTCTTATAAAATTTATACATCATACTTATATGTATATATGTATGTGTATTTATCAAATTTAATTTATAATACTGACAAAAATGTTTTACTATGAAAATATATTTACAAGATAAATATAATAAATTTGTTAAATTACATAAATATAATAAATTGTTGTTCGGCTGTCTTTTCAATTTCCACGTTAGAATGCTACAGAAACTTAATCATTATGCCCGTATATTTATTCTCAGGTTTCCGTTCTATATACTTACTAAGTTAAATAGTTCAGTGTCCACTTTCATTAAGCTTGACTTGATAGCAGAAAAATAATTCTCATTTTAAATGACCGACTACGTAGAATAGACTTTTAGACTATGCTAACGAGCCAACATTTTAGCGCTATTTAATTTGTGAAGTGATAAATTACTATAGATTATATTATTTAGTCACTATGTCTTGTGCCAATGCACGGGAAGCTTGATCCTGAATACAGAAATCTCAACTGAAAGAACCAAAAGCTCAAAAGGGTTTTATTACCCGCTTAAATATAATATTATTTGACATTTAAGTTTGTTAAGTTTTGTGTACATATTTTTTATTGACCACTACACAGGAAAAAACAAAAAAAAACAAAATTTTGTGTCAAAAAGAATTAACTATTGAAACTAAATAGGCCAGAAATGTTCATACAACAATATAACTAATTTTTATTTTGATTATTTTTTTTTTGAAAATGGTGATGCTTTACCCACTTATGTTGTATAATATATCTTATATAGATATATGTTTTATAGAGATAGTATATAAAATTTTTGTAAGTAAAAATCACAACGCTATGCTGTGTGCAACATTAATTTTAAAGTATAGAAAATATAAAAGACACGTATAACTGTGTGTTTAAATAAGCACCCGGTTAGCAGACAAAGTTTTTTTTTCTATTTTTCTTCTTTTTTTTTTTTCTAAAGAAAGAAAACCAAACATGATTTGAATTTTAAATTGTTCGATAAACTTTTTATTTTAAATAGCTACTTTAATCAAATTATCATGATTCATATAATTCAATACGTATATTTTAAATATTTGCTTCGTTTTTTTTTTCATACATATTTTATTTAACCATTATAAAAAATTTTCATTGTGATTATCATATTGATTACGATTTAAGAGTTTTTGTCCTTATAGTAGAAAACTTCTTCTATACTGCTAAAAGATAATGTATGTTTTTCTAAGGATTAAATTTTTTTTTATTTATTTTTTTTTTTTGAAAAATGTATAAAATAAAATTTTAGAACACACATATTTTATTATCATCATAAATTATTAAAAAATTAATCAATTTAATAAAAATAATGCATTTGGTTTTGTTTATTCGCCATAATTGGAGGAAATAAATCAAAATAAATTATGTATAATCAATATTTAGGTACATATATAGTATTTATTATAATTGATTTGGCAATAGATAAATATATTAATAATATACATTATAATTTTAAGTTATAGTTTGAGTTAGTTTCTGCAAGGGGTATATAATAAAAAGCTATAATTCTATTTTGACATGCTCAACATTTCTTAGGGGTTCAGCTTATATATAGCCAATAAATTTAAGATATACATATGTACACAATGTGATAATTTTAAGCTGTATATTAGCCTTTTCAATTGATTTTGATTTGATGGAGATACATTCTAGTATAGGCTTTAAATAATTAAAAACCTAGTTTTGTGAAAATTTTATTTGAAAATTGAAGTTTTTTTTTTATTTTTGGTACGTTTTGGTACTTTCGACTTCTGACTTGGTACAATTTTGGCTTTTTGTGATACTACAATACTAGGCCATCAAGACGGCTAAAATTATAGTTTCGTGATTTTTGCACCAGACCGACGATGTGTTATTAAAATTTTATATTTTCAGTTCATTAAGACTGTAGTGTAGACCTTGCAAAAAACTTAAAGAAAAATTATTCTACTATTTAGTGTATTAATTAAAAGTTCAAGCATCAATATTTTTCTAATATAGTATTTGGCAAAAAAAAATAAAAATTTAATTTGAATTTGAAAACGAAATGAGTATTGAACAAATTATTGTTATTCATTTTATTTAACTAAAAATTGGAAAATTTCATTTTCCATAAAAATTATTTTATCACAAATTTTTTTTTTCATAATTTTTGGCCCAAAAATATAAATCAGATAATCTCTTGTTTCATTTAATGTTCATTCACTTAAATATAGTAATTTTTTGACCTTTTTGAATATATACTCTCTCTACATAACATATATACAGTCTTTGAGTAAATTTCAGTTAGATTTTAGGTCAAAAGTTCACCATTCTTTTCAAAATATTATTATTAAAATGAAATAAAAATTTGTTTTAAAGAATTAACTACATATATATATATATATATAGAGTAGTAAGTAAGTAAGTATGTAGTATACAGTGATTTTATATTTTATTTTAATATTCTTTGCTCTCTATATTATTTTCAATTTTGCAACGTAGGCAAAAGTGGTTAAATTTTATGTTTTTATGTACCTAAAAAAAAAAAAACTTTGCTTTTTGATAAGTCTATAATTTTTATTTTATAATTTTTTAATTTTTTATTTTTTTTTTGAAAGTTTTTCTTTTAGAAATTAACAAGAAAAAAAAATACATAGAATTAGTTCTTATTGAAGTTGATTTTTTAACATACATTATAATTGGCTTAAAGAAATTCAAGCTTATTTAAAAATTGTGAAAAATTTCAGATTATAAATTACGGAATTCAATATAAATCACCTATTAATAATTATTTATTTAGGAAAACCTGCAGACTAGAACTTGAATACAAGGCGATCATATTTTCAACATTCTAATAGTTTCCCTAAGTTTTATCATTTTATCATTCAGAGCAGAAAGTTAGTTATCTTCGAAAGTTTAAAGATTCAATTTTTATTCCAATATCAGATATATTATGTGTACAGAAGAAAATTCAGGTACTTATAGTATAGACTAGACTGTTTTAACTATATCTTCATCGTTAGCGCCAAATCGGCAAAACTTGAATATATTTTTAATATATTGCGAATCTGCAATTATGTAAAAAGTTTTTTGTCTTGTCACACATAATTTTATTTATTTAAAAAAAATTTGAAATTGTCTTTTTTGGTATAAGTCAATTAATTGATATAAAATTAAATAAATTTATTTTACAGCCTATATTTAAAAATTAATAATTTTTAAATGGTTCATGTGTTAATTGTCTATATAGTAAAAAAAAAAAAAATACAAAATTAATAAAATTAATAAATAAATTACAAGAAAACTTAAAAAAAAATTATTGTTTTTTTTTCTTAATATGAAAAATTACATAAAAAAATTTATTAAAATGACCTAATAACCCTATATTAAAAATATATATCTCAAATAAACTATACTATGTACGTACAATATACAATATATAAATGTATATAACAAAGAATGAAATGGTCCATTAATTTAATATATTTAAGTGTCTTCACCCCAAAAAATAAAAATTATAAAAATGATTACGAAATTGTTTTGAATAAGAAATTATTGTGATTATTTTGAACTCATGAGGTCTCGCAAAGTCGTATACGTAACGTATACAAAAAAAAAAAAAAAACAGAAAAACAATTTTTTTTTTCTTTTTATGAATGAAATAAACAAAATTATGAGTCATACGTATGCATCCCATAGTATATTTATTCATTCATTTATTTTTTTTATTTTTTTTTTTTAAATAAAGACTAAGTTTCATTCATAAAAATGAAAAGTTTTTTTTTTATTATTACAGACAAATCAATAAAATTGCAAAAAAAAAAAAAAATTGAGATACATTAAATTTTTTTCATTTAAAATTTGTAAAATATTTTATTAAAATTTAATTATAGTGAAAAGATGAATAATGTGGGCGATATTTAGAATGTGGTTACATAGTTATGCAATTTCTTGCGTGCTTTTTAAAATTTAAGAATTTAATACTTTCAAACAAGATAGATTGGAGTCCAAGTTTGGCTTAAGTATTCAAAATTGGAGCGAACTAATGTTGTTAAGAGATCTGGCTTTGATCATTGTTTAATAAAAACCCCCAACAAGTTGTTACTGATGTACGTATAATGATATTTAAAAGAAAGTTTCTTATAAAATAGTTCATACCAAGAGTAATTGATCAACTATTTAAAAAAGGTTCATTATTAAAAAAATATTTAGGTATGACTAGCCGAGAATAAGTTTGGGATTTTTGTTGTTAAAATCCCTGCAGTAAGGAACCATAAATCTCAGAATTAATATTTCTATAAAATTGAATGTAAACCGCATAAATTCGCAATTCACTGCTATTAAATCTAGAATAATAAATACAACAAGAACCAGATGGCTACTTTGTGAAATGGCATTGTAGCTTTTATCAGGTGAACACGAGTGTATCTACTTCGGAAAAGGTAAGTTAAACCATAAGCCATGTTGGTTGCAAGATTGTCGAAACAATTTTAGAGAAATGTTTTCTCGTGCACCAGAAATAATATTATTTCTCTGGAGTTTTAGATTTTTTTTTTACGAGACCTGCAACTTGCTGCAAAATTGACTTTGATTGTTTTCCAATAATTATTCTGTGAACTCTTTTATTTTCATCTTTTAAATAAAATAGTTAAAAAACAAAAATCAAATTGAAATAAAATTTTTAGTAGTTTTTTATAACTACGATTCATTGCTATGAAATTTTTTTTAATAATATCTTTAATATTATAATAAAAAAAATTCATAATTTTTTAATTATGAATAAAAATGTAATTCAACCTCTGTGTCAATAAATTAACATTTCTTTTCATTTATACAAATTTTTAATTTATTTATTATGATCCAAAAACTGTTTTCTTGTAATAAATTGAAGAAAAAAATTTATAAATTTTTTTAATTTCAAAAGTTAACAGGAACAAAAACATTTTGGTTTTTCTTCAAGATCAAAAAGAACAAGATAATAAATTCTTCAATAAAAATTCTTATGATGATATTACAACAATACCGATATAATATATATTATAGAAAAAAATAAAAATATTATATGTGGGAAATTTATTGTAAAAAGTTATCTGTCTTGTAATTAACGATATTTAAAAGATGAATAAAAAAAACACTTATTTTCATTAACTTGATTAATTTCGATCTTAATTGGAGCTCTTCATAAATGCAAGACAACATAATTCAAAATAAAATTTAATTAATAAAAAAAAAAGGTCATGCACTCGTATTATTCAAGCATAGTAGAAGAAGAACTAAAAAAAAACAAAATCTTTTTTATCGTAAGTACAAAA
This sequence comes from Hybos culiciformis, assembly GCA_964007475.1. Classification (NCBI taxonomy): domain Eukaryota; kingdom Metazoa; phylum Arthropoda; class Insecta; order Diptera; family Hybotidae; genus Hybos; species Hybos culiciformis. Next base: position 64,175,856 of record OZ023274.1, on the reverse strand, counting down.
AAAAAGAAGAAAGTTTGTATAGCATGTAATTCTGGAATTCAATTAAGTTATTGAAAAAAAGTTTAGCAAGTTTTAATGCAATTGAGCTCATCAAAAATAAAAAATAAAAAAAAAAACAAGAATAACTCTTTAATTATGCTCTTTATATGTAATTTTATTTTTCAATTAAATAAACTCATGAAAAAATTGTTTTTTTTTTTCTTAAACTCAATTAAGGAGTCATATTTCATAATAGTTTTATTGATGGTGGTTATATTAGTTATATTTTGGTGTTCATTTTAATGAAATTAAACACTATTAAAAAAGTTCTACGTTCACAGTATAACTTCGTAAAATAGTTTTGGATAAACTGAAGTATGTATTTGACAATATAACCACTTCTTAAACCTTACACTATTGAATGTTTATGGAAACAGTCAAGACCAACTTAAGTATATTAGGATTATTATTCATTCAATATATAATTTTAAATATAAAAAATATTTTACTTACCGGTATGAGTTCTCTGATGAGCTTTTAAATGAGAACTTTTTGTGTAAACCTTTTTACAACCAGAAAATTGGCACTTATGTATCCTTCTCTTTGAATCTGGACTATTATCGTGCTGCCTTTGATGGTGCTTCGTAGTTACTAAAAATTTTAAAAAATAGATAAAATTTAAAGATATTTTAAAATTCTACACCGCGGGCAAAAAATTAGGGTTTCTAACATTATCGTTATTAGAATAAATTATTTTGTATATACTTACAAGTAGTGACTTGAGGATTTTGCGCAGTTAAACCTCTTTGCGCTATTGCTGTTGGAATGCAATTTTGATCTAATTGTATGACATGTGTTAAACTTAAAGTAGCACCATTGCTTATGCTTGTGGCAGTACCACTCCGTGAATTAGTGGTCTGTGCTCCTGTAGACGTTGTTAAGCGTACTATTGCATTTCGTGGAATGTGATGTAAATCAGATGCTGATGTCGTTGCTGAAGTTGTTGTTATTTGATGTGTATTTGGACATATTGTTGCAGCCGGAACAGATTGATGACATGGTGATAATTGTGATTTCGTTGTCTGATGATTACTTCCATTCGTTAATGTTGTGAATCTGATAAATGTATTTTGTTGATTAATAAATGCAGCTAAGTCTGTAGTATCTGTAGCATGATGATTAGTTCGTATTGATTCTGGTGATGATGGTGGTGTTAATGTTGGTAAAACCATTCCATTACTATTTAATTTATTATTATTTACATTTACTGTATTTTGTTTGGAATTAATATTTTTATTATTATTATTATTATTATTATGATTATTGTTATTATTATTACTTCTACTACTAATGCTACTACTATTATTATTAATACTATTATTATTATTAATACTATTTGAAGTAGTAGCTAATAAGCGAAGTTTAATTGCTTTTTCAGTACTCATTTGTAATGGAATTTTTGTGAATTTTTCTTCTGTAGTTGTACTACAGCTATCTGAATACTCGTCATCATCAATTTCGATTTTCTCTTTTTTAACAACTACAGAACAGCTTAATGAACTGTCCCAAGAAACACCTGAACAAGCCGAAGACACAGAGCTTGTTGATATAGAATCAAGATTTTGTTCACTAATATTTAATTCCTCTAGAATTCGGGCTGGTGTAGCAAACAAGTCCCAACCAGATTCGCTGTTATACTTTTTATAAGTTTGTAATTTTGGTTCATCTCGCAAATATCGCTCCAGTTCATAGCAAGTCTGGGGAAGAAAAAATTTGAAAATATTTAATTAATTTTAGTTTATATATTTTTTGATTTTAAATTGTTCATTTATTATAGTTATTTTTACATATAAATATGCTTTGTTGATTCAGAGCCAAAATGACGCGGTATGTAGCCGAAACTTGACACCCATCTCTACATCTCTACACGTAGAAGGAATTAAAGGCCAGATTATCTGAAGATAGAAGATGTCTTCTGAAGGTAAGATAAAGGACAGAAATTGTATCACCAAAGTATAGAGACCATATTGACGAAGCTATATTTTCAAGAAAATTGTTCCTCCACGAAAGAAACTCCTGCACAAATTTGGTTTGGAAACTTATTTAAGGGGATGATATCATAAGTTCATTCGATTTCATACAATTTGTGTGTAAATGTAAAAATGATAAATCTTAGATCCTTTCTCCAAATTTATAAAAAAAACTAGCTCCTATAATTGCCTGACAACAAAAATTCGACTTAAAAAAATAAATCAGTCCGAGTCCGTAGCTAAGCACGGGTTGACGTTTAGTAATTTATAATATTGAAATAATATCTATTTATTTTAATTATTTAATAAAAAAATTAATATTCCTTTTTTATATGATATTAAAAATTAGTCTCATTTATTTTTTTATATAGGATGTTTACAAATTATTTGCATGATAATGTTAAATGAAAATTTAGAAAGAAAACATTAAGAACCCAACTGTGGATGATAGCTGGTGAAATTTTCTTAAATGTCTATCTATATCATGGTATGAATTATATATAAGTACTTTATATTTACTATAGTTGGGCAAGCATTTTCATGGAAATTATTTTTTTTTCCAAATTTTGGATGCCTTAATCAGAAAATAATATTTGATTTCATTCGATTAAATAACAATTTTGAATAATAAATCAAAATTTTTTCTTATATTTTATTTGTGTATAAGATGACGTTAGGTTTGGCATTACAATACATTTAGACTTGTTCTAATTGTCTAGAAATTATATTTTAATATTACACAGGGTAATGAGATTATACAAACCTAGGTATGGTTTTGGATTTTCAAAAGCCGCAAAATTCATTAAACGAAGCTTATTTATAATACTTTATGACATTTTTTGATCTTACTTCGATAAATTTAAAATTTTCTTATTTAATATATGTATATATTGTAAATTCCAGGCTTCTTTTCTTTTCAAAACTTTATAGAAAATTCTATTTAATTAATACAAATTCATACAAAATTTTTATTAAACTCTTTTTTTTTTGTTCAAAACTTGGAAGATAGTTAAAAGGAAAGGTTTTAAAATAGAAATTTTCATTGAAAATAAAGAAAAATTTTCGTAAAAATATATAAAAAAAAAATATCTTCATTCAATTAATAAGATTTTTAAAACTTTTCAACCTATTCTTCTTTGAATTTCTGTCTTGTGGAATTAATAAAGAATACAATTTTGTGCCCTGGTACATGATTTTGTTAAATGGACAAAAAGTCAAATTTCTAACAATATTTATTCCCGTAGAAGGTTAAATGAGATAAAATAAAAATTTCATTAAAAATAATTTTTCTATAGGTCGTATATAATAAAATTTCTGATGCATCCAAGATGATATAATGTAGTCCTAAATATTTAAAAAGTTCATAGACCATAATTTACTTTAATTTTTTGTATGATATATAGCAAAATAATGTCAACAATGTTATTTTTTTTGCAGTAATCATTATTCAATTATGCAACTTCATAAAATTACGTCATAATAATAAAAAATTTATAAATTTTTTTGCTTTAATATTACATCAAACATGCAAAATACAAAAATAAACAACAACATATAATAACATGAGAATTTTGCCGCGTTTTTTTTTTTTGGCCATGAACTTTATGAGCTTTCAAACAAAGAATAAAATTGTACATTTTTAATTTTTTCAAACAATAATTCAATAAGCAACATTATTACCTTATTTTTTTTTATGTTCCCATTTGCACGATAATTTATTAGCCTTAAATTCTTGGATTTTTCATTAAAATTATAAAGAAAAAAAAATCATAAAAATGTTAAATGCATAATTGAATTCGCTTCAACAACAATAATATAATAAAGAAAATCTGACGAATTATTCTTGAAGAAATAAATGAGGAAATAGAATATAGAATATAAGATTTGTCTTAATTTTGCACTCTCAATAGAAATTCTGTTAAATATGGCAATTCCATAAAAACTATAATTATCAATATTGACGACTGTATGTGGTTTTATGATTCACACAGAATTCAAAATAAAGGTTCATTTTTATACATAAACTAGAATCAGCAACAGAATTCTGTCATAATTCAGCAGCAGATTTTAGCCCCAGATTCTATTTCTACCGATTTAAAATCAGAATGAGAAACAGAAATAATGGAATTATATTAAAAATCATGAAATTCTGAAAAAACAAGTCACTATCAATTGTGACGATTCTGAGGCCAGACAGATCTTTTCTGCTGGTAAATTTTATACCTAAATTTCTCCTCCAGAATAAATTATGGTACAATGGTGTATGGGATTCTGATTCTGGTTTATTGAGAAACGAATTTAAAAATTGGCAAAATTCCTAATAAATTGTAAAAAAGTTTGCTCACAATCAAAATATGACGTTTCTTTTAGCAGAATTTTTATGAGAATTTATTTTTTTGTGTCACTTTGTATTTTGATTAAATCGCATGTTGTATTAACAAAGATATTTAACTACTTTTTTTTTCTTTCTTATATTCAAAAGCACCTGACTTTTGTTATATAGTTGTTGTAACAATAATCTTGCAGGTATTGCCTTGCCTATGAATAATTTATCAAAAGATTTCAACTTTTTGGATTTCAATTATAAAATAAGTTTCTATTGAATATAAAATAATATTATATACATACAAATAACATCAAAAAAATAAAAAAAATATTCCATTCAGATTTCAGTTGTTGAATTCAAATAATCTGGAAAATCAGAAAAAAAATCTTCTAAGAACGCAACCTATGATTACGATTACAAATGCCATTCGAAATCTCATTTATGTAATCATTTTGCTACAGATGTGTACAAAGCAATGACGTAACTACCGGTAGGCGAACGCAGCAAATGCTGCGGGCTCACGAAGTTAAAGGGCGCACCGTTTGTCAGCATCAACAAAATTAATGATTTTTCACAAAAAAGTTTTTATTTATTTTAATTCAAAATCACACTTCGAAAATGAATTTAAGCATGCAGGGATATCAATATATGCTATCTGGTCGATGACAACTGAAAATTGACACCCTGTAACGATGGTGAGTCGTTTCCGACTTAAAAAAGAAGTTTAATGTTCATGCAAAACGGCGTTGACGAGTCGCCAGTTATATGATAATTAGAATAATGGGCGAAAACTGAAGAGTTATTTTTTTATAAAAAATAAAAAAATTAATTTTTAAAAATAAAACAAAAATGATTGGTTTCTTTTTTTTAAATTGTGAGGTGGGTGAGCACAAATTTATTTTCGCCTAGGGACGCTATATTTGTAGTTACGCCACTGGTACAAAGTTATTAAAAATTAAAAATTTTGAAATGCCTATCTGTATATTAATTAAAAGAAAATATCTTAATAATGAAAAATCTTAAATAATCTTCTTAGTTCTAAAGTTATATTTTGCTGTTTGCAAATTTATTTCGAGGATATTCCATAAGTTTTCACGGTCACACGTTAGACTCATTTGCTAGCATGCACAGTTTTATTATCTATAAGCTGTTATTAAAAAAAGAAAATTTATTTAGGGAGACTCAAAAATATGAGCGTTTCTTGTTACTAACATAAATTTTTTATTTGTATCTTCGTTAACCGAAAATATAGACAATTAAAGTTCAGCAATCTAACAAACTACTTATTTATGTAAGTGGTACTAATTTTATTTTCAATTTTCTATACGGCATCTGAATTTTATGTTTTTAATATAATGATATGTTATTGTAATTAAAAAAATTTTAAATATTATTATTGAAATTTTCCAACAATTTTATATCTAATAGTTATGTAAAAGTACAATATAAAAATATACATATGTATTATATTTATCATTCATGCCTTTCAAAACCATATTCTCAAGAATGTTGACCTAAATTTTAATATATTTTCTAAGAATTTCTTATAATAAACTAATAATTCGCATATTTCATTTCAATTTGTAATATGACCAATAATTTTAATATCTTTTTATATACATTATTCAAAAATATTGTTGGTCATAGTTTTCAATTGCTTGAAACAACATTGTAACACAAAATTCATATTAATTTTGTTGATTTTTTTGCTTAAACTATAAGCGTTTGATTTCCTCTCAAAGTTTATTATTATTATTATTGTAAGAAAATTAATAGAAAATAAATTGCTTCAAGAAGTAATGACTTGAAATCAATAATTCTTGTATTTATATATTTCGTAATAAGTTGAATATTTATAGTTATCATATAAAATAAACTATAATATATATAATTATTTATACATAGAAAACATGTTACACTTAGCTGATTTCAATTTGATTAGACTTATAAATCACAAATTAAAGTTCAACAAGCTAAGAACTGAAAACAATATATTTAATATGAGAGATGAAGGTGATTTTTAAATATTTAGGTAAAACTCTGCGATGTTTTTTAAGCGATGTTATTTACTTACAAGTCAACTATTTTTGACATAAAATATATATATTTGAGCCTTAGAAAGGAAAAAGAAAATATAAAAGGAAGGTACGTTCCTAAAGTCTTGAAGTTACTTGATTATAAGGCTGGAACTAAACTGAAAATATTTGAAAACTGAATTTACTTATAAGTTCAGTTAATAACATTAAAAACTAATTTGATTACAAAATCGTGAACTTAATTCCGAGAAAAAGTAATTACTTCAATTTTGAACAACTGCTAACCAGATAACCAAAAGATAATTCGCTATACTTAATTATAGTTTTCGATATATTTAATGTTATTCACTAAATAGTTTTGCTGATAAGAATTCCGGTCTACGATTTTTCTCCCAAAGAAACCGCAATTTTTCTAAGTGTTTTAACTATACCTTTTAATTCCAACACAAATATAAATATACACATATTATTATTACTAACTAACTATAATAATATAACTATTAAAAAAAAATAAATAAAAAATTAAAACTAAAAATAATAATATTTTGGTTCATCATGTTAGCAGATTGTAAAATATAAATTAAAATTATTCAAGGTAAACAACTCAAATACCATTATGGTGAGCTTATAGTTGTAAGTTGATTGTCATTCTGTGCTTAAAATTGCATTTGGTATTATATTATTGTTATGCCACTTTTTATGTCTCTATTTTTGCTAAAATGCAAGTCAATGCAATAAAGGAAAAAAAAAAAAGCTTAGCTATTAAAATACCAATTTTGTTACTTTTTTTGGTATACACGTGCTAAGATATTTTGGTCTCTGTACGTTTTTTTTTTTTCTTTTTTTAGATTGTTTTGGTTTCACATCAGTGGAAAAACTAAACATATTTTTATGTATGTACTATATGCATGTTGTATATTATGTATAGTTTTGTGAAAACTTGAAGTAGAAAATGAAATCATTTACAAACGATTGGCCTCTTTTATATTCTTGCAATTTAATTTAAAATCAAAATAATTGTAAAATATTTTCATTTGAGGTAAAAACATAAAAAAAATAAAAATAAAAAATAAAATAAGTTCATTGTATATTTTATATGTTTTTATACAAAATTCTTGTTGCACAATATTGTTTTAGTTTATAAATTGTAAAATATGGTCAATTTAACAAATCATCATCAGTTTAATTTAGTTATTTTCAACAGATTTAAATTTGTAGCAATTTTATATACGAGAAAATTGATACAAAATACGGATGAAAAATATAATTGTATATTTTTTGTGTATGGTATGTAAATGTATAGTTATGAGTACAATTATTTTCATATTATGTAGGACAAAGTTTTTATGGAAATTACAATAATTTATTTTAAAATTCATTTGGATATAACAAAGTATGTATAACAAATTTTTAGCTACAAAGAAAAGCTCAGCCATAAAACAAAATGTGAACGAATATGGATTTTTAAACATAGAAATTTTTATTTAATCATAAAACTGTAAAATTTGAACTAAACTTAACTTTAGATATTTTATTAAAAAATAAAATTGAAAAATAGAAATTTAATGTTCATATTTATATTTTCTGCCGAAAATATTTTTTTAAAATTTCCTTTTTATACATACTTAAGCTAAATTTGAAACCATAATTGATTTAAAATTTAAATATTACATAAAATTTTTGAAACTGGTCAGGCAAATATCTACATATTAAATGAGAAAATTATGCATTCCATAAATATATGAATTAATATGAAATATACGAATTTCATAAATGTTGCTGGAACCAATTGCTTACGTATAAATTTTTTTAACAAAAATTCTCTTTAAAGTGTATAAAGTACAAAAGTATCTTAAATTTATCGTAAAATAAGTAATTGGCATAATGAGAATATACTAATAACTAAAGATAAAGTATTCATAAACAATTATAAGTGTCTTATTTAAATTTCAATAATATCTGGCAGAGCTAAGTTTTAAACTAAACTTTATCGTCTGAGATATTCAACGTAAACAAAAAAGCCAATTAAATATTAAAAATAACATTACTATTAATATTATATAAGTATCTTTTTAATTTTGATAATTTGTAGAAAACGATAGTTTTGCGCAAGTCATTAGCGTCAAAGAATAATTAAACCGGATTTAAATGCGAATCTTATCAATACTACACAAAATTCAATGACTATTTTTTATTTTTTTTTATTGTTAAAATTAGCATTACTAAAGAGGTATGCGGTATTTAAATACAGAATGTATTATTTTCCTTTTTTTTATGAATTAAGTGTTCCAGATGAATAGAGGAATGCAATTATAAATTATTATTGTATTTGTTGGAAAAATCATATATTATGAAAACAAATCATATAAAACTGAACTTAATATAAGTTTTTGAAGTTATACTTATTTTTTTAAATATATTTAAAAAAAAAAAAACATACATTAGGTTTTTATATCAACATAACTTAAAATGTAATACAATCATAAATAATAACTAGCAAAAAACAAAAAATAATTAAAAAATAATAAATTTTTCAAAATAATATTATACACGGGAAACTATTAAACTAACATTTGATTTAGTTCAACCATTTTCATACAAAAATAGTTAATTTTTTTTTTATTTTATGTTCATATTTGATACCATCTAACAGTCTGGTGAGCATAAAATAAAATTTTAAACCTTTTTGGTGTTTTCATGTAGTTATATATTATATTTCATTTTATAAACGACATATCCGCCCAATAAGTAAACATCTATGAACATTGTAATTAAACTTGGACATTGTGGAATACAAAAGTAAACATATTTTTGTCCAACATAGAGCATCAAGATGAAAAATAAATTTTATAAAATATTTTTTTTTTTTGCTTTTATATACATATTAGTATATACATTTAGATTATATATTATACTTAGTATGTATAATATATATAGTATAATATGTATTCATATATGTGGGCAATACAAAAGAGGATATGATATCCAATTTTAGATTTGGATACAATATCAAAATTTATTTATCTATATGAAATTTTCAAGTAAAACTAATTTGTTAAAAATATGTTCAATATGAGAAATGAGAAGAAATTGATAATAAAATAGTATATTTTGACAAGTTAAAATAATTAAAAAAACAACTCAAATTTTTTTTTTTTATATTAAAAGAATAAATTGACCAAAAAAATCAATTATCAATCATTATTAAAATAAAATGCAGTTTTCGTAAATTCAAGAGAAATTCTGCTAGAATTGATTATAAGTTAGCATTTTTGTGGTCAGTCGCTAAAACTTCGTAAATAAATAAATGAAGAAGCGTCATTACAAGGCAAGTGGCCGATAAATAAAAAAATTTTGTAATAAATATCAATAAATATATATAGGGAAAGTGAAAAAGTATGCAAGTAGAAAAACTGAATGGAAAATATAAATTTAACTTATTGACTATTGACAGTCTTTCTTTTGACCTAATAACTTATTACCGGAAAGTTAATTTTTCCATTTGATTAGCATTATATGTCGTTGAATATCGGACATGATAGGTATATATGATATCTATAAAGAAAATCCCTTTAAAATAAATATTAAAAATCGTTTCCTCCTATATATTATGTTTATGTTTATATTTTATCAATATTACATATATAATACATACATGTATCGATAACTAATGTAATATTATAATAATGAAAATTTTTTTTATTTTTTATTGGTGTTTCTCATCTTAACATATTTAATTTTATTATTTTATTAAATGTAAAAGTTTTGTAATATTTTTTAATATTTTAAATACTCTATTAGCTTTACTTAAATTTTAAAAACGTATAAATTATATTGCTTTTGGTAATAAAATAAAAATTCATAAGAAAAACTTTTCTATCCATATATATAAGAATGTATATATATTTTCATAATAAAATATTTTATTTCACTTTCGTTTTTTTTTTTTTTTTTTGTGATATTAAAATATTTAACAAAACGAAAAACTTTTATTATTTTTCTTTTTTTTACACAATAAATCTGTGAAATCTTTTGATGCCGTCTTGTCACATAAACGTCGGAAAGCTTTTCCAGATTGATTGACTTAATTATATTAAATATTCAAAAAAAAAAAAATGCAAAATAAAAAAAAAAGGTTTAAAATATTCAATTTTATTTTTTAGTTTGAATATTTGATCGTGATAAATTATTTCTATATGATTTTCACAGGAAACTTTAATACTTCAATATAGAACGATTCCATGGAAAAATGCTTGAAAAATTGTTCGACCATTTAGATATTTTTTAGTTTTTTTTTTTGATAGAAAATAAGCTCATTGGAAACAACTGTTTGAAAATATCAACACTGAAAAAAAAGTTCTGTTGAACAACATATTTTCATACTACTTAAATACCGAAGCAGACTAATTAATTTTTCACTGCTGTCTGTCATATAATATCGACCTCAATGATTCATAAAAAATTTAAATATCTATTTATTTGTTTATTGACATTAACGACATGTTCGCATTCTTACACTTTTCAGGTATTTGATGTCTCTAACACAATATCTCCCAATAAGGTAATTTTCTTTTGTTACAACATGTTGACAGAAACCAAAATTTTAGAAATTTATAGTTAAATCAAATGTACAATGAATATTGAGGGAATTAAATCTATTTGAACTGAAATTTACTATAAAATTTCGATGTAAAATATTATTTTATCCTTAACAAAAAAAAGATTTTTTTTTTTTAGTACATATTACAATAATGTAATAAATCTTCCAATTTTCTATGAAAGTATATGTACATAATATATATATTTTTTTGGTTTCCAGCAGAAAAATGATTGATATCATTTAGAAAGAAATAAAAAAAATAAATAAAAGAATTATAATAATTCAACAAAGTTTTATGAAAAAGCAAAAGTTTAAAAATTCTTTTTTCTTTTTGCATTTTCTCTTCTTTTTTTTTGCTTAGTTGTGAGTTGTATTATTGAGAAACTTAGCAACTTTAGTTTTTCCATTTGAGCGCATTATTAACACAAGGCTTATATTATACTGTATAGTTTAATTTTTCGTTGTTAAAAATATTTAAGTGTATATTTTATTTTCAAAATTTTTCCTTAGTTTTAAATTTGCTGATTTTCTTGGATTTAAAAATTAATGTGAAATATATATATGCGCCGCACAAATATACATGCTATTAATAAAGAATTAAAATCAGTTGTTTAAAAAAATTAAAATAATATTTTTATTATAAATGTAAATCAGTTTTATATATGAAATAAACTAAATATTTGGAAATTTAACACAATCATGAATAATAGAACGCTGAATTATTAGAGCTGCAAGGATACACTGAAAAAACAGATTGATGCCGCAGCTATGTACGTGGGCCAATTCGAACTTGTGGATGACGTTATGAAAATTTGCTGTTTGTCATAGCATTGAAAAATAGCTATGATAGCTTAACTCTTTAATACATCTGTTCATATGATTTGCAGCAATATTTGTCATAAAAAATTTCAGAAATTCATATTGTATAAATTAATATTTTTTGTTATTTATTTTTGCCTAGGAAAAACAATAAAAATTTTAATTTTCGAGTAGTAACTTTTGCTATATATTTTTGTACGAGTTATTATATATTTAATAATAAATGTGTCAAATAAAGGTTTTTCTTCATAATTTTCCTTTAGCTTAGACATTATCTTAATACTTAATTATAAATTTTTCATAGTATATAGTACGTATAAATATTAACTAGGTGTTTAAGATATTTGTATCTTTATCTTTTATACTATTTTAAGAATTGTTAAGAATTATATGAATGATGAAATAAAGAAGAATAATAATAATAATAATAAATGCAATAAATTTAGCGCATATATTACAAGAAAATAACGCAGTTTTAGTCATATAATTTTTCAGCTATATTTTATGGCTGATTTTTATTTTTTTTTTCAGTGTACAGATTATTTGAATGTTCGAATATGAATGTATATTTTCTTCTACCTAAGTACAGTAGCTTTTGTCGTTAATCGCAGCATAATCGTTCCTTATAACTACACAGGAAAATATTAAAGCACATAAAATTTGCGATACTTTAATTTTTTACTATAGTATATAATAAATCAAATTTATGGTTGCGGTAAACATCTAACAAATATTTTTTTTATTTTTATTTTTTTCTAATTCAAATTCATTTTAAAATATAATTTAATTTAATTTTATTTTTTTTCATAAAATGATAGAAGAAAAAAAATAATTATTTTGGAATCCTAAAAACGTGCCATTAAAAATATGCTTATTTTATGCTGGACTTTATATAATTTTCACCTAATTCTATATAAAATTATTTTTGCACAAAGAAAAATGAAATTTTTAATTTTTTTTTATATTTCTATTTATATTTAAATTGAAATATAATTTTGTTTTTTCACTCTAAGTATATATAAAATCACTGATTAAATAAAAAAAATTTTGAAAACACGAGTTTTTTTTTTTTTTAAATATTTATTTGAATAGTAAAAGACAGCAGATCCACATATTTTCTGTGTTGTTCGCTGAGCAAAATTATTTTCATGATGTAAATTTTATTTTTGAATATTCTTTAAAATATAAATAAAATTAATACCCGAAAATAATTAACTTTTATTATTATTCAAAAGAAAATCTTAAGAATTTCTGATTCTCTTTATGTTAAAAAATTAAAAAAAAATTTTATATTTTTCTTTTTAAAAAAATCACGAATGTGAATGAAAATTTAATTCGAAATATTTTTATTTTTTACTTTTTGGAATAGAATTAATATGTTTGGGAGTTGTGTCCGCTTCAAACGACAAGTTGATATTGCCGCCTCCCAGATTATATTTGCTTCGATCCTAAACATACAAATAACGACCTAAAAATGTCACCTTTTCTCTAACATAGATTCGGCGAATCTTTTGTGACTCTCAATAAAAATAAAATGTAATTTGCGATTGAACATTGTATGTTAATCAAAACACAGAGGCCGTTAATTAACCAATTTTTCTGACAGCAGAATTATACTTCATTTTTAAAAGGAATGTATTATAAATAATACTATACAGAAGTTAGTATATATTTTTCTCATTTTAGGTTGACGGCCGTGCTTTTAAAAATCCTTTCCTAATGCATTTACATACGTCACAAAAGAAACCTTCTGCCTAAAATTCAGGTTCCAAACATCAGTAGTTTCAACTTTTCGTTGTTCGCATTCAGTAAGCTTATCAGTATAAGATAAAGATGCATAATAAGATAAAGATGCATAATTCCCACTATAATTGCAATGTCAAATATTGAGAATTATATTTTTTATTACTATGGCAATGTTTATGTAAAATAGTATGTAAAAATCCATTACTGTTTACTTCAATGTTTTTTTTTTCTTTGAATCAAGAAACTATAAATATAAATGTCGAGTTTTTATTATGCTCCAGTATTATTTATGTCAACATAACTATATATATATGCAATTTGGTTAGCATTAACCCGGAAAGTAATAGCAATGAAATACTTTTTCTTCCTGATTCAACGAAAATGACTTTAATTCAATTTTTGTATATACAAAAAGAAAAACGTTTTTTACGATTTAATTTAAAGTATTTAATGCTCTTTAATGTAATAACTTTTCTGTTGTTTTTGTTTTTGGTTGTTAATGTTTTTTCCTTTTTTTAAAAAAAAAGGATGATATGTTAAGAATGAATGTGACTACTGAAAGCTAAGTGTTATTTTGTCATGTTGTTGGAAAATAAATACATTATATAATAACATCGTATATCATACGTACATATTTACTGTATACTATATACTTATTATGTTGTAGAGAATTTAAAAAGAAAGGATGTCAAAACTTTCAGATTTGTCGAAACGGATTCAATGTGACAACATCCCTGAAAAATTACATTTAAGTATACGCATACACATAATATATTATAATTTCATTTATTAAAGGGATAGGCAAGCAGAACATTTATGTGAGATAAAAATTATATACCAATATATCAACAAAAGTATTAATGTCTTATATAATTTTATGTTATATAAGTAAGGATTGTATAATTAAGTTCTTGTGTGTAACAATAAAATAAAATTCAAGATAGCTGAGACGAATGACAAAGCAATTCTTTATGTTTTCAATTTGTCATACTCAAGAGTTACAAGAGATACATAATATTTGTATCGATTGAAAAAGCTAAAACTTTTGTTAAGCTATTAACTGTATAAATAGTCAACTTGAGTCCAAATATCGCAGAATTCGCAGAATTCAGAAAATTTGGTCAAATTACAACATTTTGATCACTAAGGTCAAATTAAAACACTAAGATAGTTTCGACAGTAAAACAATGAGTTCCAATTATATATGAAGAGACCTTATTGATCAAAGCAAGGATAATATCGACGATATATTATTATTTTTACATGTTCATACATAGAACATAAAAAATTTACTATTGATATGAATGTTAGTTGTTTTTAGAGTTTTGTGTATATAAAAATTATTTTATGTTTCTTTAAGGATTTATATATGGAAGAAAATTATACATAACTACTATATAAATATCGCAATATATGATTCAAGAAAATTATATACATTAAAAAGACAAGTTTAATGTAAATTAGAATGCAATTAATATAAATTAAATTTAAAAAAAATAATTCAAGTCGTATTTGCGTCACAAAATCAATCTTATTTCCCATGTCAAATAGTTTAAAAAATATAGTTACTATTAGTTATACTATTAAATGTAAAGCGTTAAACGCCAGCATTTCTTTTTATTTACTTGGTTTATAACTATTATACTTATTATCTATTATACTTATTATATATCCTATTAAAATTATAGCTATAATATTTTCAATTATTAAATGATGAGCACTAAAATTATAATGCATAGAGGATTTTTAATTTCTATGTCACATTAGTTGTGCTTGTTTAATATGGAATAGTTATTATTTATAAAATAAATACAGAAATGTATTAAAAGATATTCTGAGGTTTTGTTTTTCACAATATTAAAAGATTTCACTTGGATTAGTTTTTGTCATTTAAAATCGCAAATGAAATATAAATACAATGTACAGTACACTTGATATCATTATAGAAAATAAAATTACTATTAAAAATAAATAAAATCGTAATTTAATATTTAAGAAAAACTTAAAGAAATAATATTTAACAAATTTTATAGTATTAAAAAGAAAAACTTATTAAGGATTATTAAAGACATTATCATTGTTAAAACTAAGCATATACAATAAAAATAATGTTTTATTATTTTAGCCCGTTCGTGCGTCCATCAGTTTGTCCGTCCACCACTAAAATGAACTAATGAATGCCAAAATATGAGTAATGTCGTTCACTTTCGGGTTTGGGAATTAGGGACTATCAACCATCTAATATATTTTTTTTATTTTTTTAAACTTGTTTTGGATAGATAGATGTCGATTAGAGAAATTGATAGATCAGACAGAAAGCCCGCTAAAAATGGAAATAATTTATCCAAATAATAATAAAAACGATTTTTAAATTAGATATAGTTATTAGTTTACTTACGCTACACATAATATCAGTGTTTATCAAATTTTTCCCAAAAAGCTATGTCTTTACTTTAATACGATTAATACGAAATAGATTATTAAAATCAACAGTTCCAAACTCAAGAAATATTATTTGCCAATAAATGTGTCGATGTTTATCAAACCGCGTCTATTCCATTTTTTTTTTAAATTTAAAAATAGCAAAAACTGATAGCAAATTCGAAGACGAATCCAACGATGTATTATACTCATTTTTTTTGAAAAGTGGAATTGACGAGTTTTGATAAACATCGACACAAATACGATCTGAATTCACATATTAAGCCAAATAATAACGAAAATAAATTCTTTGCCAAAAATTCATTCATTATTAATATAGAGTCATATAGCCAGAAAAATATACTATTAAAATTGAGTTGAACGGAAATAGTAAAATATATTCATAAAAAACTATTAAAAAAAAAAAAATTTTTTTTCCTTCATTCATAAACTTTCAATTAGTTTTACTCCTCCCTCTATGTCTCACCTATTACACTATATGACCTTTGAAATAAACAAATTATACTTTGCAAATAATATAAAAATAAATTCATCTGTTTCTTATTACAAAGAAAAAAAAATTATTAAAATTTTTTTCTTCTTTTTCAAACATAAATTAGCTTAAAAGATTCAAGTATCTGGTTTTTCATTGCATTTTTTTTTTTTTTTTTTTAATATCAAAATTACACAATTTTTTTATTTATTTTTTTTTTTCATATCCTTTCCTCCATAATCCTATGATGATGCCTTGATGATACTTCAAACATTATTTATGAAACATTAACCTTTTTTAATTTATGTACCAAAAAAAAAATTTGTTTTTTTTATATACTATATACCTATACGTATAAAAAATGAAATTATATTTTTCATATAATAGCCTATAAATATTTATGTACAATAAATAAAAAAAAAAAAATTTAAAAAGATGAAAAATAGAAGAAAAAAAAAATTAAAATAAAATTTTATAAATGAAAAAACTTTTTTTACCATCATTAGGCATAATTTGAATTCTTAAAAATATATATTTTTTTTTTTTAACGAAAAAATAGACTTTTCTTCTTTTTTCTTTTTTTTTCCTTTTTATATAAGAGAGAAAATTTGTTTTGGTCCTTCAGGCTACTGTTTAAGAAAAAAAAAATTCAATTCACAATATAAAAAATGGATTTCAATAATTCATCTTCAAAAAGAATAATAATTTATTTCTATCTCTTTTAGTGGAAATTTTCTTTTATTTTTTGAACTCATAAAAGGTTGAAAATACCTAATCTTTATATATGTATTTTTACAATATATATATTTTTAACTTTGAGTAAATTTTAAAAAGAAACAAAACAAAAATTAACAAAATACATAGAATTTTTCTATGAAGAAAATTTTGAGAATTTTCTTCTTTTTTTTTTTTATCAAAAATTTATTACTTGTTTGGTAAAAAAAAGGAAGAATCAGAAGAAAAATCATTATAAGAAACTAATAAAAGAAAAAAAAGCATATATATATTTACGGTCAATGTTTATATGAAAAGTTATTACTCAAGTTTATTTATGAACGTTGTTGTTGAGTAAAAAAAAAAAATTATTAAATTTTATTTTTTTATTTTTAGGGGAAAATTTCGGTATTGGAAAAAAAAATGTTTCTTTTTTCTTTTTAAATTGTGTTAAATGACGAAAAAAAAGTCTATTATTAAAATAAAAATTTGTTTTTTTTTTTTAATGCTAATTGGTTAATTTTTAGCTATTATGCATATAGGGGCTAAGAGGGATAAAGGTTTGAATATTATGATAATTAGTCAAACCTTTGAATTTTACATTGGTCGGATATAGATTATGAATGATACTAATTTTGGTAAAGATGAAGTAGTGCAAAAAAGAAATTCAGTGAATTGTAAATCAACGTTCTGGCCTAACATAAGGACATAATTAATTCTAATATACACCCAAAAATCGCTGTAGCCATTGCTTTTAGCGAACAAAAAATCATATTTTCAATAAATTTTTACCTAACGAACGCAGATTTATCATGAAAATAAAGTGAATTATTTTCAAAATTGCTCATAATCAAATGATTCGATCAATGTCATTCTCTCAGGTGCTCTAGAGTTTTTTTTGCATATTTTGAGTATAATATCAACTTTTTCCATTGCCTAGTTCAAAAATTATTTCCGGGAAATCAAGAATAAATATTTTTTTTTTATGATTTCATTATATTAATTAACTGTATCATCAAAGTGTCTATTTATTGTTTAGCTGAATCCTTACAGAGTACTTTTGAGAAACAAATTAATTTTATTTCTAGAAAGGAAACAGAAAAAAAATTTAAAAGACTATATCTTAGACTAAAAGGGTTTAACAATTATATAATTTAAGATATACAAACGTTACATATAAAGTTCAACGCGTCTAGTTCTGATCTGAAACTTTTTAAACTTAATAATTTAGTACTCTTGATAAACGAAATCCATATTATATATACACACTTTTTTATATATTTTAAAGAAAAGACATTACAAATACTTATTCAAAATGAAAAATAGGATACAACAAATTTTCTTCTTATTTAATTGTCAATTTGTTAAAAAAAATTTATAAGAAGCCAAACAGTGCCGAATTTTAAATTCATTTTATTTATCTATATTTAATTTTGAAGATATTTATACTAAAATATATTATTCTTAGTGTCTTTTCCGGATGTCACATAAATTTATTTTTTTAACTTTATTGTGTTTTATTTAAGAATCTCAAAATAAAAAAAATAATATATATATATTTAAGTTCTTATTTTTATTCTCTTTCTATTTACATATATATTTAACATATATGTATACATCTGTATACATTATATATAGTTGTGCTGCATAACAGAGTTATATACAATTACATATATATTATATAAGAAATTTATTTAAATATTAAATAGTGAATAATTTTATTCAAAAAACCTCTTATGTTTTTCACCCAAATTGGCATAATTACAATACTGCATACGACTATGCATAAATTAACCTAAGATCAAAAAATCAGAACATTAAATATTTATGAGGGATATGAAAATATACCCACAGAGATGTGTAAAAACAGGGTGGTCTCCATTGAGTTGTCATTTATAACAAGCGGATACAAAATTTAGTACGCAATAAGAACAGGAATTACATCAATACCTACATGGAGAAAATATATTTTTAACTTGTTTTCTTATATCCTGTCGCATTTTATTCTCTTTAAAAATGCTTAATCTTATTATTTTCTTTAATTTTATTCCAAAAAAAAAAAACAAAAAAAATTCATTAATTTTGCATCATCCTGTATCGTAAAATTTATCTATCGCAATAAAATATTTTGGTGATTTCATTGAATTTTATTTTCTAGTACACAAAAATCCTTTTTATCGTGTTATTTTCCTTTCATTCTATTTTAACGATATTATGAAGAAAGGAAGGAAATCCTGTTTCAGATACTATATTTATATATAGAATAATTAATATATATATATTTCTTTGGGTCATCGATATGTTTCATTATTTCTTGTTGAGAAATGAGCCTAGCGAACTCAAATTGAGTAATTAAAGTCTAAAATTTATTATACTTAACATATGAACTCGCATCGGTTTTCGGAGTAATTTTTTTTTCAGATTTCTATGGATGAACTGAAATTTAATACTTTTCTTTTTAAAGTTTTGGTCAGGAAAATATCAAATTTAATTGGCTAAAATTTCACAACTTTACCACACTACGGTGGTTGTTATTTTGATAAACTACGTTCGACTACATTTTTTTAATCAATAACAATAGTAAGAGCAGTGAAATAAGAAATCTTTTTATGCTTCTTCACAAATTTTATCAGCAATATAAAATTATTTATAAAAAGTATTTTTTTTCTTGTTTACTTTTGCTTCAAGTTAATTTTATACAATTTTTTATTACATTTTTTTTTTTTTTACCTGACATAGAAATATAATTACAGTAAAAAGGCCACAAAAAATTCTGATAACGAGATCGAGGTATAAAAAGTTCATCATAACTAGTCAGAAAAATTTGCCCTCTTGATATTACAAAGAAAAAAAGAAAAAGAAGCTTTTCAAGAAAAAAATAAAAAAAAAAAAATCAGGAAAAATTAGTAATAAAGTACAAAAAAAACAGTAAGGAACAAAACATAACTTTTGTACAGAAAACATCTGAGATGAAACTCAACATCAATGTGTAGAAGAAATATTAAAATTGAGAATATTGAAAATCATTTTTATATTTCAAGTAGTTGAAAATATTTTTGTACGATAGACAAAACTATACTTAAAATATATCTCTACTCGAATGTGTTTACTACGGTCAAGCTCTACTACCTGAACCCCAAACTAATTCAATTTAAAATTTCAGTCTATATCATTTCTTAATCTGAGTAAAAAAACTTCTCATAAAACCAAATTGTTTGTCATTTCAGGCATTATACAGAATATATATTAGGATAATTCGACAAATTTCCGTGTCGTTTTATATAATATACATTATTATTATACTCATGCCCAGAGTTGCAGGTAAGTCTATTGCTTAATAAATTATGAAACACTTGTGTGATTTTGTATGTATTTAATGAATTTTTCACCAACGCTAGCAAGCTATCATAAAAAAATTGGATGAATTTAAAATTAGGAAATTCTTGTAAGAAAAGCATTCAGAAAAAATTAATTTAGTATTTGAATTTCGAAGAATTTTCCCATAATCTTGTGTATTATTTTAAGCCACATATAATATGAAATAACAATAACAAATAATAATAACAAAATTGAAGATTAAACGAACCTTCATTATTTATAGTATTTTATGATTTTTTCTAATGGCCATTTTTGTTTTCATTTTTTTGGTGTTCGAAATGTGAATAACACTGAAGTAACAACAATATATACAACAAGAGAAAAAAAAATAAGAAGAAAATATAAACTTCGGTTCTTATATCACCATTGAATAAAAAGAAAGATATTAAAAATATTTTTTCTCATCAAATGAAAGTCAACGACAATAACAAGAAAATCTTACAGAAAAAATTGGTGGAGTGTGAGTGAAATAATTTGTCAAAAACGGGTGGTTTATTTGGGGATGAATTATACATTTCCTTATTTTTGTGTATGTTCCTGTTAATAAATTCCTATAATTTTTTTTTTTTTATTTTATTTTATTTTATTTTTTCCTTTTATTTGATAATTCTTTTTTTTTTTTTTTGTTTTGTCCCATTTTGATTATTCAAAGTTTTGCGGTAAAATGGAAATTTTATTAAAATAAACAAGAAACAAGAACAAAAAAAAAAATATACAAATAAGAATATTATCTTCATGCTCTCAGTTAAAGGAAAAAATAAAGTTCTATATATATATATAGGTGAAATGCGAAATAAGAAGGCATGAAATTTGTACACAAGAAAAAACAATATAAATAACATAATATTACATTGGATATTACATTGATATTTAATACACTAAAAAAAAATTCGAAATCAACTAGAAAATTTATAGCAAAAACGATTATAACTAAGATTGTATTTATTTTCTGGTAGTATGTGCTCAAAATCTTGCATTTAATATACGATAACTCGTCCAAAATGTATAGCAAATTATTTATAGCATAATAAACCAGAAATTTTAATGTCAAATATTGCTATTATAAACAGATTATATATTAAAAAAAGAAAAGCAAGAGCTAATTTTCCTTGGTATTATAAACAGCTGCTAATCTTGCTAAACTCACTCAGCATAGAGTTTCTTAATTATAACAGCATTTTAGTGCCAGGCGGATATTTTTATATTTTTGAAGGAAAACCTTCACCTAAAATCTACATTAACGTTGTTGTTCGATATTTACACTTTTCCTTATTCTATGTATAAAATGCCTCTTATTTTTACTCCGTTTTATGTGCTCTGTTTACAAATAAGGTACATTAAAATTTTTGTCTTTATACAAATTTTCAACTTTATTTGTTATAAAGTCCCACAAAAAAAAACAAAAAAAAAATAAAAAATTATATTATTATTTTGTATAAAATAAAATAATAATATTTAATTTGTCTGGAAATTTTATTAAAAAAAAAAAGTAATAACTTCAAGAATAACTGTCATTTTATTACTGTTGAATTTTAAGATGTAATCTTCTTTCCAAATTGAAAAAAAAAAAAAAAATCATTTACATTTATAAAAATAAATAATCAAAACAAAAATAAAAAACATTTTTTTGTTGTACCAAAAAATATTTTTAGCAAAATTTCCATTTAAAGCAAAAAAAAAAAATACCTGGAAAATTATTTTTAATATAATATTCAAATAAAAAAAAATCAAAATCCTTGAAAAAAAAGGATATAAAATAAATAATTCCATTTTCTTATGAACTTAAACATCTGTTGATTTTCTTAATTATTTTGCATAAAAAAATGTATATATGTTTGTATATATACAACATTTAGTACTGAGTTCAATCAACACCGACATAAATATCAAGCAGGATAGTGAGGGAAAAAAAAAACAAAACCAAAAATCTCAGAAAATTTAAAGATTGATTTGTTAAAAAAGAATTAAAACTGAAATAAAATAAAAATTTATTAAAAATTTAGAACATTGAATTCAATAAAAATGGAACGAATTCAATATGGATGTGAAAAAACTTATTTATTTTTTCGTAAGTTATTACCAAATTGAATATGATTTGTCGGCCGTCAAAGTGGTATTGCCATTATCCTACGGCGTGTTCGGTCGTGGGTTCAATTCCCACCTCGGACTAGAATTTTGTGTCAATTTTTCAATTGCTGTCTCACTTGAATTAAGTGTTTGTGTTGTTTTTTTATTGATTTTTAATTTAAATCAATCAAATTCATACCGGTATCAATAAATACTGGTTACGTGCATGAAAATTAAACGAATATTTTTTTCAATTTATGTGAATTTTTATTCAACTCAATTAATGATTTAATAAATTGATTTTAATAATAATTTTTATTGTTATTTTTTTTTAAACCCTTTTTAAATGTCAATCCTTAATATTTTTTATAGGTTTTTTGATACAGTTTTATACATTTGCCATAATTTTTATGCCTATATCACTGAATATTTATGTATTAATATTTATATATTGGTGTTAATTTAATTCAAATTAATAAGAAATTATTTTAATTTTTAATTAATTATATTTTGTTATTATGGTTTAATTTTATTTGATTTTTGCCGTATCTCTTATCGACACTTAAATTATGTTATGGGGGAAAAAAAAAATTGGCAAAAAAAATGATCACCCGGCGTTTCTAGTACAATTTTTTGATCTTTAATTGTCTGTTTTGAACATAGAAAAAATAAAATTAAAGATACTTTTTATTTTTTGCAACAAGAACGGAATAAATTTTAATTAACCATAAAATTTGCAATCTTTGTTTAATATTATAAAGGTAATAAAAATCTTTAGGTACATCTACTATATATCTCTCTTTATTATTGTTATATTAAATAAATAAATTTTCTGCTTTAAGGCACATAAACAATGATTTTATTTTTATCTTCTACTAGTATTAATTCTGATTTTTCCTACATTGACTTTAACAACTGAATATTGTATACCTACTTGTAGATGCATAGTATATAATTTTTGTAGAAAACATTCTCTTATTATAAAAAAAAAATTTTACCAAAACATATTATAATCGACCAAGCAATTCAATGATGGATAATAATAATAATAATAATAACAATAATAATAATAATAATAAAAATAGAAATAATAATAATAATAATAATGATAAAAAAAGGATCTTTGAAATAACCTTTGTGACGAAGAGATTTTTATTTTTTATATATATGTATACATACGATATAATACGATATGTATGAATATTAGTAAGTCAGTTTACATACATTATTATACACTTAAAGTTATATATTTTATATTATACGTACATACATATAACATTCTACTGTACACATTGATATCTTTACTTAAATGAAATGCAGTAATTTTTGATCTATTATATGGGATAAGTTAAACTTTTATAAGTGATAAATAAGTCACTTAAGAGCTTTTTCACATACATATAAACATTATTATGCTAGTAAAGTTTTTTAATAAATAAAAATTGTTAATTTTTTTAAATATACCTACATAGTTTTTCTTACAAAAGCTTATGTGTTTCACCTATTATTTATAAGTTAAAGGCAGCAAAAGAAGGAGGAAATATTTGTATATTTTGCAGTGCGGAGCGTCAATCTTTAGAAGCAACAAAATTTTTAATCCAATTGACAGAAAATTACATTTAAATTGATTTATTTTATTTATTATCTTTATTTCAGTTTGTTTTTAATATGCTGACATAATTTTTATGTCATTTTTTCATAATATATGGCTAGATTTTAATTGCAACCCCAAAGAAATTAGTTGCGCACATCTTATTTATTAATATACATACTTTAATGCGGGAGATAAGTCTGTATTCCTGTATTATAAGTTATTAACAAATTAAATTTTTTTAAATATTTAGGTTTAATTTTATAAAGATTCAATTATTTAAACCCAGAAAATATCAAAGCAAAAAAAAAATATAATACCGAAGTTCTTTTGATAGCTTGATTATCAAATTACCAACACTGTTTTAATAAAAAAAAATCTAAATAGAAACTTTATTTTCATATAAAAAATTTGTAATTAGATTATATGTTGGGTATATTACAATATAATGTATTTTTTGTGTTAAGTGTTTTTTATCCATAAATAAAAAATAATAATGGATACATTTTCTTTTTATATAATAATGGCTTAAACAGTGTATGAATGTGACGCACAAAAATAATAATAAAAGGTCAAGTTTGATTCCTTTGAAATTTAAGAGATATTTTATTTTGGTTTTTTTTTATTTCTTTTCTTTTTTTTATTTCAATTTATTTATTTTTGTTTTACTTTATTTAACATTTACTATAAAAAAAATATTAGCTTTAAAGATATAATCATAAAGAGAATAAAAAATTCTTTGTGAACATTTTTTATTTGAAATGAAAACATCGAGTTATAAATACGTACATAGTTATAAGTTCAGTATGTCAACGCTTCTTGTTTAATGGGAATAAAATAATCTTTATATATGTCGTAGAGTTACATTTTTGAAATTTGGCAGAAATCGCAAAAAAATTGTTTGGACTCTAAGTAAAGATGCTATGTTAAAAATTTTATTCTTCATCCCATTTTACTACTGACGAGAGAGACATTTTCAACTAGAGTTACTTTAAAAAAATGTATACATTTTGAGCAGCAATCTTGGCTGTGGATGTCTATTGTTTTTTGACATATCCCATTCTGGAAATGTGCGACAGATATATAGGAATAAGAGAACATAATAAATTTATTAAATTTATTAATAAATTTATTTATTAATAAATTTATTAATAAGAACTCAGATATTTCCTTTTATTAAAATTGGGTTCTATGTTTGGCATCAATATACTTGTTAAGTTTCATTAGAAATTCTAGAAATGTTTCATAGTTAAGAAATTACAAAATTATTTTATAAAACCTATTTCAAATATTGGCTTAGTGTAGCTGGTCAATATTATACATATATTTATTGTCCTTTGAAAGAATACATTTTTAATAAAATATTTGCCTCATTGCACGTACAAAATTTAATGAGATAAAGTAATAAACTTTAGACTTTTAGTGAAAATTTTTTCTCAAATTTTATATAACTTAAAAAATTGGATTTTCTTTAGTAAGTACATACATAAAAGTTTTGTCAGATAAAGAAATTAAAACTGAATGCATTCTGAAGATAAAAAATATACGAAATTCAATGTACACTTAAATTCAAAATTACTACAATTATATGAAATTTTATTGATCCAAATAGATTTTTATTATCTTAATGTATATTAAATATAAAACGTAAAATAAAATTTAAATTTTTTTTGTTAAGTTTATATATTTTAACTTACTTATCCCCTTGGAATTTAATTCTTACTTGTCTTATCATATACGAACTTCTCTTAACTTATGTAGATATTGCTTTTTTACATAATGTAATAATATCCGTAAAGAATGTAATATTATATATATATATATAATGTGTTGTATAATATGCATGTACATACCTGTAATGAAAAATAAAAATGGAAAAATTTAATTTAACAAAAAGCTTTTAATGCATGTAGAAATTTTATTTTTATATTTCTAATTAAAAATTTATATTTAAAAAAAAAAATATATATATATGTAAATATATATACAATAATAAAAAAGGAGTACAAAATTTATTTTTTACATGTTTCTACGACATAAAAATGTCACACACATTATTTCAAATTTAATTTTAATGTTTTTAGGTAGAAATTAAACCTAATTTGAATAAAAACAGTATAGACACACCTTTATAGTTATATAGTTATTGTACTCAAAAATTATTTAATTATTATTATTATTATTACTTCTATTATTATTATTATTATTATTATTATTATTATTATTATTATTATTATTATTATTATTATTATTATTATTATTATTATTATTAGTACTAACTATTATTATTACTATTATTGTTAAAACACACTTTGAAAAATTTTTGTTTTCCAAATTAACCAATTTTATGTTGTTCAAAAATTACATCTTTTATTTTGTCTAAGATTAATTAAATATAGTCTATAAAAGTATTAAAACATGGAAAATCCGAAATTTTATTCATTTTTATTTCAGATTATATTAAAAATAAACCTATTTATGTAATTAATTAAAAAGAATAAAGAAATTTAGCATTTTTACAGCTTTATATCATCTTAGGTAGTGTATTTTAAACATCATTGTTATAAACTCGACCAAATCTAGATCTAAAATTACACTATTTAACAACAGAAAAGAATATTCTTATGTTAATAAAATTTTATTATTTTTACTTCTCGGACTAATGTGGGAACATATAGATTGAAGAAGTTTTAAGTAGGACAAATCTGCCATGAATAAACTAGGTTTGACTATAATCAATTAATTTGGGATTTCACTATACAATTCAATAACACTTATATTCCACTTATGAATATCGAAACCGAAACCTCTGCATATAAAACCAAAATTGGAAACTAAGTACTCAGTGTAGGTTTTTTTTTTATGAAAGTAAAAATAATTTAAATCATTTTAAACAATTATTTTCTTTGATAATATCCATATCCAATATTAAATATTTTCTTTAACTATTTTCACCAATTAAAAATAATTTTTAATTCCTTTAATATTATATATATGTTATTGTATAGTTATGAAATTATCCACAAAAATTTCATTAAAAACATAATTACTTTATATACGGAACTCTTGTTTTTAAAAATCCCTAATATCAAAATTTTTGTAACTGGTGAGGATAATAAAGATCTTTTACAAAAAAAATTAAAAATAAAATAAAATCGAGTGTATTCATATAAATATACAACAGTATAATATTATACCAAGCCTCCAACTCTTGTTATTCATGTCAATATAAAGTTAGTTGTGTTCCCGTTTTTTTATTATTATTATTATTATGAGTAGTATAATATTACCAAAAAAAAATATAAAAAAATAAAAAATAATAAAAGGATTTTTTTTGTTTTTAATTTAAATTTTTTCAAGCATAACCATTATATGTGCTTAAAATTTAATAATTTTATGTTTATTCTACAACTACACTATATATGTGCTTTTTGTTATGTACAAAAAAATTTTGCTATAAGATAAAAATATTTTGCAGCTAATTTAAATGAAAATAGTGTTTTTTTTTTTATTTTTACACATACATTATGTAAGTAGGAAAAAGGATATTTTTCATATATATATATATATAATGTATGTATAAATTTATATGTGTTTGTTAGTAATAATAATAATAATAATAATATAGTGAAAATTCATAAAAACCAAAATTTTCAACACAAAAAAAATTTACACCATGTTTTTTATTTTTTTGTTTGAAACTGAGAGCAGAATAATACAAGAGACTTATTTATATTTCTATATTTGCATTTACATTGAATCCAGCAACGTTCAGCAGTAAACCACAAGGATGTTCGCCAAATTTATTAACATTCTTGTTTTTCTTCATTTTTTTTTTATTTTATTTTAATTTTTTGTTTTTTGTTATAAATATCTACACAACATACATAAATATCTAACTTTGATTCGCATGTTGAATATTTTTTTTTTTTTATGTTTTATGTTTTATTTTTGTTGACTTTAGTTTTAATATATATTTTTTTATTTTTTTTTTTTGAACACGATGTAGGTGTATATGGTTTGCTGATATCTGGTTTTTGTGTTATTTTTATAGAGACAGAGAAGAGCGTTAATTATTTTAAAGCGCATCCATCTGCTAAAACCGCTATCATAATTTAAAAAATAACAAAAATAAAATAGTAATATTAGGTTTTTACTTTAATTTTTGCATGCACTATAGAAGGAAAATAAAAATAATTGCACTTTATTTATTAATATATAGTTAAAAATACTAGAAAGGCGAAATTAAATAAACAAATTTTTGTTCACACGCAGAGTTTAATTTTTAGTATAGGATAGATGATGGAGAACTTCTGAAAGAACAAACTGTTAATCTCTGTGAAACAATCAACCTTTTTTGTAGTATTTATCTTATGAACTAGAAAACTATAAAGATTGTTTGGTATAGTAATATTGCTCTTCTAGTAAAAAATGGAATCATGCTTTAATATTTTTTTGTTCAACAATTTTTAAAGTTTTATTGTTTAATGCTATTGTGATTAGAGAAACCCTTAAAAGAAATTTTTCTCATGATGTCATATTTTGATTCACAAAATTATTTTCCATAAGTCTTTATATTCAGCTTATTATTATTGCCTCGTCTTAGAATATTTACCGGTAAAGCCAATCGAATGCATTTAGATAATGTTAGCATTCTAAATTGTATGTCGCGGGAATAAAAGAAAATGTTATAAAAATCTTAAAAGTGCAACACAGGGAAAAATTTATTGTTTTCATATAGTAATGCAATGTTTTCTGAATGTTGTTTTGTTTGTTTTTTATTGCAAATGTTCAACAAAATATAAATTAAGATTGATTGATTCTATTTATTTGTTCGTAGGGAAATTCGAAAACACTGTTTCAAAGTACTATTAATGAGATTATAATATTTTTTAAAGTTTGAATCAGGTGAAATTGAAGCTAGCAAAAATACTATATACCAAGAAAACATACAAAATGTATTGAAACTCAATAATTATTTATATATGCTTTATTTTTCTAAATTGATTTACATTTTTTTTGGGGAAAAATTTATATGGACAGAAAAAAAACTTTACTTTATCAAAATTGATTTTACAAATATGCAATTTAATTATAATAAAAGTCAAAATAAATTTTAATATTAAAATCATTATAGTTACTGGTTAATGTGTTCTTTTTTTTTATCGAAAATAACTTTTACTATCCAATTTAATATTGATAAAAGACAAAAATCAGTTTTTGAAAAATTTTATATACACTTAGATAGTAAATATATACATCGAAATGAAAAATAAAAATTAAATTTTGAGTTGCATTATCGTAAATTCAATTTTAAAAAATGTTAAAAGGTTTTTATTTATTACAAAAAATAAAAAATAAAAATATATAAAATGAAAATACATAATAAAAAATAAAGCAAATAGTATATTTTAAAAATTAAATTGTCAATTGCTTGTGCATATTAAAAAATAAATTCAGATTAAGGATTTAGTACTCTACTGGTTTGGACATTCTATATATGAATGACGGAAAATTCACTTAAATATTAAAATTCACTTTACAAGAAAAATATAAAATAAAATAAACATTCATATTTAATTTTCTTGAAAAATTTCATGAATGAAATTTGTTTCTTTTATGGTTCAAAATATAATATATAGTTTTTTGTAATATACAGTTTATGTAACAATCACTATTTTGTTGATAAGCTTTTTTATGTCTACAGTGAAGAAAAAGATATTGTATTATTTTTTCGACAACGAATTTACCATAAATAATAAAATAATAGTAGATTATTGTCAGGGCCGGCGAAACAGCCCCGCAAGCGCTGCGTGGCAGGGAGGCGCCAGCTTATAAGGGGCGCCAAAAAAAAATTAACCCTTTTCATTAAATTTTCATTAAATTTTAAAGAATTTACGAATACTAATATAATTTCACAATTTACAGCATGTTCCAAATTTATCAATTTGTTTAAGAATTTTACTAACATTGCCAGTTTCTATTGCAAGTGCTGAGAGATCAT
This sequence comes from Hybos culiciformis, assembly GCA_964007475.1. Classification (NCBI taxonomy): domain Eukaryota; kingdom Metazoa; phylum Arthropoda; class Insecta; order Diptera; family Hybotidae; genus Hybos; species Hybos culiciformis. Next base: position 64,145,652 of record OZ023274.1, on the reverse strand, counting down.
TTTCTAAATTAAAATTAATAAAAACATATCTCAGGTCTACCATGTCACAGCAACGAATTTCTGGGCTTGCCCTTATATCAATTGAACATGAGCTGCTTGACCAATTAGATATATCGGATATAATTAATGACTTTGCTAGTGTAAAAACTAGGAAAATTAAGTTTTAATTTAATAATTAATAATAATAATGAAGCAATATTATTTTTAATTTATTATTTTTATTTTAAATAATAATTTATTTTTTATTTCGTTATTTTATTTTATAATTTTGTTTTGTTATTTAGTTTATCAATGAGTTGGTAATTTTTATTTGTTTTTGTATCTATATTAAATAAATAAAAAAAAACAAAAAAAATTCATTATGTTTGAATATTGAGCGCCAAAAAATTATTTCGCAGGGGAGCGCCAATTTTTTTTTTCAATCGTAGCACCGGCCCTGATTATTGTATATGTAAACTAAATTTGTTATTAATTAAGAGATCTGTATACACAAAAATACATTGACACGAGTCAATACTTATATCACGAGACCGAAGGTCGAGTGATATTAATTGACAAGTTTCAATGTATTTTTGTGTAAATACAGAACGAGTTGTATAGCAAATTTTGTTTACATATCCAATATCTGTTTTAATGCGTAGGGGAGAGGTAGTTGCAAAGAGAGAATATTTTTTCTTCTCATTTTTTCTCATTTTTTTTTGTATTTGGCTGTATTGAAATATTGTGAGAGATATTATGTTTGTTTAGGTATTACGTAATATTCAACACGAAACATCTAAATGATTTCATTACTTACGCTGATGCATCTAAATTTTTTTTATATATACGCTGATGCATCTAAATTTTTTCATTATTTACGCAGATGCATCTAAATGATTGCATGTATATTGACGCATATAATACTCCATTTAGCGTTCTAAATTCTATACTACTAAATTTAACATAACGATCCCCAACGCATTAAAAATATTAATAAATCAATTTTTGGTTATAAATGTGAACCTTCAAAATTTAATTTCATTCAAATAAAATTTTCTTATATATTTTAGGAATTTTATGTTTAAAGACCCATGTATAATAAAACTTTATTTTAATTTTAGTTTATTTTTTTTTTTTTTTTGAGTTTAATTAAATCTTTAATTTAGTACAATTTGGTAGAAAACTCAATATAATGTTCACTGTATATTATAAATATAATTATGCCCCGAAAAAGATAAATCCTTTGTGCTTATTTAGAAGGTTTTAGTTCTGTGTGGTTTATTTTATTATGCTTTAAATTTGCTTCATTTTGATATAATCATCTTCGAAACAGCGTAGAATTCACGAAGTAATCAAGCATTGAAGAGTAGACTATGTGACTATTTGCACAGTTTTCAGAGGTATTAATAAATTTAAAACTAATTTTTCGTTGTATTCATACCAAAAAATATTCGATTTATTTCAGCGAAAAAATATTAATATTTAAAGTTTTTATGTGGAAATTTATTTAAAAAAAAAAAAAATTAATTAAGAAATAAAAAGAAATGGCAGTTCGAAATTTTACCCAAAAAAAGCCAAATTACACCTTTAATAATGCTATTTGGTATTTTGGTGTTAACTGTAACTGTGCTAGTTATACAGACAATATTTTTTAATTTAATTTCAAAATAAAATAAAATATGTAGTTAAATAAATACAAAAAAAAAAAGAAAACATAAAAAAATCAAAAAAAAAAAAAATGTATAGAAAACCAAATTCCACATAAATATAACTATGTTTTCTTTTTTCTCGGAAAAACAGAAGAAAAAAAAAATGAAAACTTTCATCGTATTTTAAGGATGTTAGGAAAATTATGGCTTAAATGTATAAGGAAAATGAAAAAATCTAATAAATTTCTACAGTTTTCCACTTTTGCAGTTCTAACAATATTTTTATTTTGTTTTAAAAACAATTTCAGTACCATTTTTTTTTTATTTTTATTTTTTTTACTACAATAATTTTTCATTTTAACTCATTTTTGTGCCATACCAGAAGTGTAGAAAATTTTTTTATTTTTTTCTCTTGGAATTAAGCCAAAAGAACTCGAAGCATTTTCTCAAAAAATATAATAATAATGAAAAAAAAAAAAAAGGCAAAAGGAAAAACCAACTATGTGGAAAACAAAAGAATAAACGTGGTGTATCCACCCATCAGACTCTAGATTTTTAAGAAAAAATATTATATTTTAAGTTGAAAAAGGATATTCCAAGCATAAATTACAACAGCAAAGATGAAAAAAAAAATAAAATAAAAATGGAATTTAAAACTAGAAATTATTGTGTAAAGTGATATATACTTAAAAACAAAAAAAAAAACCAAAAAAAAAGTATAAAGTTATAGAATGAAACATTCTGCCAAAAAAAAGAAAGAAAGAAAATAGTTAAAACTCTGTTAGGATGCAGCCAGCAGACTCTTAATTATTATTAGTATTAAAATGAATGTAATAGATTTCTGTTTGCAGAAAATCTCATTCGTGTTCTATTTAATTCTGAAACTAGGGGGCGCTGCTTCTTTGGGGGCCGTGAAAATATTCCCAAAAACAAAAACATTCACGATCATTTTTGTAGGGAAAATTAAAAGAGGAATTAAAATCAGATTTCTCTAATGTTGAAAAATTCTTTTAGAACTTTGTTTAAGACGACAGCAAAATTATTATCGCAAATGAACGGGACAACGTATCTTATGGTACAAAACTATCTATGCATTAAAAAAATCTATCTTTTTCAACTATGGCTTTAGAATAATATTTTTGAAATGAATCTTCGGATCATTTTTGTTTTAAAACTTAAATTTTTTTAATAGTATATTTTTCAGGAGCCGTATAATTTTAATTCCAAATTTAGGAGACCACAATATAAAAAAGTTTGAGCAGCACTGTCCTATTGGTAAAAAAGCAGTCTCAATGTTAGAGTTAATATTTTGTTTCTAATTCAAGTTTTTATTCGGACACGAAAGTACAAGAAAAATTGTATTGATTCGGCAGTTAAATAAATCAAAATTACTTAAAAGTGGAAAAAAAAATATTCTGGAAATATTAGACAATTCCTCTAACAGATTCCTTATGCTGTACAAAGCAAGTTATATTGCACGAGAAAATCATGAAAATGGACTAAAATGAAAAATTCTTATTTTAATACCTAAAATAAAATTACGAAACACTCTAAAAAATATCGCATGGTGTCAGTCAGTGTGATAGTGGATATTTTAATTTAAAACTATGTAGCACATCCTTTAAGACAAATGTTCATTTCGCTTCATAAAGATGTTCTCTCTGAAACTTTTTCCAAAATTGAATATAAAACTTAACTCATAATTATTATTATTATTATTATTATTATTTTTTTCGTTATCCTTCCCTTCTCTATATATTTATGTATAATTTCCTCAAATTTATGCTTGTGTGTTATTTTTTATTTTTTTTTATTTTATTTTTTTAAGGGTATTATTGCTCACTTTAAATGTTCATTTTTGGCAATTGTCTACCAAAAAAAAAAAAAAAAAAAATGGAAAAAGTAAAACGAGAATATTTGAATCAATTTAAATTTGTAGGTTGAAACTAATTTTTTGAATTACATTTTTTTTTATTTTCGACTTGATATTTTTTTTTTTTTTAGGTGTTAAATTACATGTGGGCGAATATTAAAAAAAATTCTATTTTCTTTTTTAATTTAATGGGTTTGTTTGATTTTTTTAAATATGCAGAATACCGAATTATTTAAATTTAAACGGAGAGCTCACTTGAGCCTTCAAAAATGCTAATAATATTTTAAAGTTGATTTGATTTCATATACGGAACATTAGTAAGTCTGTAGTTTTAGTTCGAGGTTTAAGATGAGTTGAAATTTTGAATTTTTTTTATCAGATAAATGTGGGCATCAAAGCTTCAAATTATTGGAATAGTTCGATACCTCTTGAATTTGGAGTTAATTAGTGGGCCGCTTATATAGATTTATCCGTGTGACCATTTGTACGCCATATTTTACGGGTTCAAGGCAAAAAATTATGTCGAATTGGTAAAATAATTAATTTTTTATATGAATATCATTTTCTTTTCAGAGAATATATCGTCTAGGAAACTTAAAAAACTCCAGATTAGTTTTGATAAAATGAATATTGCATCTAAGAGACACAAACCTGAATGATTAGAAATTATACGTTCATCCTTTTCGAAAATATTTAAAATCATTTCCGATTATGATATTAAAAAAAAAAAAACTATGAAAAAAATTCAAAAAACCAAAAATGTAAACAATTTATAATGTTTACCCATAACTATTCAAAACATAATAAAGATATTGCAATAATCAACACAAAAGAAGAAAAAAAACAAAAAAAAATTCATAAAATTTTATCTGATACAGACTGACGAGTGTCGCCAGGGGGTCAACTGTTTTTAATATTAACTGCTTAATGCATTAATTTCTTTTTTCATTTGTCAAATACAAAATAATAATTTTTATTCTCTATACGCTTTTCATGAAAATGAAAAATATAAAATTCATATGTAAAATAATTTCTATATATGTATCTACGGATGTTTATGATAGACCAAACATTCTGAGAGTAGGGTTTCAATATTTCATCAAACTGTTTTATGTCCTCATTACACCCTAAATAATTTATTAACTTCTTGCCCTGATTTTTTTTTGTCTTTTTTAATATTCAATGAAAATGTTAAAATTTAAGAGAATTAAATAGTACATTTTTTTATATTGAATCCAATATTGTCATTTTATTGGTAACACATTGAATATACATAGAAAGGCTTATTAAAATTATAATGTGTGTATTCGTGTTTGGTTAATTAAAGTAGAATTGACATAATTCAGTATAAATAATTCTCAAATTCGTCTGTGTTAGCACATTCTTTAAGACAAATGTTTAATTGAATATGAAACTTAACTTATAATTATTATTATTATTATTAATGTAAATTGAATTAAATATCTCTAATTTTAAGGCACAACAAAAATCAGTATCATATGGTTCGAGCTACCGAGTGTACAAATTAAGATTGTTCTAATAGATTTATATGTATTAATACATAAAAAAATAAATAAATAAATTATTATTATTATATTATTATTTCGTTATTCTTCCCTCTTTATACATTTATGTATAATTTCCCTTATAAAAAATATTTCGTAATTTAATAGAAATGAATTTAGATATTCGAACATTTTATAAATTTATATTATATAACTCATCATCTATATACCAGGCATATTAAATGGATTTCAATTCTGATAAAATTTAATTCTCATTATCTTCCTAGTTCTTAAACCTATTCACAAATATGCACATTAAAAAATCTGATTGTAATATAGAAAAAAAAAAACTAATTAACAACAACTATCATCCCAACGGATGTTTATTTTTTTGATATTATTTTATTATAGAAAAAAATTTTCTTATAATTTTCATATCATTTTTTTTTTTTAACTAACATTTAACATTAATTAAAGCTAATTAACTTTGATTCCTTGATGCATTGAAAATAAAAAAAAAAACTTAAATATGCACTTAATCTTTTAATTTTTTTTTGCTGTTTTTTCAAACAATTTTCCTTGAAAAAAAAAAATTTCCATCATGAAATTTTCTTTTTTTTTTCACCATGTTTTTTTTTTCTATTTTGAAGTCTTTTATAAGAAAATAAAATATGTTCTTTTTTCCCTATATATTAGAAAATATATAAAAAGGACTAATTCTCTTATCAAAAAAATAAAAAAAAAATAAAATGATAAAATTCTCTTGATTGCGAATGAAATCATAAATTGAATTTATTTCCTTGGAAAAAAAAAAAAATTAATTCTTAATAAGTTTTCTTTTTTTATTATATTTTTCTTAAAATGAAAAAGTAAAATAATTTCGAAATAAGAAAAAAAAAATAATAATTTTTTTTTCTTTGGAAAACTTTTATTTGATGAGAAGAAATTGGATATAAATTTTATTTATTTATATTTATTTGACATTATTATTGAGAAAAAATAAAACAAAATTAAATTTAACAAAAAGAAAAATGAAAACTTCCATTTATTCATTTTTAAAACCACTGAAGTACTTTTTTTTGAAAAACAAATTAAACATAAATTTTCCACTTTTTGAAGTTAATTTATAAATTTTTTCATAATTTTATATTTTAATTGAAAATCTATATAACTATAGATGATTCAGTGATGTTTATAAACTTGCGGTTTTGTGCTTGATATTTATTTCTTTTATTACAAAAATGGTTGTTGTTTGTTTTCGAAACGCTGACGTAAGATTCGAAATATTTATTCAGGTTCAACTTTAACATAATTTTACGAACT